>CP092880.1:66326862-66423030 GCA_030710605.1 Cordylochernes scorpioides
AAAGATTCCCTGAAGAAACTGCCTAAAACCGTGGCTGTGTCCCCGAGGTGATCTCTGATCAGAGAATCTTTCACATCAATCAGAATCTCTGATGCCAACTCCGAGAGAGACAGACCAGCCACGTTTTCATCCGGTCTCTCACGTGAGACCTGTATATATACCACTCTATATATATAAGAATCTAAATATTCCTGTTCCGCCTGACTGTTTGTCGACGTTGGGAAGATCACAGGAGGAAGAAGAAAGACGTAAACTCTTATAAAAGGTCATTTATTCTTTAAAGGCAATTAACTATACACGGAATAAAATATTTTTTTAAAGCAGATACACAGACCGGATAAATGTATTTTAACATTAAGGTGAAAACATCAGGTGACGTAAGTTTCATTTCATTACAAGTTACTTGTTGGAAGCCTGACACCTCAATGTTGATACAAAATATTATTTTATTAATAATTATTTTAGCCAAAGTGTCGCCTAGACTTGAAATGACCTCAACCTAACCAAAGACTTAACTATACAAAAACAACTATAGACAATATGTAAATATTAAAAACAAAAGAGGCATATCCTGACCAGGCTCACATGAGCTTCTCTAGACTGCAGAGCGCCATCTAGTGGAGCAAAAATAAACTAAACGTTTATTTAACTTTTTTTTTCACAATATATAATATATATCTATAAATAATCTTAGGCAATTAAAAAAGTCAAAAATTGCAATTTTATTTTCTAAAAATATCAACTGAAAATATTAAAAATGATCAATTTAATTTTTATCTTTATTTACATATAGCTTTCATCCGTGTGAGACCTTTTAGAGCCTTTGGGAAAGTTTTATGTTTTTTTTTTTTTGTAAGATTTATTTTTCTCTACAATTGTATTTTCTAAAAGCTCCACAGGAACCTGGGTTATTCAAAAAACAATTATATTTATACGGTTCCACCTAAGAAATAAACACGAATTTGTCTTCTGCCAATAAAACAAACTTTCTACTGTCCTTACTGCGATAACAAACATATTGGAAGAGCTTGGCTCATCAATGATGGAACCTCCCCAGCACTTTCGTCCATTTTAATCCCCCACACTGCTCTAAAACTGTATTGGACGGCTCTGCTTATATATGGCACATTGTAGGGAGGAATCTGGGCTATGGCATTTAAGCAAACTATGGACATAAGATTTTAGGAGACAGTAGAAATTACATGGGAATATGGTTGATGGTTGCCGTGGGTCCTTAATATCGAAGTCGAAGAACTTAAAATAATTGTTTCCATTAATATTATAAATTTATATTCAATATTTTATCGTAAAAGTTTATGTATATTAATTATAAATAAATGTGGACTAATTGACCTTGTGCATAATAAATATATTTAATTTGAATATGAATTTTTGTATCTAAAAAATTTAAAGTTTTAGAAAAATTTCGAATAGTCGTTGGCACTTTCTAAATTGTTATACTTGTATAGATAAGAGAAATATCAAAATAACTGCCGACATTTATCTAATTAATCTCTCTATATTTTATTTATGATTATATATCAAAATTCAAAACTATTTAAACGCGTAAGATTCTTTTTGATATTAAACAATTTCTACTGCCCTTACTGCAATGGAAAAATTAATGAGAGGGCCTGGCTCATCAGTGGTGAACCCTCTCATCAATTTCGCCAGTTTAATCTACCATACCGCTGTTATATTGCATTTTTGTAACTTCCTTTTATAGTGATACTGTTGATAGACTCTTTGAATGGGAATTTAAGAAGAACTATGGACATAAGCTTTGAGGACAGCAGAATTACATACAATTTTTAAATATATAATATGCTTCGAGCAATTGCTCTTCCGCAAATATCAAATTGTAAGGGCAGTAGAAATTGTTTAATATCAAAAAGAAGCTTACGCCTTTAAAATAGTTTTGAATTTTGATAACAGATGGCGCGCTAGTGCATCATATCATATATATCATCTCTCTCTTAATTAAATAATGCAAAGGATTTCCGGAAATGAGTTTCTTTTGATTTTTTTTATTGCATTCTCGAGATTTCGGGAATTCCCCGCCCTTCTACAGGAGTACAAAATGAACAATAATGAAACAATAATGAAACAGTAATGAAACAATAATGTACATTTTGTATTTCTGCAGAGAGAACGGCGGAAATACCCGGAGAATACAATAAAAAATCGAAAGAAACTCATCCCCAGAAACATGTTACATTATTTAATTAATATCCAGGAGATTCACATTTATTGCCCACATATATCATCTCTATCTTTTCCCCAATCTAAATATATCAAGTAAATTATTGAGAATAATAGCATATTTCATTTTTGCAACAGTAATAGTTTCGGACTTAATTCCACATTGAAGCAAAGTTTAATCTAGATAGTTCAAAAATATATCTAGATAAATTTATATTTTATCATCATCAAAATATCTTGGAATAGCTAATTCATCCTATTATCGATTTATTTATTTATTTTATATTAAATTTTGAATAGACTTTTCTCTTTTTTACCGAAGTCCTTTAAATAGGTATGTTAAATTTCAATAAAAAATGGTTAAAACAAGTAAAGACTTGTACATTCCCAAGTACTCAAACGATATTTATAATTCAGTTTCCCCTGGCCGAAGAGAGAGAGTATTAAATTATATTGTAGCATATATATGTAGCAGATTATTAATTTAGATCAATTTATTTCTATTTTTGCTTCTCTTGTTTGTTAATAATTAGTTGATACTCCAGGAGCCTTGGTTACCTTTATGTTTAGTTGGTAATAGGGTAGTTTGCACGCTCTAGGAACCTGGGTTGACCAAATAAGTTGGTAATTGTTATGATAAAAATAAATTGCTTTGCCATCCTTATGTGTGTTTATCTTCCTTAATTTTTCTACATAACCTTTTGTGGAGATGCTGGGTAGAGATTAGGGAAGACAAATAGGAGATCGCCAGCAAACCTTGAGGACCTAGGTGCTGTGAACTAAAATTTCCACGATTGACTCCAGGATTCCACAGACGTAACAAAGCCAAGACTAACTCCAAGAAGACGATGTCCCTGTAGACGCTGAGACTAAAAAGCCGCTCTTCACGCGACAAGAAAAAGGACGTAAATATACTAGTGACCACTTTGTCATCCTGTTGAGGTCTCTCATTTTTCTAAGTGGCAATATCTATAGATTTACATAATGATCATAATTTTGCCATTATCGAGTAAAATACGAAAAAAGCAAAACATTTTCATCAGATGTTTGGTACACACAATATAATCAGAACTTAATAAAAATAAAGACCCATTTATTTGGGTTCAAATGACTCATCAAGGCTTTTTGATGCTGCTGGTTTTGTTTTTGTTAACCAGCATTAGAATATTCTGCCATTAATAGAAAAGTAATACACACAATTACAGGTTTACTATTGAAATGACTTAAATGCACAGGATAAAATTGGAATATTGAACATACACATCACAACAGATACATAATTCAAATATGAGCTTAATAGAAGTGTGACTATAATATATTGGAGTATAAAAAGGTTCGTGTGGTGTTTTTTTTTTTTCGAAATTGAAGCGTTGTTGTGAAAAATTGGTTAGACATTCAATTTTAAAAGTATTGTCCGTCGTTAGCCACTACTTCTACCCATCTTTCTGACAATTGACTGATCCCATCGCGGAAAAAGGCCGGCTCTTTGGCCGCTATCCATTCATCGATCCTTTTTTGACTTTATCGTAATTGGAGAAGTGCTGGTCACACAGCCAGGCCATGTTGCATTGATCAGAAGAGATAATAATCGAAAGGAGCAATGTCTAGGCTATACTGTGGGTGGGATATGACTTCCCATTTGAGCGTTTCTAAGTACGTTTTAACGGGTGCTGCAGCATGTAGCCGAGCATTATCATGTTGGAAAATAACTTTCTCGTGTCTATTGGCGTGTTGCAGCCTTTTTTCTCGCAATGCTCGGCTCAAACGCATCAATTGTCTTAGGTAGACCTCCCCTGTGATGCTTTCGTTCGGTTGTAGCAGCTCATAATATACCACTCATAGCTGGTCCCACCAAATACACAGCATAATCTTCTCGCCGTGAATATTCGGCTTGGCCGTCGATGATGAGGCACAGCCAGGGTATTCATACCTTGTCTGATGTAATGGACCCACTTTACATCGCCAGTTAAACTTCGATGCAAAAACTCATTTTTTTTTTTATGTTGGAGAAGTTGTTCACACGTGAAAAATCGACGTTCGACATCTCTTGGCTTCAGTTCATAGGCACCCAATGAGAACCATAGCCCGAAACTATGGTATATAGGTTGGCTTTTTGTCTGAATTTTACAAAACTGGTGTTGGGGATCATTTTTAATAATGCATCATTATTATGCAGAATTAAATGGAAAGTGCCCCTCTAGGTACACGAATATCTTCTTCCTATAACTTTATATATATATAAAGCATATATATCATGGAAATATTTTATGCATGAATGTATTCTAAAAAAAATAATAATTTTTCAGATATAAAATTATATTTATTTTGAATTTCAAAAGTTTTATTTTTGCTTGCAATTGAAGAAGGTTGGCAATATATATATATATATATATATATATATATTAGAGCCTGTATTTTTAAATTTATTCATAATTTGAGGCCATGAACAATCCCTGAAAAAAATAGTCCCAACTCCCAGCAGCTTCTGAGTTGAAATCCTGCACTACATACATACAAGAGCATACATACGCTGTATAATATAATTAACTAGCCGAATGACCGGGCAACGCCCGGGTTTTACCTGATTAAATGTTTTTATTCAAATACTATTCGTTACAATTATAAATTGGCGCCGTGGATGTCACTCTTGTGAAACGTCCCGCTCCAAACTTTGTTTCTGAGAAGCGATATTTTTATAGAAAGATGATCTGGCTTTTGCTTTCTGCTCGAATGAATGTTTTTTTTTTCTGTTAGAATTTTGTTCCTGCGTACAAAATAATGAACTAGTTTCACCCGTGGTCTCTGCTTTTTGGAATTTTTCCCGATATAATTTTGTATCTGATAATCAAACATGATACAGCAATATCGTCATCATCATTTTCTGACTAAAAACATATAGTTTTAATAATTGATTTATATATTTTTTAAAATAGCCTATCGTCTTCCCCGTGTTTTTTTACCTATGTATGGAAATTTTGGTTTGAATTAGTGAACTACTGCGAATTTGTATACCGGACATACAGACAAACAGACAAACAAACATACAAACATTCATTTTTATATATATAGAGATATCAACATAATCCTAATGATATTTGAAGTAGATTCCTGAATTATAAAAGATAAACTAATATTTATCAGGATTTTTATCGAGTTTTTGATTTGTGGCGTTTTTCAATATATATTTTGAGAATTTTTTTTTTTGTGAAAGATAACAACTTGCTAACCTATTTCTGATGGTTCATTTATATGGATTAGAATTTGAATTAAATTAGAAAGACACCCTCTTCACACGCATAATTAATCATTTAACTTTATTAAAAGATAAAACATAATTAGAATTTAAAACAAACTATCTTTTTTGACATAGATTATTGACCAAAGTATTATAATGCATATTTTTATATAATAAAATGTTTCAATTGTGAAGTTGACGTTATTATTTTTCACTTGTCAAGTCAATTCACTCTCTTTTTCACGCATAATTAGTGATTTGTATCGCTATTTATTAAAAAAATATTCGCCATTTACATTTTATGCGATTATATGAATAAATAGTAATAACACATACTGCAGTAATTATTTCAATTTATATTTTTAAAAATTAAAGAAATAAACAATGTCTATTATTTCAATCACTTTTGTTTTTGGAGTTAATCCATTTAGCGCCCTTGAGTGGCTCATATATAAATCTAAATGGTGTCGTACTGATACTCAAAACTTAGTAATTTGGTTGGACTATGGGAATTTAGCAACTTTGAACATTTCATGAATATCTATAAATAATAAAAAAAAATTGTATTCTTATAATTATTTTATCCCATCACATATATATTTTTACTAGCCAAATGACCCGAATTTTACCCGATTAAATGTTTTTATTTAAATACTATTCGTTACAATTATAAATTGGCGGCGTGGATGTCACTCTTGTGAAACGTCCCGCTGAAAATCTCGAAAATATTACATTCAGAGAAGCCTGTAAATACAAACAAGAACTGAAGAGAAGGAAACCAAAGCCAAGGCAACTCCTATATCGATTGAGAACAAATGTAGAAAAATGGAAAAATCTTAAGAAAAAACACGTTAAAGAAAAAAAAAATAATAAAAATAAAAAATAACAGAACATATTAGAAAAGAGAACACACCGATTTAAAGACCGCGCGCCAGGCCCTAACCTTGTAGAGATGTGAATACCCTGTCAATGTGAAGAACGTGTACATATAATTCATTGTTAATATCATAAGCTAGGTTGCTCTTTTTGAGCGACACCTAATAAAGTTATTTTTGAACTGGAACTGGAAACGTCCCGCTCCAAACTTTGTGTCTGAGAAGCGATATTTTTATAGAAAGATGATCTGGCTTTTGTTTTCTGCTCGAATGAATGTTTTTCTGTTAGAATTTTGTTCCTGCGTACAAAATAATGAGCTGGTTTCACCCGTGGTCTCTGTTTTTGGAATTTTTCCCGATATAATTTTGTATCTGATAATCTTACATGATACAGCAATATCGTCATCATCATTTTCTGACTAATAATATATAGTTTTAATAATTGATTTATATATATTTTTTAAATAGCCTATCGTCTTCCCCGTATTTTTTTACCTTTGTATGGAAATTTTGGTTTGAATTAGTGAACTACTGCGAATTTGTATACCGGACATACAAACCAACAAACAAACAAACAAACACACAAACATTCATTTTTATATATATAGATATAGTAGTAGTAGTAGTAGTAGTATATTAATAAAATGCAAATTTCATAAGAGGACATCACTAAAAACTTTCGTTACAATGCATCAATTTCAACCAAATTTTCAACATTTATGTAAAACGAGATGGAGCAGGTTTTGCTTAACATCAAAATATTTTTCCCTAACATTAACATGCGTAACTTAGCTGTTATCGATTAAATACAAAAAAATCAACAGAGTTAATTTTATTTATATATAAATACAAAAAATTTCAGCAATTCATTCAACTCAATCTAAAAAAATATTCAAAACAAGCAATTTTAAGATAACACCATATGTAAAACAGTCGGCCAAGAAAACAACAACGATATTACATCTTTCTCACATATTCACACACAATCTTGATTAATAATTAAAACTAATCTTTAACATTGTTTATTATACTTCATAATATATAATATTCGTTAGGCAAACTTTCACTCGGATAAATGTAATATAAAAAGCCAACAATGAAGAATGAATGTAAGATAAAAATCCAACAATGAAGAGTAAATATAATATAAAAAGCCAACAATGAAGAATGAATGTAAGATAAAAAGCCAACAATGAAGAGTAAATATAATATAAAAAGCCAACAATGAAGAGTGAATGTAAGATAAAAATCCAACAATGAAGAGTAAATGTAATATAAAAAGCCAACAGAGTGAATGTAAGATAAAAAGCCAACAATGAAGAGTGAATGTAAGATAAAAAGCCAACAATGAAGAATGAATGTAAGATAAAAAGCCAACAATGAAGAGTGAATGTAATATAAAAAGCCAACAATGAAGAATGAATGTAAGATAAAAAGCCAACAATGAAGAGTGAATGTAAGATAAAAAGCCAACAATGAATAGTAAATGTAATATAAAAAGCCAACAATGAAGAATGAATGTAAGATAAAAAGCCAACAATGAAGAGTAAATGTAATATAAAAAGCCAACAGAGTGAATGTAAGATAAAAAGCCAACAATGAAGAGTGAATGTAATATAAAAAGCCAACAATGAAGAATGAATGTAAGATAAAAAGCCAACAATGAAGAGTGAATGTAATATAAAAAGCCAACAATGAAGAATGAATGTAAGATAAAAAGCCAACAATGAAGAGTGAATCTATCTATATATATAAAATTGAATGTCTGTCTGTCTGTTTGTCTGCACTCTATAGATTCAAAAACCATACATCCAATCGCCGTGAAATTTTGGGATATTATTAGGTATATCACCGGGAAGGTTTTTGAAAAATAATTTCCTGAATATCTTGAATATCCTTAGAGTTATTTGCAGATTTGTAGATTTAACTCGCAAGCAGCGCCCCCCATTGTGACGATGATAACAATATATCGAGAGATTCAAATTTACGAGTTTCAAATTATCAAAATATATCTTTTTTTTTTAAATAAGTTTTCAGAGAATTGTTTTAACAAATGTTCGCTAGACAAACCTTTACTCGGGTAAAACCCCGGGCGAAGCCGAGTACGTTTTATAAGTTTATAGAGAATTGTTTTAACAAATGTTCGCTAGACAAACATTCACTCGGGTAAAACCCGGGCGAAGCCAGGCACATCCGCTAGTATAATATAAATGAGTTTTAAAAATTGTTAAAAAAAAAATGCATCGGCCGGGAATCGAACCCTGGCCGCCCGCGTGGCAGGCGAGCATTCTACCACTGAACCACCGATGCTTTAAAAAAATGGCCATATTTAGGTATTCATTCCATTCCGGATTAGTCCGCGTAAAAAAAAAGTTCTTCAAATGAAAAAAAGAAATAGCCAAAAATACAAATCAAAATGCAGCCGAAAATTTTCCTCAGGTTTATAAAAAGCGACATGCAAAATTTGGTATCAATTGGTTCAGTAGTTTTTGAGTTTATCGCGAAACAGACAGACAGACAGAAATTGACTTTTATATATATATATATGATATACTAGCGGACGTACCCGGCTTCGCCCGGGTTTTACCCGAGTAAAAGTTTGTCTAACGAATCTCTCGATAAAGTGAACATTTTTTTCCCGGTCCCTTGAAAAATACTCGATAAGTTGAATAAAATCAATATTAATTGGTTCCCTCGGTAATTGGAAGTTAAAGGAATAGTATCTTGCCTTTGAATTGTATCATTATTCTTGTCTCAAATAAATTGCCGTGTCATCCTGAATTTTGTCTTTCCTAATTTTCTACATTACAAAATCATCGTATCATCATGATAATATTTAGAGCAGATTGTTGAATTATAACAGATAAATTAAAATATTTATCTTGATTATTTCTAGGCGAAAAGTTATTTCAAAAATTTTATTTGCTGGAAACCTTCCCAGTACAATACTAAATAACTTCCCAAAGTTTCATGGCGATCCAATGAGTGGTTTTTCAGGCAATAAAGGACAAACAAACAAACAAACAGACACACACACATACATTCATTTTTATATATATAGATGAAAAAAATAGTACAAATGTAACATTGTACTGGGATAAGGTGCATAAATGAAGAAAAAGGCATCTCCTTATCGTGCAACTAAAAGTTGCTGATGGCTGGCGCCATCTATCGGAATAAATATCAACTATTCTCGTTGATTTTTAATTATTCCAGAATTGGCCAAATACCCATTCTTGATTAATCAAGAAAAGCTAACCGCGGACGCGTTTCGGGCTGTTGGCCCTCATCAGCGTGGTGCAAGCTGTACCTCAACGACCAAGAAATTGGTCCTTAAGGCATCCTGAAAAATCATGAAACGGGTAGTTAAGGCCAGAATTGCGTGAGGACGCTACACAATGTGAATAAATAGTACAAATGTAACATTGTACTGGGATAAGGTGCATAAATGAAGAAAAAGGCATCTCCTTATCGTGCAACTAAAAGTTGCTGATGGCTGGCGCCATCTATCGGAATAAATATCAACTATTCTCGTTGATTTTTTAATTATTCCAGAATTGGCCAAATACCCATTCTTGATATCTATTAGGATCATGCCGCGACAAGACTTTGTCATTGCTTCCGACTGCCAGGCAGCTCTACATGCCATCTGTCACCCCGATATCCCTAGAACCCCACTTACTGCAGAGATAATCAGAAACCTCAATACTCTGGACAATGTTCAACTCTGCTGGGTCCGGAGTCATTGCGGCATGGTTGGAAATGAACAGGCTGATGAAGTCGCCAAAGCCGCAGCTCAATCCAAATTGCCTTTACACTTCGCAACCCTTCCTAGGAAATATGTCCGCTCTCAAAGCAAACAGTTCGCCCTCCAACTATGGACCGACCTCTACACCACAGACCATGCTACAAGAAACCTCAGAAGAGTAGCGGCATCTCCTAGTCTTCTAATCTCAATTCTCCCAAAACTAAAATATTGCAACGTCACCTCTACAATTCTGACAGGACATGGCTTCGTTCAAGCCGACATCGCCAGAACCTCCAAAAACAACGACCCCGTATGCCAACACTGTCACCAAGAAAATCAAACAGTCGACCACCTCCTATTCAGTTGCCCATCCTACCATCTTCAGAGATTCCAGACCGCAACTCTACTTAGCACCAGCACATTCAACCAAGAAGCATTGAAGAACCTCCCCAAAAATAAAACAGCCTGGCGACATCTAATCAGTTGGATGTCAACTGCAACAAATAGACAATAAGTCAGAAGACAAACCCGGACAGTTGGCGACTTTCGTACGCTCCAGGAGTCCGGGTTATGTACAGAATAATAATTGAGGTACTGCGTCGTTTCGGTTTTTCACTTTTTTCGCCAGCTCTCAACCTGTGAACATCTTTGCTCTCCTGTTCCTGCCATGGTTCCCTCTAGGAAGAAGAACGCCCAGGAGCCCCTTGTGACCCTCGCTCAACTGCAACAGGAGAACGATGAGGCGCTGCAACCCTTCAGGGATTCCATGACGTCCTCTGGTCCTGGAACCCTGATGCAACTGTACGCTGCCATGGCCAACTTCATCAAGTTGCGGTCCGGGCAGATCAATGCCCTCCTTGCTGAGGTGGAGATCCTCTCTGGCATCCTCGCGTCCTTTAAGGAGCTGGACGAAGATGCCAACAAGCCCCAGACTGACTGCACAGCACCCAAACAAGCCCTGCTCCCTGCTTGAAGGAAACCAGCTCCCAGACTGACCCCACCAAGCCCTCCACTCCCGCTCCAACCAAGAGGAAGCACCCTGAGGCTCCCTACCCGCCCGCAAAGAGGACCAACTTGAAAGGTCCCGCAAAACCTGCGCCCTCCCGCGTCCCCAAGCCTGCGGCCGCCCAAGTGGTCCTCCATGGGGAAAAATCGGTGGCCCACACAGTGGTCGTCTCTGATGACCCACAGGCTGGCTCTAGGGAGATTTACAAGGTGTTTGGGCCTCTCTACGCACCAAGGGGAAGCTGGTCCTCCACTCCAGCAATCCCGACATCATCCCTGAGGTAACAACCTCCCTGGCCAGCAAGCTAACGGGAATGAAGGTCCGCCAACAGAAGGTGATCCTGCCTCGCATCTGCCTCTTCAAAGTGGATGAGGCAACATCCAACTCCACCATTGAAGAGACGCTGCTGGGAACTCCTGCTGTCAGCCAACTACCTGGGGACAAGGTGGTGCGCGTGGCGCACCGTTCTGCACCCAGAAACGGGACCTGCACCGCCTTCATCGAGGTGGACCTCAACACCTTCAGAGCTCTGGGCAACCGCGGAAGGATCGTGGTGGATGGAGTGATCCTCAACTTCGAGGAGTCCATCCGCGCACGAATCTGCTTCCGCTGTTGTGGCTTCGGCCACAACTCTGCCCAATGCACCAGAGATCCCAAGTGCTTCCACTGCGGTGAAGGCGGTCATGAAGGCCGTTTCTGCCCCTCTGCTGCTGACCGGCACACTTCCAAGTGCACCAACTGCTGTGCCAAGGGCCTTGCAGACAAGCACGAGGCGAGAGCCTCAGGCTGCCCCACCTTGAAGCTTAGAGCCCTCAAATTCTAGGCTTCCAGGACCTCCTGCCTCCTCAACTGGCCTCCATCCTGGCTTCTCACCCATCAAGGCGCTGTTTCCCTGACCTCTCCAGCTTCTCCCCCCTGCGATGACACCTCCACTGCCAGATCCTTGGATCCCTTGCCACCAGTTCGCGTTCTGCAGCCATAGTAGGGCTAGAAGACCCATTTTTGTAGGCCAATTAGCCCGGATTTTCAACTAACTCCGTTGAGGTACAGCTTGCACCACGCTGATGAGGGCCAACAGCCCGAAACGCGTCCGTGGTTAGCTTTTCTAGATTAATCAAGAATGGGTATTTGGCCAATTCTGGAATAATTAAAAATCAACGAGAATAGTTGATATTTATTCGATAGATGGCGCCAGCCATCAGCAACTTTTAGTTGCACGATAAGGAGATGCCTTTTTCTTCATATATATATATATATATACTAGCGGATGTGCCCGGCTTCGCCCGGGTTTTACCCGAGTGAATGTTTGTGTAACGAACATTTGTTAAAACAATTCTCTATAAACTTATAAAACGTACTCGGCTTCGCCCGGGGTTTTACCCGAGTAAAGGTTTGTCTAGCGAACATTTGTTAAAACAATTCTCTAAAAACTTATTTAAAAAAAAAGATATATTTTGATAATTTGAAACTCGTAAATTTGAATCTCTCGATATATTGTTATCATCGTCACAATGGGGGCGCTGCTTGCGAGTTAAATCTAGAAATCTGCAAATAACTCTTAAGGATATTCAAGATATTCAGGAAATTATTTTTCAAAAACCTTCCCGGTGATATATCTAATAATATCCCAAAATTTCACGGCGATTGGATGTATGGTTTTTGAATCTATAGAGTACAGACAAACAGACAGACAGACATTCAATTTTATATATATAGATAGATTTACTCTTCATTGTTGGCTTTTTATCTTACATTCATTCTTCATTGTTGGCTTTTTATATTACATTCACTCTTCATTGTTGACTTTTTATCTTACATTCACTCTGTTGACTTTTTATATTACATTTACTCTTCATTGTTGGCTTTTTATATTACATTCACTCTTCATTGTTGGCTTTTTATATTATATTTACTCTTCATTGTTGGCTTTTTATCTTACATTCATTCTTCATTGTTGGCTTTTTATATTACATTTACTATTCATTGTTGGCTTTTTATCTTACATTCACTCTTCATTGTTGGCTTTTTATCTTACATTCTTTCTTCATTGTTGGCTTTTTATATTACATTCACTCTTCATTGTTGGCTTTTTATCTTACATTCCTTCTTCATTGTTGGCTTTTTATATTACATTCACTCTTCATTGTTGGCTTTTTATCTTACATTCACTCTGTTGGCTTTTTATATTACATTTACTCTTCATTGTTGGCTTTTTTTTTATTTCGTCTTAATTTACAGGTGTTACATTCGAGCACAGCTCGCGAGTCACCTTTGTCCTGGCTATTTACACATGGCGAGTTGGTGAAGTAGAAGTGGTCCCCCTAGGCCTTGCAGGAGGGCAGCTGTTGGGCGATGAGCTCTTGACTAAGTGTCAGGGCCGGGTCGTCGGAATCGGGGATTGATATCTCCTTTATTTTGTAGAATCTCTTGTATGGTTGGATTATTTGAATTTTGCATTTGAAGGTATAATTTCTTAACGGAAGTTTGGTACATATCTTCTAGATCGGGTTGGTTCAAGTCCTCCTTCAGTATCTTGTTTGATAGGTTGAATGGAGCTCCTATACTTGTCCGAAGGCAGATTCTCATAAATGCGTTTATCCTGTTTTTGTTTGTGGTTGTAATATATTTACACCAAATTGGGAGTGCGTATGTTACTATCGGGAGGATACAACTTCTGTATAGAGTAAACTTTTGTTTTGTAGTCAATTTGCTTCTATAGTTGAACAGACTTGATAATGTTATTTTTGCGATTTTTGCTTTCTTTATGACATTATTGACGTGCATGTTGAATTTCAACTTGGAGTCTAAGGTAACTCCAAAATATTTAACGTTGTCAGTCCAGTTAATAGGGCTCTGGTTTACCTTCAGGATGGATTGTGGCTTGAATTTTTTATTGTCTAGTGGAGGAAAAATTATTGCCTGAGACTTTTTTGGGTTGATGTCTAATTTCCAATCATTGCACCATTTGGTTATACTGTTTATGTAATTTTGGAGTTGTGTAGTTATTATTCCTATTGATTTGGAGTTTGATAAAATTGCTGCGTCATCTGCGAAAAGTTTTATTTGACATTTTGGATGTGGAGGGAAATCGTTAATGTAGATGTTGAATAGGTAGGGTCCAAGGATAGAGCCTTGAGGGACTCCAATCTGGGTTGGTTTTGCCGTGGTTATATAATTCCCCTTGCTTAATTGAAAATGTTCTGTCCTGGAGATAGTTTTTCAAAAAATTGATAAAATCCCTTGGGTATTGATTTTTTGTTATTTTTGCTATCAAGCCATCATGCCATACTCTATCAAAGGCTTTGGTAAAGTCTAGAAAAACAGCACCTACTGCCTCCTTGTGGGACTTTCTTATTTGGATGTAGTCTATTACTGTGATTAGCTGGTGGGTTGTGGAGTGTCCTTTTCTGAATCCAAATTGTTGAGGAATGATAAAGTTAATAGAATCCATGTATGACTGCAATCTGCGAAGAACGATTCTCTCGTATACCTTACCGATGGTAGAGAGAAGGCTGATTGGTCTGAGATCTTCAGGTGATTTGACAGGTGATTTTTTTGGAATGGTTATGATAATGGCATGTTTCCATGTCTTCGGAAGTAGCACAGGTGTAATGCAGCATTGAAGATCCCAGCGAGGAAAACTATCCATTTGATGTTGGCTTTTTATCTTACATTCACTCTTCATTGTTGGCTTTTTATATTATATTTACTCTTCATTGTTGGCTTTTTATCTTACATTCATTCTTCATTGTTGGCTTTTTATATTATATTTACTCTTCATTGTTGGCTTTTTATCTTACATTCATTCTTCATTGTTGGCTTTTATATTACATTTATCCGAGTGAAAGTTTGCCTAACGAATATTATATATTATGAAGTATAATAAACAATGTTAAAGATTAGTTTTAATTATTAATCAAGATTGTGTGTGAATATGTGAGAAAGATGTAATATCGTTGTTGTTTTCTTGGCCGACTGTTTTACATATGGTGTTATCTTAAAATTGCTTGTTTTGAATATTTTTTTAGATTGAGTTGAATGAATTGCTTATTTTTTTTGTATTTATATATAAATAAAATTAACTCTGTTGATTTTTTGTATTTAATCGATAACAGCTAAGTTACGCATGTTAATGTTAGGGAAAAATATTTTTATGTTAAGCAAAGCCTGCTCCATCTCGTTTTACATAAATGTTGAAAATTTGTTTGAACTTGATGCATTGTAACGAAAGTTTTTAGTGATGTCCTCTTATGAAATTCGCATTTTATTAATATAGATATTAAAAATGAAAAAGGCATCTCCTGACCACGAGCACATGTGCTTTTTTAGATGGCAGAGCGCCATCTAGTGGAGCAAAAATACACTAAACGTTTATTTAGCTTGCTCCGTGATATTTGGCCAACCCAATTTCTTGATAAATCAAGAAAAGCCATCCACGAACGCGTTTCGCGCTGTTGGCGCTCGTCAGCGTGGAGAAGGCTGTAACCACTGCGACCAAAAAGATTTTTTGGTCCCAATGGCTTCCCGAAAAAATCAAGAAATGGGTATTTCAGGAGATGCCTTTTTTATTTTTAATATCAACACCTGACCCACTTATCTTTTATTTTTTTCTATTGTTTTTCATATATATCTATATATATATACATGAATTATATAAAAAATGAATAATGACTATTATTCATCTCCCATATAAAAAGAGAGAGAAATTAAAATTTTAAAATTAATAATAAGCAAAATAAGCAAGCACTATACTTTCTCGAAGTTTGGGTATGTGAATGTGAAAAAAAAATTGTATATAAATATATAATTAAGTAATGATTAATATTTATATATTTTTATTTTTACATATTCATTTAATTGCAAAATATAATTTTCGAAATAATATTCAGAGATTTATATATATATTTTTTTAAATTAAAGAGCTCTTTTATTAAAAAGACTATGTAAATATAGGTTTGATTTGTTTAGTTTTATACACGCGGGTTTTAAATTATTTCAAACCAATAATATTTAGAAATATAATTAGAAAAATGACAACCGATATTAGCGAAAATAATACCAATTTAAAGAAGGTAAATAAATAAAATACACAAATATAAGCATTTGGTTAAAAATGCCACATGTGCCCCTCAGAAAATTTTTTATATTATAACCTTTGGTTCTGATTTTAACGCGTGTATACACAAATGAATATAAAAGCGTAGAATATATATTTTATACATTTATTATTTTATATACATATACAAATAATCTAGCAAATTCACCATCTCTCTCCCATTTATTAATAAGGAACTAATGGCACCTTTTTCACAGATTTACAGCAAAAATGCTGTGTTCGAAAGTCATTCTGCAATAAAATTTTTGGGTAATAATCGTTAATTGTGTATTGTTTTGATATAACTTTATTTAAGCTGCAACACTGGTCAAATATTGCGTCTTATGGCCATTTATTTTGTTCAAGATCAGAAATTTTGAAACATTCTGTTAAGTATGCTAGTATAGGAGGGTCCTAATGTCAGCTTGACAAGTGTCCCTATCCGAAATATCAAGGAAGTCACAGCCCAGGACAAGGCTGGCCCAGAAGCTATAAAACAGCCTTGAAGGTACTTTGGCTCTCTGATGAAAAAAGGATATTTATAAAAAAATGTTCAAATTGGAAAAAGACGGAACAATAGAGATTTAATTATTACTAGCCGAATGACCCGGGCAACGCCTGGGTTTTACCCGATTAAATGTTTTTATTCAAATACTGCCGTGGATGTCGTTCATGTGAAACGTCCCGCTCCAAACTTTGTGTGTTTTAAAATATAAAAATATATATATAAATTTCACAACGATATTTGAAAATTCTATTATTTTGATTTTCAAATACTTGGTTACAATTATAAATTGGCGCCGTGGATGTCACTCTTGTGAAACGTCCCGCTCCAAACTTTGTGTCTGAGAAGCGATATTTTTAGAGAGAGATGATCTGGCTTTGTGTCTTCTGCTTTATTTAATGTTTTTTTCTGTTAGAATTTTGTTCCTGCATACTAAAAATGAATTGGCTTCACCCCTGGTCTCTGATTTTTGGAATATTTTCCCCGATATAATTTTGTATCTGATAATCAAACATGATGCAGCAATATTGTCATCATCATTTTCTGACTAAAAAACAACTATCTTTGCCCAAAACCTATCAATTTCAATTTCTTTGGCTAAATATCTCTTCCAGATTTTTCTCTAATTTCTGTTAAAATTCGTGTTACATGTACATTAGGTCAGCTGATATTACCTCCCATCTTCACCGCTAGAGGCGCTGCTTGCGAGCGAAAGGGCAAATTTGCAAATAACTCGAAGAATATTCGGGATAGAGACCTGAAATTTTCACTATAAGTTTTTCCAGATTCAACTCTATATACTGTTAAAATTTCAGTCAGATTAGTTACGTATTGTGGACGTGTATAGCCGACATAGGAACAAACACACATACATACACTGACTTTTATATATATAGGGATTTAGTTTTTAATGAAGAAAACAAAAAAAAAATGCTAAGACAATAGGTCTCTGGAGTTGGTTAAATTTAATTTTTGAGTCAAAAACATCGAATTTTTCAATTGAATTGGGAATGGCCAATCAGTGTGATCTCCAGACTACATTTGTTATGGAGCTTCCACACAACAAGTCCATACTGCCATCTATCAGTTATGGAGGGAAGCTTCCACACAACAAGTCCATACTGCCATCTATCAGTTATGGAGGGAAGCTTCCACACAACAAGTCCATACTGCCATCTATCAGTAACCCAATTGTTAAATAATTTGTTTGAGCTGTGAGATAAGGCCATGTGTAACAGAATATTTTATCCACATATTTGGCCAATCTGTTATTTTCCTTGTTGTCCCTGTACTTTCATGTAAATAAGTTGCTTTGAACAAATTGTCATCCTGATGATTCACTAAGAAGTTTTCTCTGAAGCTGCCACAAGTTGGCTGTCACCTTCCAAACGTCACACCAACTGTTGTTTGACAAATGTTTACTAGCTCTTCCTCATGAAGATAGTAGAATTTAATTTGCATGTCAAACTTGTATTCTGAAGGAGAGTGTGATGTTGCAGGGGAAGAAACTGAAGAGGCCCCCTGGAGGAGGCTGGAGACTCGGCCCCCAACAAGAAGGTGAGATCAGAATCTCTGTGACTCCACCAATCCTAGAGTTAGAGAACTTGCTCAGCTGGAATGTGAAAAATTCCTTGTGGTTCATACCAATTGGAACTGTCGAGTGACCGGATAATTCTACATTTGTATGGAAAGGAACACAAGTGGGGCGGGGGAAATGGGATTTATGGACTGGGACAGATCTTGTGGAACCAGTGGATCACTCCAGTTACTGGAGGTTCAGGCATTCGTCGAATGCTCCATTCCCTGGATTCTGCCATTTACTGGGGGAGATGGGCTGGGTAACAAGGCCAAATAATAATTCCTTAGCTGCTACTGATGTGGTCACAACAAAGATCTAGGAAGTACAACTGTCAGCCCTGGCTACTCAGGTCTGATGAAAGGTTGCATAGTTGATTTCCATTAATGTTCAGCTCCCCTGTGGTCAATGAGATCATCCTTCTCTGATGGTTTTTGTTGAAACAGACAGACAGTGGGGCCTCTCAGATCTACTTTAGAATGTTGCTGGAGTCAACCAAAATATCTTTGTCCTCTGTACAGAACATTTTCTCAGACATCTCTAGTCTTGAAACAAATCCTGGATTGTAGCTAAGCTCTGTTTTTACAGCTCAAGAAAATGAAGCGGATGGCTTCCCAGAAAAAAACTTCACCACTTAAGACTAAGGTAAGTTGGGTCTACATTTGCTGTGAGCTTGGTGTGAGGTGCGAGCTACGTAACTACATGGCTTGTAGAAGTCTTGTTATGTCCACCGTCTGTTACTAAAACAGATTTCCAGTAGATTCACACAGCTGTCGTACAATGTTATTGCTTCATTGGACTCTAAATCCCAAGTAATCAACAAACTAAGGCATGTGTGTGTTCTTTACACACTCTAACACACCAAGAAGTTTTCAGATTTATATGAAAATACGTATGCAAAGAAGTTTTAAACAAATATGCAAATCATTGAAATTTGGTGGCTGATTTATGCAAAGCAAGAACTCCAGTGCATCTGAACTGCTCGTCCAGCATGAGTATTCTAGACTCAATATTTGGCGTGGCACAAGCTGATTTTTTTTTTTTTTTTGCCGCAAGCCTATTTCTTTTATATCAATGCCTCTCTGAAAGATTTGTGTCAGAGTTTAAAAGAGGCTGGTTGGTCAAATCATGTGACATCTGTGTTGAAGTGATGCAACTATTTGACACTGTTGTCAAAGTGGGTCAACAACAGAAGAATGCAACAGCAGCATTTGACCAAGGGACACAACAGAACGGGAGGGCAAAGCGAATGTCAGAGCTGCTGTCACAGCACCATGTTATCTACCCTCCAACATGTGACACAAGTGTTCAAATTGACCATCAACAGATGACTAAGTGAGCGTAGTCTAAGAGCTCGCCGACGTTACGATGCCTACCTCTCACATCCGTACACAGACAAGTCCGACTACAGTGGTGTTGATTAACTTGGTACTGCGCTGACTGAGGACATAAAGTCTTTAGTGATGAGTCCTGTTTCTTACTGTGTCCTGACGGCCGTTACAAATGTATCTGGAGACGTCCTGGGCAGCCTGTGAATCCTGGCCTTACTTTCAGGCACCACACAGGCCCACAACATGGCGTTATGGTCATTTCATTTGATAGCAGGACCCCATTGGTTGTCATTCCTGGCACCCTAACAGCACAACAGTATGTCGATGGCATTTTTCGGCCTGTTTTGTTGCCGTTCCTCTGACATCACCCCCGGCTTACTTTTCAACAAGATAATGCCCGACCACACATGGCACGTGTTACTATGGATAGTCTTCAATCTTGCCGAACTCTTCCGTGGACAGCAAGGACATCTCTCATCCTTAGGGCACATCTGGAATGAGATGGGAAGGTGATTGCAACCTTCCTGAAATGTTGACTATCTAGCCCGACAGTTTAGCAAGAAATCTCACATCACACCATCTGGAAGTTTTACCAGTCCATGACACACCGGCCTGCCCCCAGGCCAGTGGGAGCCAACGACATATTCTCAATTTGTGCCGATCAAACTCTGGAATAAAACAATTGATTGTTCTGAAATGTTATACCCCCATAAATATACTTCAAGTTTTGTCCCAAATGAACAAATCCTTCATTGATTTATTTGTCAAAGAGTGTAGGTGCTGTAGAGTGGCTGATATTTTGATGGGGTTTTTAAAACACAGCCTTCATCCAAGGCTCCTGTAATGTTCCCCTAAGTGAACCGTGTTGTGCCAAGCTGTAGTCAAACCGTCGGTTTGTTCCAGAAACTCAAGAAGAAACCTACTGCAGCTGTCCAGGAGCCGGAGAAACCGATGGCTCCTGTGGTGCGGCACTCAGACGACCCTCCCCCGGCCCCAAAGGTAACTTGACCTGGAACTGACCGGCTGCTCGGGTCAGGTGAACTGCTGAGATGGGATCAAACACTCCCACTAGAGAACAAACATTTTTCTATTAAAAAAAAAAAAATTATTATCCCTAGTACATGTTTGGCCATGATATTCATGGTGGGTGGTAGTTAGCGACTGCTTTTACTGCAAGTGCACCACGTGGTTACATATGTGAAAAGGAGTTCAACTTTTGCACTTACAAATGTGCCAGAGCCCTGTTTGGTTACTTCACTGACTAGTGGGGTAGACTTTTGTAATAGTTGGGGTGAATGTTGTGATGAATGGAACTTAACTACTGACTGATCCCTCGGTGTGTTGGACTGTGTGTAGGTCAAATTTTCCATCTTTTTTTTTTTAATCACCTTTTTCATCTTCAGTTAAATAATTGTGAAAATTTATCTTATAGAGAGAGTGCTGAATAATTCCTTAATCATTTCATCACATTATAAGGTGATTCTTGTAAACTTTTCATTAAAAGGTAAACTTTGTTTGAAGTCTCAGTTTACAATAAGCCATCTGGTGTTCCAGGTGAAGTGGATCAACAAGCAGCGGGTGCTGGTCTTCTGCTCCCAGGGGATCCGCCACACTCCCCTCAACCTCATGAAGAACCTGCGCACGCTGCTGCCCCACTCTAAATCTGGTAAGTCTTGCTGGTCTCTCACAGGAGGCACAGATATCAACCACAAGTTAGAAAGTCTGCTGTTGAATTTATTTCCTATTGTGTAAGTTGAGTTAGGATGTGTGCTGACAGTATTGGCTTTTCCACACGGTGCCCTGTGTGTTTTTCCTCTTATTATTATTATTATTTTTTGCTTATCCCTAGTACACATGGTGGTACAGGCCATGATAATCATGGTGGGTAGTTAGCGACTGCTTTTTCTGTAAGCGCACCACATGTTTACACATGTGAAAAGCAGTTCGACTTTGCACTTACAAATGTGCCAGAGCCCCATTTGGTTACTTGCACTCGCTGGTGGGGTTGGACTTTTGCAAGAATCTGGGCCCATTGGAGCATTTTTCCTCTTATAAATATTGTAAATTCTGCAGTCTCTCCCATGAGAGACCAAAGCCTAATACCACGGCTAAAGCCGGTCTCTCCTGAAGGTTAATTGTCTATCATCAGAGACTGAGTCCTTGTGACTTGGGCTGACATTAGTCTCCAGGGGAGACCAGGTTATCCATGTCTCCGCTGTTTCCTTTGTGAAAGACAAGAAAGTGACAAAATTAGGCCAACCCTCAAATGAGCATCAAAATAATGTGTTGGCCAATATCCAGACGGCTATTGTCAGTGGGTATCTACTGATGGCCACTTTCCCCAGCATGGAGGAGACCAGATTATGCAAATCTGAAACCAAAGCTCGAAGTTAATCATTGAGCCCCAGAACACACTCTCCAAGAAGATGTCAGATTGATGTTATGGAAGCATCTTGTGACTGACCCCACTGTGCTGCAGAACCCAAGATGGACAAGAAAGACCCTGTGCGGGAGATCAACGAGGTGAGTTGTTCAACTGCCACCGCTGCTTTCATTTGATTGAAATTGTGTTGTTTCTTATCCCTTTGTGCAAAGATTCCACAAGTCCCTACTCCTTGAGCTGTTGTGTTGTCATTTCCTGTCCTTGACTTCATGAGCCACCAAGGCAGAATCAGTGTTGTCTGATATGTTTACAGCTTCTTTAGAAGTGAGTGTAGAAGATGGTGGGAATATTTCTTCTAAGTTGATTTAGGAGCTGTTTCCCCTCATACCTTGACGGCTGTGGTGTGTACTGAAATATTCCTAAATTTTAAGACATATGTAAATTGGAACTCTAAAATTCCTGAGAGGTTTCCCAACTAGATGATTGTCTAGTTGTGTTAGAAATCCCAGGAAATTTGCTCATAGTGAGAATGAGACAATAGGATATATTTAATTTTGGGAACTTTTAGAAGGAAATCAGGATGGAAAAGTTTATTTTTAAAAATGCACTCTGCATGGGCGCAGATAACCTTTCTGATTTATTTTTATTATTCAATTAATATATTTACAGTTGAACCTCTCTAAAGGACAACACCAAGTTACAGAGCCAAAGTTTCCTTTGGTGTCCTCTTACTGCTAAATAGTAAAAATGCTCATTTTGGCAATGAAAGCTGTAAAGGTGTCCTCTAGGGAGAGTCCTACTTTTGTCCTAGTTGTTCTACTGCAATGTTTGTTTTTCTATAATCATATTTTAAGATTATAAACACAAGGTAAAAAACCAAATCTAAATAAATAGTGTGTGATGTTTCGGCAACTGTTACACTATTTATTTATTTGGATTTTGTCTTTTTACCTTGTGTTTATAATCTAAATTGTGCGTCATCATATTTTAAGATTTAAATAATTCTAAAAGAACAAGTGGTATATCTATCCAGAGCAAACATTGCAGTGGAACTCCCAGTTTACAGAAACAACTGTCCAATCCTATGTGGGGTTTATAATCTTGTAGCTTCCTCTCATTGATTCTCTCAGCCGTGACGCTGGGTGGAAACTCAAACCTTCTCTTTGATATCTAAAACGATTAAAACAAGATATTTGACCATTTATATAAAGGCTACCTCTCCTGTTGAAAACATCTCTGCCATTTCCACATCCCGGGTCTGCAGCAATAGATGGCACTTAGTTTTGAGAAAAGTCGCCTTTTCATATTTCAGACCAATATTCTCCCAGAAAATTTTCTATCTCTATTTTGGTTATAAGCCACTTTGCCAGTTAACGCCTCTTTGGCAACTTGTGGAAATTTCAGAAACCATTGTGGATCTCATGAAGTCAAAGCTCGCCCTGAACTGACATGGCCTGTGAGGGACTGTTGACAGTGATGCTTCTATCTTGATAGGGAGGTTTTTTTAGACATCGGCAAAAGAATCTATTCACCTATAACTCACATTTGAATGGCAAAATGGCCCTCCTGTTGTTTCACCCCTGGCGGCATTCTAGAGCTCTGTGTTGATGTTGCCAGATCTGTGCCGGCCGGAACTGCAACAAGTGCATTTACTTTGAGCAAAAACGCCACGACCTCTATCTCTGGTGAGTTCTTCCAGTCCCCTGCGGTGGTTCAGCCGGCTGACCTGTGTCCCCAGGGTCTCCAACGTCCCCAATGGTCCTTCCGCCAAGTTCCTGGTGGAGAACAGTAAGTGTTGTCGAGTGTTCGCTGGCACGATGTTCTAACAGCTGTTGTGGCAGTCAAAAAGTATGGAGGACCTCTACCTGACTGGGAACTGTCTGCGCGGCGGACAGAGTTTGATTGGTTTTCAACAAGGTAGGTCCGTCCAGCTCCGCAACACTCGCCCAGCGCTAACAAGCCATTGTTGTCGTAGCCATTTGAAACCCAGAAACATCTTCAGGTCCTGAAGGAGCTCTTCACCCAGGTACTGCCCTCCACTGTCCAGGAAATTTTCCTTGGCTTCTTTATTACCATTTAAGTAATATTACCAAATAAATAAATAGTGTGTAACGTTTCATTAACAATGTTTTACCATCCTCAGACAAAAGTACTGAATATTTGGTAACGCTGTTATTGAAACATTACACACTATTTATTTTTTTGGATTTAGTCTTATTACTTTGTGTTTGTAAAATATAATCCAAATTGTACCTTATCATTTAATCTATATATATAAAAATGAGAATGTATGTGTGTGGTCTGTTTGTCCTTATGCTTGACCAAACCACTCATTGGAACGCCATGAAACTTTGGGAAGTTATTTAGTATAGTACTGGGAAGGTTTCTAGCAAATAAAATTTTTGAAATAACTTTTCGCTTTAAAATAATCAAGATAAATATTCTAATTTATCTGTTATAATTCAACAATCTGCTCTAAATATTATCATGATGATACGATGATTTTGTAATGTAGAAAATTAGGAAAGACAAAATTCAGGATGACACGGCAATTTATTTGAGACAAGAATAATGATACAATTCATAGGCAAGATACTATTCCTTTAACTTCCAATTACCGAGGGAACCAATTAATATTGATTTTATTCAACTTATCGAGTATTTTTCAAGGGACCGGGAAAAAATGTTCACTTTATCGAGAGATTCGTTAGACAAACCTTTACTCGGGTAAAACCCGGGCGAAGCCGGGTACGTCCGCTAGTACAATATAAAAATAGGTAAACAAGGTATTGAATTGTAAACTCCTCTCTAGGCATCTCAGTAGGTCAGAGATGGTAGTTTCCCTTGAGAGACCCTAGCCTAATGGAGGTGGTCTCTTATCAGAGATTCTGTCATGCTATCACCCAAACAGTCTCTGGTGAGAGACCACCTCCAGGAGAGATCAGCCATGGGCTCATCGCAGTCAGGACACTAGAAGTTGTTTTATGTGAAACATTGGTGCTTCCATTTCTTATACAAGGTGTGTCCAATAAATAATGACTCTGGTCAAAAATAAAGAAAAAATAGAATGATTAAAAAAAAAATTATTAGTATTTTTCAAAATAGTCCCCTCCCGCATCTATACATAATATCCATCTCTTCTCCCATGATTTAAAACATTTAGAAAAGGCATCTTTCTGGATGTTCTTCAAGACCTTTTTCGAATCCGCTATGATGGACTCTCTAGTGTCAAATCTTCTTCCTTTTAGAGCCATTTTGACTTTTCGAAAGAGAAAAAAAAATCATTTGGAGCTAGGTCTGGGGAAATAGGGAGGTTGTTGAAGTATTTGTATGCAGTGTTTAGCCAAATAAGTCAGTACAGATGTAGCGGTGTGTGGTGGTGCATTATCATGATGGATAATCCAATTTTTGGAACTCCACATTTCACTTATTTTCAGACAAATTGATTCACGTACACGTCTCATAATGTTTAAATAAGACTCCTTATTGAATGTTTGACCTTCCTCTAGATATTCATAATGCACAATTCCCTTTATGTCAAAGAACATGACCAATAAGACCTTGTTTTTTGACTTGCAAAGTCGGGATTTCTTCGTTCTTGGTTCATCTTTTCGTTTTCACTCCATGGATTGACGTTTTGTTTCCGGGTCATACCTGTAAACCCATGTCTCGTCTCCAGTTATTACTTTTTCCTTCCAATTAGGGTTTTCTTCCACCATTTCAAGCCTTTTTTAGCAACTTCAACGCGAATCTCCTTTTGTTGAATTGTAGGCATTTTAGGGACAAATATTGAAGGTGTCTTCTTTAATTATCGATCCAACTAATGATTTTGATATCCCTGTTTCTTCCTCAATGTCCCGTAACCCTATTCGTGGATTTTCTTTTATCAAATTTGAAATTTGGCTCACCTTTTCAGGGTTCCTGTGCAGAATTGGACGTCCAACACGCTTCTCATCTTTCACCGATTCCATTCCATGTTTTAAATCGTGAAAACCATCTAAATGTGGTGGGCTTATTTACATTTTCATTTCCAAATGCCAATTTCAACAAATCTAAAGTTTCTGAAGCCGATTTCCCCAATTTTGTAGCAAAATTTAATACAAATTCGTTGTTCGAATTTTCTATCCATTACAAATTAGAATTTGTTATGCAATGCGTTCTTTTCACAAACTTACAATTTATCTACTGCGCGCGCAATCACTTGATGTAATATACCGCAGTGTGGCTGAAGCTTTCTATTTTTTTTAATAGACTTAAAAAAAATTATCATTTCATTTTTTCTTTGTTTTTGACCGGTCTCATTATTTATTGGACACACCTTGTATCATTAAAAGGATGGAAACTCCACACAGTGAGAATAGCTAGCGTCCTCAGCAGCGGCTGAAAATATTTTTGTTTTCTTGTGAACTTTGGAATTTTTCAAAACACACTTACTACACAGGAGTCAAAACAAAGTATATTGAAGTGTAATAGAATTTTTTTTTAAATATTTTACATTAAAAATTGAGAACACGGTAATTTTAAATATTAGAAAAAAATATGTAATAGATAATATGCATGCAAATTATTTTCTGTCTAAGTTTAGTGGTGAGTGTTGTCCCTTTCTTCAGTTCCATTGGGAAAATGGGAATTAATAAAGTTCATCTATTGAATTTCTGGTCTTGTTCTTTCTCCCCACTGGGGGAGGTGTAGGACAACAGTGCTGTATGTTCTGTCGTCTTCAACGAGTCTAAATATAACATCTTTATAAGAAATTTAAACTATTTTTGATGCGTATGATTCAATCATAAACATCTTTTTCTGCGGGTATTCAGTCGTCTGTACCTATACACCAATTTTCTAAATCTTTCCCATTGCCACATATCAATGTCTGCAGCAGATTGATTCAAATCTCTCCATGTGTGTCCACTTAGTAGTTGTCAAAGTTTTACCAGAGAACAGGTAATCTTGGTGATGGTAGCTGTCTTTTGTAGAGTCATGTCCTCTAGTGGTATTCATAGCTACTGTATTAGAGGATATATATAAATGATCTTGTTTCCCTGGGTTGATCCTCTGTGTGTGGACGGCAGACGTTCCAGACTCCTCGCGGCCACCCCCACAGCAAGCCCTTCCTGGACCACACCATGGTGTTCAACGCCAACGATGGGGACCAGATCTGGTTCCGCAACTACCAGATTGTAGATGAAGGCCAGAGTCTGGAGGAAATTGGTGAGTCTCTCACTTGAGGGTCTTCTCAATCAGTTTGGATTTTACAAGGGTGGTTGCTTACTGGAGTTTTTATTGTAACTGAGGGAACTCTAACTAAAGGTCTTGGACTGTACTCACTCAGTGTGTGCTGGAATGAAATCACATTCCAATCTTTCAACCAATAGTTTTAATTCTTGATTTACCTGGAAGACCAGCTCTTTGGTCATTCAGGTGCATGTATAGTGAGAGTAAAAGTCACCTACATCCCATGATTATCATGGCTGCCTGTGGATAAGTTAACCCACTCTGTCCGATTGATCCTCCGACAACATTGAGGAAGTTTTCAGACCATAAATCTCATCCGTTGTTGACTTTTCCGGGTAAATTTGGCAACAAGGAAATCCTGCAGTGATTCTGGCTGGTTGCCAAATGGATTCAGATGGCTGACTGAAACTTTTGCTTTCTCACTTGTGCAGCCTTCCCTCACTGCACAGTTCCCCATGTCCTTTAGTTTAATTCAGCAGTTTTAAAACCTGAATGAGAGACTTGCCCCAACAAACCTATTACAAGGGCGTCTGGAACAAGTATCAGCGCCTAGTCCTTGAATCTTTGGTCTCGCACTGCACGCCCAGTTTCAACCGAAAAATCGACCTCCCACCCCCAATACTCCGTGTTTTACCTCGCCAATCCCCCCAGCTGAACTATTTACCTACTGTATTTGGCTATCTTGCATGTCCATAGTTTTAAAATATTGCCAAGTTGTAACCTGAAGAAGGGCATTCTTGCCTGAAAGCTTGTGTTTTACCACCACGTTTTTATCGCCTTCATTTCAAACCTATGTTGTGTGTGTAGGTCCCCGTATGACCCTCAGCCTTATCAAGATATTTGAAGGATCCTTCGGAGGCAAGACCCTATATGCCAACCCGCGCTACGTCACCCCCAGTGTTGTAAGTTCTCCATTGGGTCAATTGGCTGCTACAGGCTGACAATTGAGGCTGTTTTTTCATTAAAAATAATTAATTAAATATTCCCAAAATAAATAAATAAAGGTTACCTCTCCTGTCAAAAAAGATGCTCGAACCAAGTGACCATCTCTGCAAATTAGCAGACTCAGGTCAGTGACAACATCAGCTTTGGCAAACTGAGACCTGGAGACCACAGTTCTGGGCTAATGGCCCTCGTCGAGAGGGGTCAATAGAAATTTCAACAATTTCCCAAAAAGATGTTTAACTGGTGAAGTGGCTCGGCCAAAATAGATGGCTCTTAGTTCTAGTGTGGTGGGACCTTTGTTTTATAGATCTCTCTTTGTTATATATAACTACACTCCTTTATTCTGTGGTTCTAAGCTTTTGGGAAAATACCCTTATCAGATAAAATATAAAGTTTATCTTTTACATGAAAAAGGTATTTGAAAAATATATTTTCCATAAATCTTAAAATGCATGAAATAAATGAATTAAAGGATCTGTAAAAAGGTACAACCCTGTTATAACATCAAAAGTCCAGTTTGTTCAACCATAGTTGACTGTTTCAAATGCCCAAAGAAACCAACGCTGTGGTGATGTGCAGCAACGCCGGCAGAGACGCCAGCAGCAACGCCAGCAGCAGGAGGAGGAGGAGAGCAGCGACAGCGAGTGATGATGATGAAGTCTGTTTGTAAATAATGATGTGTAAACTACATTGAATAATAAATGTGTAACTTGTGGAATGTTGTTGTGTGGATTTTCACAAACCTTTGGTCCACTGGCCCAACCAATTACCTGAGCTGTTGTAATTACCTATTTATTTGTGAACTGGACTCCTGGAACTTGTGAAATATTGTTGTGTGGAGTTTCACAAACCCTTGGTCCACTGGTGGGCTAACCTGAGCTGTTGTAATTAGCTATTTATTTGTGAATTCATGGAACTTGTGAAATATTGTTGTGTGGAGTTTCACAAACCCTTGGTCCACTGGTGGGCTAACCTGAGCTGTTGTAATTAGCTATTTATTTGTGAATTCATGGAACTTGTGAAATATTGTTGTGTGGAGTTTCACAAACCCTTGGTCCACTGGTGGGCTAACCTGAGCTGTTGTAATTAGCTATTTATTTGTGAACTCATGGAACTTGTGAAATATTGTTGTGTGGAGTTTCACAAACCCTTGGTCCACTGGTGGGCTAACCTGAGCTGTTGTAATTAGCTATTTATTTGTGAACTCCTGTAACTTGTGGAATATTTGCACAAGGGGATATATGAAACAACATTCTGCCAACATTTCCAAAAAGGCATCTTCAAACTTAGCAGGGTATGGCCGCCAAGCCGTGGTTTGACCCTAGAATATGTAAATTAGTCTGATAATTGGCTGGGGTTCTTATCCTCACTTCTACCAATTGGAGGTCGGTGGATAAAACTTTCAACAACCTGGAATTGTATTCCAAACTTTTTCTCAAGAAAAAATTGTTTCAATGGCCCTCGATTCTTACCAAAGTCCAACCCTACCAGTTAGTGCAAGTGACCAAACAATTTTTACTAGCTATAATGTTGTTAGGGTCCATCAAGTTTACTTTTGGTGACACAATATAAGGGGACAAATATTCTCCAATTAGAACTGTTAACCACTCACATCTAGTGACGGTAGTTTTCTTGACTTCTAGTCAGCTCATGGCAGTGGTCCCAAACCAAAGATTAAAACGCCCCACTCCTCTCAACCTGGCTCACAACTCTAATCTTTTAGACATCTCAAACACAGAACTTCCTATCCCCCACACAAAACTCGCAACAAACTCATCTGTTTCCCTCATCTACCAGACAATCCCCACAAACATGAAACTCAGCCAGAATTTTTTCCACTATGTACTAAGTGCAATTCTCAGCATGCAACTCTAAGACATATTATTAACTGCATTGACTCATCCATTGACGAGCTCTACTCTTCCCCGGCAGACACCATCAAAAATCTCAAGCTTTACAAGCTTGATACCTTAATGTGATTGAGTGGAGATAAGAAAGAAGACTTGAATATATATGTAACAATATATGAAAAATAACAAGCCAAAATCAAAATTCAAAATAGAAATTTAGTCAAGAACCTTTCTGTTTCGCTTGACGCACTTTCCTTTGACCACTTTGTAATTTTCCAAACCGCAGCTGGTCTTTCTGCACTCCCCATCGAACACGGCGTAGTCTGCTGGGCAGGTGATGGAGGTCTGGTCAACCTTGTCGCCGAGTGCCGCGTTCATGTCAACGAGGATGCGGAAAGAAGGGGGCGCGAAACCTCCTCCTGTGCCTATTCCGAATGGGTGCAAGCACTCAGCGTTTGTCATGCTCTCGTTGCGGCAGAGCGCGCAGTGGACGTTCCTGTACCACGTCCATCCAACCCGCACCGGGCTTTTGTCCGAGCCACACTTGGCCCTGACGTCGTCGTCCGGCCACGTGGGACTGCAGGACGATGTCAATGGGTGGAGACAACTCCTTTTTTGGAATTTCGCACTAAAGGGAGTTTCGATTTCCCAGACGCAAGGGTTTTCTTGGAGGATTCCTGTATTCTCAATTATCCATTTGGAAGAGGTTTGATTGTAGATGGCATTGTCGATTGTCGTCATGTTGTGGCCTTCATTAAACAACTGCGGGCAGCTGGTTGCGAGGTTGAAGAATACCAGGTTGTCCTCGGGAATGGCGTGGCACTGGGCGCAGTACTTGTTCCGGAACACGAAGCCAGTGGAGTTGTCCACCACGAAGATATCAAGGAGGATGTTCTGGCCGACGTCGGCCTCGCACAGTTGGCGCAGCTTCTCGTCTGTGTTGTCCGGACATCGGGCCACGTGGTACATTTCGCCGGAGTGGCAGCTGTAGTAACCCAGGTAGGACAGCTTGGGGGCCCGGGGCGGCACGTCGGCGCAGCAGTCGCCAAAGGCGTGACACTCTTCGTCGCACATGCATGGCAACCTGAACGTGTTCACCGACCCATTGCATTGGTGCAAGTAGGAGCAAGGGTCTGTCGCGGTGAAGTTGGGCGCGTTTTCGGTGTCCTTGGGAAAGGGATCAAAGAAGGACAAATCTCCGGGGAAGTGTTCCTCGTTGGGGGCGAAGTTGTCAGTAAGGTTGAATAAATGAATGCCAAAGACCACTGCGCTCTGAATGAAGAGCAAGATGGCGAGTGATTGCTTCATCTTGTACTGCTGTCACCCTGCAACAAAAATAAACAATTTATTGCCACAATGTCATTGAAGTTTCAAGGAAACAAATCAGAAAGTTATGTCGAACCTTACTTACATGTAGCATCTTAAATTCTACAGAGCAATGAGGGAGGGGACCTTTTTATGGCGAGTGTGGGCATCAATAAATAGAGGATGTCGCGAGACATTCTTGCATCAAAATGTAAATGAAGAATTATTCTGGTGTGACTAGTACATCTCTTGTAGTGACTAATTCAGTTCCTGTGCCGTGATTAGTACAGTCCCTACCGTAACAAATAGTTCTTGCCGTGTTCCTAACATATCTAGCCACAGACTGTGCTCTTCAAGATGTACAAATACTTCCTCGGATACCGCAATCCTCTGAATACACCCGGGACGCCGCTTGCGCACCTCGCACACAGAAACCGTGGCAAATGGCTGACAGGGAATTCCTCCAGGAAGCCATCCGTCCTCTCCTTGACTCCGAATTTAGACGTGTTGTCCGCCATGGTCCTACACCTACAGAGCTGACGTTGCTCTGTTTGCCAACCTTTGTAAAATAAAGATCACTTATTGTCCGCTGCAGTGTTTCTCTGTATGCCGCGTTTAATAATTTTCTGACCATTATTTCTTGGCGTTGTATTTTCAATGTCGCGCAGTGACAATGAGGTAAAATATTCTATCGCGGTGTTTTCTGTTAAAATGAAAAAAAAAAAAAAACATCTCACAAGAAGAAAGCTGTTTGTTCTCTCTCTTTCACGGTTGTATAAGGTTTGAATACTCTGGGACTCGAAAGTGATTATGATAAACATATTTTAAGCAACTCTCCTTCATCATTTGAATACTGGCACTATCAACGATATGCAACACTTGTTGGAAAAAAAGAGAGATGGTTAGCACCCTCCTTTGATAAGGATGGAACGGTGTTCGGACCCAACACACATGACACAACCACCCTACTTTGGTGCGGGGCTCACTTACACTATTGGTTGTTCATTGCTACAGGATTGCGGGTTTTGACAAGTTACCATTGGTTGAACAGGTTCGGTCAGAACTCGAGGGCTCCTGTGTGTAATGTTGAAATATTCTGTACAATGATAATATACAGCAACGACACCACTGTGTGTTTTCCTGAATTATAATCTCTGAGTGAAAAATGCCACGTGGAAAATTAGGATGGACAAACTTCGGGATGACACAGCAATTTATTTAAGGCAAGAACTAACTATGAATGATAAACAAAAGCAATGAAGGAGTTTATAGAGTAAGCAAAATATAAACGTAAAAGATTATACTCTGCTAATAAAATAATAAATACTTTGTTACATAGCTCCTTCTCTATGGGAGCTGTGACCCACAGCTTGCAATTATTGTAGTTATTGACATGGATCTGACGTGCTTCTGTCAAGGATCCCATCGAAGTCTTGGAACATTGCCCATAGTACCTTGGCGTCCTTTTTCTTGCGGCGTGAAGAGCGGCTTTGTCGTCGTATAGTCTATAGGAAAATCGTCATTTTGGAGGGAAGTCTTGGCTTTGACACGGCGGTGGAATCCTGGAGTCAGTCTTTGAAAATGTAGATCACATCACCCATGGCCTCTAGGTCTTCTCGGCGATCCTCAGTTCGTCTTCCCCAATTTCCCGGAATCTCCACCAAAATGCCACGTGGAAAATTAGGGAAGACAAACTTCAGGATGAGACAGCAATTTATTCGAGGCAAGAACAAACTATGAATAATAAACAAAATATAAGCAATCAGGGAAGTTTACAGAGTATCAAAATATAAACATAAAAAATGATACTCTGTTAATAAAATAATTAAAAGCTTTGCTACAAAAAAAATCTCCTTGTGCGCAGGAGTATTGTCTTGCTGTTCATACAAACTTTCTCAGCGGTACGTGGTTGAGAGAGCAGCTATTGTGGATGGTAAAAACGGGTTTTTTCTGCCGCAGAAGTTCCAAGCGTCGTGATGCCATAGGATACAGTGGCCGAGGTAAACGTTCAATTTATTCAAAGTTGAGGAGTTGGGCGAAGCAAAGTTGGCGTTAGATGGAGAGTGAAAGTTTGAGGAAAGTTCTCGACTTTCTGCTGTCAAATCAATGAATGAAGATCGACTAGTTTTGGGTCTCAAACTCTCACTAGAAGGCTAATTTCAAGTTTTGTGATTGCACATCAAACGCTAGACATCACAATTGTCATAGCAATCGAGGCATTCCCGAAACCAAACAAGCACAAACGAGGAGGAGAATGTACTCACGTTCCTCAGAAAGTCCGGGGAGATTTGCGATGCACAAACCAGTCGATGTCTTTATGTTTGGTAAGTTGGGCCTTGAACTCCTGACCTGGCGGCGGAACATCCTCGGCCAAATATTGTACGTAGGAGGAGACATATTTTGGCGAGAAATTGCTGCATTCTTATGATTTATATAAATATACAGTAGAACCTCCGTGAGAGAGGACACTCGCGCTAGAGGACACCTCTCTACAAAGGACAGTTTTTATTTGCAAAATTACTATTTAGTAGCTATCCGGTAAGAGGACACCTCTCCCTAAAGGACACTTTGGTTCTGCAATTAAGTGTCCTTTACAGGGAGGTTCTACTATACATATATATTAAAATAAAAAAGGCATATCCTGACCACGAGCACATGTGCTTTTTAGATGGCAGAGCGCCATCTAGTGGAAAAGAAATAAAGCGCGTTCGTGGTTGTCTTTTCTTGATTTGTCAATAAAATGGGTTGGCCAAATATCAGGGAAAAGGCTAAATTAACGTTTAATTGATTTCTATTTCACTATAAGACGCTCTGCCATCTAAAAAGCACATGTGGTCAGGATATGTCTTGTTTGATTTTAATAACAACACCTGACCTTTTTTATTATTTTATTTATGTTTCACACACACATACATATATATATACGTATATATATATATATATATCATTCCAGACGTCCCATGTAAAAATAAAAAGTATCAGCGATCTTTCAATTTTATAAATGGCGTTTTCTTGAAGGCTCAGAAGTCGTCACGTACGCAGCCAGTAGTTCAACCCATGAGCTTGAAAACAGTTTATTTAAAATTCCTTGGGAAATTTGGTTTATCGACCTCTCGTAAATGAGGAAGTTTTGTTTGTTTGTATTCAAAGACATTTTTTCTTAGGTTTTTCATATCTAAGATGGAGAGTGCAACGGGCGATTTGAATATTTGAGTTATATAGTGTTACTAGACGAATGACCCGGCTTCGCCCGAGAATTCCCCCCCGAGTGCAATTTCCTTCATACTGAAAGTACATCAATAATAAATAGTAGAAGTGCCATAGAATAGCAATACAGAAGTAACACATAAACCACAGGCAAAAAGTGTGTGTTGGCAAAAAATTGTATTATATTAATGTTTAGGTATTTGATTTAATTATTTTTTGCAATCCATTTAGTTGTTCCAAAATCAATATAGTTTAAATAGATGGCAGTTTTTCCACCCAACCCCCGAGGTACCCGCCCCAGCGCATTAACCCTTGAAATTGCCTGAGTTGAGTGAGTGACTGCGATGGATCTTGACTGCGATGCCCATCTTCTCAGTAAAAATAAGAAAAAAATTAAAAATAATAATCCAAAATACTGGCATTTGAATATTTTTCTGTAAAAAATAAAAGAGCACATGGAAATTAGGCAAACATATGTGTTTGCTAATGACTGCGGCTGCATTTTAAACTATTTAAATATATATATATAGATATAAAACAAAGGCAAGAACAAAAAAGAATAAAAAATACGAAAGCCATTATTTACATACAGTAACGCTAATTTTGTAATGTTTTTTTTTTTTAATTGCATTGTGCGCACTTACCGTAACTTAGTAATATAAATTTCTTTCTCAATACTTTTGTAAAAAAAAAGTAAGACTCGTATAAAAAGATATTTAAAAAAAGTACGCAATCAACTTGAAAAAAAAATGCCGAACGCTCATTGGTCTCTTAATTGGCCTGGTGTTGTTACTTCGTCTCGTATTTACTCCGCTGAAAAAAATTTTTCTTCAAATGAAAAAATAAATAGCCAAAAATACTAATTAAATATAGCCGTAAATTTTCCTCAGGTTTATAAAAAGCGACATGCAAAATTTGGTACCAATTGGTTCAGTAGTTTTGAGTTTATCGCGAAACAGACATTGACTTTTATATATAGGAAGATATAGAGTTATATAGATATATATATAGGTGCATAAATAATAATAATAATAATAATAATAATAAAAGAAAATATAAAAGCTTTCATATGTTGTCTGTTTTATTTTCCTCTGCAGATTCTGCTCCTTAGCACCAGACGCATGCGCAGTTTGTTTAATTACTGCCACACCTACAGACAAATGGGTGGTGACAGCAAAGTATACCTTCTGTTGCTGATTGGTCCGCAAGCTCTCTGGCCAAGTGCTGTGAAGTGTGGAGCGTCGTTATTAAAATTGTGTGCAATTTACTTCTTATCTGATTCTAAGTTTAAGGAATAAAACGTTTGTAGTTTAATGAATCTTTCATGCCTGAGAGTAATGTGGTTCTAATATTGCAATATGAAGATTGTGAAAGATTGAAACTACTCTTTTTACACAACGCCCTATTATAAGATTATATAAGTTTTAAAAAAAAGAATAAATGTGAATGAACAAGAGAAAAGAAAGAAAAATAACCACATTGACAAGCAACAGGCTAATGTTCTATGTTGTTATAACGGGGTTCCAATACTGAAATGTGAAAACTACGAGGAAATAGCAAACCACAGGCAGGTGATTGGGTCTGTTAGTTAACAGCAGGTGATTGGGTCTGTTAGTTAACAGCAGGTGATTGGGTCTGTTAGTTACAGCAGGTGATTGGGTCTGTTAGTTAACAGCAGACAATTGGGTCTGTTAGTTAACAGCAGGTGATTGGGTCTGTTAGTTAACAGCAGACAATTGGGTCTGTTAGTTAACAGCAGGTGATTGGGTCTGTAGTTAACAGCAGGTGATTGGGTCTGTTAGTTAACAGCAGGTGATTGGGTCTGTAGTTAACAGCAGGTGATTGGGTCTGTTAGTTAACAGCAGACAATTGGGTCTGTTAGTTAACAGCAGGTGATTGGGTCTGTTAGTTAACAGCAGACAATTGGGTCTGTTAGTTAACAGCAGGTGATTGGGTCTGTAGTTAACAGCAGGTGATTGGGTCTGTTAGTTAACAGCAGGTAATTGGGTCTGTTAGTTAACAGCAGGTGATTGGGTCTGTTAGTTAACAGCAGACAATTGGGTCTGTTAGTTAACAGCAGGTGATTGGGTCTGTTAGTTAACAGCAGGTGATTGAGTCTGTAGTTAACAGCAGGTGATTGGGTCTGTTAGTTAACAGCAGACAATTGGGTCTGTTAGTTAACAGCAGGTGATTGGGTCTGTTAGTTAACAGCAGGTGATTGAGTCTGTAGTTAACAGCAGGTGATTGGGTCTGTTAGTTAACAGCAGGTGATTGGGTCTGTTAGTTAACAGCAGGTGATTGAGTCTGTAGTTAACAGCAGGTGATTGGGTCTGTTAGTTAACAGCAGGTGATTGGGTCTGTTAGTTAACAGCAGGTGATTGGGTCTGTTAGTTAACAGCAGGTGATTGAGTCTGTAGTTAACAGCAGGTGATTGGGTCTGTTAGTTAACAGCAGGTGATTGGGTCTGTTAGTTAACAGCAGGTGATTGGGTCTGTTAGTTACAGCAGGTGATTGGGTCTGTTAGTTAACAGCAGGTGATTGAGTCTGTAGTTAACAGCAGGTGATTGGGTCTGTTAGTTAACAGCAGGTGATTGGGTCTGTTAGTTAACAGCAGGTGATTGGGTCTGTTAGTTACAGCAGGTTGATTGGGTCTGTTAGTTAACAGCAGGTGATTGGGTCTGTAAGTTAACAGCAGGTGATTGGGTCTGTTAGTTAACAGCAGACAATTGGGTCTGTTAGTTAACAGCAGGTGATTGGGTCTGTTAGTTAACAGCAGACAATTGGGTCTGTTAGTTAACAGCAGTGATTGGGTCTGTTAGTTAACAGCAGACAATTGGGTCTGTTAATTAACAGCAGTGATTGGGTCTGTTAGTTAACAGCAGGTGATTGGGTCTGTTAGTTAACAGCAGACAATTGGGTCTGTTAGTTAACAGCAGGTGATTGGGTCTGTTAGTTAACAGCAGGTGATTGAGTCTGTAGTTAACAGCAGGTGATTGGGTCTGTTAGTTAACAGCAGACAATTGGGTCTGTTAGTTAACAGCAGGTGATTGGGTCTGTTAGTTAACAGCAGACAATTGGGTCTGTTAGTTAACAGCAGGTGATTGGGTCTGTTAGTTAACAGCAGGTGATTGGGTCTGTTAGTTAACAGCAGGTGATTGGGTCTGTTAGTACACAGCAGGTGATTGGGTCTGTTAGTTAACAGCAGGTGATTGGGTCTGTTAGTTAACAACAGGTGATTGGGTCTGTTAGTTAACAGCAGACAATTGGGTGTGATAGTTAACAGCAGGTAATTGGGTCTGTTAGTTAACAGCAGTGATTGGGTCTGTTAGTTAACAGCAGGTGATTGAGTCTGTAGTTAACAGCAGGTGATTGGGTCTGTTAGTTAACAGCAGACAATTGGGTCTGTTAGTTAACAGCAGGTGATTGGGTCTGTTAGTACACAGCAGGTGATTGGGTCTGTTAGTTAACAGCAGGTGATTGGGTCTGTTAGTTAACAACAGGTGATTGGGTCTGTTAGTTAACAGCAGACAATTGGGTGTGATAGTTAACAGCAGGTAATTGGGTCTGTTATTTAACAGCAGTGATTGGGTCTCTTAGTTAACAGCAGTGATTGGGTCTGTTAGTTAACAGCAGACAATTGGGTCTGTTAGTTAACAACAGGTGATTGGGTCTGTTAGTTAACAGCAGACAATTGGGTCTGTTAGTTAACAGCAGGTGATTGGGTCTGTTAGTTAACACCAGAAATTGGGTCTGTTAGTTAACAGCAGACAATTGGGTCTGTTAGTTAACAGCAGACAATTGGGTCTGATAGTTAACAGCAGGTGATTGGGTCTGTTAGTTAACACCAGAAATTGGGTCTGTTTGTTAACAGCAGACAATTGGGTCTGTTAGTTAACACCAGAAATTGGGTCTGTTAGTTAACAGCAGACAATTGGGTCTGTTGGGTAACAGTAGGTGATTGGGTCTGTTAGTTAACAGCAGGCGATTGGGTCTGTTAGTTAACAGCAGGCGATTGGGTCTGTTAGTTAAGAGCAGGTGATTGGGTCTGTTAGTTAACAGCAGGCAAGTTTTCTTGCGTTCAGGTGAATGCCTCGGTGTAATTAGTCAGTTTTGCAGAAAACAACAATTTTAGCATGCTCTTTTGAAACGGAAGTTATTTCAATGGCTGCTTCATTGTGAGTTCTATATTTTCTTTTCGTCAAAATCAAAGGGACGTTTACAAGTAACAAATATTGTTAGGGGCCTCAAGAGACCCCAGAGGGCTCCAGCTTCTGCTCTATCCTTTTCTCTTTCCACTTAAAAAAAAATTAAATTTACCCTTTATGTTTGGTCAAATGTAACAATTGATGTTCTATGAGACAGCTCTAGTTGCCAAGTCAGCCCTATCATTTTCATAAGAAACTGCTCCAAGCTAAATGAAAGCAGCTCATTATGTCCATGGAGTTATTATACTCTTAGCGTCTGTTCGCCTTTGGATCCATGTCTTTCTATCTCTCATTCTGAACAATTTGTAAACCAGGGTTCACTCATGTGGCAAAGTTAAGGCTTTACATAGTGCACATACACTTAAATATACACACACACACAAACACACACTCGAGCGAGCGGCCACGCTTTCGCGAGCTCCGCCGTTTTCGCCTCTGGAGTGCGTGTGGAAGGCTCTGACCATTGCAAATTTGGCACCAAAAGGAAGCCCAGGCTCTGCTGAACAAGTGCCTGAAAGGCCCAGCATCCTGTCACAAACAGGCGAGGAGTTATCGCCAAAATACGGAAAAATGAAGAATTCTAAAGATAATTCTTCTGAAATTCATAGAAATGCAAATTCGCCGGCAGGCGATGGGCATGCAAATCCGGCCGCCGCGCGTGGTGACGTCACGGCGCCGAAGACTGCTGCTACGACCAGTGCAACTCCAGCCAGCCCGGCCTCGCTCAACTGGGCCGACAGCGAGATGGCGGAGGTGGACGCCAACGACGGCTACACAGTCGTGAAAGGCAAGAAGAGGCGCCACGGCTCAACATCACCTGAGCACGCTGCAAGGCAGCCCAACAAGCCTGGAGAGCAGCGCAGACCCCAGCAGCGGAAGCGGCCAACAGGGCCGAGAGCAGTGCCACCTCAGGAGATCAAGGCGACACGCGCCAACATCGCCGACGCCAGGGCGAGGCAGGCCACTACCAACCACGAGAACTACGTCTTCGTGGAGCTGTGCCCAGACATCCCGGACTACTCCTACCTCAAGGCCATGAGCACGCTACTCGGGGGGCCAAAAAGCATCACGCAGTTCAATCGAATGAACGGCCACTACATCGTGGGTCTCGCGAACAAGGAACTTGCGAACCGTCTGGTCGCGGACGGCCTGGAAATCGAGGGTACGTCCCTCAAGGTCTTCCCCTTCCGCAAGAGGGCGGAACGTATAGTCGTGGCCAACCTGCCCGGATTTGTGGAGGATAGCACCGTCGTGAACACCCTGGGCCAATTCGGGAAGGTCACCTCCATCGCCCCCATCCTGGTCAAAATGGGGGAATTCACCTTCACCGACGGCCGCCGGAAGGCGTTCATCCTGCTCCGCGAGGGTGTAAGGCTGGAGACGCTGCCCACCCCGACTGAACATCCAATCCAAGGGAGACACCCTGTCGGCCTTCCTCTCCTTTGGAATCAAGTGCTCAAAATGCGGGAAACAGGGCCACCGCAGAGCCAACTGCCCAGCGCTCGCCAGGCAAAAGAACGGCAGCCCCAGGCAAGCAGCGTCTCCCACCGACGCAAGGCCTCCCCCCTCCTCATCCTCCTCCTCAGCAGCCAAGGAAGCCGGCACCGGCGCCCGCAACACCGGCGTCCCCTGTCCAACCGGCGAAGACTTCACCCGAGGCTCAGGCGATCCCCTCGGCACACCAGCCTGCCGAACAGATGGATCTCACCCACCCCGCCCCTGCTGCCCACCCTGCTCTCCTGGCTGCCCTGCGGCCCCCCGAGCCTTGCATCCCTCCGCTCGACCACGAGATGTCGGTGGAGAAGCTGTCCTCACCTCCCGCCACGCCTGCCCGGGGAAAGGCCGCACTCGAACAGCTGCTGGAGCACCTCAGGAAGTCCCCCAACCCCTCCATCGACTGGGACAAGCTGCCCGACCTAAACTGCGAGGAGGCTCAGAAGCTCCTCACCTCTGAAACCACCATGAAGAGGAGAGCGCCCACGCTAACAGAGGCACAGTTCACCGCCCTCGACAAGTTGCACGAAACCATCAAGGCCTTGTGCCCATACTCCAACTCCACTATCCGCAAAACCCTCCAGAAGACCAGGAAGGTGCTGCGTGAAGGACGGCCCCAATGAGTTACCGCGTCGCCACCATCAACGCGCGAGGGCTCGCCACTCGGGGGAGGAGCCTTGCCCTTTGTCATCTCCTCAGGCAACATCACGTGACATCGCGTTTGTTCAGGAGACAAACGCATTTCATCTGGGCAGCGGCCAAGACCTCTGCCTCGGCTACAGCGCTGTTGTATTGGCCCATCCCGTAGCCATCTCGGGATCCGGACTCGCCTGCGTCTTCGGACCAGGCGTAGCCGTGCTACAACAGCGTATCCTGTGGCCGGGCCACATCGCCTTGGCAACAATAGATGTCCACGGCGAGGAGATGACGACCATCGCCGTTCATCTGGCGCATGAACCCCGGGAGAGAAACCGACAACTGGAGCTCCTGGCGGCGACAGCGGCACAGGAGGAGGAGAGGGCCTGCTGGATCATCGGCGACTTTAACATCAGAGATCGGGGCCCCTCATCATCATCATCTTCGGATGCCCTCGCCGCTCTTCTGGACCTGGCCGCGCTGGTCGACGTGGCCACCCAGTTCGATGCCCGCCCACCTGCCCACCAGAGTCGCCATGCACGGCGACCAAGTCGAATCCAACCGCCTGGACCGGATCCTCGTCCCTGCTGGAGTCCTGGATCGCGTGTCCATCTACGCGACCAGCCACTACCACCTCTCGGACCACCGCCTCGTGCTGCTCCAGGTGGGCCCGCCCACCACCGCCGTCTCCTCCCCCACCCAGCCTCGCTTAGCCGCGATGCTCCGCTCGGGCCTTGCTCTCGAACATCTGGCTGGCTACATCCGGGAGTTGGAGGAAGACACAGCGCACGATGACGACGACGGGACCTTCTGGGATAGGTGGACCTCCATCAAAGCGGGGCTGCTGGCGGAGGCCAGATCCCTGCACGACCCACGCCACGCCACAGCTACGTCTACAGGGCGAGACGTTACATCGCGGCGCAGCTCGAGGCCTCCTCCATCCGGGCCGACTACCCATCGCTGCCAGACCTGGCACGCGCTATCCGCCTCCGACGCCCGGTCAGCGTCATCAGGGACGACGAAGATAACGTCATCGAGGGCCCCGAGCTTCGGCGGAGGGCGTTCGCGACCTTCCGGCCCCGCTTCGCCCGTCCCACCACCGATCCAGCTGCGGGAGCTGCCTTCATCGCCAGCAGCGCGCCCACCACCACCCGCGAGCTGAGTGAGGAGGACCCGCTCCACCGGCCGGACATCAGCCCCAGCGAGATCGCCAATGCCATCGAGCACCTCCCTCGCGGAAAGGCCCCCGGCTGGGACGGCTTGCCGTGCGAACTCCTCGTCGCCTTCAACGAGGACTTCTTCGCGGAAGCTCTGGCCCGGGTGTTCGCGGCATCACGGCTCCGCGGTGCCCTACCTCCATCGACGCGGCGCAGCTCCATCTGCCTCGTGCCCAAGGCCCGCGGAGGTCGCGGCCTTGACGGCTACAGGCCCGTCGCGCTGCCCTCGGCTGACTACAGGGTCCTGGCCGCCATCCTTCACCGGCGCCTCAAGCCCCACCTGCGGACTCTTGTGCCGGAATGCCAGACTTTACGCCGTCCCTGGGAGGTCCCCGTCATGGAACATCGCCATGGTGACGGACGCCGTCGAGGAGGCCACCGCCCTGGGCTCGTCGCTGGCCGTCATGGGCGTAGACCTGGAGTCCGCCTTTGACTCACTATACCGCGGCTTCTTGGAGTCCCTGCTAACGTCCCTCCGCCTCCCGCCGGCCTTCAGGTCCTGGATTAACATCCTCTACGCCGGGGCGGACGCCACCATCCGGGCCGGAGGCTTCTACACCACCGCCTTCCCCCTCCTCAACGGCCTAAGACAGGGTTGCGCCGTGAGTGCCGCACTCTTCAGCATCGCCACGGGGCCGCTGCTACGTCGCCTGGAGTTGACCCTCGGCGTGGGCAATGTCATCGCCTACGCCGACGACATCGTCCTCCTATTCCATCGCGACGGAGACTTCGAACGGGTGGCGACCGTCTTCGAAGAGTACAAGCAGGCCTCCGGGGTTGGCGTGAACCTCCGGAAGAGCGCTGGCCTCTGGTGCAGCGCCTGGCGCAACCGCGGCGACTCCCCTCTCGGCGCCTCCTGGTCGACCACCTCCATCAGGATCCTCGGGCTCGACATCGCCCCCAGGAGCACCGTCGCCCACCGGGAGCAGCATCTCCTGGCCCTCCTGGAGACTGCCTGCCGCAGATGGACGCCCTTCACCCGCGGCCTCTCCCTCGTCGGGCGAGCAAGAGCGGCGAACACGCTGGTGGGCTCTGTCATCCAGCACCACTTGCATGGCTATATACCATCACCCCCGACCATCGCCAAGCTGCAGGCCCGACTGGCGAGATTCGTCTGGGGACAGGACCACACGGCGTGGCTTCCCGCCGATGTCATGGCGAGGCCAGTTGCCATCGGAGGCCTCGGCCTTCTCGACCTCGCGACCCAGCTCCAGCTCGCCTGCCTCAAGGGGGTGCAGGTCGCACTCCGCGGGGGCAGAAATGCTTTCAGCTGGCTGGTAAAAAGCGGTGAGGCCTGGATCCACCCTCCACCGGACGGCACCCGTCTCCAGCCTCGCCGTCTCCGGCTGCTGAAGCTCTGGGAGGAGGCCTCCAACATCCTGGGCGGCCTCAACCACCGGGCGCTCCCCACAGCTCAGCTGCTGGACCTCCCCATCATCGGCGGCTGCCGGTTCCTCCGCCCTCCCGACCTCCTGGCCCCCGCCCGCTGGCGCGGAGCCCGAGTCCGGGATCTCATCGTGGAGGAAAATCTCATCGCCCGCCCAACGCGCTCGGCCCTGGCTGACGCCGCGGCCCTGGGCGCCTTCTGCCGGAGGCTGACCTCCGAGAACGCCGTGGGCTTCGGGGCGGAGTCTACGCCCTCATCTAGCTCCTTAGCTGCGGCCGTGGTGCTGCGGGGGACGGCTACACCGTTCTTCAACGGCCTCACGACCCGCTCAGCCCGACGGGCCCTGGATCGTCCGCGCCTCGCCGCCACGCCCATCTCCAGATTCCTGGCGAGATGGACGCCCACCATCAATCCACCATCCAGGATCGACTGGGCCTCGCTGCGGCGCTGCGCCTACTCGGGCCACGAGGCTCTCAAGTTGGCCCTCCACGCCCTGCCCCATCCGGCCCATCCTGCCTCGGTCGGCCCCTCCTATCCTGCCTGCGGGTCCATCGACCGCTCCCTCAGCCACCGTTACTGGTGCTGTCCCTCCATCAGGCCTCTCATTAGAGAGGCCTTCAACATCATAGGGCGGCCCCCTGACCTGCAGGCTTGGATCTTCGGCGGGTCCGGCCTTGAGGACGACGCCCTTTCCATCCTGGCGTCGGCAAAGTTGCGAGTTTATCGCTACTTTGTCCAGGTTGGGCTCGGAGAAGCTGTGAGGACCCGCTCATCGCCTGGTCCGGGACCCTCCAGCGCCGAGGTTTTCTTCCTTCATCTCCCATCATCATCTTGTAGAATATATGTTTCATATATGTATATGGTAATTTAAACCAACAACCCTATATTGTATACTACTTATAACAAGATTGTCATGTTGTATATAGAAACACATCTATAAATAATTATACGCATGATTGACCTGTGTCATTGCATCACCATATGTAATGTACTTTGTACAAACAAGATGAATAAATAAAACTATGTAATAGATTAAGAGCTGAGTTAAAGCAAGATTGAGAAGTTCAAAAACGTCTAAAATCGAGAGAGAAATCCAACAACCCTGAAGAGGAATTTGGCAGCCCGTTGCCATCAAGGTCAAAGGGTGCAGACGTTCAAAGTCCAACTCCCCCCCTCCTCAAGAATGGTATATAAAAACCTCGGTTTTAGCCGAGCCTAGTTAGTCAGCAGTCACCCCTTTCACCGTCGGCGTGAGCCCTTGTTGCCGTAGCCAGGACCACCTGATCGCCATGTAAAACAGTAAGAACCCTTCTAACTCCATCTTGCTCTTAGCTCGACTCCTATCTGTTCATGGAACTTTCCTACTACAACTGTGTCTCTTCGTTTTTTTGAGTGTGGACATTCCCAAGCGTCCCACTCTGCCTCGACCACGACTGCCTGTACTCTGTGAAAACTGTTAAAGGTCTTCCAAAGTGCAGAGAGGTACTGGAAAACTCTCCACGTCCTGACTGTCCCTCTCGGCTACTACAGGTTTGACCACCGGTTACCACAGCTTATAGCGAGAGTCGACAGGATCTCATCACAGATAAGTCGACAGCAACTCTTTATCACAATTAAGTCGACAGGATGACCACAACGAAGTATGACCACAACGAAGAGGTAAGAAGCCTGTCCAGATAGAAGCGAGGAAGAGCAAAGATGGAGGAACAAGCACGCCATTCCAACGAAACGACCAATCAATCTTCCCCCAACGACACAGCCGAAAATCCCGCAAAATAAGCCGGTGAGAAGTTCCCCACCTTCGGCCTTACAACGCACCCATCTTCCAGGCGAAATGCCGCCGTCACCAAACAGAAGTTACAAGCTTCTACAAGCTCTACTTGGAGCGTCTTCCGCGTCATCAGGACGACAACTAAAGCCCAAGTCTCACTGACTGAACAATCCTCAAAACTGTGAGTTTTTAAAAAACTTCGTAACTTTCACCTCATGCTCACAACTTGATTCTCCATAAATTTAATGTTTATTTTCACTGTAATCATTTAATTCCATTTTTACCATTTTTATATCATTTCAATTCAAATATTAAATTTTTTTACACCCTCATTTATCAATTTTTATTTTATTTTAAGCAAATTATGAATTTTAATTCATTACTTTCATTTTACATTTTTTAAAAATCATTATTTTTTTTAATATCTTATTTTTATACCAAAACACCAATTTCTTAATCAAATACTCAAAACTTTGCAGAAATCATGGTTTTGTTCACTATTTTATGTAAACGCCCCATTCAATTTATAAGTCACTATCACGCCATTGCCCCTTTTACAAGGATAATTTTTGCACTACGATAATCAACGATTTAAAAAATATATTCAAATTTAAATAAACATAGGTGAAACGCATTTTTTTTTTAAATTGCAAAAATCGAACGATACAATATCTTCAAAATCACAACTAGAAAAGTAACTGTCCTTCCCCAAAACAAGTTAAAAATCCAACACAGCTACACTCACTCGTCCTTTTCTTTTACATGCATAATTATTAATTATCCACACATCTCTCTCAACAAACTACAACATACTTCCCATCACTTTTCCTCCAATTGAACCACCATCTATTAGCGCGCGACTTAGCAACAAATCGAATTCGAGCAACACAAGCTCCGTCGCCACTAAACGTGCCGCATTCACTAACAACCAAGATATCTCGATGTGTTTTGTACAACCACCACTCATGACTAGTAAATTTGTTGTTCATGATGAAACAAGTTAGATGCTGTACCAAAAACAAAGACTTCACGTGACACCTTTCCATTCAATTCACTCACTCGTGTCACACAGCGCATCACAACAATTTTTCTCACTTAAAAGGCCACAAAGACGCCTTCATGCCTGTGACACTTCTCACCCCAAAGCGTGTCCACGTCGAAAGTCGCACTTTAACTCACATCTAAACCTGACATCATTGAATAATAATTTTTTTCCTAAGTCTGCAACAACGTCGAAAGACAACACTTATGAACACCGAGAAAACTACATCTTCAAATAGACCATAAAACTGCCAACAAGCTTTCACCACTCTCAAAGGGAGTTTAACCAGTAAACCAGTACATTAACGTACATGCAAGCCCTCAGAAATCAGCAAGGATCTCCAAAATGTCTGTTATCTGACAGAGCGCCCCGCTTTCACCTCAGAAAAATTCCGCAAATTTCAAATAACACACCCCATTCTGTCACAAGTTCCACCCACCTATTTAATGTTCAATGTTATCCCCACAGATCTAATAACTCATCTTAATCCATACCCAGAAATAACTAGAACTAGAGAGATAGCACGCTCTCTTACCCAAAATAAGCATAAAAAAGATAAAGAAACATTTGATAAGCAGCACAGAACACCACATTTCGAAGTGAATGATCTTGTTTTGGTCAAAAATTACAGACAATCCAGACACAGGTAAATTAGCACCATATTTTACTGGACCATACAAAATAATTGAAATAATCTCACCCAATGTCGTTCGAATAGATCGCCCCAATCACCTCTCAATAGAGACAGTGACACCATACATGTCAATAAATTAAAATATTACACAGAGAATGTTCTGTACATAACACACCTCCACAAACCCGATTATTCAAAACTCACAGCGAATGTCCCCAGATGTATATCTCAGTGAATTCAATCATTTGACGCCAGATATCTTCGAGACGCAACTATTCCGAATTATACCGCCTACAACCTCCCAGCCATTCCTACATTTAAATCCAGATTTCTTTAACATCGATCGTTTTAAAACAAACCTCAATTAGCGAACAGAAAATTTCCCGTTAAATTCACAAACCTATTCTATCTACATACGCTACACCAACCCATTTGGATCTGCATTACCTACTTACTTACTCTCTTTCACAAAATATAAATATTTCTTTGAAACCACCAGACCTAGAACTAGAGGAGAAGGAATTTAACGCTGTAGACAACCCCCATATTTTCCCCCTTCAAAAAATATACAACGGCCTCCCTCCCCGCCCACAAAGCTGTCAACTAAATCTCCATTATTGGAATGACCGCCATGTGTAATATGTTTCCCATCAGCCATTTATATTTCCCCCAGAATTTCACAAATTCCCAGACAGAGTCATAAAAATACCGGATTGATAGACTAAACAACTCGAGACCATGCCTCGTCACCTAAATCTATCGCCACTCTTCCCCTAACTGGCCCCCAGTCCTACATTCCCTGTCTCCTACATTCCTTTTATGTCACACTTTTTACTGCATTATCAGTCGATTTCTTAACCTAACTTTTAAACATTTAGATATTTGAATTTGAACAAGACCTTCCTTAAATTGAACATTTTTAATATTTGGATTCCGTGTAAATCTCTAATTTTTTCTACATATCAAACATTTTACATGTTAAATTGAGATCACAATCTTTAATTATATTCTGTTTTTTTGTATAAAATATTTTATTTTTTATTTTTGCCTTTCAATTATATAATCACTAGTTTTTAATCCAACATTATATATAAAAAAATCAATTTTATTTTTCATAATATTATTTTAGTATTACAAAAGATTTATTTGTTGTCAAAAATTACTTTAATTCTTCATTATTATTACTTTTATATATTGATTGTTTGATTTTATCCACTTAAACTTTATTCAACCACAATGATATTGCTATATTTTTATTCATTTTATATTTGTTTTTATACCTTTATATAAAATGACTATGTTATAATTAACTTTCGGGCATACAACAATCTATTTCTCTAACCACTTTCAGTGTACTTTACACTACTATCTTTCTCAACTAATGTTTCACATCATCGTAGAAAAACGACAGTACTGCTTGACAATTATTTTTTTTTATTATTATTTCATAATTTCAACAAACTGTTTGAACACAGTTTCCCAGGTTTAAAAATCCCAACTTCTGGCTTGAGCACGTTTCAAAGGTTTACTACAATCATCCCTAGAGCATAATCACCCACGCAAACATAAAGCGTCCACAACTCTCACAACTCAATTTTTTTTAGCTCTAGCGACCACAATCAACCTTTAATTTTAAGTCAAGTCAGATCACCTACTGTCGATACAACAATTCTACTTGTCGCATGGTTCTCCATTTCACCCCTTTCACAATCATATTAAGGAAAAACTTGTTCTTCAACAACTTTTCAACCCAATAACCCACCCTACAATTGTGACAAAGCACTGTAACCCTTATACAGGATCACAGGTGAAACATTGCCTCGGAAGACGCACAAGTCTATATCCTCGCTTTGCACCTGGATCTAAACATTTGATTACCTGTGTAATACTTACAATTGCTTATTCTTTAACCCCTAACCCTTTCCAACGCCCACCAACAATCTCTTAGAACATGATTTTATTTTTATCATCATTATTTTTTATCAAACAAAGGTTTTATCTTAATTTCTCTTATATAACGAATATCATAACTTTTAAATTAAACATAAGTTTTATTTTTTATAATTTTCAGATATATCCAAACAAACATCTTGTTATAGCCCTTTATAACCCTCACAGTTTTAAATTAATTAAAAGAGATTTTAATTATTTACCTGTGTTAGAGAGGCTTTACCCGTTTAAACCCGGATAAACTCTTTCACTCCCGGGGCTCATCTATGGTAATTTAAACCAACAACCCTATATTGTATACTACTTATAACAAGATTGTCATGTTGTATATAGAAACACATCTATAAATAATTATACGCATGATTGACCTGTGTCATTGCATCACCATATGTAATGTACTTTGTACAAACTGAAGATGAATAAATAAAACTATGTAATAGATTAAGAGCTGAGTTAAAGCAAGATTGAGAAGTTCAAAAACGTCTAAAATCGAGAGAGAAATCCAACAACCCTGAAGAGGAATTTGGCAGCCCGTTGCAATCAAGGTCAAAGGGTGCAGACGTTCAAAGTCCAACTCCCCCCCCTCCTCGGGAATGGTATATAAAAACCTCGGTTTTAGCCGAGCCTAGTTAGTCAGCAGTCACCCCTTTCACCGTCGGCGTGAGCCCTTGTTGGACGTAGCCAGGACCACCTGATCGCCATGTAAAACAGTAGAACCTTTCTAACTCCATCTTGCTCTTAGCTCGACTCCTATCTGTTCATGGAACTTTCCTACTACAACTGTGTCTCTTCGTTTTTGTGTGTGGACATTCCCAAGCTTTCCACTCTGCCTCGACCACGACTGCCTGTACTCTGTGAAAACTGTTAAAGGCCTTCCAAAGTGCAGAGAGGTACTGGAAAACTCTCCACGCCCTGACTGTCCCTCTCGGCTACTACAGGTTTGACCACCGGTTACCACATGTATATATTTTCTTTCTTTCTTTCTTGCTATATGCAATATATTCTCTCTCTCTTTTTGATTGAAATTGTTTAAAATTGTCTAGAAGACAATAAATAATTTTTAATTGTCAATTGTCACACACACACAAAACCTTTATTAAGACACACAGGTCTTACAGAGGATTCTCCTTGGGGTTTACACTTATCAAAATTTAAAATAGAAATTTAGTCAAGAACCTTTCTGTTTCGCTTGACGCACTTTCCTTTGACCATTTTGTAATTTTTAGAACCGCAGCTGGTCTTTCTGCACTCCCCATTGAACACGGCGTAGTCTGCTGGGCAGGTGACGGAGGTCCGGTCAACCTTGTCGCCGAGTGCCGCGTTCATGTCAACGAGGATGCGGAACGAGGGGGAGCCGCGATTTCTGAAAATTTGATTAGGAGGAAGCACTCAGCGTTTGCCATGCTCTCGTTGCGGCAGAGCGCGCAGTGGACGTTCCTGTACCACATTTTGCCAATCCGCACCGGCCTTTTGTCCGAGCCGCACTTGGCCCTGACGTCGTCGTCCGGCCACGTGGGACTGCAGGACGATGTCAATGGGTAGAGACAACTTCTTTTTTGGAATTTCGCACTAAAGGGAGTTTCGATTTCCCAGGCGCAAGGGTTTTCTGGAAGGATTCCTGTATTCTCAATTATCCATTTGGAAGAGGTTTGATCGTAGATGGCATTGTCGATTTGTCGTCATGTTGTGGCCTTCATTAAACAACTGCGGGCAGCTGGTTGCGAGGTTGAAGAATACCAGGTTGTCCTCGGGAATGGCGTGGCACTGGGCGCAGTACTTGTTCCGGAACACGAAGCCAGTGGAGTTGTCCACCACGAAGATATCAAGGAGGATGTTCTGGCCGACGTCGGCCTCGCACAGTTGGCGCAGCTTCTCGTCTGTGTTGTCCGGACATCGGGCCACGTGGTACATTTCGGTCGGAGTGGCAGCTGTAGTAACCCAGGTAGGACAGCTTGGGGGCCCGGGGCGGCACGTCGGCGCAGCAGTCGCCAAAGGCGTGACACTCTTCGTCGCACATGCATGGCAACCTAAACGTGTACTCCGACCCATTGCATTGGTGCAAGTAGGAGCAAGGGTCTGTCGCGGTGAAGTTGGGCGCGTTTTCGGTGTCCTTGGGAAGAGGATTCGTGAAGGACAAATCTCCGGGGAAGGGTTCCTCGTTGGGGGCGAAGTTGTCAGTAAGGTTGAATAAATCAATGCCCAAGACCACTGCGCTCTGAATGAAGAGCAAGATGGCGAGTGATTGCTTCATCTTGTACTGCTTTCACCCTGCACAAAAAATAAACAATTTATTGCCACAATGTCAATGAAGTTTCAAGCAAACAAATCAGAAAGTTATGTCGAAGCTTACTTACACAAAGCATCTTAAATTCTATGGAGCAATGGGAGAGGGGGACTTTTTATGGCGAGTGTGGGCTTCAATAAATAGAGGATGTCGCGAGACATTCTTGCATCAAAATATAAATGAAGAATTATTCTGCTGTGAATAATGGAGTTCCTACACTAACTAATACAGTTCCTGCTGTGACTAATACATCCCTTGTAGTCGCTAATGCAGTTCCTGTGCCGTGATTAGTACAGTCCCTACCGTAACAAATAGTTCTTGCCGTGTTCCTAACATATCTAGCCACAGACTATTCACATCGTGCTCTTCAAGATGTACAAATACTTCTTTGGATACCACAATCCTCTGAATACAACCGGGACTCCGCTTGCACACCTCGCACTCAGAAACCGTGGCAAATGGCTGACAGGGAATTCCCCTAGGAAACCATCTGTTAAGTCTTCGTGTTGTATCTAAGAATGACTACCAGTCATTGAAATCCTAGAGAAAGATCACTCTCAGCCTTTTTAATAATATTGAACTTTAATTTCTAATATGCCAATCCGAAATCTCAAAGGCTCTATTTACATATGTACAGTTCACAATGTTTCCCTAACTTTATATTCTTTGACTTGATCCTCTTTCACTTTGTCTTTAACTTTATCTTTGTAACTGTCTGGACAGGGTTCTTCTTTATCTACTTTCACTTTGGAACTGTCTGAACAGAGTTCTTCTTTGAGTTCTTGAACTTTATCCTTTTGACTTTAACTTCGCTCTTCTTAAACTTTAACTTCGCTCTTCCTTAAACTTCGCTCTTCCTTAAACTCACTATACCTTCTCTTCCGCCTTACTTAATAAGCCTTTTTTATTCTTACTTTGATCCACCTTCCGCCACTTCTTACTTTGATCCACCTTCCGCCACTTCTTACTTTGATCTACTTTCCGCCACACAACTTTTGCCGATCTAACACTTTCTCCTCGCGCGCGCGCCGCCTCCTATCTACCTTCTTTTATATATTCGAAAACAGTCACGTGGGCGCACTCTGTGGCGTATCCCCTGGCGCACGCCATCTAGAGCCGATTTTCCTAACCATTCTTAACACCATCCGTCCTCTCCTTGACTCCGAATTTGGACGTGTTGTCCGCCATGGTCCTACACCTACAGAGCTGACGTTGCTCTGTTTGCCAACCTTTGTAAAATAAAGATCACTTATTGTCCGCTGCAGTGTTTCTCTGTATGCCGCGTTTAATAATTTTTTGACCATTATTTCTTGGCGCTGTATTTTCAATGTCGCGCAGTGACAATGAGGTAAAATATTCTAGCGAGATATCGCGGTGTTTTGTGTTAAAATGAAAAAAAAATCTCACAAAAAGAAAGCTGTTTGTTCACTCTCTTTCTTTCACGGTTTTATAAGGTTTGAATACTCTGGGACTCGAAAGTGATTATGATAAACATATTTTAATCAACTCCTTCATCATTTTAATACTGCAACTATCAACGATATGCAACACTTGTTGGAAAAAATAGAGAGAGATGGTTAGTACCTCCTTTGATAAGGATGGAACGGTCTTCGGACCCAACACACATACATTGAGACACAACCACCCTACTTTGGTGCGGGGCTCACTTACACTATTGGTTGTTCATTGCTACAGAATTGCGGGTTTTGACAAGTTACCATTGGTTGGACAGGCTCGGTCAGAACTCGAGTGTGTAATGTTGAAATATTCTGTACAATGATAATATTCATCAATGTGTTTTCCTGAATTATAATCTCTGAGTGAAAAATGCCACGTGGAAAATTAGGAAGGACAAACTTCGGGATGACACAGCAATTTATTTAAGGCAAGAACTAACTATGAATGATAAACAAAAGCAATGAAGGAGTTTATAAAGTAAGCATAATATAAACGTAAAAGATTATACTCTGCTAATAAAATAATAAATACTTTTCTACATAGCTCCTTCTCTATGGGAGCTGTGACCCACAGCTTGCAATTATTGTAGTTACTGACATGGACCTGACGTGCTTCTGTCAAGGATTCCATCGAAGTCTTGGAACATTGTCCATAGTACCTTGGCGTCCTTTTTCTTGCGACGTGAAGAGCGGCTTTGTCGTCGTATCGTCTATAGGAAAATCGTCATTTTGGAGGGAAGTCTTGGCTTTGACACGGCGGTGGAATCCTGGAGTCAGTCTCTGAAAATGTAGATCACATCACCCATGGCTTCTAGGTCTTCTCGGCGATCTTCAGTTCGTCTTCCCTAATTTCCCGGCATCTCCACCAAAATGCCACGTGGAAAATTAGGAAAGACAAACTTCAGGATGAGACAGCAATTTATTCAAGGCAAGAACAAACTATGAATAATAAACAAAATATAAGCAATCAGGGAAGTTTACAGAGTATCAAAATATAAACATAAAAAATGATACCCTGTTAATAAAATAATTAAAAACTTTGCTACAAAAAATAAATAAATAAAATCTCCTTGTGCGCAGGAGTATTGTCTTGCTGTTCATACAAACTTTTCAGCGGTACGTGGTTGAGAGAGCAGCTATTGTGGATGGTAAAAACGGGTTTTTTCTGCCGCAGAAGTTCCAAGCGTCGTGATGCCATAGGATTCAGTGGCCGAGTAAACGTTCAATTTATTCAAAGTTGAGGAGTTGGGCGAAGCAAAGTTGGCGTTAAATGGAAAGTGAAGTCTAAAGTTTGAGGAAAGTTCTCGACTTTCTACTGTCAAATCAATGAATGAAGATCGACTAGTTTTGGATCTCAAACTCTCACTAGAAGGCTAATTTCAAGTTTTGTGATTACACATCAAACACAAACGCTAGACATCACAATTGTCATAACAATCGAGGCATTCCCGAAACCAAACAAGCACAAACGAGGAGGAGAATGTACTCACGTTCCTCAGAAAGTCCGGGGAGATTTGCGATGCACAAACCAGTCGATGTCTTTATGTTTGGTAAGTTGGGCCTTGAACTCCTGACCTGGCGGCGGAACATCCTCGGCCAAATATTGTACGTAGGAGGAGACATATTTTGGCGTGAAATTGCTGCATTCTTATGATTTATATATATATACAGTAGAACCTCCGTGAGAGAGGACACTCGCGCTAGAGGACACCTCTCTACAAAGGACAGTTTTTATTTGCAAAATTACTATTTAGTAGCTATCCGGTAAGAGGACACCTCTCCCTAAAGGACACTTTGGTTCTGCAACTAAGTGTCCTTTACAGGGATGTTCTACTATATATATATATATATTATATACAAAAAATAAAATAGATTTTCTGCTTGAATTTAGATCATGTTGAGGAATATGGTAATGCAGTCGTGGTTAAAATTCTTGAAAGTATAATAATAAAAATAGTTTTATCAGATATTGCTTTAATTGAACCCATGGAATATATATTTTTTAAAAAATTAATAAAAGTACTGCCTGGCTTAAGGCGAGTAGAATAAGGAAAACAAAATATTATTTACATAATGTACAAAAGTTTTGAGCCGGCCATTGGGATAGAGAAAATATCTTTATTTACGGGGGCTGCTAACCAAAATAAATGATTTTTGAGCCCCAATGGCCGCGTAAAGCGGAATATATAAAACCACTATGACCAGGGTGGAGAGGCTAAGGACAGGATCACCGTCAGGGAAGAGGCAGGTTAGGCTGGATTGGGTCCGCGGAGGTCAGGAGGCAGGAAGAAGGCGGGAGGACTAGAACTTTGCAGCTCTAGCTCTGGCAGTTGGGCAAGACATTGATCTTGCCTCGTGGTCGGCAGAGAGGCCCTTGGCTGAGCAGTTGGCGCACTTGGCCGTGCGCGGGTTGGCAAGAGTTGGACAGCTTCGGCCTTGGTGGTAACCAGAAGCGCAGTGGAAGCAGGTGACTGTAGCCTTGGTGCACTTATCGGCGTTGTGGCCGTAGCCACAGCAGCGGTAGCGGACGCCGATAGACTCTTCGTAGTTCAGGATCACTTGGTCCACAATGATCCTGCCGCGTTTTCCAATGGCCTTGTAGGAAGCCAAGTCCATCTCAATGAAGGCCGTGCAGGTGCCATTTCTGGTCGGAGATCTGTGTGCCACTCGGACAGACTTGTCTCCAGGAAGCTGGCTGAGGGCATCGGTGGAAAGGAAGGCCTTGACAATGTCCTCATCCGCGGTTTCCGCCTCCACGTTGAAGAGGCAGATTCTTGGGAGGAATTGCCTCAGTTCCCGAACTTTCAGGCCTTGGAGCTTAATGTCCAGGGCAGAGCTGACGGCAGGAATGGCCTCTGGAGTGTTGGAGTGCAGCACCAGTTTTCCCCTGGTGCGCAGAGACGCCCAGACGCCAACAACAACGAGTTTTTATAGGGGAAGAGTGACCTCTGGCGGTCGATTTAGCAGAGTATTTGAATCTATGAAATTATATATATATTTTTTAAATAAAATAATATTTTCATATAACATACATGTGAGAATCGTTGTGAATTGGTGTCGACTCTCTTTTCTCTGTGGAGAATCTTGCCGATTCTGCGTTTTCTCTGTGGCAGTTGTGACAGCGAAGGTGCTGTCAACTGGAAGTTGGGATTGGATTGGTGAATTTTGCAGTCGTGATGGCAGGAGTGAGGACACAGGATTGGTTGGTCAAGGGAACTGATGCTGACAGACAGAGAGCATGGAGGAGAGTGAGCTTACGCCCCGCGATTTACGCTGGATCAGGCGACGCGTCTAGCACGGATGAGACTCGGAGACGCTACTGAGACTTCCCCAGTCGAGTGGTGTCACGTGACCTATATTGAGATTCTGATTGGTCATTCATTACATCATGGAAGATGAAGAATCGCCTTGATTGGTCCAAACGACTGGGAAGCCATATTTGATGTTATAGCAGAAAATGTGAGGATGGAGCATTGACCTAAATAAAGTTGTTTTCAGCGAATTCAACTCCGGGGCCCTTTGTCTTGGAGTTCTCTGGAATAAAAGTGTCGTTGACCTAGCGCTAATGATGCGAGATAGAAAAATTTCCTCTTAACTCTAGGCCTAACTGAAATCGTTTATGGATATATATAATCGTATTATCTCATTGTTTTTCTCTGCCTGTCTGACATACAGTCCGTATTTTACTTGGCTCTTAGCAGTACATCATGTCATACAGTAAGTTGGTACAGGGTACAGGGTGGTTGGACATAGGCAGGGGACATGGTAGAATGACTGGGGTTTTTTAATTATCAGATACATATATATATATATATATATTAGTATAAAGAAAATAAGGTCTCCAGGGCTAAGTTTCATGTTCAAAATTATTTTTATTCCCAAGCTTTCGGACTTGGCAGTCCTTCCACAGGAGTATCACAGTAACAATTTGATGGTATATATATATATACTAGCGGATGTGCCCGGCTTCGCCCGGGTTTTTAACCCGAGTAAAGGTTTGTCTAACGAACATTTGTTAAAACAATTCTCTATAAACTTATTTAAAAAAGAAGATATATTTTGATAATTTGAAACTTGTAAATTTGAATCTCTCGATAAAGTGAACATTTTTTCCCGGTCCCTGTGTGCCGTGTCATCCTGAATTTTGTCTTTCCTAATTTTCTACGTTACAAAATCATCGTTTTATCTAGTGAACATTTTTTTCCGGTCCCTTGAAAAATACTCGATAAGTTGAATAAAATCAATATTAATTGGTTCCCTCGGTAATTGGAAGTTAAAGGAATAGTATCTTCGCCTTGGAATTGTATCATTATTCTTGTCTCAAATAAATTGCCGTGTCATCCTGAGATAATCTTACTTTTGATAAATAATATTTAGGATTTTATTATATACTAGCAAATTTAGCGCGCCTTACGTCGCTCTAATAAAAGAAATTAAAGCACATACAATCCTGCCTTCTTCACAGACATAATAACATTTATGAAGAAAATCACACACACAAACAAAAACGAATATATCGAATAGTCAAGAATGAGTCAAAAACAATTGAGCTATATATTAATTAATATAATAAAGAGAAACGGTCATTCTTTTTTCTTTATATATATAGGTTTTGCAACTTTAAGACATTTATAAGAGACAACAATAATATAAGACAGCACAATTTAATTTTTTACTTTAACAACATTTTCATTTTTAGATTTTCTTTGAAACTCTAACATTTTATTGAAAAACCTTAATTGGAAATAACATTATTTTAGAGTACTGTTTTAGTTTTGTTAAGGTCCTTTTAATTTAATTTAAAAAGCACCTTTTTGATAACATTCTATTTAACATTTGCATTTATAATTATATTATATTCTTACTATTTTATTTAGTGTGTACTCTCAGTTGTACTCTCACGGCATAATATCAACATTTTATAGTATAGTGTAAAAATGTATAGTGTAAAAATGCAAAAAAAACGTTACACTATAATATAACAATGTGACATAGATCAATTTTCGATATATATTGAAATTTTATTCTATTTTATTTTGAGCGTCTATTTTGAATATTCACTAAATGTTAACTAATATTACTAATGTTAACTAATGTTAATAAATATTAACTAAATATCGAATAAAGAATATAAATATATGTTTGTAAAAATTAATATTTAATAAAATAAAAAATACGCATAGGCATATTTAATATAAGCAATATTAAAATAGCCAATTTCTGGCGTATTTAAATATTGGCGTATAAAATAGAATATTAAGAGAGTAGTTAGGGAACAAACATACATACAGACAAACAGACATTTTTTGCGCATTGATAATTAGATATTATAGATAATCTTAAAATATAAAAAATATGAAAAATGACCTTAACAAAATAAAAACAGTGCTAAAATGAACAAATTTATTTGTAAATAAAAGTGTTGAAAGTGTTGAAAAAGAAAAAAGTTAAAAATGAAGAATTTTATTAAAGTGTAAAATGATTTACTAAAATGAAAAATGTCTTCGTTAAAAGTACGCATTTAAATATTTAGACTATAAAAATTAAAAAAGAGAAGGCAAGTATGAAAAGTATTTAAAGTGTAAATTATTTTTAAAATTACGAATATTTATATATCAAATTATTTCGTTTTATTTCAATCAATGGCCGAGCGTGTCGCTAACGTCGAGCTTAACGTCGAGCTAAATGCGTATTTTTGCTAACTGCGTTATTTTTAAAAGTTTAAATATAATTTTGAAGTTACCTGAATAATTCCGGGACTAAATGTAATATGTATACGAAATATTGTCGTATAAAATAAAATATTAAGAGAGGAGTTAGGGAACAAACAAACATCCAGTTTTTGCGCTTTAATAATAAGACTAGCAAACTTAGCGCGCCTTACGTCGCGCTTTAAAGCACATACAATTTAAAGCACATACAATCCTGCCTTCTTCACAGACATAATAACATTATAACATAATAACAAAATCACACAAACAAAAACGAATATGGGGGATTATTTATTCATTTAATGTGACATAGATCAATTTTCGATATATATTGAAATTTTATTCTATTTTATTTTGAGCGTCTATTTTGAATATTCACTAAATATCGAAATGAATACTAACTAAATATCGATTAAAGAATATAAATATATGTTTGTAAAAATTAATATTTAATAAAATAAAAAATACGCTTAGGCATATTTAATATAAGCAATATTAAAATAGCCAATTTCTGGCGTAATTAAATATAAAAATGACCTTCACAAAATAAAAACGGTGCTAAAATGAGAAATTAAAAATGAAAAATGTTATTAAAGTGTAAAAAGGCAAGCAATTAATTTAAATTTATATATCAAATTATTTCGTTTTATTTCAATCAATGGCCGAGCGTGTCGCTAACGTCGAGCTTAACGTCGAGCTAAATGCGTATTTTTGCTAACTGCGTTATTTTTAAAAGTTTAAATATAATTTTGAAGTTACCTGAATAATTCCGGGACTAAATGTAATATGTATACGAAATATTGTCGTATAAAATAAAATATTAAGAGAGGAGTTAGGGAACAAACAAACATCCAGTTTTTGCGCTTTAATAATAAGACTAGCAAACTTAGCGCGCCTTACGTCGCGCTTTAAAGCACATACAATTTAAAGCACATACAATCCTGCCTTCTTCACAGACATAATAACATTATAACAACATTATAACATAATAACAAAATCACACAAACAAAAACGAATATGGGGGATTATTTATTCATTTAATGTGACATAGATCAATTTTCGATATATATTGAAATTTTATTCTATTTTATTTTGAGCGTCTATTTTGAATATTCACTAAATATCGAAATGAATACTAACTAAATATCGATTAAAGAATATAAATATATGTGATATAGGCTTAGCAAAATACGAAGTTTCTTCTTAAGGATTTCTAGTTGTTTTTGTACTCACTTATGTTGTAGTTACGAGGACATCCCTTTTAGATAAAAACAAATATATATTTATTTAAGGAACGACTTGTTCCATTACATATATTGTTAAGACAAGTTAGCGGTAAACAATAACAGCAAGATTGAAGGTAGAAGTTGGAAGTAGTTACGTAATCGTAGTGACGTCAGCATCGATGATGATTAAAGTCAAAGTTTGCGTAACAATTCCCTCCTTACTTTGGCTTTATTCCCACGATGCTGAGGCTCTCCAGGTGTTTCTTCATCTGGTCTCGGGATAGGTCCTTTGTGAAGATATCCGCCTCCAGGTCCTGAGATGGCTTGTACAGAAGGCAGATGTCTCTGGATTCAAAACAGTCTCTTAAGAAGTGGTACTTTCTGTTGATATGTCTACAGCGACTGCTTTGTTTAGGGCTGGAGATCCAGTTGATCAATGACTGACTGTCTGTATAGATCGCAGTCCCTTGGCAGAGCTGACTGCTATAGGGCGCGTCCCCAGGTGGCGGATAGGGGAACGACCTTCAGATATGAAGGCCAGCTGCGAAACAAGCAGAATAACTCTGACCAATAAGCAGTCGCGGACCAACAGCAGCATTGTTAGAAGAGGAATAGACCTCTTTAAAAATCCTGACTTCAACTGACCCAGTTGATGGACCTCAGCAAGGGTCCCACTCCAGGGATACGGAGGAGCTGCGTCTGTACTCATGTTAGAGTCGGCAGCAAAGGCATCTGCTTCCATGTTAGGAACGGCCTCAAACTACAGGCAAAGTCAGACTTTCACCAAAGTGTGCCTGGATCATGGTGCCATGATCAACGAAAGCTGCACCCCTACACCCCATTCCATGAGATCAGATGTTGATTTGCATGCTGCATCGCCCGTCGCGCAGACATGGAATTCGTGTAATCTTTACACAAGGGGATAAGAAACAACAACAACAACATAGATCGCAGTTGGTTTTTCCATGAAATTCCATTCTTCCAGCTCTCGTAACAGGTTTATTATCCACTTGATTTGACAGCAGCTTTCACAAGCAGCTATCATTTCCGCTTCCATTGTGGAGAGGGCGACGAGTGGTTGTTTACTACTTTTCCAGTCTATAGTTGCTTCGCCGAGCTTCAATACATATCCGCCGTAGGATTTTCCGTCATGAGTGGTCGACCAGCTGGCATCGGCGTAGGACTTCAGGATTCCAGTCTTCCCTCTTTCAAATTTCACTCCTAGTTCAATTGTTCCTCGTAGGTATCTCATCACTCTTTTGATTGCTGTCCAGTGCATCTGTTTTGGTTGTCTGGAGTACTGTGAACGTTTGCTAGTGATGTAAGCAATGTCGGGTCTGGTGTTAACAGCTAGAAACATTAGCATTCCAAGGGCTTCCTGGTAAGTGTGCTGTTCACAATTGTCATCTTCAATATGATTATCCAAATTGATTTCTTTGGAACCTGGTGTTGGAACTTCCTTACAATTTTCCATTCCATATTTCTGCAATATTTGTTGTACATAGTGGCTTTGCTGTAGCGAAATTCCCTCCTTGTCTTGTATGATCTTGATTCCCAAAAACATACCTTTACATGTTACATCCTTTATTTCCAGGTGATGTATCAATTTATTGATGAATCTGTTTGAGGTGTCTTCAGAATCTGAGACAGTGATAAAGTCATCAACATATATCCCTACATAGAAGTATTTGTCTTCATTCTTCCATTTAAATAGGCAAGGATCAGATTTAAGTTTTTCCAGTCCACAGTCATGAAGTACTTGACTGAATTTCTCATACCACGATCTTCCGGATTGAGGTAGACCGTAAATACTTTTGTTGAGTTTGCAAACTTTGTTTCTGTCTTGGACAAATCCAGCAGGTTGTTCCATGAATATTGTATTTTCAATGTTTCCATTTAGATAGGCTGCTTTTACATCAAATAGTTTAATGACTGAATCTTTTGTTGCTGCCATTGACAAAATAGTCCTGAGGGTGGCATTTTTAATTACAGGGCTGAAACTTTCGTTGTAATCTCTTCCTGGGATTTGGTTGTATCCCATTGCAACAAGTCTAGCTTTGTAAGTTTTGTTTTTGTTTTCTTGGTCTTTAGATATTTTGAATACCCATTTACTTTTGACAACTTTAGCGTTTACAGGTCTAGGTACCAGTTCCCATACTTGATGCGAGTACATGTTCTGTATTTCCTCAAGCATTGCGTTCTCCCAATGTTTCTTGTCTTCGCATGCGATGGCTTCTTCATAGTCTTTCGGAATGGTTTCATTCATAGTAGCCAGAACGTAGTCATCGAATCTTTTAGGTATTGTTCGAGTTCTTTGTGGTCTGTCTGATTCACTTGACTCTGTCTGTCTGTTGACCATGGTATCTGGTGCTGGCTCTTCAATATCAACATCTGATAGAACATGATTGTTCAGTTGTTCATCCTCCTGAATGAAGAAATATGTGTCAGTGTCCGTATTATTATCATTTTGTTTTTCTTCCGAGATGACATTATTGTTCTCTCTGAAGTGAATGTCTGCGGTTTCAAGAATGACTCTCGCTGTGATATCAAATACTCGATAAGCTCTTCTGCATCTTGAATAGCCTACAAATATTCCTCTCTTAGATTTAGCTTCTAGTTTGTGTCTTTGATGATTCTCGAGTTTATAGAAGACTTCACAACCAAATCTCATGATGTGAGAGACAGATGGCTTTTTACCTTTCCATTTTTCCATAGGGGTAGTGTCTGGGTCATTAGTTGTGGGAGTTAGATTGTACAGATATGCAGCTGTATTCACAGCTTCTGCCCAGAAGTGTAGGGGTAATTGGGAGTCTGCCAGAAGTGTTCGGCCTTTGTCTAATAGTGTTCTGTTAGCTCTTTCAACTCTCCCATTGCTTCTTGGGGTGTATGGTGTAGTTAGTTCATGTTTAATTCCTCTGGATTCTATGAAGGTTTCAAGGTTTTTATTGATAAATTCTGTTCCGTTATCTGTTCTAAGTCGTTTTAGTTTTGAGTTTAGCTCGTTTTCTCTCTTTACAATAAACTTCTTCAAAACTTCTGCTGCCGAGAGTTTATCTTTGAGAAATTCTACAAATATTCTCCTAGAAAATCCATCTACGATGGTCAAGAAATATTTACTTCCGCCCAAGGAGTTTATTCTCATTGGACCACAGAGATCGACATAAATGGCTTCAAAGGGGTAGCTTTCCTGATTGCCATCTGTGTGAACATAGGGTACTTTGGTCATTTTTCCCAAGGAGCAAGCATCACATTGATCAAGGGTACCATTTATAGAGTTCAAGCCTTTTGAAAGATTGTTCTTCAAAATCAGGTCTAGTTTGTTGTTACTAGGATGCCCTAACCTTCTGTGCCATGCAGTCCTAGAATTGTCCTTTGAAATCAAGCAATGTTCGCTTGGAACATGAGTTGCTTCAGGTAAACGTGATAGGTTCAATGTGTACATGTTACCATCAAAGTTTCCTGTTCCTATTAGCTTGTCATCAGAAGAGTATATGTATGCTCCTTCAGAATTCAAAAGAACAGAGTTTCCTCTTCTTACTACGCTTGGAATGGACATTAGATTTCCTTTCAGGTGTGGTACATGGAGGACATTATGCAGGGTTACAGCGTTGTTAAGTTTGTCCTTACCTTGTACAGTAGCTTGGATTAATCCTGATGAGGCAGATTCGATGTGTCTCCCTTCTTCCGCCACTTGTATGCTTCTTTTATCCTCCGCCTTGTGCTCGATCCATTCACCATGGGAAGTCATGTGGCTTGTGCACGCAGAATCAATTATCCACACGTCCTGAGTTGTCGGGCGTTCCTCCCTTGTGATTACATGTAGTGCGTATTCTGAAGTGGAGTCTCTTCGTTGGGATGGTTCCTCCGTTCGTTCTTGGATTGCTGATCTGGCTGTGTCTTTGTTTTGTTTTGGTCCTTTATGGTAGTTCCTTGTACTGGCCATGTTATTTTTGTTTGTTGTATTATTTTGATTTCCTTTGTTGTTAGGGTTGAACCAACAGTCTTTCTTGAAATGTCCTTTTCTTTTGCAAATGAAGCATGACTTTTCTTTGAATTGGTTGCCTGATGATCTGAAAGCATTTTCATGATTTTTGCTTCTGTCCTGTCTTTTCTTCTCGAAATCCAGTAGAGTTTGTCTCAAGTCTGGTAAGGAGATTTCTCTGTTTATTGACAGTGCTGCTGTGATCGTGTCAAAGTTAGGTGTGAGTCCTTCAACAATGTATCGTACAAGTTCTCTTTCTGTTACAGTCTTTCCTAGCTGGGTGATCTCTTGTGCCAGTTTCTGTGCTCGTACAATATACATGTTGACATTTTCATTTGGGTTCAATTTTAGTCTGGCTAGATCCAACATTAGGTCTATCCTTTTATTTTCTAGAGATCCTTCAAACCTTTTCTTTATGTCGTACCAAATTCTTTTGGCTCTTTTATCGCCTCGAAAGATGATTGTTAAGTCATCCGAAAGTGACAATATTATTAGGCTGTATGCTTCCCGATTCTTTTTCTTCCAAATATCATATTCTAGTTTATTTTTTGTAAAGTCTGGCTCGTCATTAACAATTACGTCCTCGAAGAGATCTTTTGAATCTAGAATTGCTTCCATTTTCATGGACCACGTGGTATAGTTGTTTTCTGTTAACTGTTCGATTTTTGCTAAGTTATGTGTATCCATTTTTATTCAACTTTTTCTTTCTAAATTGGCGGTTAGTCCAATTATTTAATTTCTTTTTGATTTAAATGGATCAATTGGCGGTTAGTCCAATTCGCGCGCCCAAACAACGCACTGCTACCAAATTGATATAGGCTTAGCAAAATACGAAGTTTCTTCTTAAGGATTTCTAGTTGTTTTTGTACTCACTTATGTTGTAGTTACGAGGACATCCCTTTTAGATAAAAACAAATATATATTTATTTAAGGAACGACTTGTTCCATTACATATATTGTTAAGACAAGTTAGCGGTAAACAATAACAGCAAGATTGAAGGTAGAAGTTGGAAGTAGTTACGTCATCGTAGTGACGTCAGCATCGATGATGATTAAAGTCAAAGTTTGCGTAACAATATGTTTGTAAAAATTAATATTTAATAAAATAAAAAATACGCTTAGGCATATTTAATATAAGCAATATTAAAATAGCCAATTTCTGGCGTAATTAAATATAAAAATGACCTTCACAAAATAAAAACAGTGCTGAAATGAGAAATTAAAAATGAAAAATGTTATTAAAGTGTAAAAAGGCAAGCAATTAATTTAAATTTATATATCAAATTATTTCGTTTTATTTCAATCAATGGCCGAGCGTGTCGCTAACGTCGAGCTTAACGTCGAGCTAAATGCGTATTTTTGCTAACTGCGTTATTTTTAAAAGTTTAAATATAATTTTGAAGTTACCTGAATAATTCCGGGACTAAATGTAATATGTATACGAAATATTGTCGTATAAAATAAAATATTAAGAGAGGAGTTAGGGAACAAACAAACATCCAGTTTTTGCGCTTTAATAATAAGACTAGCAAACTTAGCGCGCCTTACGTCGCGCTTTAAAGCACATACAATTTAAAGCACATACAATCCTGCCTTCTTCACAGACATAATAACATTATAACAACATTATAACATAATAACAAAATCACACAAACTGTTGGATAACTGAATGCTACGACAGCTAGCGCCACACTGGACCTATCATCATCACAACTGTTTTGTTTACCTTCTTCTCTATACTTCAATAACTGTTCGCTACCATAACTTTGTCTTTTCTTGCTAAATGGATAATAAAGATTATTATCATATAATCCTCAACGTCCTCATGCCTTCCTACAAGCTGTAAGTACCTAAATCTTACAACAATTAGATTATGAGACTGAGTATTGCATGAAATTCAACTAACGAGTTAAGACAAAGAAAAAAGGCTTAGCAAAAATGGCGTCACTCCCGAGCCACGATGTAACCCTAAATAAGCTCGACGGCTATAACTACACACTATGGTCTTTCAAAATTGAAATGCTCTTGCAAAAGGAAGATCTTTGGGAAGTTGTCACCGAAAATATTCCAGATGAACCTAAAATCGAATGGAAAAAGGAAGACTCAAAAGCTAGAGCATGTCAAAAACCTACTAACAGCCAAAGCTACCTGGGACACTCTTAAAAATATCTATGAAAGAAAAACACTCTCAGGAGATATTTATTTGCTAAGGAAACTATACAGCTTAAAACTCGAAGAAGACAAAGACATGCAGCAGCACATCACTACCATGATGGAACTTGTCGACAAACTGCGAACCATTGGCGAAACACTAAAGGACTCTCACATCACGGCTATACTGCTTTGCTCGCTTCCAAAGAGCTACTCCAATCTCATCACGATGTTGGAATCAAGGCCTGATGACGAGCTAACGCTTGAATTCACCAAGAACAAACTCCTTGATGAACACACACGCAGAGTAGAAAGCTCGAAAGACGAAAGCACCGCATCAAAAGCCTTAAAAAGCCTCCACGGAGCTTCAAGCCAAAGAAGAGAAAAAGAGAAGAAATTCTGTTCTTTCTGCCACAAACCAAACCACTCCAAAGAAAAATGTTGGCACTATCAAAAGCGAAACAACAGCAACAAAGAGTACAAATATGAAAACTTCAGAAGAGGAAACGTACCAAAGTACACAAATCAGTCGAGTGTCACCCAAGAACAACCAACAAATCAGAGAACAACAAAAGGACCTAACCCAAAAGCTCTCAATTGCACTCAACGAGAAGCAAGTGTACACAACTGGTTCGTCGACTCTGGAGCCACATCTCATATGGCGTACGACGAAAGCTTCTTCACTGAACTTAACAGAGAACAAACACAAAATGTTGTGGTTGCTAATGGCAATAAGCTGCAGGTCAAAGGGATAGGACAAGGAGAAATAAAAGTCATCACACCCCAAGGAAAGACTGACACCTTACTTCTCACAAAAGTTCTCTACATCCCGGAACTAACAGACAACCTTCTGTCAGTGAGTGCGGCCACCTCCAACGGATGTAAAGTGACGTTCAACAGAGATTGGTGTACCATCGAAAGAGACAACACAGCCCTCGCGAACGGTATACTTGACAATGGAATGTACCGACTCCACCTGGATGACAACCCCCAAACTCGCACATTCAAAGCAAATGTTGCAAAACAAAACCACTGCAAGAACAAAAATTGCCTCATGCTCTGGCACGACAGACTAGGACACAGAAATATAGAATCAATTAAGAAGATTCGAAATGAGAACCTAGCAAGAGGACTAAGTCTAAATAACTGTTCGCACAGCACAGACTGCGTTCAGTGCATTCAAGGAAAACTCACCGAAACCCCATTTCCAAAGAAGACAGAGTACAGAGCAACTGAAACGCTTCAACTTGTCCACAGTGATATCTGCGGTCCATTACCAACTAACTCTCTCAGCGGTAAGAGATACTTCATCACCTTCACTGATGACTACAGCAGATACACGAAGATCTACCTCCTGAAAGGAAAAGACGAAGCCTATGAAAAAATAAAAGACTACGTCATCTCAGCACACACGGAATTTGGAAAAAAATATCCAAACCATACGGACAGACAACGGTCGTGAGTACGTAAACCGACAAGTCGAAGATTTCCTGAACCAAAACGGAATCAAACATCAGCTAACAGTCCCCTACTCACCAGCCCAGAACGGAGTAGCAGAAAGGAAAAATCGATCACTAATGGAGATGACAAGATGCATGCTGTTTGACTCAGGACTCCCACAGTCTCTATGGGCGGAAGCGGTTACCACAGCTAATTACCTACACAACCGAATACCCTCGAAAGCTACAGACAAGACTCCATTTGAACTATGGACCAACAGGAAGCCCAGTCTGAAGCATCTAAAAAGATTCGGATGTAAAGCCTTCGCCTATATTCCCAAGATAAAAAGAAACAAGTTGGATAGCAAAGTTATCGAAGGGATCTTTCTTGGATACGATGATCGAAGCAAAGGATACAGAATCCTGCACGATACAGACAACATCACAATCAGCAGATCCGTAAAATTTATAGAAAAAGAAAATGGGTTTCACCTCGCTTCCACAAAAACAACTTCACCACAAGTACTAAGTACAGATCTAACTTCCTCCAATCATTTTGGTAATGCAGAGGAAAGTCAGGAACCAGGAACACAATCCGAAAACCTTGAGGACTCAGAAACCGAGGATTACCTTCAACCGGGTACAAGCACAGGAACACAAGTGGTCACACAAAGAAGATCCACGAGACCAACAAAGGGAATACCTCCCATAAGAAATGACTACATGCTGTACAAAACTGAAGCTCAAGACATTCCGACACCCACCAGCTACTCGGAAGTCCTACAATTACCAAAAATAGAAAGAGATAAATGGCTACAAGCAATGAACGAAGAACTAAATTCTCTTAAGAAGAACAATGTATGGGAACTAACCCCTCTACCTAAGGACAAAAAGATCATAGGATGTAAATGGACCTATAAACAAAAACTCAATTCCAAAGGAGAAATAGAGCGGTACAAAGCCAGACTCGTAGCAAAAGGGTTCAATCAGAAATTTGGCCGAGACTACGAAGAAACCTTTGCACCAATTGTGAAGCATTCTACAATTAGAGCCTTCCTAGCTGCATCAGTCTACAAAGGGATGAAAGTGAACCACCTCGATGTGAAGACAGCGTTCCTACACGGCGACCTAGATAAAGAACTCTACATGGAACTCCAGAAGGACTCCATACAAAACAAACAAACGAAGTCTGCAAACTAAAGAAGGCAATTTACGGTCTAAAACAAGCTGGAAGATCTTGGAACACAAAAATCGCAAGCACTCTAATTAAAAATAACTTCAAACAGAGCATTGTAGACCCATGCCTATTCACCAAGAATGAAGAAAACCATTCCATCTACTTGATTCTATATGTGGACGACATGCTCCTTGCAAGCGATTCCGAAATAATCGTCCAAAACACTGTAAAAACTCTCGAAAAGAATTCGAAATAAAGAATCTTGGAGACCCCACTCAATTCATTGGTATAGAAATCTCAAGGAACAGAGAAGGTGAACTCCTACTGAGCCAAAAGAGTAAAATCCAAGAATTAGTTGAAAGGTACAATCTCCAAGAAGCGAAACCTACTTTCACTCCCATGGAAAGCGGATATCCCGGTATATCTGATGAAAAACTTCTACCAAACAACGTCCAATACCAACAACTGATAGGCTCACTATCGTACCTAAGCGTAGTATCCAGACCAGATATCGCAGCTCCAGTCTGCATACTTAGCAGCAGAAACCAGAATCCTAGAAATTGTGACTGGAATGCAGCAAAAAGAATCGTAAGATATCTAAAAACTACTAAAGAACTCGAGCTACGCATATCTAACCAAAAACCTCCCACGCTGGAAGAATACAGCGATGCCACATGGGCAAGCGACAACACCGACAGAAAATCACTAAGCGGAAACTTGTTCCTACTGGGTTCAAACCCCATCTCATGGATGACTGGGAAACAAGGTTGCGTATCTCTCTCATCCACCGAAGCGGAACTTATCTCCGCAGCTGAAGCCTCACAAGAACTGTTATGGCTTCTCGACTTGCTAAAGGATCTCGAACTGGAACAGAAAGCTCCAATCTACTTCCACCAAGACAATCAATCATGTCTCAAGATATGTTCATCCGAAAAAGTGTCTTCTAGAACCAAGCACATCGCAACCAAGATCCATCACCTGAAGGATCTTCAGAAGAAGACAGTGATAAAAATGATCTACTGCCCAACTGGCGACATGAAGGCGGACATTCTGACCAAGCCGCTACCAAGGCCGACATTTGAGAAGTTACGCTACAACCTCGTGATGTCTCCACATTCATGCCGGGGATTTGTTGGATAACTGAATGCTACGACAGCTAGCGCCACACTGGACCTATCATCATCACAACTGTTTTGTTTACCTTCTTCTCTATACTTCAATAACTGTTCGCTACCATAACTTTGTCTTTTCTTGCTAAATGGATAATAAAGATTATTATCATATAATTCTCAACGTCCTCATGCCTTCCTACAAGCTGTAAGTACCTAAATCTTACAACACAAACAAAAACGAATATGGGGGATTATTTATTCATTTAATGTGACATAGATCAATTTTCGATATATATTGAAATTTTATTCTATTTTATTTTGAGCGTCTATTTTGAATATTCACTAAATATCGAAATGAATACTAACTAAATATCGATTAAAGAATATAAATATATGTTTGTAAAAATTAATATTTAATAAAATAAAAAATACGCTTAGGCATATTTAATATAAGCAATATTAAAATAGCCAATTTCTGGCGTAATTAAATATAAAAATGACCTTCACAAAATAAAAACGGTGCTAAAATGAGAAATTAAAAATGAAAAATGTTATTAAAGTGTAAAAAGGCAAGCAATTAATTTAAATTTATATATCAAATTATTTCGTTTTATTTCAATCAATGGCCGAGCGTGTCGCTAACGTCGAGCTAAATGCGTATTTTTGCTAACTGCGTTATTTTTAAAAGTTTAAATATAATTTTGAAGTTACCTGAATAATTCCGGGACTAAATGTAATATGTATACGAAATATTGTCGTATAAAATAAAATATTAAGAGAGGAGTTAGGGAACAAACAAACATCCAGTTTTTGCGCTTTAATAATAAGACTAGCAAACTTAGCGCGCCTTACGTCGCGCTTTAAAGCACATACAATTTAAAGCACATACAATCCTGCCTTCTTCACAGACATAATAACATTATAACAACATTATAACATAATAACAAAATCACACAAACAAAAACGAATATGGGGGATTATTTATTCATTTAATGTGACATAGATCAATTTTCGATATATATTGAAATTTTATTCTATTTTATTTTGAGCGTCTATTTTGAATATTCACTAAATATCGAAATGAATACTAACTAAATATCGATTAAAGAATATAAATATATGTTTGTAAAAATTAATATTTAATAAAATAAAAAATACGCTTAGGCATATTTAATATAAGCAATATTAAAATAGCCAATTTCTGGCGTAATTAAATATAATTATATAATTAAATATAATTAAATATATTAAACCTTCACAAAATAAAAACGGTGCTAAAAATGAAAAAGTGTAAAAAGGCAAGTATGAAAAGTATTTAAAGTTTAATTTAAATTTATATATCAAATTATTTCGTTTTATTTCAATCAATGGCCGAGCGTGTCGCTAACGTCGAGCTTAACGTCGAGCTAAATGCGTATTTTTGCTAACTGCGTTATTTTTAAAAGTTTAAATATAATTTTGAAGTTACCTGAATAATTCCGGGACTAAATGTAATATGTATACGAAATATTGTCGTATAAAATAAAATATTAAGAGAGGAGTTAGGGAACAAACAAACTAACAAACATTTTTTGCGCTTTAATAATAAGATATTATATTATATATATATTACACGTTATTTGTTTTCTTGGCCGACTGTTTTACATATGGTGTTATCTTAAAATTGCTTGTTTTGAATATTTTTTTAGATTGAGATTATTAGCTAGTATGTAAAAAATTAACTCTGTTGAAATTTAATTTTGTATTTATATATAAATAAAATTAACTCTGTTGATTTTTTTTTTTTTTTTGTATTTAATCGATAACAGCGAAGTTACGCATGTTAATGTTAGGGAAAATATTTTGATGTTAAGCAAAACCTGCTCCATCTCGTTTTACATAAATTTTGAAAATTTGGTTCAAATTGATGCATTGTAACGAAAGTTTTTAGTGATGTACACTTATGAAATTTGCATTTTATTAATATAGATTACATAATAAATTTTTGCATATTTATAAAAAGTTTTAATAAAGATAATAATAATGATATATATTTACATATAAGATTACGTAATAGACTGTTTATATATTTAACTATATTTTACATATTTTAAATCTAAGGCTTAGCGTTTGTTAATAGTGTTTCATATATTTCTGATATTTCTACACACCTGTTTATGCTGTTTTGTTGTTTGGTTATCATAGATTCTATTAAAAGTCTTTGGTATTTACTGTGGATGTTGTCGTAATGCACTATGGGTCGGGATAAGTTAAATGTGTGGCCTGTTTCTTCTATATGTTGAACTATTAAAGATCTTGGGTCACTATTGATGATATTTCTATTATGTTCGGTTATTCTATTATAAACTTTTCTTCCAGTCTCTCCTACATATTTCGAATTACAGTTATTACATGAAATGGAGTATATTGCTTGTTTTCTATTGATTGGAATGTTGGGTTGGTTCTTTGTCAACGGGTTTCTTATCATATTACCTAAATTTGGAGAATTATTGTACATAGTTTTGATACCATAGTTTCTAAGTGTTCTAGCTATGGATACTGACTGTGGGGAATATGGGATGATACATAGTGCTTTATAAATTTATTCTTTTTGAGTTATTGATTTGGTCTTTTCTGCAGTCTGATAAAAATGTCGCAGGATGAAGGATTTTGGGTAACCTGATGATAATAGGTTTTTAATAATATTTTGTGTTTCTTCTGTTTTTAATTGAGGTGAAGAACAATGTGTGAATACTCTTTTAGATAATGTTTTTATAGTGTTGATCTTATGGCTAAGAGGACAGAATGAAGAATATTTAATGTAGTTTGGGATGAAGGATGGCTTATAATAAACACCTGTATTTAATTTATCTTCTAACCTTATGATTTTAATATCTAAAAAGGAGAGGATATCGTTATTCTCTTTTTCTACTGTAAAATTAATATTTGTATGGTAACTATTCAAGGAGGCTAGGATATGGGAAAGTTGGCTGTCTGTACATATGCAAAAAATATCATCTATATATATTCTATATATAATAATGTCTTCAGGGTATAGAGATGTGATCCACGTGTCTATAGTACGCATAACTATTTCAGCTATGGGGGATGATAGCGGGCTTCCCATGGGGGAACCTTTAACCTGTTTATATGTTTTCGAGTTAAATGAAAATAAGTTTATTTTTAAACATAACGTTATTAAATCAATAATTTTTTCAATGCTTAAGATATCTATACTATTTTCAATTAGAAATGTTCTAGTATTATCTATGATTAATTCATGGGGTAGACTGGGGTAAAGTGCCTCTACATCAAACGAAACTAATACGTAGTTATTGTGAATTTTAAGGTTAAGTATATCATTTATAAAGTTCGGTATTTTAGAAATTGACAATGGAAAAGACTTACTATTGATTATGGGCCGTAGAAAAGCTGTTAAAAATTGGCTATTGGAAATAAAGGTGAGTGATGGAAAGCTACTATTGGTCTTAGTGGGAAGTTTTCTTTGTGTATCTTTGGTTTGCCGTAAATGTAACTATTGTTTTCCATATTCGAAAGAAATAAAGTATAAAATAAAAGGATTTAAAAACGCGAACGAACTTCTACTGTCCTTACTGCGATGAAAAAATATATTGGGAGGGCTTGGCTCATCAGTGGTGAACCCTCCCAGCGGTTTCGCCAATTTAATCCACCAGACCGCTTCTCAGAGCTCTAATATTGTATTGGCTCATTCTGCTTTTATATGCTACACTGAAGGATGGAATCTTAGAAATGATTTTCAAGTAAACAATGGACATAAGCTTATAGGACAGTAGAATTATATTCAAATATTTGCTTCGAGCAATGCTCTTCAGCAAACTATAAAGACAAAGCCATTAGGATGGCTTAATATAGTTTGCTGAAGAGCATTGCTCGAAGCAAATATTTGAATATATTTCTACTGTCCTATAAGCTTATGTCCATAGTTTACTTGAAAATCATTTCTAAGATTCCATCCTTCAGTGTAGCATATAAAAGCAGAATGATCCAATACAATATTAGAGCTCTGAGAAGCGGTCTGGTGGATTAAATTGGCGAAACCGCTGGGAGGGTTCACCACTGATGAGCCAAGCCCTTCCAATATATTTTTTCATCGCAGTAAGGACAGTAGAAGTTCGTTTTATGTATAAAAGAAACATTCGCGTTTTTAAATCCTTTTATTTTATATGTATAGATGGCGCGTTATTGCTTTGTGTTAAGAAATAAAGTATGTTCATCTTTTGAGATATGCGCCTGCTTTTTAATAGTCTGTTCAATTCTTTTTTAAAATGTATAAAGAAATTTTTCTTATCTGTTTCATTGATAGGTTTAAATGTAGTTTGATCCTCTAAAATTTCATTCATTTTTCTGCAATAGTCTGTCCGGTCCATGATTACTGTCATTCCGCCTTTATCTGCCTGTGTAAATATCAAATCTTTTTTTGTTTTTGAGGTTTTGGATAATTTTTCTTTCGTGTGGATTATGCAGAGGAAGGTTACTTGGAGTTTTTAGAATACTGGTTATCCTATGTCTAATTTCACTCTTATCTTGGTTCTTCAGTTTTGTTATGGCCATTTCTACTCCACTAATAATTTTTATAGGGTCTGGTTTTCCTATTACACAGGTCTACAAAACTCAAAGTAGTTGTACCTTATAGCATATATATATCGGGATTCAGAAAAAAAAACTCTGAGAGATATTTGATGCACAGGGATATTTATCACTGTGCATCAAATATCTCTCAGAGTTTTTTTTTCTGAATCCCGATATATATATGCTATAAGGTACAACTACTTTGAGTTCTGTAGACCTGTGTTATTCTGTGCTTTAAACCGTTTGATAGTATATTTATTTCATCTGTGGTGAGATTTGATTGGGATAGGTTAATAACTGTAGAATATTTCTTGACTCTTATTAATGATGGTACGTGATATTTTTAGCCCAATATTCCAGCTTTTTGTTATGCTTCTTTTCTATTGTAGATTTTAAATGAGATATTCTTAAGATGATCTTTATGACTAAATCATTTAAAGTTGATCCAAAATCAGATAATGATGATAAACATATTAAATCTTTAATAATATATATTGGTTATGAAAACATATTTTGCGGAAGAGCTTTGCTCGATGCAATACCTTGAAATTATATGTATGTACCTTGATGTGTATTCATAATATTTATTATTTAATTATTTATGACCATTGACCTGAATGCAGAATTTGCATAGGCAATTATTATTATCATTATTAGAATGTAGCTTGTGCTGTAACGACTATTAAATCTTTAGTAGGTAAATTAAATGTCTGATTATTAAATTCTAAATACACCACAGCTGGCGACGAGGATAAAAAAGTAAGTTCAATTATGTCGAATATTGTGCCATTTCCAGTTTTCACGCCAGATCAAGACTTCGAAATTTTCGTGAAATGTTAACGTTTTGCGTTTGCTGCGAATGATACTTCGTTAGCTAAACAAGTACCAGTTTTACTGGCGGTGATAGGCCCAAAGTTATTTAAATTGGCCGAAGATTTGGCAGCGCCTGAAAAACTGGAAACGAAGTCATTTGATGAAATAGTCGCACTTCTAAATAGACATCTCGCGCCTACACCTAAAGTCATACCAGCTAGATATAAATTTTTTAAGTCAAGCCAAGAAGATGAAACTATATCTCAATTTATGGCAACATTGAGGGGTCTAGCAGAGCCTTGTAAATTCGGAAGCATGTTAAATGAAATGCTACGAGATAAATTGGTGGTTGGCGTTAGATCCGAAAATCTACAGAAACGCCTATTGCAAGAAGGCGATGACGCAACATTAGAGAAAATTTACGAAATAGCATTATCATACGAAGCCGCAGAACGAGATTTATTATCAATGAAAAAGGTAGATTATGCAGATGCAAATGTTCATGATGTTAAAAAATTAAATAGTGCATGTTCTCATTGTGGTAGACATAATCATCTATCAAATAAATGCTTTTTTAAAAATGCAAAATGTCATGAATGTGGAAAATTTGGACATATAAAGCCGGCTTGTAAAAATAGAAAAACTAAATATGCAAAAATACAGAATGGATCAAAAGCTACTGGAAAAATTAATGTGGTTGAAGCAAGTGAAAATGGAAAATATTTTATTACATTAAATGTTGACAACAAAAATATACAGTTTGAATTCGATACAGGTAGTTGTCACACGTTGATGCCAATAAATTTATATAAGAAATTGTGGAATAAGAAAATATCTCCAATAAATTTACATCTTAAATCTTATTCAAATACGAAGATTGATGTTATTGGCAAAAGAGAAGTGTTCGTAGCAGAGGCAAATAAAACTCTTCCTTTGATTATAACTGAAGCAAATAGGTCTGTATTGCTTGGCACTACTTGGATTAAGTGCTTGCCTGCTAAATTTTTAAATTCTCGGACATAAATTTAGTCCAAGAAACAACATGTTCCTCTTTGGTAAATAAATTTGCAGAAGTTTTTGGCACCTCAAATGTAGGTGTAATTAAGGATCATAAGGCGCATCTAATTCTTAGAAAAGATGCTAATCCTAGATTTTTCAGGGCGAGAAATGTTCCTTATGTAATGAGAAACGCCATTGAAAAAGAATTGGAAAATCTTGAGGCCCAAGGTGTAATTACAAAAATAGAAAGAAGCGATTGGGCTACGCCTATAGTTCCGATAATGAAAAAGAATGGGCATGTCCGTATTTGCGGAGATTTCAAAATAACACTAAATCCTGCCCTTAAAATTGATCAATATCCACTACCTAAAATAGAGGACATTTTTGCCATTCTCGGAAGAGGAATAAATTTTAGTAAAATAGATTTGTCCCAGGCATATTTACAATTAGAATTGGACGATAATTCAAAAGAAATGGCCGTAATAAATACACATAAAGGACTCTATAGATATAATAGACTTCCTTTCGGCATTGCTTCTGCACCAGCAATATGGCAACGAATAATTGAACAAATATTGTCCGGCATACCAGGAACTCTTGTCTATCTAGATGATATACTAATTACCGGAGAGTCAGAGGCTGACCATCTTAGAAATTTGGAGGCAGTCTTAAATAGATTAAATGAATATGGCCTCAAGGCTAACAGGGAAAAATGCAATTTTTTTCAAGAAAGTCTTGAATATTGCGGTCATGTGATCGATAAAATGGGTTTGCATAAAACAAATGATAAGATAAGGGCTGTTTTGGATGCTCCAAAACCACTAAATGTAACCCAGTTACGAGCGTTTTTGGGATTAATTACCTATTATCACAAATTCATCAGAAACGCTGCAGATGTTTTATCGCCCTTATATGCTCTTCTAAAAAAGGGAACAAAATGGCATTTTTCAACAGAATGCCGAAAGGCTTTTAGGGAAATCAAAGAAATCATCTCTTCAGACCAAATATTGATAGCTTACGACCCTAAATTGCCAATCCGTCTGTCGTGTGACTCAAGCAGCTACGGACTCGGTGCTGTGTTGTCTCAAATTGATGTCGACGGAAATGAACGCCCCATATATTTTATTTCAAGGACCTTATCTCAGGCTGAAAAGAAATATTCACAGATTGATAAGGAATGTTTAAGTATAATTTGGGCTTTAAAGAAATTTAATAATTACCTTTTTGGAAGAAAATTCGAATTAATAACTGATAACAAACCCTTGCACCATATACTAAACCCCAAGCGGGAAATATCATCGAACATGTCTGCACGACTACAGCGATGGGCATTGATCTTGTCTTCATATAACTTCACAATTGAGTGCAGGAAAACTGGAGACCACGGCAATGCCGATGGACTTTCTAGATTGCCACTGGAACAATGTGAAGAAATGGAAGAAGATGCTGTAAATACAGTTCACATGATTAAACAATGTGAAGAATTGCCGCTCACAGCGAGTCACATTAGGCGAGAATCTTGCAAGGACTCAATCTTGAAAATAGTATACCAGAACACATTGTATGGTTGGAAAGATAAGCCATCAAATACCGAATTGCTCTCGTTTTATTTGCGAAGAGAAGAATTAACTGTAGAGCAAGGAATCCTACTTTTGGGAACACGAGTAGTTATTCCAAGGAAATTCAGAGCGAAAATTAAAACAGAGTTGCATCAAGGACATCTAGGTGTTGTAAAAATGAAAGCACTGGCGCGAAATTTTATTTGGTGGCCTGGAATAGATCGTGAAATAGAGGAAATTACTAGAGTCTGCAAAGAGTGTAATATAAATAACCATACGTTAAAGCAAGAAAGTGTTCACAGGTGGGAATCTGCTCCTACACCATGGTATCGAGTTCACTTGGATTTCGCGGGTCCATTCATGAACAAAATGTTCTTAATTGTCATTGACAGTTATTCGAAGTGGCCGGAAGTTATTATAATGAATTCCACGACCGCGGGAAATACTATCCGAGTTCTGAGAGACTTATTCTCGCGCTATGGTATTCCTGACCAAGTGGTCACGGATAACGGCCCTCAATTCGTTTCGGAAGAAATGAAATATTTTTTTAAATCAAATGGAGTTCATCATTTGAGGTCTGCTCCTTACTTTCCAGCTACCAATGGTTTGGCAGAACGTTTTGTACAAACTCTGAAAGAGGCTTAAAGAATATGAGAAATGAAGAATTAAATAAGAGTTTGGCAAATTTTTTGTTCACATATAGAACAGTACCACATTCGAGCACTAGGGAAGCCCCAGCAGTCCTTTTTTTAAAGCGGATGCTTAAATGTAAGTGGAACCTATTGAAGCCAAAATTGGAAGTCAAACCAGGATTTAAAAAGGGATATTCCCCTGATTTTGAGGAGGACGAGGATATCTTGGTCAGAGACTTTCTGGGTCCAAATAAATGGAAGGAGGGAAAAATTGTAAGAAGACTTGGAAAGTGTTTTTACACTGTTAAATTGAATGACGGCAGATTATGGAGACGGCACGTATGCCAATTAAGAAAAAGTTACATCGCGCCTAGTCCCGCTTCCGAGATATTTCTGCCGGAGCAACTGATAAATTATCCAAGAAATGAGAGCCGTGCAGAGGATGGTTCTGTGGAGATTCCAGTCTCTCCCAGTAAAGAGAACATTCCCTCCTCTCCAGGAATCCCTGCACCAGAGGAGCCCGGTTCCGCAGCTTCGGCGTCGGACCAGGATAGGACGCCCCAGCGAAGGTATCCTATGAGGAATAGGAGACCTCCCGAGAGATTTGGATTTTGAAGGAGGGGAAGGAACTGATGTGTATTCATAATATTTATTATTTAATTATTTATGACCATTGACCTGAATGCAGAATTTGCATAGGCAATTATTATTATCATTATTAGAATGTAGCTTGTGCTGTAACGACTATTAAATCTTTAGTAGGTAAATTAAATGTTTGATTATTAAATTCTAAATACACCACAGCTGGCGACGAGGATAAAAAAGTAAGTTCAATTATGTCGAATATTGTGCCATTTCCAGTTTTCACGCCAGATCAAGACTTCGAAATTTTCGTGAAATGTTTACGTTACAGACCTTTAAGCTTATGTCCATAATTCACTAAACACCCCTAAGCTGCCTTCCATAGAAAATGCAGGGTATATAACAAAACCAGTCCAATACAATAGTAGAGCGGTCTAGAGATTAATTTGGCGAAACCGCTGAGAGGGTTCACTACTGATGAGCCAAGCCCTCTCATCCAATAACTCATATCATTGCAGTAAGGTCTGTAGAGATAATATTTGATGATATTCAAAAGAAACGCATTGCCAGTAAATTTATTTGTGTAAAATTTTAACGATAGATGGCAATTAAATTTAATTTACTAATATTAAATCTTTAATGGTTTTAGTTAAAATTCTTATATTATAAAATTATATAAAATTCTTATATTCCATATATATATATATGGAAAATTTGCCTGGAGGAAATTAATCCATGGAAGCAATGGTCGCCTCTCCCGTCAAAATAAACGTCAGAATCTGACGCCATCTATTGACCGTCGCCGCAACTAGCGGCATCGGGTCGGTGACAAAGCCACAACACCAACTTTGGCAAACTGATAAGCGTCCACCTAGAGACCATGGTTTCGGGCTAATGGCCCTCGTCAGTCTAGGGAGGACTTTATTCCATGAGATCCACACGGGATCTAATGGAATCCTCACAATCTACCAAAGAGGTGTTTTGCTGGCAATGTGGCTGGGCCAAATCTATTGGCAAAACATAGATGGAAAATTTGCGGGAGGAAATTAATCCATGGAAGCAATGGTCGCCTACCCCGTCAAAATAAACGTCAGAATCTGACGAAATTTTCCATCTATGTTTTGCCAATAGATTTGTCCCAGCCACATTGCCAGCAAAACACCTCTTTGGTAGATTGTGAGGATTCCATTAGATCCCGTGTGGATCTCATGAAATAAAGTCCGCCCTAGACTGACGAGGACCATAAGCCCGAAACCATGGTCCCTAGGTGGACGCGTATCAGTTTGCCATAGTTGGTGTTGTGGCTTTGTCACCGACCCGATGCCGCTAGTTGCGGCGACGGTCAATAGATGGCGTCAGATTCTGACGTTTATTTGACGGGAGAGGCGACCATTGCTTCCACATATATATATTAAAATAAAAAAGGCATATCCTGACCACGAGCACATGTGCTTTTTAGATGGCAGAGCGCCATCTAGTGGAAAAGAAATAAAGCGCGTTCGTGGTTGTCTTTTCTTGATTTGTCAATAAAATGGGTTGGCCAAATATCAGGGAACAGGCTGAATTAACGTTTAATTGATTTCTATTTCACTATAAGACGCTCTGCCATCTAAAAAGCACATGTGGTCAGGATATGTCTTGTTTGATTTTAATAACAACACCTGACCTTTTTTATTATTTTATTTATGTTTCACACACACATACATATATATATACGTATATATATATATATATATCATTCCAGACGTCCCATGTAAAATAAAAGTATCAGCGATCTTTCAATTTTATAAATGGCGTTTTCTTGAAGGCTCAGAAGTCGTCACGTACGCAGCCAGTAGTTCAACCCATGAGCTTGAAAACAGTTTATTTTAAAATTCCTTGCGAGAAATTAGTTTATCGACCTCTAAATGATCAAGTTTTGTTTGTTTGTATTCAAAGATATTTTCTCTTAGGTTTTTCATATCTAAGATGGAGAGTGCAACGGGCGATTTAAATATTTGAGTTATATAGTGTTACTAGACGATTGACCCGGCTTCGCCCGAGAATTCCCCGAGTGAAATTTCCTTCATACTGAAAGTACATCAATAATAAATAGTAGAAGTGCCATAGAATAGCAATACAGAAGTAACACATAAACCACAGGCAAAAAGTGTGTGTGTGTTGGCAAAAATTGTATCATATTAGTGTTTAGGTATTTGATTTAATTATTTTTTTTTTCAATCCATTTAGTTGTTCCAAAATCAATATAGTCTAAATAGATGGCAGCTTTTCCACCCAACCCCAGAGGTACCCGCCCCAGCGCATTAACCCTTGAAATTGCCTGAGTTGAGTGAGTGACTGCGATGGATCTTGACTTCGATGCCCATCTTCTCAGTAAGAATAAGAAAAAATAGGCTTTTAAAAAAATAATCCAAAATACTGGCATGTAAATATTTTTCTGTAAAAAATAAAAGAGCACATGGAAATTAGGCAAACATATGTGTTTGCTAATGACTGCGACTGCATTCTGAACGATAAAAAAAAAAGATATAATAAAAACAAAGGCCAGAACAAAAATGAATAAAAAATACGAAAGCCATTATTTACATACATTAACGCTAATTTTGTAAAGTTTTTTTTTTTAATTGCATTATGTGCACTTACCGTAACTTGGTAATATAAATTTCTTTCTCAATACTTTTGTAAAAAAGTAACACTCGTATAAAAAGATATTTACAAAAAAAAAGTACGCAATCAACTTGAAAAAAAATGCAGAACGCTCATTGGTCTCTTAATTGGCCTGGTGTTGTTAATTCGTCTCGTATTTACTCCGCGTAAAAAAATTTTCTTCAAATGAAAAAATAAATAGCCAAAAATACTAATCAAAATATAGCCGTAAATTTTCTTCAGGTTAATAAAAAGCGACATGCAAAATTTGTTACCAATTAGTTCAGTAGTTTTTGAGTTTATCGCGAAACAGACATTGACTTTTATATATATGAAGATATAGAGGTATATAGAGGGGTGCAAAAAATAATAGTAATAGTAATAATAATAAAGAAAAATATAAAAGCTTCCATATGTTGTCCGTTTTATTCTCCTCTGCAGATTCTGCTCCTTAGCACCAGACGCATGCGCAGTTTGTTTAATTACTGCCACACCTACGACAAATGGGTGGTGACGGCAAGGTATACCTTCTGTTGCTGATTGGTCCGCAAGCTCTCTGGCCAAGTGCTGTGAAGTGTGGAGCGTCGTTATTAAAATTGTGTGCAATTTACTTATCTGATTCAAAGTTTAAGGAATAAAACGTTTGTAGTTTAATGAATCTTTCATGCCTGGTTCTAATATTGCAATATGAAGATTGTGAAAGATTGAAACTACTCTTATTACACAACGCCCATATATAAGATTATATACCAGGTCTGTTAGTATGAAACGCGAAAATGGCTGCCAGAGGGCGCTGTGCAACTTTATTTGAGCCGACGGTGGCGCTGTTGAAGGCATTTTGTTTTTTGACTCACGTGGCATCAGCATGCGTGGAGTTTTAGAAAAATTCAAATCGTGGAAAATTTCTGGAGCTCGTGGAAAATGGTGATTTCCGAGCCAAAAAGTGCCCATTTGCGGGAAGTTTTGTTGTTCGCCTTCAACTGGAAGAAAAGTGCCACTGAAGCCCACCGAATGCTCGAGGAAGTTCACGGCGACCACGCTCTGAGCAAATTGCAGTGTTACAGGTGGTTTAAAAAATTCCAAAGTGGCGATTTCGAACTTGATAATGAACCACGTGGAAAACCGCACCAAAAGTTCGAGGACGCTGAACAGCAAGCTTTGTTGGATGAGGACAGTGCCCAAACGCAGGAAAAACTCGCGAAACAGCTCCAGGTGTCTCAAGGTGCTGTTTTCCTACGTTTAAACAGCCTCAGAATGACCCAAAAGCTTTCCAGATGGGTCCCCCACGAGTTGAGCGAAAGGCAGCAAGAACGGCGTCTGGTAACCTGTGAAGGGCTGCTGGCCAGGCATGAAAAGAATTCATTTTTGCATCGAATTGTAACTTCTGATGAGAAATGGATCCACTCAGCAATCCTACGCGCCAAAAGTCATGGGGCCTGCCCGGCCAATTTTCAAAACAGAAGCCTAGGCCCAATCGCTTCGGAAAAAAGGCAATGCTTTGCGTATGGTGGGACCAGACCAGCGTAGTATATTTCGAGCTCCTGAAACCTGGCGAAACGGTCGATACTAGTCGCTACAAACAACAAATACACAGTTTGAGAGAGGCATTGAATGAAAAAAGACCGGAATGGCGTGAAAAGCACAACAAGCTGATACTGCAGCATGACAACGCTCCAGCCCACAACGCTGCGGTGGTCAAAAACACCATAAAAGACTTGGGCTGGGAACTCTTACCCCACCCGCTGTACTCACCAGACTTAGCGCCGTCGGACTACCACCTTTTCACATCTTTAAGACACGCCCTAAAAAAACCAGGAATTTTCGAACTCAGACATACTCCGAAAATGGCTTGTTGACTGGTTCGACTCAAAAGGAATAGAATTTTTCAGACAAGGAATTCGAAAATTGCCTGAAAGGTGGTCCGAGTGTATAGCTAATCAGGGCAATTACTTTAAATAAAAAATATTTTGTTGTATGGAATTGGTGAACTTTTGAATTCACTGAAAATTTTCGCGTTTCATACTAATAGACCTGGTAAGTTTTAAAAAAAAAGAATAAATGTGAATGAACAAGAGAAAAGAAAGAAAAATAACCACATTGACAAGCAACAGGCTAATGTTCTATGTTGTGGTTCCAATACTGAAATGTGAAAACTACGAGGAAATAGCAAACCACAGGCAGGTGATTGGGTCTGTTAGTTAACAGCAGGTGATTGGGTCTGTTAGTTAACAGCAGACAATTGGGTCTGTTAGTTAACAGCAGGTGATTGGGTCTGTTAGTTAACAGCAGGTGATTGGGTCTGTTAGTTAACAGCAGGTGATTGAGTCTGTAGTTAACAGCAGGTGATTGGGTCTGTTAGTTAACAGCAGGTGATTGGGTCTGTTAGTTAACAGCAGGTGATTGGGTCTGTTAGTTAACAGCAGGTGATTGGGTCTGTTAGTTAACAGCAGGTGATTGGGTCTGTTAGTTAACAGCAGACAATTGGGTCTGTTAGTTAACAGCAGGTGATTGGGTCTGTTAGTTAACAGCAGGTGATTGGGTCTGTTAGTTAACAGCAGGTGATTGGGTCTGTTAGTTAACAGCAGACAATTGGGTCTGTTAGTTAACAGCAGGTGATTGGGTCTGTTAGTTAACAGCAGGTGATTGGGTCTGTTAGTTAACAGCAGGTGATTGAGTCTGTAGTTAACAGCAGGTGATTGGGTCTGTTAGTTAACAGCAGGTGATTGGGTCTGTTAGTTAACAGCAGGTGATTGGGTCTGTTAGTTAACAGCAGGTGATTGGGTCTGTTAGTTAACAACAGGTGATTGGGTCTGTTAGTTAACAGCAGGTGATTGGGTGTGATAGTTAACAGCAGGTGATTGGGTCTGTTAGTTAACAACAGGTGATTGGGTCTGTTAGTTAACAGCAGTGATTGGGTCTGTTAGTTAACAGCAGGTGATTGGGTCTGTTAGTTAACAACAGGTGATTGGGTCTGTTAGTTAACAGCAGGTGATTGGGTCTGTTAGTTAACAGCAGGTGATTGGGTCTGTTAGTTAACAGCAGGTGATTGGGTCTGTAGTTAACAGCAGGTGATTGGGTCTGTTAGTTAACAGCAGGTGATTGGGTCTGTTAGTTAACAGCAGGTGATTGGGTCTGTTAGTTAACAGCAGGTGATTGGGTCTGTTAGTTAACAGCAGGTGATTGGGTCTGTTAGTTAACAGCAGACAATTGGGTCTGTTAGTTAACAGCAGGTGATTGGGTCTGTTAGTTAACAGCAGGTGATTGGGTCTGTTAGTTAACAGCAGGTGATTGGGTCTGTTAGTTAACAGCAGGTGATTGAGTCTGTAGTTAACAGCAGGTGATTGGGTCTGTTAGTTAACAGCAGGTGATTGGGTCTGTTAGTTAACAGCAGGTGATTGGGTCTGTTAGTTAACAGCAGGTGATTGGGTCTGTTAGTTAACAACAGGTGATTGGGTCTGTTAGTTAACAGCAGGTGATTGGGTGTGATAGTTAACAGCAGGTGATTGGGTCTGTTAGTTAACAACAGGTGATTGGGTCTGTTAGTTAACAGCAGTGATTGGGTCTGTTAGTTAACAGCAGGTGATTGGGTCTGTTAGTTAACAACAGGTGATTGGGTCTGTTAGTTAACAGCAGGTGATTGGGTCTGTTAGTTAACAGCAGGTGATTGGGTCTGTTAGTTAACAGCAGGTGATTGGGTCTGTTAGTTAACAGCAGGTGATTGGGTCTGTTAGTTAACAGCAGGTGATTGGGTGTGATAGTTAACAGCAGGTGATTGGGTCTGTTAGTTAACAACAGGTGATTGGGTCTGTTAGTTAACAGCAGGTGATTGGGTGTGATAGTTAACAGCAGGTAATTGGGTCTGTTAGTTAACAGCAGGTGATTGGGTCTGTTAGTTAACAGCAGGTGATTGGGTCTGTTAGTTAACAGCAGGTGATTGGGTCTGTTAGTTAACAGCAGGTGATTGGGTCTGTTAGTTAACAGCAGGTGATTGGGTCTGTTAGTTAACAGCAGTGATTGGGTCTGTTAGTTAACAGCAGTGATTGGGTCTGTTAGTTAACAACAGGTGATTGGGTCTGTTAGTTAACAGCAGGCAAGTTTTCTTGCGTTCAGGTGAATGCCTCGGTGTAATTAGTCAGTTTTGCAGAAAACAACAATTTTAGCAAGCTCTATTGAAACGGAGGTTGTTTCAGTGGCTGCTTCAGTGTGCGGTCTATATTTTCTTTTCGTCAAAATCAAAGGGAGGTTTACAAGTAACAAATATTGTTAGGGGCCTCAAGAGACCCCAGAGGGCTCCAGCTTCTGCTCTATACTTTTCTCTTTCCACTTAAAAAAAATTAAATTTACCATTTATGTTTGGTCAAATGTAACAATTGATGTTCTATGAGACAGCTCTAGGTGCCAAGTCAGTCTATCACTTTCATAAGAAACTGCTCCAAGCTGAATGAAAGCAGCTCATTATGTCCATGGAGTTATTATACTCCTAGCGTCTGTTCGCCTTTGGATCCATGTCTTTCTATCTCTCATTCTGAACACTTTGTAAACCAGGGTTCACTCATGTGGCAGAGTTAAGGTAATGCACATACACTTAAATATATATGTAACAATATAGGAAAAATAACAAGCCAAAATCAAAATTTAAAATAGAAATTTAGTCAAGAACCTTTCTGTTTCGCTTGACGCACTTTCCTTTGACCATTTTGTAACTTTCCAAACCGCAGCTGATCTTTCTGCACTCCCCATCGAACACGGCGTAGTCTGCTGGGCAGGTGACGGAGGTCTGGTCAACCTTGTCGCCGAGTGCCGCGTTCATGTCAACGAGGATGCGGAAAGAGGGGACCGCGAACGCAAAAAAATTGATTTGGAGGAAGCACTCAGCGTTTGTCATGCTCTCGTTGCGGCAGAGCGCGCAGTGGACGTTCCTGTACCACATTTTGCCAATCCGCACCGGGCTTTTGTCCGAGCCGCACTTGGCCCTGACGTCGTCGTCCGGCCACGTGGGACTGCAGGACGATGTTAATGGGTGGAGACAACTTCTTTTTTGGAATTTCGCGCTAAAGGGAGTTTCGATTTCCCAGGCGCAAGGGTTTTCTTGGAGGATTCCTGTATTCTCAATTATCCATTTGGAAGAGGTTTGATCGTAGATGGCATTGTCGATTGTCGTCATGTTGTGGCCTTCGTCAAACAACTGCGGGCAGCTGGTTGCGAGGTTGAAGAATACCAGGTTGTCCTCGGGAATGGCGTGGCACTGGGCGCAGTACTTGTTCCGGAACACGAAGCCAGTGGAGTTGTCCACCACGAAGATATCAAGGAGGATGTTCTGGCCGACATCGGCCTCGCACAGTTGGCGCAGCTTCTCGTCTGTGTTGTCCGGACATCGGGCCACGTGGTACATTTCGCCGGAGTGGCAGCTGTAGTAACCCAGGTAGGACAGCTTTGGGGCCCGGGGCGGCACGTCGGCGCAGCAGTCGCCAAAGGCGTGACACTCTTCGTCGCACATGCATGGCAACCTGAACGTGTCCTCCGACCCATTGCATTTGTGCAAGTAGGAGCAAGGGTCTGTCGCGGTGAAGTTGGGCGCGTTTCTGGTGTCCTTGGGAAGAGGATTCGTGAAGGACAAATCTCCGGGGAAGTGTTCCTCGTTGGGGGCGAAGTTGTCAGTAAGGTTGAATAAATCAATGCCCAAGACCACTGCACTCTGAATGAAGAGCAAGATGGCGAGTGATTGCTTCATCTTGTACTGCTGTCACCCTGCAACAAAAATAAACAATTTATTGCCACAATGTCATTGAAGTTTCAAGGAAACAAATTAGAAAGTTATGTCGAAGCTTACTTACACGTAGCATCTTAAATTCTACGGAGCAATGGGGGAGGGGGACTTTTTATGGCGAGTGTGGGCATCAATAAATAGAGGATGTCGCGAGACATTATTCTGCTGTGAATAATGGAGTTCCTACACTAACTAATACAGTTCCTGCTGTGACTAATTCAGCTCCTGCTTTGACTAATTCAGCTCCTGTTGTGACTAATACAGTTCCTGCTGTGACTAATTTAGTTCCTGCTGTGACTAATTCAGCTCCTGTTGTGACTAATACAGTTCCTGCTGTGAATAATTTAGTTCCTGCTGTGACTAATTCAGTTCCTGCTGTGACTAATACAGTTCCTGCTGTGACTAATTCAGTTCCTGCTATGGCTATAATACACACACACACAATGATCGCATCAGCCAACGTGTGTTTCTTCAAGATGTACAAATACTGGGTACCGCAATCCTCTGATTTCACATCAATCGAATACAACCAGAACGCTGCTTGCACATCCTGCCAAAGCCGCGCTCAGAAAATTAACCGTGGCAAATGGCTGACAGGGGATTCCCCTAGGAAGCCATCCGTCCTCTCCTTGACTCCGAATTTGGACGTGTTGTCCGCCATGGTCCTACACCTACAGAGCTGACGTTGCTCTGTTTGCCAACCTTTGTAAAATAAAGATCACTTATTGTCCGCTGCAGTGTTTCTCTGTATGCCGCGTTTAATAATTTTCTGACCATTATTTCTTGGCGTTGTATTTTCAATGTCGCGCAGTGAGGTAAACTATTCAATCGCGGTGTTTTGTGTTAAAATAAATTTTAAAAATCTCACAAGAAGAAAGCTGTTTGTTCACTCTCTTTCTTTCACGGTTGTATAAGGTTTGAATACTCTGGGACTCGAAAGTGATTATGATAAACATATTTTAATCAACTCCTTCATCATATGAATACTGCAACTATCAACGATATGCAACACTTGTTGGAAAAAAAAGAGAGACGGTTAGCACCTCCTTTGATAAGGATGGAACGGTCTTCGGACCCAACACACATACATTGAGACACAACCACCCTACTTTGGTGCGGGGCTTACTTACACTATTGGTTGTTCATTGCTACAGGATTGCGGGGTTTTGACAAGTTACCATTGGTTGAACAGGCTCGGTCAGAACTCGAGGGCTCCTGTGTGTAATGTTGAAATATTCTGTACAATGATAATATACAGCAACGACACCACTGTGTGATTTCCTGAATTATAATCTCTGAGTGAAAAAAAAAGAGGAAATATTGTGCGCAGGAGTGTTGTCTTGCTGTTCATACAAACTTTCTCAGAGGCATGTGGTTGAGAGAGCAGCTATTGTGGATGGTAAAAAACTGATTTTTCTGCCGCAGAAGTTCCAAGCGTCGTGATGCTATAGGATACAGCGGCCGAGTAAACGTTCAATTTATTCAAAGTTGAGGAGTTGGGCGAAGCAAAGTTGGCGTTAAATGGAAAGTGAAAGTTTGAGGAAAGTTCTCGACTTTCTGCTGTCAAATCAATGAATGAAGATCGACTAGTTTTGGATCTCAAACTCTCACTAGAAGGCTAATTTCAAGTTTTGTGATTACACATCAAACACAAACGCTAGACATCACAATTGTCATAACAATCGAGGCATTCGCGAAACCAAACAAGCAAAAACGACGAGGAGAATGTACTCACGTTCCTCAGAAAGTCCGGGGAGATTTGCGAGGCACAAACCGGTCCATGATTGGTCAGTTAGGCCTTGAACTCGTGACCTGGCGGCGGAATCTCCACGGCCGAATATTGTACACGGAGGAGAAATGTTTTGGCGTAAATTGCTACATTCTTGTGATTTATATAAATTTTGACATTTGAAAAGCTGTCACGTCATTTCATTCCAGACGTCCCATGTAAAATAAAAAGTATCAGCGAACTTTCAATTTTATAAATTGAAAATTTGGCGGCTCAGAAGTCGTCACGTACGCAGCCAGTAGTTCAACCCATGAGCTTGAAAACAGTTTATTTTAAAATTCCTTGGGAAATTCAGTTTATCGACCTCTAAGTGAGCAAGTTTTGTTTGTTTGTATTCAAAGACATTTTTTCTTAGGTTTTTCATATCTAAGATGGAGAGTGCAACGGGCGATTTGAATATTTGAGTTATGTTGTTATATAGAGCTATATAGAGAGGTGCATAAATAATAATAATAATAATAAAGAAAAATATAAAAGCTTTTTCATATGTTGTCCGTTTTATTCTCCTCTGCAGATTCTGCTCCTTAGCACCAGACACATGCGCAGTTTGTTTAATTACTGCCACACCTACGACAAATGGGTGGTGACGGCAAAGTATACCTTCTGTTGCTGATTGATCCGCAAGCTCTCTGGCCAAGTGCTGTGAAGTGGCGACGTGTGGAGCGTCGTTATTAAAATTGTGTGCAATTTACTTCTGATTCAAAGTTTAAGGAATAAAAAGTTTGTAGTTTAATGAATCTTTCATGCCTGAGAGTAATGTGGTTCTAATATTGCAATATGAAGATTGTGAAAGATTGAAACTACTCTTTATTACACATTGCCCTATTATAAGATTTTATAAGTTTTAAAAAAAGAATAAATGTGAATGAACAAGAAAGAAAAATAACCACATTGACAAGCAACAGGCTAATGTTCTATGTTGTGGTTCCAATACTGAAATGTGAAAACTACGAGGAAATAGCCCTTTAGCAAACAACAGGCTGTTTTTTTTGCTTATCCTTAGTACACGTGGTACAGGCCATGATAATCATGGTGAATAGAAGAAGGCGACTGCTTTTAATGTAAGTGCCTACCACATGTGAAAAGCAGTTCGACTTTGCACTTACAAATGTACCAGAGTCCTGTTTAGTTACTTGCACTCGCTGGTGGGGTTGGACTTTTGCAAGAATCAGGGGCCGTTGGAGCATCTTTTTAATTTTTTTTTCAAATTGGAAAAAAAGTGCCTAATGCGGGAATCGAACCCGGGTCATAGCAGTCAAGAAACCAATGGTTTAGACCATCCTTCCACCGACGCCCTCTAATGTTCTATGTTGTTATAATGTGGTTCCAATACAGAAATGTGGAAACTACGAGCCACGTTAGCAAGCAACAATGGCTCCTATATAAACATTTGATGATGATGCCAACAGAAGCTAGAGGTAGAAATCATCATTGGTGTCAATCTCCCCTGAACCAACCATCCCTGGTTACCATCAGCACCTCCCGGACTTCTAGGCAGAGAAAGCAATAAGCAGAAAAATTTGCCAACATATCCTCAGAGGATAATTTCCTGTAAAAACAAAGTTCACAAAAGGGTTCCACCCCTTTAATCTCAATTTGCAACACCACTCAATAGAGAATTGTATTGACAGAAAGGAAAATATATTTCAAGCTCAACTTACATTGGGAAATGTATAAAGCCTTGACAACAATCTACGGCCAAGATCTATGCTCAAATATCAGATTTTAAACAAGCCTTTTTATCAATATATCGTCACTTTGATTTAATGTGGGAAGAAATCTTTTTAAATCTAGGAAATTGTTAAAAATTAGGAGAATTTTCATCTATTTTAACTTTTTTTTATTGTGTCATATATACACTCATGGAAAAAAACTTAAGGAAGTTGTGACTTTTAGAATGTATATAAGGACAATAACTCTGAAAGATATTTGATACACTGAGACCTTTATTGAAGACACATGAGATAACCAAGTGTGAAAAAAATTGCCTTTGTCTCTTTCAAAAAATACACTACCGACAACATCAAATACTTTCCACTTCCTTAAGTTTTTTTTTTTGCTTATCCCTAGCACACGTGGTGCAGGCCATGATAATCATGGTGGGTAGAAGTAGGCGACTGCTTTTACTGTAAGTGCACCACATGCCAAAGCAGTTCGACTTTGCACATACAAATGTGCCATCCTCAAGTTTTGTCCATGAGTGTACTTTGATGCAAAGCCAAGTTTCTTTTAGAGAGATATGTCTTCATACACATGTAAATGGTAATTTTTGGATATGAAAACTGTCTTTTGTAGGGAGTGACACTCATGGAGGTTCTACTGTAGGATGCTGCACCTTTGAATCCACAAGTGATGGCCTCCTATATCCCAGCAATATTTGTACCCTGGGGCTCCATTGTTAGAGATGTCACCTCGCAATGGTATCAATCAATGTCTCTCATGTAACAATGGCACAAACTTGTTTGACAACACCTCGATTCCTTCAATATCCGCCGCCTAGCAAAGGTTGAAAAGACAACCTATTGAATAACAGGGTGTTTTTTACATTATAGGAAAAATTTGACTTCAAAAATTTTGGAATTTCCACCAATGACTTGTATTCATGATACTAACACCAAAGAATTAAATGGTCGACACGGATATTTAGGAAGGAGGAAGTAAATGGCATTCTCTCCCCGCCAGGGTTATACAAGTGGTGAACTACACTGCCGTGGTGGTGAGAGAACATGGAGTTTGGAACAACAGTCAGTAGAGAAGTGAATGAAATGTTTTATTTGAAGATCACAGTCAAGGTTTGGGGTGGTGCGGCTTGTTTCCTCCGCGGCCGCCACCTCTCTGGCCACCTCCGCGCCCTCCGAATCCTGCGCACACAGAGCTCAGATACATCTTGTTCGGATTGGAAATCTCCACCTGCTGTCATTTGACCAATTATTATCTTTAAAAATAGAATTCATCCACCATTAGTGAATGTTGTTCACCATTTCAATTGAAACTTGCTAGGAGAGCAAAAGTAGTTCCATCAGCTGTCCCAACCAAAGTTGTGATGTGACAGTTGATTCTTGCAGTTCGTGATCTCCCCAAAGTGGATGCAATTTAAAAATTCAATTTTCTATCTCAAACACCACTTTGGAGCTACAAACAAAAACTCAAAATTCCAAATATAAATTAATTAATCTATTTTATTTTTTATTGATTAGTTCTAAATATCATCGTTCTAATATTGCCTTTATGTGTTTTAAAAATGTTTTTATTAATCGATATATTAAAAGTTCTGCAAAAATTTTATTTTGAAATATTCTCCGAGATACACATCAAGTGATGATACCTATATTTAAATGAATGAAGCATCATTTGAAATGACCCAATAGAAATAATACTAAATAATTGCATTATGAATGCAGCTAAGAACTTATAAAGGAAATATATTTTATAAACAAAATGACTATGTAGCAATCAGTTAGAAATTACAGCGAGAAATAAGGTGAAAGCTTCAGTTTGCCAAAGCTGGTGTTGTGGTTTTGTCACCGCCTGAGTCCGCTAGTTTATGGACAATACATGGTGCTTAGCTTTATTTTTTATAAAAATTCCCATTTCATCAGTTTCTTCAATTCCCAACTTAATATGTAAGACATCCACAACTCTCCTAAATGTAAATTTACAAGGTTGGCTGTTCCAGGATCGGACGGACTAGCATTCTATTTACATATGTGCATCTGAGATTGTATGGGCCACTACTTTCCAACAAAATCTGGGCCAACACTTTTATTGGTTATTTGAAGGCACATTATGGAATGAATAGAAATTGCCACACAATTTTTCTCCGTAGAAATACAAAAAAGTTTATATATTAATTATCAATAAAATGTTGGGCGCAAGATTTCAACTCCCTTTAAGGTTTTGAGCAAAAAAAAAAATATATATATATCAGAATTAATTCAGTGTTTTAAATATCGTCATATTTATATCCGGCTTTACAATAATTATATAGACATTGATATCCTTTAAATATTTAACATTTTAAAATAAGCTCTGATCAACATCAAAAGATTGCATATCTTTTTTTTATCAAATGGCCATTATTTAAGATAAGGCTTAGAACTGGCTGTCTGCACTGGGCCAGTTTTATAGAATCATTAAATGAAACTTGTCAATAACCGGAAGCACATTGATTGGAAGTACTGATGGAAAGTAGAGCTGTTGATGTTGTAACTAATGATAATTGACACCACTGATGATAATAACTCTGCTGGTCCCAAGCCCAGATGAGGAGGGGAGTAGTAACAAGCTCGCTAAAAAACCTGGGCTCAGCTGGTCCCACTGGTAGTACCCTGTAAGGGCTCCAGGAATACAGGATGAGCAGCGTTTGTACTCCATGTTAGGAGCGGCGGCACATTGCATCTGTTCCTCATGTCAGAGGCGGCCATTTCTTTTGGAGCTAAGTCGGCCTGCCACTGAGTAGTGCTCCCAGTCTTAATGACAAAAGCAGACGCATTCTACTTCACCAAATCTTAATGGATGTCAACTCTACAGGCTTGACACACTAGTATGATTGGTGGAGATAAGGAAGAATGGTGATAATTGACACCACTGATGACAACTGATGATAATTAAAACAACTGATGATAATTGAAACAACTGATGATAATTGAAACACGGCCATTTTACTTTCCTGACCAGTTCCATCCAGAGAGGGTGCTGCAAGTAAACACTGTGCCACCAGAGGAAAGTGTCTGTCACCTCTGTTGCTGCCTCGTGCTGCACCGCCGCCGCCACCACGGCCCCCGCGATGCTTGCCATCCCCGCCACGGCCCCGGCTCTTGGCCATCACCTCCTCCTTCACCATGTCTATCACCTCGTCCGGGATCCTGAGGTACTTGATGGTGCTGCCGCGGATGTAGCACTCCGCCATCTTCCAGAACTTGTCTCCGTCCTGCCGACAGACAAGCTACTGAGATAGTTGCCACAAGAACACCCATTTGTATCCACATGGAAGACACACAAAAATATATATGATAATATTATTTTATATTTTAAAATATAGACTTAAAATAGTCAAACTTTTCCTTTTAAACAAATCAGTGCCCACAAAAATATTTAAAATAACTTGGTAAATAATATTGTGATAATTCAGTAAATATAGTTTCTATACAGCGAGTCTCTGCCACATTCAGGAGGAACTGTGGATTTGTAATCACTCAAGAAAACTAGGTCGAAGCTGGAGGAACACTTTACAAACATGATTCATCTAAATGATTTGCTTGCGAAGGCTTCTTTGTAAACATGAAAAGTTTTGAGTCTTCAGTAAATGTTTAGAAAATTGATTGATACAGATGCTTGGAGTTCTAAATTTTGCTAACAGTGTTGACTTGACCTCTAGGTATGGCTCAGTCGCTGGGAGTTATCAAACAGGCGGACTGCCACCAATACTTGGCAAATGTTAGGACAGGAGAGATGTGGCACAGACCAACATCTCCCAAGGTGTGTTTGCTCACACACAGTTAAAGTTATTATCATTAGAGGACACAAGCTGAAGAAAAATAGCACATGTTATGATCCCAGAGGTCTTACAGACCATGTCCCAGAACATGGCAGGCACATGGTATAGGTGAAGAAACCAATCTTCTGATACTGTTGTTGCTGTTTCTTATCCCCTTGTGTAAAGATTACACGAATTCCATGAGTTCATGCTCCTCGAGCTGTTTTATGATGAGCAGCGGCCTCTCCCAAAGGTCCTGTTTAGTGCATCTAATGGAAGCCAAAATGTGTTCTGGAGCTGCAGGTGTCAAGCTACATTTTGAGCAAGTGGGGTAGATTTTGTTATTATTTTCTATCTTCAATGGCTTGAGATGGCCTGTTCTAAATCTTGTTAGTGTTGTTTGATGCTGTCTATTTCTGATGTTCAGAGCTCCTCCTGGGTTCACTCCACTGTACCAACTGTGCTTAGGTGGAATCCTCCAGTTCTTGTTTATTTTTGTTTTGGCTACTGTTTCTATTTCTTTAGAAGTAAGTTTATTTTTCTGTGGCAAGGGTTCTTTTGTGCCTTTTTTCGCTAGCATATCAGCAGCTTCATTGCCTTCAATTCCAACATGTGAGGGTATCCATTGAAGGTGAATTTTTGAGGTTTTTGAGAGTTTTTGGAGATAGCCAATTATGTTCCTGCTTACTTTGTCTCTAAGTTCCCCTGTGTGACTCAAGTGTTGTATGGCACTTCTACTATTAGTAAGAATCCAGATATCTTCATAATTAGTATTTCTGATGGATTTTAAGGCTTCATAGATGGCTATAAGTTCTGATCTGAAGACTGAGCAAAAATCTGGGTTTCTTCTGGTCATTTTCTCAATGCCATTTGTGGTTTTGATAAGACAGCCACTGCCAGTGTGTCCTAGCTCGTCTCTGCTACCATCGGTATAAATAGTTATTGCATTTTTAGGAATGTTATTAATTATTTCTAATGATAATTTTTTTAAGTATTCTGGATTTTGGCATTGTTTGTTGATGGGTTCATTTAAAGAGGCATTAAAAATAACATTTTGTAGTGGTTCGCATGGAGAAATTTTTTCTGCTAAATAATTTTTTTCTACTTTATATTTTAAATATCCATTTCTTTTGGCCAGGTGGAGAGGGCCTTCTTTTTTGAGTCTTAGATTGGATTCCCAATTAAGTATGTAATTGGAAGTTCTGTGTTTGTTTCCATAACTCTTGATTTTGTTTATATATTTTGGCAGATTGTAGCTTCTTCTATCCTTTAAGGGCATAATGTCTGCCTCGTAAAGTACAATATCGTTAGGGCAGGTATTTCGAAGACCTGTAATAATTCTAGCTGCACTTAGTTGTATCCTTTCCAGTGATTTTAGATTTGTTTCAGATGCTGTACCATAGATTTGATATCCATATTCCAGGATAGGTCTAATTAGAGATGTGTAAGTTAATTTTAGTGTGGTTGCATCGGCTCCCCACTCTCTACCTGAAATATATTTCAGGATTTTTAGTCGGTCTCTTCCTTTTCTAATAACTTCTTCAATATGTTTACTGGAGTTCATTTTTGGATCCAGGGTGTAGCCAACACCTATTCCATTTTTCCCTTTTCATATTTACGTATAACCTTTTTATTTTTGCATTCACAATGTTCAGTTCAGTTCTACAATTTGTTTGGTTTTGGGTGCACTTTTTTTGTAGTTCATTTCTTTTAGTTATAAGTGTTTGAATATCTTTTGCCTGGTGTGTACAGGGGGTCGGTGGAAGGCTGGTTAAACCGTTTGGTTTACGACCACTACGACCCGGGTTCGATCCCCGCATTGGACACTTTTTTCTGTTTAAAGAAAAAAAAAAATGCTCCAATGGCCCCCCGATTCTTGCAAAAGTCCAACCCCACCAGCGAGTGCAAGTAACCAAACGGGGCTCTGGCACATTTGTAAGTGCAA
>CP092880.1:66432866-66560056 GCA_030710605.1 Cordylochernes scorpioides
CCGACACTTCTTAATGAATTCACACCTCTATTATAATTCCTTTACAGACTTCCAAAAAACGTTACATATTCCACCTACACGTAGATATCACAGACCTTAGGATCTCGACAACACATAGAATTCGTTTCACACATTTCTTACACAAAAACTTCTAACATTTTCCACAATACACACAAAGACAAAAGAAGTCTAGGGCAAAATTAATCAATTGAGAAAACTAGATGATGGCATGTAGATACAAAGCGGGTTCAAACCTCACTATACATTTTCTTGTCTATATATTAATCACATTTACATTATTTTCTAAAATTAAAATCAAAACATTTAACCCAATTTATCAACTTTATCCAATTTCTTATCACTTATTTTAGCAATTATTTACCATTTTATTTACCACCTTTTTATTTTCCTTTTTTTTATACAACCAAACGTTTTTCTTTTTCTCGCACCCTACAACAAAGCAAACTTGTTTTCCCCCATCACGCAACAAGGCGTTTTTCTTTTTTAACCACGCCTTCACTTTGCTTTCATTCAACTTTATTTTTGATTTCTAAGAAGACCTCATGAAATTTCCTCGTTTTCTTTCCCAAACTCGAGCAAAAAAGTAATTAGGCATTTTTCTTTTTCACCAATGCAACAAAGCATTTTTCTTTTTTTTCCACGCAACAAGGCATTTTTCTTTTTAACCACGCCTTCACTTTGATTTCACTCAACCTTTCTTTTATTTTTATTTTTTTTTATTTCTTAAAAGACCTCATGAAATTTCCTCGTTTTCTTTCCCAAACTCGAGCAAAAAAGTAATTAGGCATATTTCTTTTTCACCAATGCAACAAAGCATTTTTTTTTCAACCACGCCTTCACTTTGATTTCAGTCAACTATTTTATTTTATTTTATTTTTGATTTCTAAAAATACCTCATGAAATTTCCTCGATTTCCTTCCCAATCTCGAGCAAAAAATGTAATTAGGCAATTTTTCCTTTTTCACTATGTACCATAGTACTCAACTTATGATTCACCATTACCATTTTTGATTTATACTAACTATAAACAAACTATATAGCATTAATACCACTTTTTTATTTCTTATATCCTTATCAATGTTTTATATAACCTCCCTATAACCAATTAATTTTCACACAAAATTATTTTCTTTGCTTTACAGAACTTATTCAGACTAAAACCCCTTCATAAATTATTCACATGTAGGGGGCGCATCTGTCATAATTTGTACATAGTTAGATGCCAACCCAATCCCATATGTATGAAAATGTATGATTTGAGTTTCAATAAAGAACAAGGTAACATTGGAGGACAGAAAGCCTAGAAAGAAGGCCTAGAAAGAAGGCTTAGAGATAGCACAATCATTAGTAAAGTTATTGCCAGTTTTAATTATCGCGGAACTCGTAAAAGTTCGAGTTCAACGACACAGTATTTCCTGGTCAAGCTGAAACATGTCCAAAGACAAAGACGTAACGTAGACCAATCAGGGAGCAACTCATTAGTGGAGGACCAATAGGGAACCTCCACGTCACACATTTCAACCAATGAGATGTAAGAAGAGTTTTCGTGTTAAATCGAGAACCGAGGATTGTCAGTCATCGGCTGGACACCATCGACAGTAGTTAGTTAGCTCCCACCGAGGTAACACCTGCTCTGGAGATCCCTCCCCGCTGATCCTTTCAGCTAAGTCAATCACCGCGATGTGAATAGATAGCCAATAGTCAATCCGTTCCACCTTCTCAAAGCCTTTCTTTCCTCCGATCAGTTGCCTTATTTCAACCCCATCAAGTATCCTGGCTTATTTCCCCTGTTGTGTACACCTTAGCACTCAGCCACCACGACTGCGCCATCACCTCAACAATCATCAATCACTTCAAAGAGTAATATTCACCGCATAATATTACATATACTTAGCTACTATTGTCAGGGGTTGCTGACCCCAAAACCATGTCTCGGAACGAGCTGTCCTTCCACCGTTTCTAAACACCATTATTTTAGTTTTATTTTGGTTTAACGTTAGGCAGTTCTCTTCTAAGTACTTTTTAAGTAAGTTAATCTTCAGTTGCAAATTTATTTTCAATTCTTCTAGGATCACTATGTCGTCTGCATACAGTAAAAGGTGTATAGTTCCATAATTCTCAAGATTTATGCCTGGCAATTCTAATTCATCGAACAGGGGTACCAGATCGTTTAGGAAGAGAATGAATAAATAAGGTGACAACGGCTCCCCCTGCAATACTCCCGCTTGTATTTTGATAGCCTCCGTGAAGGAACCCCGTCATCTGACTGTTGCCGTCATTTGAGTATAATAGTTCTTAATTAGTTTAATAAATCGACAGCTCAGACCATTTAATGCCATTTTTTTCCAAATTAGATGGTGAGGCACAGCATCAAAGGCCTTCCTTAGGTCAATGAAGAAGGCATATAACTTCCCCTTCTACGGCGTCATTTGAATTAATGATACGAGCGTGAAAATGTGGTCCTGACAAGAGTAGCCTTTTCTAAAACCAGCCTGATTTTCTGCCAAAATTGACTTTCTCTCCATCCAATCATTCATTCTTGTCTTCAAGATAGATGTAAATAATTTCGATAAGTTAGAAATCAGGGATATTCCTCTGTAATTTAACGGTTGTCCGGATCTCCATTTTTAAATATTGGGTGGATTATCGTTTTTGTCCATTGTTGTGGAACTTGGGATGTCCCTAAGATTTTATTAAATAAGTTCCTGAGATAAATTGTATGTTCTTCTAATAAATATTTAATCGCTTCGTTGGGAATTTCATCAAGTCCTGTAGCCTTATTTTTACCCAATTTGGAAATTTCCGTGGTGACCTCAGTTAGAGATATTTCACAATCTAATTCGGGGTCAATGTCCAATATCTCAAGTGGTAGCTGTACAACTATTGTTGGATTTGAACAAAGTAACTCCCGATAGAAGACCTGCCAGTCTGCAATAGAAATTTCACCTTGTAGGTTATTCCTATATTTAAGTGAATTAATAGTCTTCCAAAATTGGGAAGGATCTTTTACATTACTGAGGATAACTTGAATTTTGTCAGTATATTCCCTTTTTTTGAGATTAAGGATAGCTGAATATTTCTTCTTACTCGACAAGTATGCAATTTTATCGGCCGAGATATATTATGTTTTACGTATAATTTAAGATTTTGTTTCATTTCCTTTTTAGCCAAATAACAGTCTTTGTCAAACCATGGCTAAGATTTTATATTTTTTGTTTTTGCCTCCATCCGCATCCCCGAGCGTAACATTGCTGTTTGAATTAAACCAGTAAAATCATCAGCCTGGATATCAATTGTGGAGTCAGCTGGATGTTCGGGAGTTAGTTCTTTTAAAGTTTCTATATATGTTGGGATTTTATCTAATGACCAGGAAAATTTAATCTTGGCACTTGGCTCCATGTAACCATTTTCAGTTTTATTATTTGGGCCGATAAACTTTAATATTATTGGTAAGTGATCCGAATATGGCATACAATCAATTTCAAAATCTGCTATGTGTTCAAGCACCGCAGGTGAGACAATCGCCAGATCTAACACAGAAGAGCCTCTTCCGGAGATGAATGTAAATTTACCACTTTTATCATTAATGAATCTACCATTTATATTATAGTTAAATAATTTTTGTCAAGAAAGTCAATAAAAATTTCCGCTTTGACAGATTTTGTTAGATCACAGGAATTTCGGGTAGTTGAAATAAGGTTTGAAGTATCTATCAAATTATGGTAACCTCCCAGATTGCCAATACGGACATTCAGGTCACCGACCAGTATTATTTAAAGCCCGTTATATATCTTATTTTCCATCAAATGAAATAGTCGTCCAAGGTTTGTAGCATGTGTATCGTTTGGGGGTAGATATACGAATATTACACAGATCGCTGGTGAGTCATTGTCTAAATTTGGATTGAGTGTGACTGCAATCCAAGAGGTTTCAATTTCAACATTGTCAATTTGGAGCTGTAGTTTTTTTATTTATGCCAAGAATTATACCTCCAGAGCTTCTCCCTTTATCTGTTGACTTTACAGCAGGTGATTGATACATTTCGAAGTTCGCCAGGTTCAAGTCGATATTGAAGTGGCACCAAGTTTCTGTAAGCGCGAGCATCTCAAATTGTTTCAAATATTCAAACAGTGGGAAGAGAGAATTTATCCTAAAAAAGCCGTATATATTCCAATACATGAATCGTTCGTTTTTAGCTATGTCAACCATTGGTTTTATTTTTTCGATCTTAATTTTATTATGTTTCAGATTTGTGCCCTTAAGTTGACTTTCTTTAATGGTATGAGTCTTGCTATGTGAAATATGAGGAGTTCCTGTGAGTTGAGTTTTGTTTCTAGATTGTACATCTTCATTTGTATGTATTTTATTACCTGAATATTTACATCTATTTACAGAGAGCCGCGGGTGTGCCTCTAGCTATATTGGTTCTCCTTTGGCATTCACCACCTGTCCCTCCACTACCATGTAGTTGATGCCGTTTAGGAGAAGTTTATTATCCCTCAACTTCGATCTTATACCTTTCTTGTAAAGTTCCTTTCTCTTTTCTATCAAAACTTTTCATTGCTCTCTAATCTGAAGGCTGTAATCCCTGCTCATAAAAATATTGAGTATTCGAAGTTTGGATGAGTTCTTTAGGAGACTTATTCTGGACTCGTGATCAGGAACTTCAATCAGAATAGGCGCCTTTGGTCCCCTGCCCAGGCGATGACATTCGGCAATTACCACATCATCAGTAATCTGCATATCTTCCGCCATTAACTTCTTGACCTTTTGTAGCAGCAGTTCCCGACTGTCAGTCTCTGCTGATTCGATGCCATATATATATATATATGTGTGTGTGTCATAATTTGTATATACAAAGATGTAACCCCATCACAATATATGCAATGTATCGTCCAGAAATTTTTAATAAAAGTTAGGCCTCGCGAAAAAGAGAGAACAGCAATTACCAGGATTACATCATCCAGGAAATAAGGTCACTACCCAGGAACCATAAAACTAAGTTCAAAGACCTTCTTCTTCCTGGAGGATGGTAATCATGAAAAAGACAATGGAGGTACCAATATCCAATCAGAGTTCAGCATGAGTAGCTAACATCCAACCAGAAGTAACCACGTAGACGATCTCAACCAATGAGAGGCATAGAGAGTTAACGAGGAAAATCTCGGACTCAAAGTTAGTCAGTAGGGAAGTCGACCCGACTAGGAGCAAGACGTGCCTAATCCCTTCTCACCAAGGTAACATCTTTTCCGAATGTGATAGGAAAGTACCCCATTAGTCTCAAAACCTTTCTCTCCCTTATTCGCGAAGTCCTAGATTCAACCCCATCCTGTGTTCCCTCTCGTTATTTCCCCTGTGAAAACCCTACCATTTCGACCAAACGACGGCGCCATCAACCACCACAAGTCACCAATCTTACAGTAAGTCAACAGGGTCTTACATAGGAATAACAATCAACAACAATCAAAAAGGGGTCCAATTATTATATTATAGAGTCAACAGGATATATAATGGAAGACGAGCGAGAACAAGGTGCGAAAAATGGGAGCGACAACGCGGCAAGGGAGAGGGAAGAAGCCGCCGGAGTAGGCGAAACACGCCCCCTGGCGGAAATAATACTTCAGTTGACGGCCGCCCTGACGCAAATAGGTTCTACCCAGCGCGCGGAGACGGATCTGCCCCCCTTCGATGGGACATACGCCGCCCGCCAATTCTTCCAGGCCTACAACCGGAAGATGGACGAAGCCCTCGTAACCACCCCCGATAAGTTGCTCAGGTTGCCTAGCTACCTGACGCGCCAACCCCTGGAACTCTTAAGGAAACTCCGGTTGGCCACCCAGAGCTACTTCCAGGTGAGGCAAACCCTCATGGATCTCTACCCAGAATCCAACGAGGCATCCTTCGCCAAATACTTCGCCATGAAGCTTGCTGGACAGGCAGGACTGGAGAAGTATTACCGGGAGAAAATAGCGCTGGGAATGCAACTGGGACTCCCACAGGAGGTAATCCTCGAGACGCTTACGGAGGGGTTGCCGCTCTCCGACCAACGCCTGGTCCGCGTGGTGCCTCCTGAGAGCCTGGGAGAGTGGTTCCAACTGGTGCAGCGGATCCACGGACCCAGCACACCAACTTCGCGCCACCACGAGGAACAACCGCCCACCATGTCGGGCCTATACACCAGCACACAAAGAAAAATAGGTGTGTGGACTGCACCATACAAACCAGCTCAACACGCGAGCGCGCGGGCAGTGCAAACAGCCCCACATCCGCAACACGCCCTACATTCACCACAAGGACAAGCCGCCCAAGACGCTCCAGCCTATCGCCAACCAGGTAGGAAGGCACCACCCACTTTTCGTCAGCCAACTGACGATCAAACTGCCCATCACGCATGAACTTTCACCCCCTTTTCTAATTGACACAGGCGCAAGCCTGAACATAGTGCCCCATAACCTTTATAAAAAGTTAAAAATTAACCTCCCTCAATTACAGCTTGAAAGACAGTCCATAGACCTACAGGCCATAAACGGTCTGGTACCGACCATAGGTCAAATAACCCTCCCCCTGACAATAGGTAAAATAACCAAAAACGAGAATTTCCATGTGGTGGAAGCACCTCTACCATTTGGAATTCTCGGAATAAATACCCTCCGAAAATTTCAATTAACAATAGACTTTAACCAAGGCACTATGTTCCAACTCGCCGCCCCATTGCCCCCTACCACCTACCATTTTGCTCACATCCCCAGTGAATGCGCCTATTGGGAATGCCAAGCGGAGTCACAAAGGGCTCACAACGCACACAAGCCTACCGCAGATGGCACCCAATGCGCGCATCCATTGGTCAAAAACCAATTGCCAACATGCCAATCTAGTCACGCGCACGCACAACACAATTATTTCACTAAGGCCAATTGTCCTTATTATATACCCTCAATGCACAAGGCCACAATGGCCCAAACTCATCACAAAAATGCCCATTTAGTGTCCATCCAACAGGACAACTCTCACACAAAGCACACACGTGACCACACATCATCACACCACAGTCACGCGCGTAAACATCGCAACAAGCGCGACACTCGCACAAAAAGGCGTCAGAAACACCACTCAAACACGTGCACAATCACTGATGGTACAACCACACCACTTACACGAAATATAGAAACCATTCACGCCATCCAACAACCATACAATCGCGAAACATTGCGATCCTTCTTAAGCGCTGTGAACGCTTATAAAGAATTCATCCCGGACTACGGCGCTTGTGGAGGCCACTTAATAACCTTCTCAAAAAGGATGTCACGTGGGTTTGGGATGATAAATGCCAGAAAGCGTTCACTAGCCTGAAAGACAGTCTCACAACACACCCCACTTTACACCTTTACCAGGAAGGTCTGCCATGCCAAGTGTACTGTGGCGCAACAACACTCGGCATAGCAGGCGTCCTCAAACAGGTCCATCCTGATGGAAAGACCTACCCAGTCCAATATTTCAGCCGCGCCCTACGTTCACATGAACGGAACTATTCCATCTCTGAATTAGAATGCCTAGCAATCGTTGAGAGCGTGGATAAATTCTGCGTCTGTTTGATAGACAGAAAATTTACCATATTTTCTGACCATCACGCATTACAATGGCTGAAAACGGTCAAAAACCCGTCAGGTAGATTATTTCGATGGAGATTACGGCTATCGAGATACGAATATGAGGTTCGTTACATAAAAGGAGTACAACAATATGAAACGGACATCATAACTCGTAACCCATTTTGTGGCTTCTTAGACGCCCCCCTCATTAAGAGCCATCAGCCTTCCCCATCTGGAAATCCTAAACTGACCATTGATCACAACGGGCTTCATACCATTTCCCGCAAAGGTGTAACCAAAATCATAATCCCAAAAACACTCACCAACAAACTACTGCAATCAGTACACACACAATACAACCATCCAGGCATCTCAAAGATGACGAGACTCATCTCCGCTCAATATTATTGGCAGAGCATGTCACAAGGCATTGCATAAAAGGTCAAAACCTGTCCAACCTGCCAATTGACAAAACGTATCGATAGATCCAACCAACCTCTCCAAAGAGACATTGATACAGTCCACATAAACAAACTAAACCCGTACACAAAAATACCCAATACATAATACTACCCATAACAAAAATACACCATCTACAACATGGGAACAATTACACGTTTCCATTTAAACACCTCACACCCGAAATTTTTTCAACAGAGCCGCTGACAATCAAACAGACGAACAGCGAACCTTTCATTCATTTAGATCCCACCATTTTCACCAAAACCCGATTTATACCATTCATCGATAACAAAAAACGCGACATCGCCCATCCACAGGTAGATCACAAGTCCGCCACAACCAATCGAGTTACAACACGATACACAAAGCCATCAACTCATGGAGAAAACATGGGGGAAATGTGCAGGTTTCCCATATTTCACTTAATACTTTTTATCTGTCTTCTGACTATGCCATATTCCCTCGCCCCATTTATCATAGTAATCTACCTTGGACTATATACCCAACAGCCCCAAAGGCTTTACCAATTACAGGAAACCATCTTCCATATAGGCAGTGCATTTCATACATTTCACGCATTGGAGACAATGGAAGACAATCTCCAGCGGACATTTAGGACGCCCCAGCCGGGACCTAATTAGAAAGTTTCCAGCGGGCGTTGAGATCTCCAGATCAATTACCGGAGGGGGAGTCAGAACCAAATTAGAAGTTCCCCCGTATGGCCCCCCGATTTCCGGTGCTAAAACGATCCCGGCGATTGAGGTCACCTCTTGGCCTTCCCGCGATTTACAAGACGTTCGCTGCCATTTTTGACTGTCACCAAATGCCATCCACTCAACTTGGGATCCAAAATCACAATGAGTTCACATCCCGATTCTTACAAAACATATTTAATTATATTAATATAAATATATTAATATTATATTAATAAGCAAATTTAAATTTCAAAACACCCCTCCAAATGAATTACAACCAAATTCGATTCTTTTACCAACACTTCCAAACAATATTACATGTTACCCACATAAAACAAGCGTACAACCCTCACGACCAATACGCAAAATTCAGATCTCAAGATCAAATACAAACAAAAACACGCACATTACCACTTAAAGGATAGGATAAGAAAAAATTAGGTAGTAAAGCCTTCGAGCTTACGTTTCTTCCGAAAGGAAGAAACAACCACTTTAAAAGGGTCGAAGACTCTCCTCGAACCCTGTATTCAAAGATTCGATTCCGGTCACGACCTCCCGATAACGAAGTGGATATCGGGCGAGCATATCTTAAATGCCCTAGGGAACCGCATAAAAATCCCTAGAACGCATTAAGGCTCGGGACAAATTGATATAAAACACTCAGCCTTGAGATCTTGAAAGACAATACAACCTCAAACACATTATAACAAATACAAATACAAACATAAGGTTAAATAGATTCCCGTGTCTCCTGTACACTAAATATAAACGCGCTTCTGGGAAGGATCATGTTTCCACCCACAAGTCGCACAGGGACAAAAAATCTACGAGGAAAAATTAAAAAGGTCAGAATTCGCCGTGTGACCTAGATACATTGGCATGTAACTTTTCATCACTAAGAGATTTTGCGAATCTCTCTACATACATTTTTTTTTCTTACCCCATTCATTTACATTTTTTTATTTTTGAAATCAAAATGCTTAATCAAATATTTACCATTTATATAACAACCCCTTTTTATTTTTGTTATAAACCAATTTTTCTTTTTCAACCACTCAACAATTTTTTTAACGAAAACTCACCTTGTTTTCTAACAAATTTTTCTCAACGAAAATTCACCTTGTTTTCTAATTTTTTTTTCGAAAACTCACCTTGTTTCTAACATTTTTTTTTCAATGAAAACCCACTATGTTTTCTTTTAATTTTATATATATATCTTTTTTTTTTTTTTATTTCCCAAAGCCCTAACAGAAAAATTCCCTCGATTTAGTTTTCCCCACCTCGAGTTGAATTGTGTAGGCATCTTTTTCTTTTAATTTCACCCAACAATGCACAAAAGCATTCACTTTGATTTCTTTAATTATTATTTTTATTTTGATTTCCCAAAGCCCTAACAGAAAAATTCCCTCAATTTAGTTTTCCCCACCTCGAGTTGAATTGTGTAGGCATCTTTTTCTTTTTCTCTCACTCAACAATGCACCAAAGCGCATTCACTTTGATTTCTTTTAATTATCATTTTTACTTGATTTCCAAAAGCCTTAACAGAAAAATTCCCTCGATTTAATTTTCCCCACCTCGAGTTGAATTGAATAGGCATCATCATTTTGTTTTATTTTCTCTTCCTTCTACTCAACAATTATTTCACCAACACCATTCTCTTTTAACTTTTTTATGTCACATACAATACTTGTATATAGCCTCACAGTGCCCATAATTAATTTTTCTCCCACAAAATTACTTTTCCCTCACAGAATTCACTTCAGGCTACCCCTTTTTGAATTCTTCACATGTAGGGGGCGCATCTGTCATAATTTGTATATACCAAGATGTAACCCCACCACAATATATACAATGTATCGTCCAGAAAGTTTTAATAAAAGTTAGGCCTCGCGAAAAAGAGAGAACAGCAATTACCAGGATTACATCATCCAGGAAGTAAGGTCACTACCCAGGAACCATAAAACTAAGTTCAAAGATCTTCTTCTTCCTGGAGGATGGTAATCATGAAAATACAATGGAGGTACCAATATCCAATCAGAGTTCAGCATGAACAACTAACAGCCAACCAAAGGTAACCACGTAGACGATCTCAACCAATGAGAGGCATAGAGAGTTAACGAGGAAAATCTCGGACTCAAAGTTAGTCAGTAGGGAAGTCGACCCGACTAGGAAGCAAGACGTGCCTAATCCCTTCTCACCAAGGTAACATCTTTTCCGAGGAAAGTACCCCATTAGTCTCAAAACCTTTCTCTCCCTTATTCGCGAAGTCCTAGATTCAACCCCATCCTGTGTTCCCTCTCGTTATTTCCTCTGTGAAAACCCTACCATTTCGACCAAACGACTGCGCCATCAACCACCACAAGTCACCAATCCTACAGTAAGTCAACAGGGTCTTACATAGGAATAACAATCAACAATCAAAAAAGAGTCCAAATTATTATATATATACCAGATCAGTTTTATCATATAATCTGTAAATTTACTCACATTTTTAAGCAATCAATCATACATGCACGCACACATAAATTATTAAATTCTAAAATGTCTCGCACACAAACACTACCTAAAATAGTTTGAGTCAAAATGCGATTCATTGAATATATTTGTCGTGATATTTAGAAATAGTTAAATAAATATGGCCTGTTTGAGATTATGAGGTAAGAGGTGAAAAAAGGGCCTTCAGAATAACCCCCTCCAGAACCACATGGACATCTTCAAGTAGATGGCACGCTTCAGGAACTCGCTACTGACCAGGAAGCATATGTGTGTGGGACTACATCAAGCCTGGTGTCAGAGATGGAGAGTGTGGCCAGAGAAATAAATATAAAGAAAGACCTATAGACTGCCCTGACCTTCCTACTGACTTCCCATATCATATGGCCTGCTACACTCCGACTCCAAGAGTCCCACAGTGAGGGAGGTAGACGGGTATGAGGTAATTTCAGGACCTGTCAGACTCGACAGCCTGGAGAAGATGACCAAGGAGTAGATGAGCCTGGATTTCTCCACAATGACTTCCACCAATGATTTCAACGAGTCTATCAACCAAGATGAGAATCCCCATCTCCACCAAATAAAACCAGAATGTCAGGCATTCAAGTGAAGTATATATAATTGTTTATAATATGTAATGATTCCATATGCAAATTTTATTCTTAATGTCGCATACCTCGCGACATTTGCATAGTATTGTTTTGTTTTATATAGTTTACATGTTGTTTCTTTTGATAGGTGAATATATTTGCACGTCCGCGAGTGGCGCGATGTGTATATATAGGTCAAGAGAGTAATAAAGTCGGGTTTTCTAATGTAATAGATCTCCTCATTATTTATTCTTACTCGTTCTTTTAATTGGAACGGTACAACATGGCGCAGCCGACAGGATATACCATGGAAAGTCTCCTCAGGGAAATGATGGAGCAACAGAACTTGATGATGAGCATTCTTTGTGGAAATATAAAAGAAGATGATTCTGAAGATGAGCCTAAGGGCGACGGTGTAAAGGATTCTGAAGAAAATGGAGAAAGCCTCTTAAGGGCGGTGGTGAAGCGACAAAGCGTTATGATGGATATTCTTGGAATAGAAGAAGATGATTCTGACGATGAGCCTAAGGGCGACGGTGTAAAGGATTCGGAAGATTTCGATGAACAGAATGAAATGGTAGATGAAGAAGAACTTTTGGTTAATGGCCTTGATGTTCCTACCACCCAAGCTGGGGAAATTGATAGAGATACAGAGAATACAGAAGAACTTTCTAATTGCATTATTGATATTCCTAACACCGAAGTTGAGAAAAAGTCTGTTGTTGAAGAAAGTGAAAAAGCCGAAGTTGAGAAAAAATTCGTTGAAGCAGATGAAAGTGAAAAGGCTGACGTTGAAAGAAATTATGTTGAGGTTGAAGAAAGTGAAAAAGCTCAAGTTGATAAAAAGTCAGTTATAGAAACTGAAAGTGCAGAGTCTCTTACGAAAGAGGATGTTATTGCTGATATTGATGCAGATAATGCAGGACTCTGTGATCTTGATGATGCCACTTTCACTCAAGCTGGGGAAATTGACAAAGATTCAGAGAATACAGAAGAAATTTCTGATTGCGTTATGAATGTTCCTAACACTCAAGCTGGGGAAGTTGACAAAGATTCAGAGAATACAGAAAAACTTTCTGATTGCATTATTGATGTCCCTGACACCCAGGCTGGAGAAAAAGAACCTACTAAGGAGTCTGGTATTGGCAAAATAGAACCAAAGCCTGGTATCGGCGAAGAAGCTTTGAGAGAGCTACCTTGTTACGATACTCTGTTGGAGACTCTCGGGAAGGGAATTTATTCGTTTCAAACAAGCGGTGAAAAAAGAAATATGAAATTAGGAATAGGTGATTTCGATAAAGTGAATCACAAGATGGAGATGGCTCTAAAGATAGTCCTATACCTACTAACAATGGAGATTTTACGCTATTCACAAGATGAGCCTTCAAAATGGAAGTTTCTTATTAGCCATCAAAATTCCCTTTACGAGAAATGTTTCAGAATATCATTGGAGGATATGGAAGATGATGTACAAGAAATAGGTGAATATGATGAATCAAAGGTAGAAGAAAGTAAAACGCTTTCTAAACAGAGTTATACTATCCATATCATCTGGAATAGCCGAATCACCATCACCAAATGGCTGGAGGACAATTTTATCATGGACCACCAGGAGTCTCATCTCAGGAGTGATGATGGGTCTTCGGTGGCGGGTGCTGTAATGATTCCATATGCAAAATTTATTCTTAATGTCGCATACCTCGCGACATTTGCATAGTATTGTTTTGTTTTATATAGTTTACATGTTGTTTCTTTTGATAGGTGAATATATTTGCATGTCCGCGAGTGGCGCGATGTGTATATATAGGTCAAGAGAGTAATAAAGTCGGGTTTTCTAATGTAATAGATCTCCTCATTATTTATTCTTACTCGTTCTTTTAATTGGAACGGTACAATAATAAATAAACGCAATATATATTATTGATATTATATCTTCAATATTAAGTTTTTCATAGAAAAATATAAAAATTATATTTTTATAAATGTATGTAATTCTGCTGTCCTCAAAGCTTATGTCCATAGTTCATCTAAAATACCCATTCCAAGAGTCTGGCATCAGTATCACTATAAAAGAAAGATCGAAAAATGCAATATAACAGCGGTATGGCAGATTAAACTGGTGAAACCGCTGGGAGGGTTCACCACTGATGAGCCAGGCCCTCCCATTAATTTTTCCATTGCAGTAAGGGCAGTAGAAATTGTTTTAAAACGAAAATCACGAAATTTCTCTTTAATGGCTTATAAAATGCTAAAAATGAAGAGAAAAAGTTTTCTTTATTAAAATATATATTGTTACGACTCTTCTCAGCCGTCGATGTTTGCGTGCAAGGTTTCTGAGAAGACAATGTGGATTCTTTAGGATACAGCTTAGTGCGGTATATTTATTATAAGAGCTTTAAAGAGTAGATAAGTAACTATACAGTAGATGGACTTGCCTTCAATGCCGCCCCAGGTAGGTTTCTCCTCGTCCTCCACTTGTTAATCCACACAGTCCCGGAGCCCACTTCCTCCAGCCAACTTGCCACGTCTGTCGTCACCACCGTTCCTCGCTGCAGGTCCCGTTGTCCCCAGACAGACTTCTCTCCCCAGACTGGCAGGTCATCTCGGCACACAAACCCCCGGCAGGCCGGCCGCTGACTCGGCTGATCCCTTCCCCACGGCGGCGCCAGCTGGACTGCCTGTCTGCCACCCCCCTCCTCTGGAATTTGTCAATCCACACTTCCCTGAAGGAGCCCCTGCATACCTCTTCTCTTGGCTTTCCCACGTCTTCTTTTCTACTTCTTTGCTGCATCGCTTCAATATGTTACAAGCTTTCGGGCACCAAGCCCTTCTACAGGTACCCTAATTGTTTTATTTTTAAAAGAATCATACGCGTCTATAATAGTAGTTTCGTATTTTGATAACAGATGGCGCGCTAGTGCATCATAACTAATCAAAATGTAGCCGAAAATTTTACTCAGGTTTATAAAAAGGGACATGCAAAATTTGGTACCAATTGGTTCAGTAGTTTTTGAGTTTATCGCGAAACAGACATTGACTTTTATATATAAGAAGATATATATATATGAGAAAACAATAAAAAATAAAATAAAAAGGTCAGGTGTTGATTTTAAAAATAATGAAGGCATATCCTGACCAAAAGCACATGTGCTTTTTAGATGGCAGAGCGCCATCTAGTGGAGCAAAAATAAACTAAACGTTGCTCGGTGATATTTGGCCAAGCCAATTTCTTGCAAAATAAAAAAAGCAATCCCCGAACGCATTTCGCGCTGCTGGTGCTCGTCAGCGTGGAGCAGGCTGTACCACTGAGACCAAAAATATTTTTCAGTCCCAGAGGCTTCTATAAAAACCAATAAATGGGTATTTAAGGCCAACCTTGCGTAAATACGCTTAACACATGAGAAAAACAATAGAAAAAAAAGGTCAGGTGTTGTTATTAAAAATATTGAAGGCATATCCTGGCCAAAAGCACTTGTGCTTTTTAGATAGCAGAAGGTCATCTAGTGGAGCAAAATAAACTAAACTAAACAGCGCGAAACGGAAACGCGTTTGTGGATGGCTTTTCTTGATTTATCAAGAAATTAAGTTGGCCAAATATCACAGAGCAAATTAAATAAACTTTTAGTTTAGTTTTGCTCTACTAGATGGCGCTCTGCCATCTAAAAAGCACATGTGCTTTTGGCCAGGATATGCCTTCAATATTTTTATTATCAACACCTAACCATTTTTTTTTCTATTGTTTTCTCATGTGTTAAGCGTATTTACGCAAGTTTGGCCTTAAATACCGATTTCTTGGTTTTTCAAGAAGCCTCTGGGATCAAAAATATTTTTGGTCTCAGTGGTACAGCCTGCTCCACGCTAACGAGCGCCAACAGCGCGAAACGCGTTCGTGGATGGCTTTTCTTGATTTATCAAGAAATTGGGTTGGCCAAATATCACAGGAGCAAGTTAAATAAGCGTTCAGTTTATTTTTGCGCAACTAGATGGCGCTCTGCCATCTAAAAAGCACATGTGCTTTTGGTCAGGATATGCCTTCATTATTTATAATATATATTTTTTTTGAAAAAAATATTAGTAAAATAAATGATTTTCTGATCCAATATGAAAATAGGATATGTAAAAAATATAATGCCCCAATTTTCACTTAAAAAATAACATATTTGATATAATTGGCAAAATCTGACCAGAATTTTTATAAAGTGAAGGCTGCACAATGCCAAGTTCCTCCATTTTACAAATCTCATCTCGAATGACTTGTCGTTCTTTTGGTGCTACTCGATAAGGTCGGTCATGCTTGGTGTGGTCCCGAGTGTCTATCCAGTGTCTGACGTCCTTGAAGCCTTTACTTTGTTAATTCGAATGCCTCTTTTTAACATATCTTCAATTTTATTTTTGTTGATCATTGAGTGAGTCACATATAAATTTAAAATATGCGCAATTCCTGTGGGTTTAGAATATTTTGTTCCTGTTTCAACTTGGTCACCCTCAGCTAATGCGCCATCGAAGATGTCACTATTGACCCTATCCACCCTGTGGGATTATCTTTGAATATAAATCCAGTCCGCCACCCACATTTTAACTCTTTTACTAGATAGTGAGGTGACAGAGGAAGAAGCCATTAATTCTCGTTCCAATTAGAGGTCTTTTTGACATTCTGCCACCACAATTACATTGTTTGGAATGTCACGAGACTGGTACCTCGATTAACACAACGGAATAGGTGACCCCAGAAACGACATGTGCGTGTGTCATCATTCCTTCCATTTTTATGACATAATTTCCTTTCATTCATATGATATTCATATCATATATTCCTCAAGGGAGGATGACTAAATTTTGCAGCCTCACCCCCAAAACAGGTCGCATATTTTAGTTTTCCTGACAACTCCGCCTTTGCCAGTCCCAAGCCTGGATGAAAAAGGAGGAGGGGGAGCAGTAACAAGCTCGCTAAAAAACCTGGGTTCAGCTGGCCCGGCTGATAGTACCCTGTAAGGGCTCCTAATCCAGGGATACAGGATGAGCAGCATTTGTACTCCATGTTAGGAGCGGCTGTACATGCGTCTGTTCCTCATGTCAGAGGCGGCCATTTCTTTTGGAGCTAAGTCGGCCTGCCACTGAGTAGTGCTCCCAGTCTTAATGACAAATGCAGATGCATTCTACTTCACCCAGTCATGATGGTTGTCGAACAGACATCATCAAGGGTCGCAACTTGATACCCTTATATGATTGAGGAGATAAGAAAGAAGAAGGAGAAGAAGAGAAGTTTTCCTGACAGAAACTGTGAGGTGACTGGCCAGATCTTTTATCAGGGGACAGGGCTTCGGTAGCAGCTTATATTTTTTGGCCTGTCAAAATTTATCTCTTGGAAATTGGGTTGAGAGCTATGTGGAACATCTTTTAAAAAATCATGAATATATTTTAGAGATATCCTTTGTGATTGTTTGCTTTTGGGTGCAATCATGCAATCAAAATTGTCATCATAATCACTAGACCTCATTCTATTAGAAAATATTTATATCTTTTCGATATCTCAAATAATAAGAATTTTATAAGCATTTTTTAAAGAAAAGAAACAAAGTCGCAGCATTTTTTTACAATGGATCTTAAAAGTGAACAAAGGGTATGCCTAATGTTTTGTCAAAAATTTGGGAAAACGGCATCAGAAACGTTTCAAATGTTGAAATTGGCGTTCAGGCAGGCAGCCTTATCACAATCAAAAATGTTTAAGTGGTTTCCCTGTTTCAAATCTGGTAGAGAGTCAACCCAAGATGACGCACGCCAGGAAAGACCTTTGGAAAATCATGAAGAACTGACCCAAAAAAATTGGTGCTTTAATAAGGGAAAACACTAAAACAATGATCAGAGAACTAGTAGAAGAAACAGGGGTTTCAAATGGAATGTGTCAAAAAATATTGACTGAGGATCTTGGACTTGAAAGTTTTCAAAATTAGTTCCAAAAATTCTATCCGAGGCCCAAAAGGAGGAAAGGGTTAATGCCTGCAGAGATTGGCTATTGAACATCCATGAAGATCCAAACTTCCTCACAAAGGTGATTACTGGTGATGAGACCTGGGTCTATGGGTATGACCCAGAGACCAAACGACAATCGAGTCAGTGGCTCCCGAAAAATTCCCCCAAACTGAAAAAAGTAAGAATGTCTAAGTCAAAAACAAAGGTTCTCTTGGTGACTTTTTCGATCACCAAGGCATTGTGCATTAAGAATTCCTCCCACAAGGGCAAACAATTAATCAACATGTGTATCTAGCGATTTTATGCCGTTTGCAGGAATCAATACCGGAAGAAAGTGGATCTCGGGCAAATGGATGCTTCATCATGATAACACCCCAGCACACAGAGCTCTTTCCGTGGGTGTTTTTTGACTAAAAATAGTATGTTGACAATGCTTCATCTCCCATACTCACCTGATTTAGCACCAAATGACTTCTTTCTCTTTTCTAGAATGAAGTCAGTTCTAAAAGGACATAGATTTGATACCGTTAATGCCATAAAGGAAAAATTGCCGAGCGTTTTGGGGGGCATTACTTCTGACAAATTTTGTGGGTGCTTCTGGAACTGGAAAAAAATAATGAAACGGTGTATAGATTCCCTCGGACAGTATTTTGAGGAATATTAACCATTTTTTGTATATATTCATCTAATAAATCTTTTATGACCCAATTCGCCAAATTTTATGATCATACCTTGTATATCAAGAAGGAATAGTTATTTTGTTTCTTTTTCCAATTATAATAAAAATAATGCATGGTTAATTAATATTTTGTTTGCATCTCAATAGTATCTTTAATGTACTCTACATATTTTTGAACTGTACGTGAATTGGAGGTTGTGTTGGTTTCAGCCTCCTTAAATACATTGTTGTTTGTTGTTTCTTATCCCCTTGTGTAAAGATTACACGAATTCCATGAGTTCATGCTCCTCGAGCTGTTTTATGATGAGCAGCGGCCTCTCCCAAAGGTCCTGTTTAGTGCATCTAATGCAAGCCAAAATGTGTTCTGGAGCTGCAGGTGCCAAGCTACATTTTGGGCAAGTGGGGTAGATTTTGGTATTATTTTCTATCTTCAATGGCTTGAGATGGCCTGTTCTAAATCTTGTTAGTGTTGTTTGATGCTGTCTATTTCTGATGTTCAGAGCTCCTCCAGGGTTCACTCCACTGTACCAACTGTGCTTAGGTGGGATCCTCCAGTTCTTGTTTATTTTTGTTTTGGCTACTGTCTCTATTTCTTTAAAAGTAAGTTTATTTTTCTGTGGCAAGGGTTCTTTTGTGCCTTTTTTTGCTAGCACATCAGCAGCTTCATTGCCTTCAATTCCAACATGTGAGGGTATCCATTGAAGGTGAATTTTTGAGGTTTTTGAGAGTTTTTGGAGATAGCCAATTATGTTCCTGCTTACTTTGTCTCTGAGTTCCCCTGTGTGACTCAAGTGTTGTATGGCACTTCTACTATCAGTAAGAATCCAGATATCTTGATAATTAGTATTTCTGATGGATTTTAAGGCTTCATAGATGGCTATAAGTTCTGATCTGAAGACTGAGCAAAAATCTGGGTTTCTTCTGTTCATTTTCTCAATGCCATTTGTGGTTTTGATGAGACAGCCACTGCCAGTGTGTCCTAGCTCGTCTCTGCTACCATCGGTATAAATAGTTATTGCATTTTTAGGAATGTTATTGATTATTTCTAATGATAATTGTTTTAAGTATTCTGGATTTTGGCATTGTTTGTTGGTGGGTTCATTTAAAGAGGCATTAAAAATAACATTTTGTAGTGGTTCGCATGGAGAAATTTTTTCTGCTAAATAATTTTTTTCTACTTTATATTTTAAAAATCCATTTCTTTTGGCCAGGTGGAGAGGGCCTTCTTTTTTGAGTCTTAGATTGGATTCCCAATTAAGTATGTAATTGGAAGTTCTGTGTTTGTTTCCATAACTCTTGATTTTGTTTATATATTTTGGCAGATTGTAGCTTCTTCTATCCTTTAAGGGCATAATGTCTGCCTCGTAAAGTACAATATCGTTAGGGCAGGTATTTCGAAGACCTGTAATAATTCTAGCTGCACTTAGTTGTATCCTTTCCAGTGATTTTAGATTTGTTTCAGATGCTGTACCATAGATTTGATATCCATATTCCAGGATAGGTCTAATTAGAGATGTGTAAGTTAATTTTAGTGTGGTTGCATCGGCTCCCCACTCTCTTCCTGAAATATATTTCAGGATTTTTAGTCGGTCTCTTCCTTTTCTAATAACTTCTTCAATATGTTTACTGGAGTTAATTTCTGGATCCAGGGTGTAGCCAAGATATTTAGGATGTTTATTATATTGTAATTGTTGTTCTTTCAGAATAATTTTTGGCCTTATTTTGTATAGTTTCTTATCGGTAGTAAAAAGACAGGTTTCAGATTTTTGGGGGTTAAATTCTAATTTATGTTTATTAGCAAATTTTTCTAGGTGGAGAAGAGTCTTGTTCAAATCCCTTTCAGCTTTTTTCCAGTTAGTGTTACTGCTCCATAGAATAATGTCATCAGCGAAAAGTCCAATATTGGTTTTATGTGAAATTTTTTCTTCTATGCCTGCAATAAATAGGGTGAAGAGAGTTGGGCTAAGGACTGATCCTTGTGGTAATCCTTGGTACAATTTGAAGGTTTTAGATAGAGTTCCATTATATTTGACCCTGATGTATCTATTTTTAAGGAAATCATTTATCCAAGTGATAGCTTTTCCATTAATTTTGAAATGCTTGTATAATTTTGTAATTAACTTGTTTTTCCATACTTTATCAAAAGCTTGTGTAAGGTCTAAAAAAGCAGCTATGGTGTGGTTAGTTGGTTTTCTGTTTTGTGCATCTTTTACCTTTTGTGTGAAAAATAAGAGTTGGTCTATTGTCCCATGTCCTTTCCTAAATCCATATTGTTCTTCTGGTAAGAGATTTTTTGTGTCGAGGTGGTAAGTGAGTCGCCTGAGTATAATTTTTTCCATTAATTTGCAGCAAATACTTGTGAGGGAGATAGGTCGGTAGTTTTTTGGGTCATCAGCAGATTTGTCAAGTTTTTTAATAGGAATTATTGTTGCAGTTTTCCAGTCTTGAGGCAATTTTCCAGTTTTCCAGGAGTTATTGAAAATATCAAGAAGTCTTTCTTTGCCATTTTTGCCCAAGTTTAATATCATTTGGCCATGGATTCCATCTGGCCCAGGAGTCTTGTTTAGGTCAGTGTTTTCTAATGCATAATCTAGCTCTTTCATAATGATTTTTTCATGGAAAATATTATGAGTGCTGGTGATATTTTTACAGTCATGAATAATCTTTCGGGCCTTTTTTTCAACTTTCTTATCTTTTATTTCAAATTTGATTTTACTACTTATTTGATATGAATTACCTAAAATATTAGCAGCATTTTTGTCATTAGTTGCTGGGGTACCATCTGTATTCTTAATCATATTTGTGTTTTCAGTTTGTGACTGGGATCTGTCAATTTGTTTTGCCAAATGCCAAAGTTTTGTATTTGGGTTTCTTGGGTTCAGGTTTTCACAAGTTTGTTTCCATTTTTCCCTTTTCATATTTACATATAACCTTTTTATTTTTGCATTCACAATGTTCAGTTCAGTTCTACAATTTGTTTGGTTTTGGGTGCACTTTTTTTGTAGTTCATTTCTTTTAGTTATAAGTGTTTGAATATCTTTTGCCTGGTGTGTATAATTTGGAATCCATTTCTTAATATTACCTCTTGGTATTGAAACTTTGGCTGCTTTAATAATGGTGTTTTTGAAAGATATCCAATTTTGTTCCAGATCTTTTATGCTCGTGGGTGCTTTTATAAAGTCTTCATTGGTGTTTTGCTGGTAAAGATTCCAATTAGCCTTTTTGAAGTTCCAGAATTTTTCTTTAATTGAGCTTGTTTTGGTCTTGGTGCTAATTTCTATCAAAATAGGCAAATGATCACTTCCAATACTTTTTAATATTTGCCATTTGCATTTGTGGAAAATGTCAGGACTGGAGAAACTTATATCAAGTGCTTGTGCAGTATTATAGCTGTAGGAATGGTGGGTAGGATTCCCATCATTTAAGCACATGAAGGCATTGTCGTCAAATAAGTTTGAAAGTATTTTGCCTCTTGGGTTTGGCATGGAACATCCCCATAGTTGATGTTTGGCATTAAGGTCACCTACAATAATAGTGTTGTCTGTAAGAAATTGAGCCATTGTTCCATCGTCAATAAGTTTATTGTTTGGTGGGTGATACATATTGAATATGTTGATGGTTTTGTTTTGACTGAGGTAGACTTTGATACCTTGGGCTTCGAGGTCTGATGTATTTGGAATATTAATGGCTATGTCTTCATAGTACAAATTCTTTATTAAAAATGCAAGGCCACCCCCTTCTTTATTTCTGTCTTTTCTGAGGATATTGTAGTTTTTGTATTTGAGATTGTATTTTTCATTTAATTTGGTTTCCTGTAGGGCTATAATTTGTATCTTTTGTTTTTCAGCTATTTCCATTATTTCTTCTAATTTTATTTTTGTTGCTGTTGAGCACAATCCATTTATGTTGCACTGCAAAATTCTCAATTGCTTGGAAGCTGCAAAGTTAGAAGTTTGTGGAGACTGTATTATACTTATCGGACAGAACCCTCTACCTAAGTCCTGAACGCGCCCCTGTTTATTCTGCGCGACGGGCGATGCAGCATGCAAATCAACATCTGATCTCATGGAATGGGGTGTAGGGGTGCAGCTTTCGTTGATCATGGCACCATGATCCAGGCACACTTTGGTGAAAGTCTGACTTTATTCATTTGGAATTGGCAAATTTTCTGGGAAAATAAAATTAATAATTTCTGATAATTAGGACTACTGATAAGAGTGGACAAGACTGTGTATATGTCATGCTTCAATTTAGAATTTCCTTTTTCATTACTTGAGGCCACATTTTCCCCAAGAATTAACACAAAGAGCTGCCTAATCTTCAGTTCCTTGAGCACTCCAATCCTTTCTTTTTTTGTTATTTGCATTTGCAGAATAGAAATAGAAAAAATAAAATGTATAAATTTTTCTGAAAATATATATATATTTGAACTTTTATAAAATATCTTCGATATAAATACATTTTGTTGGTGATGCACAATTTCAACTCTGAAACTTCTGGGAGACTTGATTTTTTAAGCCATTTTTCATGAGCTAAAAGGAGTAAGAAATCCAAAAATTTAGGATTCTCTCTTAAATGCCCAAATAATTACAAGCAAAAACTATAAAAATTATGATAAATATTAATTTATCTGTTGAACTTCAATAATCTGCTTCAAATATCATCATTTATCATATGCTCTATATAAATACGATGTGTGTGGATTTCAACTCGCTAAGACCTTATTTTTCAGCTATTGTTCATGACTTTTATTAGGAAGAAATCCAAAAATTTAGGTTCCTAAATAACTTTTGAAGTTCAAAATAAATATTATTATAAGTGAAAAAAAAGGTTTTGATATTAAAAAGTCAATCTTGACCTCTCACAATGAATATTTTGGAAGTCAGAGAGCCATCTAGTGGAACAAAAAATGAACTAAAGGTTGATTTAAGTTTGTTCCAAAATTTATCTGTAAAAAAAAAAAAACATTATTCTGTTTAAAATATCATCATACATATATTTTCTTTATATGCTTTTTTATATATACAGTTAAACCTGTCTATAGCGCCCCCTCTTGGGACTCACCAAAATAGGGTGCTATAGAAAGGGGGTGCTTTTAATGTAAAATGTTTACATTTTAATGTTTAAAATTGGGCGCTATAGAGAGGAAGGCGCTATTTAGAGGGGGCTCTATAGACAGGTTTAACTGTATATTTATATTTTTATAATGAGCTCTGATTCACATAAAACTTTTCTAATCAAATAAAGCATTCTTTAAAATGACCCAAAGTTATTGTGAGTGGAATGGAATCATAATATTTATGTAATGAAATGGTAAGGCACAATTTGGATTATAAACTCAAGGTAATAAGACCAAATCCAAATAAATTAATAGTGTGTGACATTTCAGTAACAGCGTTGTTACCGAAAAATCACGCACAATTTATTTATTTGGATTTGGAACCATCACCTTGTGTATATAATGTGATGTATTTATGTGTAAATAAGGAAGGATCATGCAATATTAATCCTATAATCGCTTTTGTGCCCAAAATGACATTTTTGGGGGGGGGGGATCATTTGTAGATATTTTAAACACAAGGTAATAAGACCAAATCCAAATAAATTTTATAAAATATTTTCTCAGAAAATTATCTTCTTATCTGCTATCTTGTTTACACACTTTATAACAGTAACTATTTAAACCATGCTGTGATAAAATTTCTCATTCAGTACTTTTGTCTGAAGATGGTAACAACGCTGTTACAGAAACGTCACACACTATTTATTTATTTGGATTTGGTCTTATTACCTTGTGTTTATAATCTATAATCCAAATTGTGTCTTATCATTTGTAGATATTTTAAATAATGAATATTAAAAAAATCATTAAAAATTTGACTTGAAAAGATCAGTGTTTATATTATTTAAAACCTTGTTTGTTATAAACAGGCGTTATATAAACAGTTTGTTGGGGCCAACTGAGAGTGGACAATTCAGAATGATAGATTCAAAGAAGGAACAAATAACAATTTCCAGGTTTCTTAAATCTCCTTGGGGATTTGAGCAAAACACAAAAGGAAAATGTTTGAAATACTCCATAGCTATTACCTTCTTTTTTTTTTTGGCAAGTCTTTAAAAATTAGGATTTATTATTTAAAAAAAAAAAAAAAGCCCTGATCATAAAAAAAGGGGGAAGAATCTATTGGGAGAATAGATAAAGAATGTCGTGACAAGTTCTCTTAATTTATCGGTAAAACAGATCTTGGACATTCTTTAGATTTATTAAGAAATAATAAGACTTGGTACTGGTTGTGCTATATTGTTTGGTGTCATTCTGAGAGATTTATACTTTCTTATTTTTTATTATTTAAGCAGACAGAAAATCCCAAATAATGAAGAAGATACGTAGAAAATGTAGAAAAGAAAGAGTTTCATAAGTTTGTCCCATAAAAGATTAGGCCGAGAAAATGAAAGCGGAAAACAAAAACTATGTTTTTACAGCATATATCAGAGGCATAAAGATTGCAAATTAATTTCGAGACAGAATACCAAAGACCTGTGCAGTATAAATTATTTAACTTATTAAAGACTTAGTTTTTGTTGGCACTCTGGTTTATATAATGGGAAATTTTAGCGGAGTCAGAGTAGTTAGGTTTTATTTTGCTGACACATTTTAGGCCTAATTATTCTTCTGTTGTTGTTGTTGTTGTTTCTTATCCCCTTGTGTAAATATTACACGAATTCCATGATCTCATGGAATGGGGTGTAGGGGTGCAGCTTTCATTTATCATGGCACCATGATCCAGGCACACTTTGGTGAAAGTCAATTATTCTTCTAGTTTGACATGTGGGAAAATTTAGCTTAAGATACAACAAAGGTCTAGACCTGGCTAGACCTGCTCATAGAATGGCCTAGTTTTATAACATGTCATTGAGTTATATCTCCATGTAGGAGTATTTAGAAATGTTTTAGATCAAATTACCCAATTTTCTACATTTCAAAGGTCAATAATCAATGAGAAACAAGTTTGTTTTTTAAAAGATTGTTGTTACCCAATGAAGATATTGCCCTTTAAAATGTTGGAGAAAATAAGGTAATTATTGGCTCATTTTAAATTATAAAGCCGGGTGATTGTTCTCCATTGGTCAGTTGTAATCTCAGAATTTCCTTCTTTTGTTGTTGCCCACTAAAGTTGTCATTTTAGTTGTGTTTTAAAAAACAAATTTCATTTAAATATTGCATTTATCTCTCTCATTGCTATTAAATCTCTGTATTATGTGATGCCAATTTCACCAACCCATTATATTCTTGACACTTGTGCTGATCCTCCCAATATTTTCAGCAAAAATTATTTTACTTAACTATTTTAACATATAAATATAGTTTCACAATAATAAATATGTAGAAAGGTCAGCTAGACATCATCTACTGACTATCTCAGCAGATAGATGGCGTTCTTCTCAGACAGAGAAGTCAATGAGATTGGTTCAAAATGTGTTTGCACTTGTGAGGCAAAAATTGCTATTTTTTTCTTTTTTGTTTAACTTGCCCAGAACTTCATGAGCAAAGTAAGACAGACAGCTGCGAATCAACTTGATGAAATTTAAATAGAGTCATGTGACTGCGATGATCAGACACACACAAAAAGATAAAAACAATTTATTCTTCTGACTCCTCCAAGTTCTGGCGGTAGAGAGCCTGGAAGGTGTGGAAGATGCGGTTTCCTGTTCGGTGGTTGAAGTGTTTGGTGAAGCGGCCAGTGCCGGGGCTGCGGAACACGAGGGCAAGGGAGTTGGAGTGGGGGTGGACAGAGAGGTACTGGACACACAAGTTTGAATTCACTCAAGTTTATCTTCTTTAAACAAAAAAACTGTTGAAAAATTCATTTAAAAAACTTTTAAATATACATAAGGATAGCATTTGCATAATTGATTTAATTAAAAACATTTTGCACCATTGTATTTGAACCTTGTGGGAGAAATTACATTACTTACTTATTCTATAGAGCATGTTGCTAATCAAATTTTATAAAATATTTTTTTAACAAAGTCCACAATTGTAATTTATTTTCAAATCTATTTATGGTGCCAGTGTGGGTTTGGAGCAATTTCTCTTGACCTAGAGAGAGAGAGAGAGAGAAAGAAGAAATCCAATTTATCTCAAACCTCTGCAAGCCAGTGTAGAAATTAGTTTAATTTATGATATGGCACAATTTGGATTATAAACACAAGGCCAAATAAATAGTGTGTGACATTTCGGTAACAGCATTGCTACGTCATACACTATTATGTCATATTACCTTGTGTTTCTAAATTTCAATTTATTTGTTATAGTCTCTGTGAGAGGACACAAAGGTTCATCATCAAAATGATAATTTTTACAATTTAGAAACTCTCCAATGCCTCTGCAGCTAGAGAAGTTGGTTCCATCATGCAATATAATCATTTCAGTAAAACCAACTCGGCCAGTCCATTGACATTGGTGTAACAAACTTTGAGATTTTAAAAATGACCAACACTACCCCTATAAAAACCCAATTTTAAGCCCCAATAAATTATATTAAAGGCTTATAACAAACTTAAAAACTTAATAATAAAAAGTTGGTGGATGAGTGTGTAACACCCTCGATTCCCGACAGTCATGAACCGGGATTGAATCCAGCGTTAACCTTTTGTTTAATATGTGAATAACCTTCACATTCATTGTTTCAATTATCATGAACTAGGTTGCTCTTGTTGAGCGGTATCTAATAAAGCACCAAAGTTTTGATCATATTTCAGCTATCGTGATTTCAAAACAATGAATTTAGCGTCATTATTTATTTACCTTCCCAATAGAACCTCCTTGTAAAAGACATTTATTGCAGAGCCAAAGTATCCTTTAAGAAGAGGTGTCCTCTTACCGGAGAGTTGTTAAATAATAAAAATGGTAATTTTGCAAATGAAAACTGTAGAGAGGTGTTCTCTCAAGGAGGTTCTACTGTACATCCTGTTTTGGCCCCACATGTTATATACATTTTTACATTATACTTTTTTTAATAGAATAGCTTTGCATTCAGCAAAATTGGAATAGAAATGAAGGCACATATCTTCCAAATAAAAAAAAACATCCCTAACAAACTACCACTATATAAAAAAAGCCATTATCATATATAACTTTTCAAAGTGAAATACTGCAGGTAAATCTTTTTAACATGTTGAAATAAGAAAATATAACTTTCTACTATAAGGGTTGATATAAAAAACATTAAAAATTGCTACGAAGAATAATCAACTTTTGCTGCAATCGTACCCTTTTACAAGTGTAAATCGTACCCTTTAACCTAGGCTAAATAATGATGCAACAAAAGGTTATATTTTATAGGAAGAACTGGTTATTTTGAATGGTTGTAGTTATATGACAGGTTCAAGACATCTAGACTTTAGAATAATATGTGGAAACTGGAATACCTATCAACTTCATTTGAAAGTCAGTGATTGAAGAGTGCTTTCAAGCAAAAAGTGTTGAAACTTTTTCAAATAAACTTTGTATTATAAAGTGCAATATGATAAAATTGTTTTGAAATAATTTTATATATAATTAATAAAGCTTTGCCAAGGACTTGTCTTGATTTTTTAGATTAGAAATATAAAAGTATATACAGTTAAACCTGTCGCCCCCTCTTGGGACTCACCAAAATAGGGTGCTATAGAGAGGTCACTTTTAATGTAAAATGTTTACATTTTAATGTTTAAAATTGGGCGCTATAGAGAGGAAAGTGTTATTTAGAGGGGGCGCTATAGACAGGTTTAACTGTATATGTTAATGATAACCTATCATCATCAGAGGACTTCTTTTCACAAGATATTTGATATTCAGCTTCAATGTAAGGAAATGATTTGATGCTTTTTTTATTTTTATAATTGATCTCTAGGGAAGACTCTCTCCAATCCTAACAAGCCTCCAGTGGAGATGGCAATCTGGGGTTGGGAAGATGTGCTAGGAGAGATTCTCTCTAGGACTATTGGACCCCGTGAAGGCTGAGAGTTGATCATAATGTACATTCATCAGCTGTTACCACGGCAAAGGTTTCATGATCCCTCAGTTGACAATGTGTTTCCCTCTAGAGTGACCTTGCAGCGAGCTGAGGGGGCCAACCCACTCCAGTTTTACACAAGCTTATTGAATTTTGAGTTATAAAAAAAAATAATAATAATCAATGAATTCCACATTCTTATAAAAATCTGCATATATCAATATACCAAAAAGATTTATCAATTAAATTATGTATAGGAAAGATAATGAAATTAATGCTAGAATCTGTATGCTAACTGACCTATTTTGGACACATAAAGAGAGCAAATAGATTAGAAAAGACAATGAAGTTGAAGGAAAGCCTCCAATGAGCTGGCTGGAAGGTCACTAGTGATGGTCACTAACAGATAAAGAACATTTGACTTGACGGCACTCACCCCTTGTTGGTCATCCATCTCAGGGGCGTTGAACACCACAATGCCGCCATGCTCCTCACACCAATCTGCCACCACACCAGGAGTTTTATTGAATCTGTGGTTCTGTTACATGTTGTTCTATACAATTGCAGGTGGGAATAGCTATTTAACCCCAAGGGGTTTTTCCCACACATATGTTTCCTGCTGTCTTATCTGGTTCTTTCTAAGAGCTGCTGCAATAGGAATGGCAAGGTTGCTAGGTAGAGAAGAAAGGGCAACTTACAGTCATAGTCTAGGAACAGTGTGGCATCCAGCGCGGCCATTGCAGTGTCAGGATCTTGGTCCCAGAGCAGTGTGTAATCTCCCTGGCCCCAGCGGCAGAGTTGAGCTGCGCACTCCCCGTCCGAGGAGTCGTCGGACACAGTGCGGTGCAAGGCCATGGCTGTCAGATTGGACAGCACGACAAACATGGCCTCTGATGTGAAGAGCTGGTTGAGCTGCCCAGCTAGCGGCGGGAGGGACTCTGCCCTGCGCAACCTCCTGCACCGCTGTCAGTGTTGCCAGACACACTCTCATCCACCACTTACCTTCTGTTGGGAGGCCCCACCAACTTCCAGGATTCCATGGTCGCCAGTTCCTCAACCAGGGCCTGGAACTTGTCTTTCTGGAAACCCCACAATTGTCATTTAAAATCTTTCTTTCTTTTACCAGGCTGTATCAAAAGTTCGTTCCCATAAATTAGATTTTAATACACCTTAAACAATATATAAACAAAAACTATTTATTCATTTAAAAAGAGACCGTCATTTTCAATAACAGCCAGCCATCCTTTTGCCAGGTTTTTCAATTTTCTGAAAATACCATTTTCGGGGTCAGAGTCGAAAAAGTCACAACAGACAATTTTGATGTCTTGGAATGTTTCAAAGTGTTTTTCCCTTAGAAATGTAGCCATGGACTGAAATAATGCTAATCAGATGGTGCAATGTACGGGCTATAAGCAGGATAAGGTAGAACTTCAATACCCTCCAAATCCTTTATTCTATTCGTTGTTAACCTAGCTCGATGAGCTGGAGCATTGTCGTGTTGCAGGCGTACTCTCTTTTGGTTGATCAAAGCAGGGTGTCAAGTCTTCAAAACTTCATATACTCAGCTGAGTTGTTCTGAGTAGAGATCGGCATTAACTACAAGACCATCAGGAATAAGTTCGTAGTGTACAATACCATCCACCATACAGACAACATCACTTCATGGCTGAAGCGACCCTGTTTAACTACAGGTTTAGCCTCTTGATCTCAGGGTACCCATTGTGTTCTTGTGTCGGGGTTACAAAGATAGATCCACTTTTAATCTCCAGTTACAAAACCCAAGATCTTGCGAATTTTTAACAATCGTTTACAGATACCGACTCGCCTCTGGGACTGGGCTATAGTCAGGTCATAGCGATCTTGTCTTGGGCATTTGCTAATAAAGTACAGCTTGTGAAGAGTTTGGTTGATCGTATCTTTGGAGGGTCCAAATCTGGTTGACATTTCACATGTAAATTGTTGTGAGTTGTCATCACCAGATATCGTATATCTGTCACATGTGGTCGTCCCATTCGAGGTTTGTCCTCAAGGCTGATGTCTCCTTCTTTAAATCTCTTGAACCATTTTGAAGCTGTTCTTCTATTGACTATTCCTTTCCCTTCCATTTCACATATTTCCATATTTGAATTTAGCCCTTTTTCCCAAAAGAAGTGCAATAATTATTTTTACTCCCACTCTTACTCACAGATATTCTGAACCCTACTACCTTATTTCAATCACGTGGGCATCGACTGTGTGGGACCGAACGTTTATTTATATTGTTATATAAATAATTTGATTTTATATTGGGCTTCCGTTTTGGAAACTAACTTTGATACAGTCTGGTGAATTGGTTTATGAAATCATCTTGAAGACTTTGTGGTTTCAATTGTGAGAAGTTGGAAAAAAATTGTCTTTAACAAGAGAAGGTCTTTTTGAATCATTTATAACAAAATATGAGAGAATCCAAGGTTTCAAAGTTCCATTTGGTAAAAACTGTTGTAGCAGTGATTGGGTAGGATGTCTCATCAACAGCTATTGTATCTGTCACCAGCAGACAATGGGCCACCCACACAAAAACAATGGGTCTCACAGACAATGGGTCACACACACAAACAATAGAGAGACAATGGGTCACAAATAGAGAGACAATGGGTCACACAAAGAGAGACAATGGGTCACTCAAAGAGAGACAATGGGTCACTCATAGAGAGACAATGGGTCACTCAAAGAGAGACAATGGGTCACTCATAGAGAGACTGGGTCACTCATAGAGAGACAATGGGTCACACAAAGAGAGACAATGGGTCACTCATAGAGAGACAATGGGTCACAAATAGAGAGACAATGGGTCACACAAAGAGAGACAATGGGTCACTCATAGAGAGACAATGGGTCACTCATAGAGAGACAATGGGTCACACAAAGAGAGACAATGGGTCACTCATAGAGAGACAATGGGTCACACAAAGAGAGACAATGGGTCACTCATAGAGAGACTGGGTCACTCATAGAGAGACAATGGGTCACACAAAGAGAGACAATGGGTCACTCATAGAGAGACAATGGGTCACTCATAGAGAGACAATGGGTCACACAAAGAGAGACAATGGGTCACTCATAGAGAGACAATGGGTCACTCATAGAGAGACAATGGGTCACTCATAGAGAGACAATGGGTCACTCATAGAGAGACAATGGATCACTCATAGAGAGACAATGGGTCACTCATAGAGAGACAATGGGTCACTCATAGAGAGACAATGGGTCACAAATAGAGAGACAATGGGTCACTCATAGAGAGACAATGGGTCACAAATAGAGAGACAATGGGTCACTCATAGAGAGACAATGGGTCACAAATAGAGAGACAATGGGTCACTCATAGAGAGACAATGGGTCACTCATAGAGAGACAATGGGTCACTCATAGAGAGACAATGGGTCACTCATAGAGAGACAATGGGTCACAAATAGAGAGACAATGGGTCACTCATAGAGAGACAATGGGTCACTCATAGAGAGACAATGGGTCACAAATAGAGAGACAATGGGTCACTCATAGAGAGACAATGGGTCACTCATAGAGAGACAATGGGTCACTCATAGAGAGACAATGGGTCACAAATAGAGAGACAATGGGTCACTCATAGAGAGACAATGGGTCACTCATAGAGAGACAATGGGTCACACAGAATAGTCACCTTGAGGAAGTCCAGCAGCTCCACCTGGCAAGAGTTTAGAAACTCCATCTGCACCTGGACCTGGGTCTCTGCTGTCAGGTAGAGGGGGTTGATCCAGGCCTCCACCACCTCATGCTCCACATGGCATGGCCCGTGGAACAGAGTTGGAGTCTCCAGACCAATTGTTGGTGGCGGTAAATGTGGCCCATGGAACCAGCCACTCACGCTTAGCCGGACCTTGTCTTCATTGATCACCTCCCGCACCTGCACACAGCTCATGCTCAGCTCCCAGCTGACCCAAGGTGGAGATCCTCACCTGGTGGAAGGAGACCGGGCTGACCTCAAAGAAGATCAATTTGTTGTGTTCTGGCACCAGGGACTTCACCACCTGGTGCGGGTGACTCTCCGCTACAACACTACCCCGGTCATTCCATGCAACAATTGCACACTAATGGTGCAACAATCTACAGTGTTGCAACCTACCATCTGTGTTGAAAAGGTCGAGTGTTCCACCATCATTCTCCTTCCACGGAGTCACCATGTAGTAAATGTAAGCGATACGGCGACCTTCCAGCTCATCATCATGGCAGAGGAGTGTGTCTGCAGCAGCCACCTCTTGTCTGAACCATTCAACAACAATGGAGAAAATGTACCCAAGTATTCACACAACAACAATGGAGAAAATGTACCCAAGTATTCACACAACAATGGAAAAAATGTACCCATGTATTCACACAACAACAATGGAGAAAATGTACCCATGTATTCACACAACAACAATGGAGAAAATGTACCCATGTATTCACACAACAACAATGGAGAAAATGTACCCATGTATTCACCCAATTGTACCTGTGTATTCGTATCGAGCGGCCGTCATGTCCACTGTGGAGTTGAGGGGGATCCCTGTCACCTGCTGCAGCCAGCCCAGGAAGGTTTCATACAGAAGTTTCCTGCAGTCACAGAGGTCAGAACTGCCAGCTACTGCAGGATGTTGGTTCCTTACTTCATGGCACGGATGTAGGGGGTGTTGATGGTCTTCAGGTCATCTGACTGCAACCCACCAACTCATGTCTGTATATATTACTGTACAAGAATAATTAGATTGGAAGGTTGGTGCCATTGATCATGGTGGAAGTAGCAATACCGGGGATTTACATTAATTGCTTCTCTCACAGATAGCAATGGAAGCTAAATAAAAGGATAAACAAGGCATTCAAGAACTTTTTGCTCCTGGAAATCAATGAAGATAAATGGTGAGGAACCACAATGGATTAGAATCCACATTACCGACTAAGTATTCAAAAATAATATTTTCCTTCGTGAACAAAAACCCTGTATGCAGTAGAACCCCATTATAGCAACGTTGATGTTGTTAAAGCAAGGTTTGACTGTAAATTGTGTCTTGTATTTATATAATACTAGACGAATGACCCGGCTTTGCCCGAGAATTCCCCCGAGTGCAATTTCCTTCATACTGAAAGTACATCAATAATAAATAGTAGAAGTGCCATAGAATAGCAATACAGAAGTAACACATAAACCACAGGCAAAAAGTGTGTGTGATGGCAAAAATTGTATTATATTAGTGTTTAGGTATTTGATTTAATTATTTTTTGCAATCCATTTAGTTGTTCCAAAATCAATATAGTTTAAATGATGGCAGCTTTTCCACCCAACCCCCGAGGTACCCGCCCCAGTGCATTAACCCTTGAAATTGCCTGAGTTGAGTGAGTGACTGCGATGCCTATCTTCTCAGTAAGAATAAGAAAAAATAGATTTATAAAAAAAATCAATCCAAAATACTGGCATGTAAATATTTTTCTTTAAAAAATAAAAGGGCACATGGAAATTAGGCAAACATATGTGTTTGCTAATGACTGCAACTGCATTTTAAATTTTTTTTTTTTTAAAGAGAAAAAAAAAAAAAACAAAGGCCAGAACAAAAATTATTAATAAATACAAAAGCCATTATTTACATACAGTAACGTTAATTTTGTAAAGTTTTTTTTTTTTTAAATTGCATTGTGTGCACTTACCGTAACTTATTAACCCTTAGTTACTGGCGCCTATTTTCCTTACACAATTACTGGCGTTCGGCCTCTCAGGCCGTCTTTTAAAATCAATAATAAACCATGTTATTTATAAAATAAAAAGAAATTAAACGTATAAACATAATTCCCAAAGAATAAATATTTTGTTTTTTTCGAAAAAACAGAGCTCTAAACAAATTTAAATGAAAATGTACAAGAAACTCTTTCTATCTAAAATATTCTATATATATTCTAAAAAATTCTATCTAAAATATTTTATTCAAGATTAGATGCACAATTCAAGCATATTTCAATAGAATGATCTTTGCAGATTGGTTCTTTGCATTTTTTGAATTGCATTTGAGTTCGACGATCTTTTTTACATAGGTAGCATCTTTTGCGTTTTTTGGACCAAGGACTGCCGCTTGTGGATTCCTAGATAACACATATTATTGATATTTCGTTTGAATATCAAATAAATATTTGCCTACCTCAAGTGATGAAGTTCCAGCATGCTTCTGAATTAATACTTGCAGATCTCTTGACAAAATTTTGGCTTGATTTCTCATATTCGAGGCATCTCTCATTAGTTGTAGAGCGAGCTGCTTTATAAAATCTTTTCGAGCCATTCCACCGTCTTGCTTGACAGCCTTATAAATTACTGCTGAATTTATTGCAACCACATCCAAAAAGTTGAAAAATAAACACAGGGGCCATCTTTTGGTTCTTCTTCCAACTGAATACATGTCTGATCAACTACATCTACACCACCTTTGGTCATATTATAAAATGTGATTATCTCGGGCTTTTATTGTTCAGCAGTTTCTTGATCAATTGTTGTGGTCGAATGCATTGTGGAGAGTAATATAACAGATTTTCCAATTTTAGGGACATAGGATATACCAAATTTTTGTTTTTTGAAAAACCAAAAGTGGAACCGAACTTCTATTATATTATACAAAATTACAATCACAAAACACAATTTAGAATGCATATAATTGAAGAAAGATTAATAAATAAACGAATGCTCAACTTATTTGTTGCGTTTGAACGTCTATAAAACCAAAAGTGAAACGGCCAATAATAGGGGCGCTAAAATTCCCAGTGACGTAATTACTGGCGCTCGGCTTTAAAGGCCGTTTGATTTAATAACTCGGGATATACAAAATAGATTTCTCTTAAAATGAAAAGTTCTTCAAATAAATGCATTTTATTAAGCTACCTAAAATTTTGATGAAAAATATTGCATTTTGAAAATTTCGCAAACATTTTTAATTTTCACACGGCCTTTCAAGCCGAACGCCAGTAATTACGGGTTAATATAAATTTCTCTCTCAATACTCAATACTTTTGTAAAAAAAGAGCAACACTCGTATCAAAAGATATTTCAAAAAAAGTACGCTAGCAACTTGAAAAAAAAATGCAGAACGCTCATTGGTCTCTTAATTGGCCTGGTGTTGTTACTTCGTCTCGTATTTACTCCGTGAAAAAAAAGTTCTTCAAATGAAAAAAATAAATAGCCAAAAATACTAATCAAAATGTGTAGCCGAAAATTTTTCTCAGGTTTATAAAACCGACATGCTTGGTAGCAATTGGTTCAGTAGTTTTGGAGTTTATCGTGAAACAGACAATGGATATATATAAGAATATAATAATTCTTTGCCCCTTTCAAACAGAGTTAAAAGGTATTTTTCTTCCATTTCCGCATCTTCTTCTAAAGTCTCGATTTCATTTTGTTTTTAACCTCTTAAGCAAACCATTACTAGATTTTAAAAATCACCATAGTTCATAGTTTAAAAAATATCATTTTGTTGCATCATGGGCCCATTATTTGGATGTTTTTTAGCCTAGGTTAAACTAGCTAGATATAGAACACTTCTGAAAGGGAATGTCAACATGTATATCATGGCAAAAGTTGATTCCTCTTTGTAGCAATTTTTAATCTATCTATAAGCCTAGTACTTTTTAAATATAATTTTTTTGGGGACTTAGAATTAGGCTCTTTTTAGGGGTGGTTCGTTATTTAAAAAAATTAAATCTATAACATGCTTAGTAAAGTGTCCTTTTAGATTGAACCGGTTCAAAATGTCTCTTTATAAATATTGTGTTTGTATGTGATTTCTACTTCAGGGAATGCTGGTTACAGGATTGTGCCCAACAGGATCATCCCTGCAACAGGAGCCAAGTATCTGAGGAACTTTCAGTTGAGCAATCAGGACACCAGTCGCTACATTACTGGTATTTCCTCAAGTTTCACTACACAACTCCTCTGTTTGGCCCAGTCATTGCAGAACACCCACTCCAAGGGTAAAATTGCTACAAGACAAAAATTGTGACACTACAGTAGTTGAGTGTCTACAACCATAGAGTAAAGAAAACACAGATTCTCAAAAAAATATATTTTAGTAATTGATATGGCACAATTTGAATTATAAAACAAGGTAATAAGACCAAATCCAAATAAATAAATAGTGTGTGACGTTTCAGTAACAGCGTTGTTACCATCTTCAGACAAAAGTACTGAACCACTTTACCATTCAGTACTTTTGTCTGAAGATGGTAACAACACTGTCACACACTATTTATTTATTTGGTCTTATTACTTTGTGTTTATATTTTAGTAATGAGTCTCCCATGAGGGAGCATAGCACATAGCTAACCTCATCAGAGACTGGTTGAAAGACTTGGCCTCAGGACAGGAGAGACCTACCTGGCTGAACTTGTAGAGGTCGCTCTCCTTCTCGTAGAAGTTGAGGTCCGTCAGCTCGTTCCTGAGACGGTCCAGGAAGTCCCGGTGGTTGTTGATGAAGTTTGGGAACACAAAGTGGGAGAAGGGCTCTGCGCTGAAGGAGGCTCCGTTCTCTGGTCACACCTCAGGTACTTGTAGACAGCAGTGGAATACAGCCATTCTAACTAAAATGTGGGGGACTTTTGGATGTAAAATGTTCAGAGAAAAGGTGCTCAGAATTCTATAAAAATGGCCATTTTTAAATGAATCAAAAATTTTTTTAAACAAAAATATTTATCATATATAGAATTAAAAACACAATATAGAACAAACCTATAATAAATAATTTAAAATATTTATATATAGCAATTGAATAAGATCACAAAAATATAAAACTTGAAAGACTAATTATATTGTTACCTTCGCTATGGTCTTTCTAGAGTAAAAGTTTATGTGATGTTCTTGCAAGGAAATTCACACTTAATTAATTTTGCATATTGTGTCTTTATTTGCTCAAGATTTGTCCAATAATCTAGGTAGATCTGGAGATTCAATATAAAAAAAAAAGATGATAAGGCACAATTTGGATTATTCTATATACAGTTACGAGCGTCATTCTTCATCAGTCATCTCTGTCACCGTTTGCTTTTTTTTTTTGGAATGGCGCCCTCCTATTGGTCGGCTACGATCACGCCACCTTTGCCCCCCCCCCCCATCATGCCGCCCCACTCCCACTCGCTTTTTCGTTTTTGTAACCATTGTGTTGGAGCGGGTCGCTCCTTAAATAAATGCATATATTAGTTAATAACCAAATGGAATCCTCTCTTTCTTTTTCCCAGTAAGAGACGCCTACGGAAGCCAACAGTACATAGACAGATAAAGCACATAGGCTATAGTTATTAACTAACATATGCATTTATATAAGGCGGCAATTTATAATTGTAACAAATAGTATTTGAATCAAAACATTCAATCGGGTAAAACACGGGCGTTGCCCGGGTCATTTGGCTAGTTCTATATACAGTTACGAGCGTCATGCATTCTTAATAATTCTTCATCTCTGTCACCGTTTGCTTATTTTTTTGGAATGGCGCTCTCCTATTGGTTGGCTACGATCACGCCACCTTTGCCCCCCCCCCCCCACTCGTTTTTTGGTTTTTGTAACTATTGTGTTGGAGCGTGTCGCTCCTTAAATAATCTATTGTTAACAATACCTCATTATAGGTCCGCAAATATCGAAAGTATAGGTATGTAGCTTTTGTACTATTAAGGTGTATATATATACACATACTTATGTACATATGTAAGTACTATTATCATTAGGGATATATATGTCACATCTACATAAATGTAGATATAATACTATATACTCTACTAATATATGCATTTATATAAGGTGCCAATTTATAATTGTAACAAATAGTATTTGAATAAAAACATTCAATCGGGTAAAACACGGGCGTTGCCCGGGTCATTCGGCTAGTAGATTATAAACACAAGGTAATGAGACCAAATCTAAATAAATAAATAGTGTGTGACCTTTCGGTAACAGCATTGTTACCATCTTTAGACAAAAGTGCTAATTTGTAAAATAACTTAATTAAATTGAGTCAAAGTTTATTGATTTTAACCAAGTTCCCCCACTACAGGTCCTTGTTGTAGAAGTCACTTTTATATAAGCTAATTCTGGGAGTTTTCTAAACACATCACAAACTCTGTGGAGGGCGTATGTCATTAAATCTACCCATTCCTTTTTAATTGGGAAATGCCTTGAATGATGACTAGAAATTAACCTTCTTACACTTAATCCCATCAGACCAAGGTTTAATGCCATTTCATTGAGATATACTGGAAGTCGATTGAAGCATCTATTGCAAGTAAATTTTATAAAAGTGACATCATTGATGTCTCTTATTTTCAGAATTATGTGTTCATAAATTTTATCATTTTTTTAGGCTAGCTTTCTTCAGGTATTTTAAAATATTTCTCAAAGAATAGGAGTCATTATTCACAGGTGTCCCTCATTTATTTAGAACTTATATTTGCTTCTTTTTTGTGTGAAAAATTCTTTTAGAACACCAGGCCAGCCATTGAAGGCATTCTGTGTGTTCCACATGGCGGCTGACTCCATAACAGACCTGTGTTACTTCTTATATCCTCTTTTGATATGTTTAAATTTATAAACGTAAGCTATTAATATTTTAAAATAAGGCAGTAGTCAAAAATGACTAAAGTAAATCATTATTTGCGACACTTTGAGCTTAGCCAGAGAACTAGGGAAGTTCCTTCCTACAGGATTTGCTCGCAACCAAAGCCAAACTGTTTTCAATGTTCACTATTAAAAGTGATGTCTATTTGTCAAGCGAAGATAGTTTCAAAATACAGTTAAACCTGTCTATAGTGCCTTTCTCTCTATAGTGCCTGATTCTAAACATTAAAAGTGACCTGTCTATAACACCCCTTCTCTATAGCACCCTATTTTGGTGAGTCTTAAGAGGGGGTGCTATAGACAGGTTTAACTGTATTAAAATTTTTTTTTTATGTATATTAATTGACCTGAACAAAAACTTTTATATATAGAAGATCTTTACTCTGAGAGAAGTCATTTTGACCCACTTGAATAGAAAAATGAAAAATTCACAATTTTGCCTATAAAAATTAAAAATAGCTTTAAAAAAAAAAAAAAAAAAAGTGCAAATCATTTTTAAACTAGGGCAAAATGAAATGAGGTTTTAGGCCATTTGCAGTTTCATAAATTGATGTTAGAAAAAAGGTGCCGTACCAAAAATCTGGCATTCAGTTGTAGCTGTGGTAATGTTGTATAACATTGGAATTATTTAAAAAATCAAGAAATGACCTGACTTGGAACTCTTGTTGCAATCCAAGATGGAGAACAATCTCTGAAGAAACGGGGCTCCAATCCAACAGTCCCAAATTCCAGGTTTACAAATCATTCCAAGCCAATGCCCAAAACTTCAGAATTCCTTGGTTTCACTTATGCCACCACAATGAGGAAAGATTTCTGGGGAAAATTTCTTGTTTTGCATTGTAACTACAAAGTAATAAGACCAAATTCAAATAAATTAATAGTGTGTGACATTTCGCTAACAGCATTGTTACCTTGTAGTTCTAATCTATAATCCATATTGTACCCTTTCCTCAAATATTTGCTGCTCTGTGCCTTACCCCTGTGGAGTGGACAGAGTAAGTGGGTCTGTTCTCCCTTCACATCTATAGAATGTTCTTCTGAATCAATTGGCAGTGATTCAGGAGCCTCCAATTTTGAAAAAAGAAACAGAAGAGTAAGTTTCCATCTAAATAGAGGCAAAATGTCTTGACAGACAACGAGGCCAAGATACCAGCAGCTCTGTCCGTGACACTCATTGGTGTCAATAATCCGAGACAAGAAACTCATATTCAAAATGTGATTGGGGAACAAACAAAAATGGCAGCGAAACAATAAAAATTACTCAGAAGATATGGAATTTGTGGAGCCACATCTGGAAGAAATTATCTTCCTTCCTTCTATGGATGTCTGCACTGCTCTCTTGTCAACTGATCAACTTGCGCTCTTTCATCAAATATAAAACTCTCAAAACACACAATCTTCAACATCTTCTATAGAACAATATTAGTAGTTGGATCTCCAGAAAAAAATCAAAAGAAACAGCACATTATGAGGCGACACATTACAAAATAATAAAAGAAAACCCCTGAAAATAAGTCCTGCGCAAGCATGATGGAGATAAGTTGTCAACACTGTGGTCAAGATGTCAGAATTTTGTATGTATTTGAACATTTGACACTGGTCCCGCTACCAAAACTCCCAATGTCAGATACTGTCTGACACTGGTTAGCTAAGGGGATATTTCATCATTGTAATGTACAATAGAGGAGCCAAAGCTACAAAGAATTGATTGTCAACAGATCACATCATAAATCGTGTCACCTAAATAATGAACCTGCAGCACACTAAAATGAAACCAACCAAAAGGAAAAAATTAATATAGAAGAAATTATTACTTATTATTAAATTATACTTGTGTATAGGAGGAGGGCATAATGGAAGTGTCAAAACATATAGAGTGTACATATAATCTATCCAATATTGGATTCATCAGTTGAGATTAGTTTCATTTAAACAGAATAAAAAAAAAAAACTAATATTAAAATTTGTTGCAAATATATCCAAAAGAGCTTTTTAAAATATCTTTATGTTCGAACAACTCCTATTTATATAATCAGAATACTTATACGGTAAAAAATCATTACAACTCAAAAAATGTATAACAAAAACAAGAAGTATTAAAATTTTTTAAAAGATATATCTTTGAATTATATATATGGTTGGGGTTATTGCTGCTTAAAAGTAGGAAAATACTTACCCAAATTGAAAGGCGTTTTCTCTTTAAACGCATTAGTAAAGTTTTCTATAACCTCGTCTTTAAAATATAGTTCATTTAATGATACTGACACATCAGAAGACTTTGCAAGACGCTTTCTCGGCCTATCTGATTGTGGGAGTGCACGTTTTTCATTTTTACTCATTATTTCAAAATAAAATGTCTATTTATTATATAAAAATATATAATTTTGTTTTTATTTTCGAAGCGCACGTGTTTGGTCAATAATCAATATAACATAGTTTTCGTCAAATAGCCAATCAATGAAAAATATATTTTAAAATAAAATATTTTAAAATATATATGAAATAAATACACATGAATTTTAATATTTAACTAGCGGATGTGCCCGGCTTCGCCCGGGTTTTACCCGAGTGAATGTTTGTCTATCGAACATTTGTTAAAACAATTCTCTATAAACTTATAAAACGTACTCGGCTTCGCCAGGGGTTTTACCCGAGTAAAGGTTTGTCTAGCGAACATTTGTTAAAACAATTCTCTAAAAACTTATTTAAAAAAAAAGATATATTTTGATAATTTGAAACTCGTAAATTTGAATCTCTCGATAAAGTGAACATTTTTTCCCGGTCCCTGTGTGCCGTGTCATCCTGAATTTTGTCTTTCCTAATTTTCTACATTAGAAAATCATAGTTTTATCTAGTGAACATTTTTTACCGTGTCACATTGCCGTGTCATCCTGAGATAATCTTACTTTTGATAAATAATATTTAAGATAACAAACTTAGTGATAAGAAAACTTGTTATCATCGTCACAACGGGGCGCTTCTTGCGAGTTAAATCTACAAATCTGCAAATAACTCTAAGAATATTCAAGATATTCAGGAAATTATTTTTCAAAAACCTTCCCGGTGATATACCTAATAATATCCCAAAATTTCACGGCGATTGGATGTATGGTTTTTGAATCTATAGAGTACAGACAAACAGACAGACAGACATTCAATTTTATATATATAGATTATTAATATATTAATATGTGTTTATACAAATTTTATTGTACCGGGAAGAGTAGGAAATTTGATTTAAGTTGCACTAAATCGCTTTCAATTCTTACTTGTATATAAAAGAGCACACTAATAAATTAAATTATTGCCCTCCTGCAAGGTCTGGGGGGCCACCTCTACTCCACCAACTCGCCATGTGTAAATAACCAGGACAAGGTGACTCGCGAGCTGTGCTCGAATGTAACACCTGTGAATAGAGACGAAATAAATAAATAAATTTATAACGATATAAATAAAATATATATATATATCATTCCTAATCTAACTACTAGCGATACTAGTATCGTTTAAAGCTAGACTATAATTTATAAAGTTCCATACATCACTGACCCACCATTAAAGAATTTCACCCACAATCTTGTTACTATATCCCCCAAAGGTGGAAGGATGGTCTAAACTATTGGTTTTCGACCGCTACGACCCGGTTTCAATTCCCGCATTGGGCAGTTTTTTTTCTGATTGAAAAAAAAAAAATGCTCCAATGGCCCCGATTTTTGAAAAAGTCCAAACCCACCAGCGAATGCGAATGCAAGTAACCAAACGGACTCTGGCACATTTGTAAGTGCAAAGTTGAACTGCTTTTCACATGGGTAGATGTTTTCAAAACATGTGTAGATATGGGTGCACTAACAGTAAAAGCATTCGCCTACTTCTACCCGCCATGATTACCATGACCTGTACCACGTGTACTACTAGGGATAAGCAAAAAAAAGTATATCCCCCATAATTCAAAATAAGTCTCGACAAAACAAGAAAGTGAATTTTTGCGGAATTTCTACCAAAACCCCAAATCTCGCAGAGGTGGTCAAGTTCTTCAAGTTTTAAAACTACTTTCAAAATAAAAAGGGTGCTAACAGAAAAATGAGCAAGAGCTTTTTCTTGAGATCTTAAGAGCATGATGGTTAACAATTAATTTAATTTGGATTTGAATAATTATATTTCAACTTACAAAAATAAAAATAAATGAAAGCGAGAGTCAGGAAAAAACTACATGTGTATAATTCCATAGTAGTGTAGGATCATTAATCACCACAGACACGGTTAGCCAAAAAAGTTATTTTTATTTCTAAAAGTCTCTCGACTTATACAGACATAGAATTTTAGTTAAATGGTATTCTAACAATAAAGAAATATAAAAAACTGTTTACAATAGAATATAAAACAATTTAAAAAAGAATAATTAAATATCCACATTTAAAAAATGTAACTTTTATAAAACACAAAGTCTAACACAGCGCCATCTAGGTGTGGCAATTGGAACCATTTAACCCTACATTCACTCCCCCTCCAGTGACCGAAGTCACGCTATGTTAAAAATCTTTGGGGAGGATGAATCACTCTACCACTACGAGTCTTTTGGGGTTCCTCAAAATGGACTTTCTGGGTACGGGCCTTGGAAGGTTGCAGGTCCTGCTGGATCCCTGGTTGCTGGCGCCGGTCATCATCTTCAGGGTATGACTCCTTCAGAAGATAAGCTGGTTTCAAACGGTCGAGGGAAACATTGTCTTCTTTTCCTTTAACCATTACTGTAAAATATTTTACAGTCCTCTTCAAAACCTTAAATGGGCCTTCATAAGCTGGTTCGAGAGGTTTTTTAACTCTGTCCTTTCTAATAAATACGTGGGAGCAACTTTGCAGGTCCTTATGAATGAAAACATTAGGATTCCGGTTGATCCTTGATTTCATGGGTTGGAGGGAAGACATGTCTTTTTGCAAGGTTTTGATTAGATCATCTCTATCTATCGATTGTTGAGAGTCCTGGAAAAATTCTCCTGGAAGCCTTATAGTCTTGCCAAATACCATTTGTGCTAGGGAAAAATCAGAAGAACCATAGATTGCAGATCTTAACCCTAAGAGTACTGAAGGCAGCCTCTCGGTCCACCTGATGTAGTTGTGAGAACTTATTGCGGTTTTCAAAGTTCGATGGAACCTTTCAATTTTGCCATTGCTCTGGGGGTGGTATGAAGTCGTATGCTTCAACTGGATTCCGCACATTTTGGCAAATTCCTTAAGTTTCTGAGACATGAATTGCATGCCTCTATCAGTTATTAGATGGCATGGGGTTCCATATCTGCTGATCCATTCCTTGTAGAAGGATTTGATTATGGTATCTGCTTTAATGTCTTCCAATGGCAGAACTTCCACCCAATTGGTGAAACGATCGATAAGGGTCAGGCAATAGGTTTTTCCTTCCGATGGTGGTAGAGGTCCAATCAAGTCGATGTGGACGGTTCCAAACCGCTCATCAGGTTTCCCGAATTCACCATACTCAGTTTTGGTATGACGAGTTATTTTACTCTTCTGGCAGTTTATGCATCCTTTAGTCCAATTCCTAATGTCTTTGTTTATATTAAGCCATATATAACGTGAGGTCACTTCTCTGACTGTAGTCTTAATTCCTGGATGAGACAGTCCATGAATTGATGTGAAAATGTTCAACCTACATTCTTCTGGAATATATGGCCTTATTCTGTTAGTAGAGATATCGCACCAAAGGGTTTTTCCTGAAGGCAAGCGATGCTCTTTAAAAATCAGCGACTTGTTTTGTGATCGAAGATTCGATAATTCAGTATCGTCTTTTTGTTTTTCAGCAATGATGTCGTAATCAACTGAGATGATTTCAGATATTCTTGATAACGTATCGGCCACCATGTTGTCCTTGCCGCTGACGTGCCGAATCGAAGTCGTGAATTGGGAGATATATTGCAACTGTCTAACTTGACGGGGAGAAGCTTTTTCGAGGTTTTGTTGGAAAGCGTAGATCAGTGGTTTCTGATCAGTAAAAATGGTAAAATCTCGACCCTCCAAGAAAAATTTAAAATGTTTGATTGCCGAAAAAATAGCTAGCAATTCGCGATCATAAGTGCTATATTTGGTCTGGCTTTCGCTCAATTTCTTTGAAAAGAACGCTATGGGCTTCCAAGCTCCATCTATGAAATGTTGTAGGACTGCACCCATAGCTCTGTCGGAAGCGTCGGTAAATAGAGCTAAAGGACATTCGGGGTCAGGAAATGTCAATAGTGCTGCTTTTGATAATTCTGTTTTGCACTTTATAAATTTCTGTTCAGCTTCTTCCGTCCAGGGGATAGAGCGCTTGTCATTTTTCTTAGAGCCCTTCAAGAAATCGTTCAAGATAGCTTGATCTTCAGCTGCATTCTTCAAGAATCGACGATAAAAATTTAACATCCCTAAAAATCTTCTTAGATCTTGCACCGTTTCAGGTTTTTTGTAATCCACTATGGCTTGAACTTTCGATTCTGTTGGTCTTATTCCTTCTGGAGTGATCCAATATCCTAGGAATTCGACGTTATTGACGTTTAGGACGGTCTTCGCTTGGTTGATGCGTAGTCCATATTGATCCAGTCTCGAAAAAACTGCTCTCAAATGACTCTCATGTTCTTCTTCGGATTTCGAAGCTACAAGGATGTCGTCCAAATATGGGAACACAAAATCCAGACCCCATAACACTTGGTTGATGAACCTCTGGAATGTAGCAGGTGCGCCACATAATCCAAAACTCATCACCTCGAACTCGAACAGTCCAAACGGGGTGATAACAGCCGTTTTCTCTCGATCTTCCTCATTGATTGGGATCTGGTAATAAGCCTTGAAGAGGTCTATTTTTGAGTAGTAACGGGTCTTCCTCAATATGTGGTTGAAGTCCTCGAGTTTAGGGATCGGATACCTATCTGGAATGGTCACACTGTTAAGTTTTCTATAATCACCGCAGGGTCTCCATGAGCCTTCTTTTTTCCTTACCATGTGTAGGGGGCTTGCCCACGGCGATCTAGATGGTCGAATTATGTGGTTGTCCAGCATGTATTGGAATTCCTTTTTAGCGATCTTCAAGAGCATGCTGTTCAATGGTCTTGCTCTTGCAAAAACTGGAGGACCTTTTGTTGCTATAAAGTGCCTAACGTTGTGCTGGACTTTGGGCCTCAGCAGGTTTGGAATGGTTATATTCGGGAACGAAGAAAGAATATTATAAAATTTTGAATTCTTGTCCAGGGTGCTGATGCCACAACTCATTGAGGTTACTGCGCCTCTAATTTTCAGGTTAGTGTAACCATCAACAAGTTGCCTGTTTTTTTAAATCAATTAATAAATTGTGCTCTTTGAGGAAATCAGCTCCTAGAATACCTTTGGACACTCTTGCTGTGATGAAGCGCCATTTGAAATTTCTTCGTAGTCCCAAGTCGACGTCCAATATCTGAAATCCATAAGTTGGAATGAGGCTTCCATTAGCAGCATACAATTGTATGTCCTCCGTAGGTGTACCGTTGCCTTGGAATGGGATAAGTGAAAAATCTGCCCCGCTGTCTATTAAAAATCGCATTCCCGTTTTTGCGTCCGTGACGAATAATCTGGATTTGCGACAAGCGTTTGTCCATTGGGCAGTAGGATCTGTCGCCGCTTCCCCTACCCGCTGGAGTTTCCCGATGGCTTCTTCCATTGACAGGGCGAAGTGCATTTATCTGGGCGGCACAAGTTTCCAAACCTGTAATGGAAATAGCAGTATTTGCCACTTGGGTTGTACTTTCTTGAGCGAGATCGTGATCGCTGTCTTGGACGAGGCGAATTGGAACGCCAGTTCTGCCTAGTACGATTCTCGAGCTTCAAAGTTGCTATTTCCTCTTTAAGTGACGCAATTGTAGCAGTCATTTCCTCAAATGTTGGGTCTTTGTTCTTACTTTCATAAACTTGTAGTCGAGGGTTCATTTCCTGAATTTTATCAGCCATCTCTGCAAGCTTGTCCAGGCCTTCCTCGCTCACTACTAGTATATTTTTTATGATTTCAGGTAATTTGTCCATCCATAATGTTTGGAGAACTTTTTCCGAGATGTCTTTATCGGTTTTGAGGGTTCTCATCTTCCTCAGTAATTGGCTAGGCTTTAGGTCGCCTAATTCCAGTCCAGTTAGTAGCTTCCTTAAGATTTTTTCCTCGCTCTCTTTAAAAATTGAAACGAGACGATTTTTGGCCGTTGTATATTTGTTATTGTTCTGGGAATCTTGGATTATATCCCATAAATTCTCAACAATTTGCGGCTCTAGTTGGGACACTAAATAGTTAAATTTTGTGGACTCTAGGGTTATTCCCGAAATGGCAAACTGAGCTTCCACTTGGTAAAACCAAATCTCTGGTTTGTCTGACCAGAATGGCGGTATTTTAATCGAGACCTTATTAGTCTCCGCTTCCTGTTTTACTTGCATTTTTAAAAATTATTACTAAAAAACTATATCAAAGATCAAAAATGCAAGATTAAAATTACTTTTTAAAAGCTACTTTTTAAAAAAATAAAAATTATGCAAAATTAATTATCGAACTGGACCGTGGCAATTTTAACCGGTCTGTGGCACTATCTGAGGCACTATGAAATACTATGATGTCGACAAACTTAAGGTTTGCGCACCCTTTCCCTTGGCAGTATCCCTCAGCCTTACCACTGGTGGGGGGACAGACGGGACTGACCAAAGGAGACCTAATTATCCACCTCAAAGAGGTGCTTACTTCTGGCAGTATCCCGCAGCCTTACCACTGGTGGGGGGACAGTTGGGACTGACCAGAAGCGTACCGGCTCACCACTGTAGGATCATTAATCACCACAGACACGGTTAGCCAAAAAAGTTATTTTTATTTCTAAAAGTCTCTCGACTCATACAGACATAGAATTTTAGTTAAATGGTATTCTAACAATAAAGAAATATAAAAAACTGTTTACAATAGAATATAAAACAATTTAAAAAAGAATAATTAAATATCCACATTTAAAAAATGTAACTTTTATAAAACACAAAGTCTAACACAGCGCCATCTAGGTGTGGCAATTGGAACCATTTAACCCTACAGTAGGATATATATTTAAAAAACGCAACTTTACTTTTCAAATGTGGTTTTTCAATTTTTTAAATTAAAAACACTATAAGATGAAATAGTGATAAATCTGATTATTTAGAGGCCACATATGGTGATGAATGATTCTATAACATTAAATAGATAATGTTGTAACTCTTAAAAATGAGTATAGAATATCAGACCCATTTTTTTTTTTTCAAGTGAAAATGGCATATTGAAAGAATCAGAGTTTTTCTATTTCATATTTATCAAGCCTCAATGACTTAAATATTCGACTTTTTAACACACAAAGGGTCCAATTTTTTTCTTTAAAACAATACTCTTAAACGGAAAAATTAAATATATATATTTATAAGGATCATTGATAAATTGAACATTTTAAAAAATATATTTGACTTTCGTGTAGATAATAAAAAAATATCAACAACAATAATTTGTATATTTGAAAGGTTTAGCAATCTGTATTATATATATAATAAATAACTATATACTTCGCTCTCTATATATAGTATTTTAAAAGGGCATACACTTTTTCAAAACAAAAATGGTAGTATTAAAATGCTATAATATATACGTATTTTGCATATTTAAAGTTTACATAGATTAAAAGTTATAATTAAATGTATTCATAACCCTAAATATGTAATAATGACCTGGAATATTTTGTAAATACCTTTTTTTTTTTCAAATATAGTATGACTTTTTGCAGAAATAGGCATAAATAGGCCTATTGTTTGGTTCATAATGTTCTCTACTTAAAAATAAAATTTTGATATAGGATAGAGAGTACATGGTTATTTGATCATGGTTGTAGCTTCTGGGTTACATGGAATTGTTGTCATTACTGTGGAATATTTCTGCAATTCAGTACTTTTGTCTGAAGATGGCAGCAACATGTATCAATTACTTCTTTTGTCTTGTTGCCACAAGTATTTATAAAAAAAGAAAATTCGCTGAGGGAATAGTTTCTTTTTATTATAAAAATTTAAACAAAGTGATTTTAATAGTGTCAGGTCGAATAAAATAGAAGTATCGGGTACAATAGCTGTAATATATTTCTGACAATATATATAATCATTGATTGCACATATATGGGTTGAAATATTTGTGAATCAGAGTTTATTTGAATTAGAATAAATGCAGACCAAAGCGTTGTAGTTAAAATACTAAGCTTATAACCAATTTAAAATTGTAATTGATTTTTAAAACAACAAAATTTAAGCATGTTTCAGCTCACAGATTTCATAACAATAAATTTAGCCGTGTTGTTTATATTTATACTTTTTGTTGCATGTTATAGAAATTGTTTACACATATTTTTATTAAATAGAATATCTTTGCATTCATCAAATTTTAAATAGAAAAAATTCAAATGGCTTCCAAAATAAAATAAAAAGCTATTTTAAAAGGGCTATTTCCATATGTATATATGTAATAAATAAATTCAAACACTTGATTTCTTAAATTATCCACGTACCTGTAATGGTCACCTAGCAGCAATAAAATCCTTGGCCACAATTTCTTCCATTTAGTGGTGGATCCGTCCTTCAGTGGCATCCCTGCCATCAAATTTATTCCCAAAGTTACCGTTGAATTCAAGTGAAGGAGAGAGATAGCTTTCTTTGTGCCCACAGTCTCTATAGAAAAGTAATCTTGCAAGAATACCAACCCAAGGTTGCTGTTCCAGCTCCCGCTGTCTCTGCTGAGGACGGCCCAGAACCACCCAATGGTAAGTTGGCCACCATGTTATTCCAACCCCAACAACACATGCCGCAGCTGGTGGAGCTGAAGAACGGGGAGACCTACAACGGCCACCTGGTGAACTGCGACAACTGGATGAACATCAACCTCAGGGAGGTGATCTGCACCTCTAGGGTGGGTAGACCTGGCTACACTGGCAGGATTTTCCCACTAAATAGAAGCTATCAACTGTACTCAATTATTACAACTAGTTGTTCTCTTGGAAATAATTGAGTTTTATAGATTCAGGTTTAAATATGGTGGGACATTGGGAGAAGCCAAGATATGGCTGTAAATATAAAACCTAATTATTCTAATGGTAACTTCTCTATGCAATTTCTTCACTAAAAAATTCTCCCACCTGAGTTTCTGTCCCTAAAACTAACCTGAGGGTTAAGAAGTTTACAGTTTTATAATTTCACTCTCCTAGAATGACGGAGAATCTACTCTCAGGTCTGAGATCCTTCATCGCCTCTAGCTGCCGCTTCCTTCCTCCACCTTATCAACAAAGCCTCCTTCCCCAGCTGATAGCTCAACAAAAGACTTCATTCTGAAAATTCCTTTTATTTTTTTTTTTAATATCTTCATTTACTTCCTCAGAGAACCTTAATCTTAGCATTATTCTATAGCATTGTTTCATATCTTTAAAAGAGTTTTTGCAATCCATTTGTTGATCAAGTCCAGATTTTTCGGAAGGTCAGTTTCTTGACAGACACGCCTTGGCCCTTTTAGTATCAGAAGATTGGTTTCTTCACCTATACCATGTGCCTGCCATGTTCTGGGACATGGTCTGTAAGACCTCTGGGATCATAACATGTGCTATTTTTCTTCAGCTTGTGTCCTCTAATGATAATAACTTTAACTGTGTGTGAGCAAACACACCTTGGGAGATGTTGGTCTGTGTCTCATCTCTCCTGTCCTAACATTTCCCAAGTATTGGTGGCAGTCCGCCTGTTTGATAACTCCCAGCGACTGAGCCATGCCTAGAGGTCAAGTCAACACTGATGGACTGTGTTAGCAAAATTTAGAACTCCAAGCATCTGTATCAATCAATTTTCTAAACATTTACTGAAGACTCAAAACTTTTCATGTTTACAAAGAAGCCTTCGCAAGCAAATCATTTAGATGAATCATGTTTGTAAAGTGTTCCTCCAGCTTCGACCTAGTTTTCTTAAGTGATCACAAATCCACAGTTCCTCCTGAATGTGGCAGAGACTCGCTGTATAGAAACTATATTAACTCAATTATTACAATATTATTTACCAAGTTATTTTAAATATTTTTGTAATATCACTGATTTGTTTAAAAGGAAAAGTTAGACTATTTTATATATTTCATGTCTATATTTTATATATTTTAAAATATAAAAAATAATATCATATTTTTGTGTCTTCCATGTGGATACAAATGGGTGTTCTTGTGGCAACTATCTCAGTAGCTTGTCTGCTGGCAGGACGGAGACAAGTTCTGGAAGATGGCGGAGTGCTACATCCGCGGCAGCACCATCAAGTACCTCAGGATCCCGGACGAGGTGATAGACATGGTGAAGGAGGAGGTGATGGCCAAGAGCCGGGGCCGTGGCGGGGATGGCAAACATCGCGGGGGCCGTGGCGGCGGTGGCGGTGCAGCACGAGGCGGCAACAGAGGTGACAGACACTTTCCTCTGGTGGCACAGTGGAATTCTATTTACTTGCAGCACCCTCTCTTGATGAAACTGGTCAGAAAAGTAAAATGGCCGTGTTTCAATTATCATCAGTTGTTTTAATTACACTGATAGACAAAACTTAAGGAAGTTGTACCTTATAGCATATATATATCGGGATTCAGAAAATAACTCAGAGAGATATATTATCACTGTGCATCAAATATCTCTCAGAGTTATTTTCTGAATCCCGATATATATGTGCTATAAGGTACAACTTCCTTAAGTTTTGTCTATCAGTGTTATCATCAGTTGTCATCAGTGGTGTCAATTATCATCATTCTTCCTTATCTCCACCAATCATACTAGTGTGTCAAGCCTGTAGAGTTGATATCCATTAAGATTTGGTGAAGTAGAATGCGTCTGCTTTTGTCATTAAGACTGGGAGCACTACTCAGTGGCAGGCCGACTTAGCTCCAAAAGAAATGGCTGCCTCTGACATGAGGAACAGATGCAATGTGCCGCCGCTCCTAACATGGAGTACAAACGCTGCTCATCCTGTATCCCTGGAGCCCTTACAGGGTACTACCAGTGGGACCAGCTGAGCCCAGGTTTTTTAGCGAGCTTGTTATTACTCCCCTCCTCATCCGGGCTTGGGACCGGCGGAGTTATTATCATCAGTGGTGTCAATTATCATTAGTTACAACATCAACAGCTCTACTTTCCATCAGTACTTCCAATCAATGTGCTTCCGGTTATTGACAAGTTTCATTTAATGATTCTATAAAACTAGAAAAAATGGCCCAGTGCAGACAGCCAGTTCTAAGCCTTATCTTAAATAATGGCCATTTGATAAAAAAAAGATATGCAATCTTTTGATGTTGATCAGAGCTTATTTTAAAATGTTAAATATTTAAAGGATATCAATGTCTATATAATTATTGTAAAGCCGGATATAAATATGACGATATTTAAAACACTGAATTAATTCTGATATATATATATATTTTTTTTTTGCTCAAAACCTTAAAGGGAGTTGAAATCTTGCGCCCAACATTTTATTGATAATTAATATATAAACTTTTTTGTATTTCTACGGAGAAAAATTGTGTGGCAATTTCTATTCATTCCATAATGTGCCTTCAAATAACCAATAAAAGTGTTGGCCCAGATTTTGTTGGAAAGTAGTGGCCCATACAATCTCAGATGCACATATGTAAATAGAATGCTAGTCCGTCCGATCCTGGAACAGCCAACCTTGTAAATTTACATTTAGGAGAGTTGTGGATGTCTTACATATTAAGTTGTGAATTGAAGAAACTGATGAAATGGGAATTTTTATAAAAAATAAAGCTAAGTACCATGTATTGTCCATAAACTAGCGGACTCAGGCGGTGACAAAACCACAACACCAGCTTTGGCAAACTGAAGCTTTCACCTTATTTCTCGCTGCAATTTCTAACTGATTACTACATTGTCATTTTGTTTATAAAATATATTTCTTTTATAAGTTCTTAGCTGCATTCATGATGCAATTATTTAGAATTATTTCTATTGGGTCATTTCAAATGATGCTTCATTCATTTAAATATAGGTATCATCACTTGATGTGTATCTCGGAGAATATTTCAAAATAAAATTTTTGCAGAACTTTTAATATATCGATTAGTAAAAACATTTTAAAAACACATAAAGGCCATATTAGAATGATGATATTTAGAACTAATCAATAAAAAATAAAATAGATTAATTAATTTATATTTGGAATTTTGACAGTTTTTGTTTGTAGCTCCAAAGAGGTGTTTGAGATAGAAAATTGAATTTTTAAATTGCATCCACTTTGGGGAGATCACGAACTGCAAGAATCAACTGTCACATCACAACTTTGGTTGGGACAGCTGATAGTGGAACTACTTTTGCTCTCCTAGCAAGTTTCAAATGAAATGGTGAACAACATTCACTAATGGTGGATGAATTCTATTTTTCAAGATAATAATTGGTCAAATGACAGCAGGTGGAGATTTCCAATCCGAACAAGATGTATCTGAGCTCTGTGTGCGCAGGATTCGGAGGCCGCGGAGGTGGACAAAGAGGTGGCGGCCGCGGAGGAAACAAGCCCCACCACCCCAAACCTTGACTGTGATCTTCAAATAAAACATTTCATTCACTGCTCTACTGACTGTTGTTCCAAACTCCATGTTCTCTCACCACCACGGCAGTGTAGTTCACCACTTGTATAACCCTGGCAGCAGGCGGGAGAGAAGGTACTACAGCCATTTACTTCCTCCTTCCTAAATATCTGCGCCGACCATTTAATTCTTTGGTGTTAGTATCATGAATACAAGTCATTGGTGGAAATTCCAAAATTTTTGAAGTCAAATTTTTCCTATAATGTAAAAACAGCCTGTTATACAATAGGTTGTCTTTTCAACCTTTGCTAGGCGGCGGATATTGAAGGAATCAAGGTGTTGTCAAACAAGTTTGTGCCATTGTTACATGAGAGATATTGATTGATATATGATTGCGAGGTGACATCTCCAACAATGGATCCCCAATTCTCAAATATTGCTGGGATACATGAGGCCATCACTTGTGGAAACAACTGGATTCAAAGGTGCAGCATCCTACAGTAGAACCTCCATGAGTGTCACTCTCTACAAAAGACAGTTTTCATATCCAAAAATTACCATTTTTACCAATTATCCGACTTTCCAGTATGAGGACACATCTCTCTAAAAGGAACTTGGCTTTGCATCAAAGTACACTCATGGACAAAACTTGAGGATGGCATATTTGTATGTGCAAAGTCGAACCGCTTTTCAAATGTGTAGATATGTGGTGTACTTACAGTAAAAGCAGTTGCCTACTTCTACCCACCATGATTATCATGGCCTGCACCACGTGTGCTAGGGATAAGCAAAAAAAAACTTAAGGAAGTGGAAAGTGTTGTCGGTAGTCTTTTTTTTGAAAGAGACAAAGGCAATTTTTGTTACACTTGGTTATCTCATGTGTCTTCAATAAAGGTCTCAGTGTATCAAATTATCTTTCAGAGTTATTGGCCCGATATACATTCTAAAAGTCACAACTTTTCCTCAAGTTTTTTTCCATTTTTATTTTATTTCAACACACAAAACGTGATATCTCAGCTAGGGATAATTGCGTCGATTTACATTTTTTTAAACAGAAACAGTTATAAACATATTATACAAGAAAAAGTAATCGAAATAACAAGAGAAACAATAATCTATATTAGGAACCTGGACCTTTCAGGTTTGAAAGATAATCATAAATATATTTACAAAAATAGTTAAATCTATGATAATTCTCTCTGCTATTTCCAAATTGATATAGATCTACAACATTTCTGTTGTCTAGCGGTGAAGAAGAGTGGGCATTCCAGCAGTAGGTGTCTTGAGTCCTGGAATTCGTTGCCACGACAGCTAGTCTTCAACCGCACCAATTTTTGATTAAAATCCCTTAAAATTTCCATGGTTCGTTATAAACTGGGTATTATAAAAATTGGAGCGGAAATATGTTAGAATTCCAAATGGGAAAAAGCTTTGGAATGTTCAATTTGTTTTTAGAAATAATTCATCCAGTTTTACACTTAAATATGATCTAATTATATTTTGAGAATGCGGTCTATAAGTATTTTAATCCTCTATCGAGAGATGAGCCAAATCATATTTAATTATTTTAGATTCAATATAATCTGTGAGAAGGTGATGTTCGCAAGACTGTGGACACAGTTGGAAGATGTAGTTTTGTAGGCTCTGCTCACCCAAAGAAGAATTTGATATTGAGTAGAATTTAGTTTTTTTTAATCGATTATTTATAAATTTGTACCATATTTCTGAACCATACGTAAGAACTGGCCTGATAATTGTTTTATATAAAATTATTCTTTTTTTAGTATTTATTCCCCACATCTTTCCACAAAGTGAAAACAGAAAATTTTTCATTCTTACGATCCTGCACAAAATGTCGTTGATATGTGGGGTAAAAATGATCATTTCCATGAGTGTATATATAATATAAAGTAATAATAGAGTGTATATATTACAAAATAAAAAAAAAGTTAAAATAGATAAAAATTCTCCTAATTTTTAACAATTTCCTAGATTTTAAAAGATTTCTTCCCACATTAAATCAAAGTTACGATATATTAATAAAAAGGCTTGTTTAAACTCTGATATTTGAGCATAGATCTTAGCCATAGATTGTTGTCAATCACGAGTCTTTACATTTCCCAGTGTAAGTTGAGCTTGAAGTATATTTTCCTTTCTGTCAATACAATTCTCTATTGAGTGGTGTTGCAAATTGAGATTAAAGGGGTGGAACCCTTTTGTGACCTTTGTTTTTACAGGAAATTATCCTCTGAGGATATGTTGGCAAATTTTTCTACTTATTTCTTTCTTTGCCTAGAAGTCCAGGAGGTGCTGATGGTCACCAGGGATGGTTGGTTCAGGGGAGATTGACACCAATGATGATTTCTACCTCTAGCTTCTGTTGGCATCATCATCAAATGTTTATATAGGAGCCATTGTTGCTTGCTAACGTGGCTCGTAGTTTCCACATTTCTGTATTGGAACCACATTATAACAACATAGAACATTAGAGGGCGTCGGTGGAAGGATGGTCCAAACCATTGGTTTCTCGACTGCTACGACCCGGGTTCGATTCCCGCATTAGGCACTTTTTTTCTGATTTGAAAAAGAAATAAAGATGCTCCAACGGCCCCTGATTCTTGCAAAAGTCCAACCCCACCAGCGAGTGCAAGTAGGCACTCACAGTAAAAGCAGTCGCCTTCTTCTACCCACCATGATTATCATGGCCTGTACTACATGTACTAAGGATAAGCAAAAAAAAAAAAAAAACAGCCTGTTGTATGCTAAAGGGTTATTTCCTCGTAGTTTTCACATTTCAGTATTAGAACCACAACATAGAACATTAGCCTGTTACTTGTCAATGTGGCTATTTTTCTTTCTTGTTCATTCACATTTATTCTTTTTGTAAAACTTATCTTATAATAGGGCAATGTGTAATAAAGAGTAGTTTCAATCTTTCACAATCTTCACATTGCAATATTAGAACCACATACTCTCAGGCATGAAAGATTCATTAAACTACAAACGTTTTATTCCTTAAACTTAGAATCAGATAAGAAGTAAATCGCACACAATTTTAATAACGACGCTCCACACTTCACAGCACTTGGCCAGAGAGCTTGCGGACCAATCAGCAACAGAAGGTATACCTTGCTGTCACCACCCATTTGTCTGTAGGTGTGGCAGTAATTAAACGAACTGTGCATGCGTCTGGTGCTAAGAAGCAGAATCTGCAGAGGAGAATAAAACGGACAACATATGAAAGCTTTCATATATTTCTTTTATTATTATTATTATTATTTATGCACCTTTCTATATAACAATAAAACTCAAATATTCAAATCGCCCGTTGCACTCTCCATCTTAGATATGAAAAACCTAAGAAAAAATGTCTTTGAATACAAATAAACAAAACTTCCTCATTTACGAGAGGTCGATAAACCAAATTTCCCAAGGAATTTTAAAATAAACTGTTTTCAAGCTCATGGGTTGAACTACTGGCTGCGTACGTGACGACTTCTGAGCCGCCAGATTTTCAATTTATAAAATTTAAAGATAACTAATACTTTTTATTTTACATGGGACGTCTGGAATGAAATGACGTGACAGCTCTTCATATGTCAAAATTTATATAAATCACAAGAATGTAGCAATTTACGCCAAAACATTTCTCCTCCGTGTACAATATTCGGCCGTGGAGATTCCGCCGCCAGGTCACGAGTTCAAGGCCTAACTGACCAATCATGGACCGGTTTGTGCCTCGCAAATCTCCCCGGACTTTCTAAGGAACGTGAGTACATTCTCCTCCTCGTTTTTGCTTGTTTGGTTTCGGGAATGCCTCGATTGTTATGACAATTGTGATGTCTAGCGTTTGTGTTTGATGTGTAATCACAAAACTTGAAATTAGCCTTCTAGTGAGAGTTTGAGATCCAAAACTAGTCGATCTTCATTCATTGATTTGACAGCAGAAAGTCGAGAACTTTCCTCAAACTTTCACTTTCCATCTAACGCCAACTTTGCTTCGCCCAACTCCTCCACTTTGAATAAATTGAACGTTTACTCGGCCACTGTATCCTATGGCATCACGACGCTTGGAACTTCTGCGGCAGAAAAAAACCCGTTTTTACCATCCACAATAGCTGCTCTCTCAACCACATGCCGCTGAGAAAGTTTGTATGAACAGCAAGACAATACTCCTGCGCACAATATTTCTTTTTTTTTTTCACTCAGAGATTATAATTCAGGAATTCACACAGTGTGCTGTATATTATAATTGTCAAATTACAAAACTATTTTAGACGCATGATATTCTTTTTAAAATAAAACAATTTCTACTGCCCTTACTGCAATGGAAAAATTAAAGGGAGGGCCTGGCTCATCAGTGGTGAACCCTCCCAGCGGTTTCGCCAGTTTAATCTACCATACCGCTGTTATATTGCATTTTTGGAACATCATAGTTCATCTAAAATACCCATTCGAAGAGTCAAGCATCAGTATCAGTATAAAAGGAAGTTCCAAAAATGCAATATAACAGCGGTATGGTAGATTAAACTGGCGAAACCGCTGGGAGGGTTCACCACTGATGAGCCAGGCCCTCCCTTTAATTTTTCCATTGCAGTAAGGGCAGTAGAAATTGTTTTATTTTAAAAAGAATATCATGCGTCTAAAATAGTTTTGTAATTTGATAACAGATGGCGCGCTAGTGCATCGAAATATAATTGTTCGAATAAAAGACACAAATTGATATTTGCGGAAGAGCGATTGCTCGAAGCTTATTATATCTTTATAGTTATATGTAATTCTGCTGTCCTAAAAGCTTATATGTCCATAGTTCATCTAAAATACCCATTCGAAGAGTCAAGCATCAGTATCACTATAAAAGGAAGTTTCAAAAATGCAATATAACAGCGGTATGGTAGATTAAACTGGCGAAACCGCTGAGAGGGTTCACCACTGATGAGCCAGGCCCTCCCTTTAATTTTTCCATTGCAGTAAGGGCAGTAGAAATTGTTTTATTTTAAAAAGAATATCATGCGTCTAAAATAGTTTTGTAATTTGATAACAGATGGCGCGCTAGTGCATCGAAATATTATAGTTGTACAGAATATTTTAACATTACACACAGGAGCCCTCGAGTTCTGACCGAGCCTGTCCAACCAATGGTAACTTGTCAAAACCCGCAATCCTGTAGCAATGAACAACCAATAGTGTAAGTGAGCCCCGCACCAAAGTAGGGTGGTTGTGTCATGTGTGTTGGGTCCGAACACCGTTCCATCCTTATCATAGGAGGTGCTAACCGTATCTTTTTTTCCAACAAGTGTTGCATATCGTTGATAGTGGCAGTATTCATATGATGAAGGAGTTGATTAAAATATTTTTATCATAATCACTTTCGAGTCCCAGAGTATTCAAACCTTATAAAACCGTGAAAGAAAGAGAGTGAACAAACAGCTTTCTTTTTGTGAGATTTTTTTTCATTTTAACACAAAACACCGCGATATCTCGCTAGAATATTTTACCTCATTGTCACTGCGCGACATTGAAACGCGGCATACAGAGAAACACTGCAGCGGACAATAAGTGATCTTTATTTTACAAAGGTTGGCAAACAGAGCAACGTCAGCTCTGTAGGTGTAGGACCATGGCGGACAACACGTCCAAATTCGGAGTCAAGGAGAGGACGGATGGCTTCCTAGGGGAATCCCCTGTCAGCCATTTGCCACGGTTAATTTTCTGAGCGCGGCTTTGGCAGGATGTGCAAGCAGCGTTCTGGTTGTATTCGATTGATGTGAAATCAGAGGATTGCGGTACCCAGTATTTGTACATCTTGAAGAAACACACGTTGGCTGATGCGATCATTGTGTGTGTGTGTATTATAGTCACAGCAGGAACTGTATTAGTCACAGCAGGAACTGAATTAGTCACAGCAGGAACTGTATTAGTCACAGCAGGAACTGAATTAGTCACAGCAGGAGCTGAATTAGTCACAGCAGGAACTGAATTAGTCACAGCAGGAACTGAATTAGTCACAGCGGAACTGAATTAGTCACAGCAGGAACTGAATTAGTCACAGCAGGAACTGAATTAATCACAGCAGGAGCTGAATTAGTCACAGCAGGAACTGAATTAATCACAGCAGGAGCTGAATTAGTCACAGCGGAACTGAATTAATCACAGCAGGAACTGAATTAGTCACAGCAGGAGCTGAATTAGTCACAGCAGGAACTGAATTAGTCACAGCAGGAACTGAATTAATCACAGCAGGAACTGAATTAATCACAGCAGGAACTGAATTAGTCACAGTAGGAGCTGAATTAGTCACAGCAGGAACTGTATTAGTCACAGCAGGAACTGAATTAGTCACAGCGGAGCTGAATTAGTCACAGCAGGAACTGAATTAGTCAGAGCAGGAACTGTATTAGTCACAGCAGGAACTGTATTAGTCACAGCAGGAACTAAATTATTCACAGCAGGAACTGAATTAGTCACAACTGGAGCTGAATTAGTCACAGCAGGAGCTGAATTAGTCAGAGCAGGAACTGAATTAGTCACAGCAGGAACTGTATTAGTTAGTGTAGGAACTCCATTATTCACAGCAGAATAATTCCTCATTTACATTTTGATGCAAGAATGTCTCGCGACATCCTCTATTTATTGACGCCCACACTCGCCATAAAAAGGCCCCCATCCTCATTGCTCCGTAGAATTTAAGATGCTACATGTAAGTAAGGTTCGACATAACTTTCTGATTTGTTTCCTTGAAACTTCAATGACATTGTGGCAATAAATTGTTTATTTTTGTTGCAGGGTGACAGCAGTACAAGATGAAGCAATCACTCGCCATCTTTTTCTTCATTCAGAGCGCAGTGGTCTTGGGCATTGATTTATTCAACCTTACTGACAACTTCGCCCCCAACGAGGAACCCTTCCCCAGAGATTTGTCCTTCACGAATCCTCTTCCCAAGGACACCGGAAACGCGCCCAACTTCACCGCGACAGACCCTTGCTCCTACTTGCACCAATGCAATGGGTCGGAGGACACGTTCAGGTTGCCATGCATGTGCGACGAAGAGTGTCACGCCTTTGGCGACTGCTGCGCCGACGTGCCGCCCCGGGCCCCCAAGCTGTCCTACCTGGGTTACTACAGCTGCCACTCCGGCGAAATGTACCACGTGGCCCGATGTCCGGACAACACAGACGAGAAGCTGCGCCAACTGTGCGAGGCCGACGTCGGCCAGAACATCCTCCTTGATATCTTCGTGGTGGACAACTCCACTGGCTTCGTGTTCCGGAACAAGTACTGCGCCCAGTGCCACGCCATTCCCAAGGACAACCTGGTATTCTTCAACCTCGCAACCAGCTGCCCGCAGTTGTTTGACGAAGGCCACAACATGACGACAATCGACAATGCCATCTACGATCAAACCTCTTCCAAATGGATAATTGAGAATACAGGAATCCTTCCAGAATACCCTTGCGCCTGGGAAATCGAAACTCCCTTTAGTGCGAAATTCCAAAAAAGGAGTTGTCTCCACCCATTGACATCGTCCTGCAGTCCCACGTGGCCAGACGACGACGTCAGGGCCAAGTGCGGCTCGGACAAAAGCCCGGTGCGGGTTGGCAAAATGTGGTACAGGAACGTCCACTGCGCGCTCTGCCGCAACGAGAGCATGGCAAACGCTGATTGCTTCCTCCAAATCAATTTTTTTGCGTTCGCGGTCCCCTCTTTCCGCATCCTCGTTGACATGAACGCGGCACTCGGCGACAAGGTTGACCAGACCTCCGTCACCTGCCCAGCAGACTACGCCGTGTTCGATGGGGAGTGCAGAAAGATCAGCTGCGGTTTGGAAAGTTACAAAATGGTCAAAGGAAAGTGCGTCAAGCGAAACAGAAAGGTTCTTGACTAAATTTCTATTTTGAATTTTGATTATGGCTTGTTATTTTTTCCTTATTGTTACATATATATTTAAGTGTATGTGCATTACCTTAACTCTGCCACATGAGTGAACCCTGGTTTACAAAGTGTTCAGAATGAGAGATAGAAAGACATGGATCCAAAGGCGAACAGACGCTAAGAGTATAATAACTCCATGGACATAATGAGCTGCTTTCATTCAGCTTGGAGCAGTTTCTTATGAAAATGATAGAGCTGACTTGGCAACTAGAGCTGTCTCATAGAACATCAATTGTTACATTTGACTAAACATAAAGGGTAAATTAATTTTTTTTTTAAGTGGAAAGAGAAATGGATAGAGCAGAAGCTGGAACCCTCTGGGGTCTCTTGAGGCCCCTAACAATATTTGTTACTTGTAAACGTCCCTTTGATTTTGACGAAAAGAAAATATAGACCGCACACTGAAGCAGCCATTGAAATAACTTCCGTTTCAATAGAGCTTGCTAAAATTGTTGTTTTCTGCAAAACTGACTAATTACACCGAGGCATTCACCTGAACGCAAGAAAACTTGCCTGCTGTTAACTAACAGACCCAATCACCTGCTGTTAACTACAGACCCAATCACCTGCTGTTAACTAACAGACCCAATCACCTACTGTTAACTACAGACCCAATCACCTGCTGTTAACTAACAGACCCAATTGTCTGCTGTTAACTAACAGACCCAATCACCTGCTGTTAACTAACAGACCCAATCACCTGCTGTTAACTAACAGACCCAATCACCTGCTGTTAACTAACAGACCCAATTGTCTGCTGTTAACTAACAGACCCAATCACCTGCTGTTAACTAACAGACCCAATCACCTGCTGTTAACTAACAGACCCAATCACCTGCTGTTAACTAACAGACCCAATCACCTGCTGTTAACTAACAGACCCAATCACCTGCTGTTAACTAACAGACCCAATCACCTGCTGTTAACTACAGACCCAATCACCTGCTGTTAACTAACAGACCCAATCACCTACTGTTAACTACAGACCCAATCACCTGCTGTTAACTAACAGACCCAATTGTCTGCTGTTAACTAACAGACCCAATCACCTGCTGTTAACTAACAGACCCAATCACCTGCTGTTAACTAACAGACCCAATCACCTGCTGTTAACTAACAGACCCAATTGTCTGCTGTTAACTAACAGACCCAATCACCTGCTGTTAACTAACAGACCCAATCACCTGCTGTTAACTAACAGACCCAATCACCTGCTGTTAACTAACAGACCCAATCACCTGCTGTTAACTAACAGACCCAATCACCTGCTGTTAACTAACAGACCCAATTGTCTGCTGTTAACTAACAGACCCAATCACCTGCTGTTAACTAACAGACCCAATTGTCTGCTGTTAACTAACAGACCCAATTGTCTGCTGTTAACTAACAGACCCAATCACCTGCTGTTAACTAACAGACCCAATTGTCTGCTGTTAACTAACAGACCCAATCACCTGCTGTTAACTAACAGACCCAATTGCCTGCTGTTAACTAACAGACCCAATTGTCTGCTGTTAACTAACAGACCCAATCACCTGCTGTTAACTAACAGACCCAATTGTCTGCTGTTAACTAACAGACCCAATCACCTGCTGTTAACTAACAGACCCAATTGTCTGCTGTTAACTAACAGACCCAATCACCTGCTGTTAACTAACAGACCCAATCACCTGCTGTTAACTAACAGACCCAATCACCTGTTGTTAACTAACAGACCCAATTGTCTGCTGTTAACTAACAGACCCAATTGTCTGCTGTTAACTAACAGACCCAATCACCTGCTGTTAACTAACAGACCCAATCACCTGCTGTTAACTAACAGACCCAATTGTCTGCTGTTAACTAACAGACCCAATCACCTGCTGTTAACTAACAGACCCAATCACCTGCTGTTAACTAACAGACCCAATCACCTGCTGTTAACTAACAGACCCAATCACCTGCTGTTAACTAACAGACCCAATTGTCTGCTGTTAACTAACAGACCCAATCACCTGCTGTTAACTAACAGACCCAATCACCTGCTGTTAACTAACAGACCCAATTGTCTGCTGTTAACTAACAGACCCAATCACCTGCTGTTAACTAACAGACCCAATCACCTGCTGTTAACTAACAGACCCAATCACCTGCTGTTAACTAACAGACCCAATTGTCTGCTGTTAACTAACAGACCCAATCACCTGCTGTTAACTAACAGACCCAATCACCTGCTGTTAACTAACAGACCCAATCACCTGTTGTTAACTAACAGACCCAATTGTCTGCTGTTAACTAACAGACCCAATCACCTACTGTTAACTAACAGAACCAATTGTCTGCTGTTAACTAACAGACCCAATCACCTGCTGTTAACTAACAGACCCAATCACCTGCTGTTAACTAACAGACCCAATTGTCTGCTGTTAACTAACAGACCCAATCACCTGCTGTTAACTAACAGACCCAATCACCTGCTGTTAACTAACAGACCCAATCACCTGCTGTTAACTAACAGACCCAATCACCTGTTGTTAACTAACAGACCCAATTGTCTGCTGTTAACTAACAGACCCAATCACCTGCTGTTAACTAACAGACCCAATTGTCTGCTGTTAACTAACAGACCCAATCACCTGCTGTTAACTAACAGACCCAATCACCTGCTGTTAACTAACAGACCCAATTGTCTGCTGTTAACTAACAGACCCAATCACCTGCTGTTAACTAACAGACCCAATCACCTGCTGTTAACTAACAGACCCAATCACCTGCTGTTAACTAACAGACCCAATCACCTGCTGTTAACTAACAGACCCAATTGTCTGCTGTTAACTAACAGACCCAATCACCTGCTGTTAACTAACAGACCCAATCACCTGCTGTTAACTAACAGACCCAATTGTCTGCTGTTAACTAACAGACCCAATCACCTGCTGTTAACTAACAGACCCAATCACCTGCTGTTAACTAACAGACCCAATCACCTGTTGTTAACTAACAGACCCAATTGTCTGCTGTTAACTAACAGACCCAATTGTCTGCTGTTAACTAACAGACCCAATCACTGCTGTTAACTAACAGACCCAATCACTGCTGTTAACTAACAGACCCAATTGTCTGCTGTTAACTAACAGACCCAATCACCTACCTGTTGCTTGCTAAAGGGCTATTTCTTCGTAGTTTTCACATTTCAGTATTGGAACCACAACATAGAACATTAGCCTGTTGCTTGTCAATGTGGCTATTTTTCTTTCTTTTCTCTTGTTCATTCACATTTATTATTATTTTTTTTAAACTTATATAATCTTATATATGGGCAATGTGTAATAAAGAGTAGTTTCAATCTTTCACAATCTTCATATTGCAATATTAGAACCACATTACTCTCAGGCATGAAAAAGATTCAGTAAACTACAAAAACTTTTTATTCTTCAAACTTAGAATCAGATAAGAAGTAAATTACACACAATTTTAATAACGACGCTCCACACTTCACAGCACTTGGCCAGAGAGCTTGCGGACCAATCAGCAACAGAAGGTATACTTTGCCGTCACCACCCATTTGTCTGTAGGTGTGGCAGTAATTAAACAAACTGCGCATGCGTCTGGTGCTAAGGAGCAGAATCTGCAGAGGAGAATAAAACACAACATATGAAAGCTTTTATATTTTCTTTTTATTATTATTATTATTATTATTACTACTATTATTTTTTGCACCTCTCTATATACCTCTATATCTTCTTATATATAAAAGTCAATGTCTGTTTCGCGATAAACTCAAAAACTACTGAACCAATTGGTACCAAATTTTGCAGGTCGCTTTTTATTAACCTGAAGAAAATTTACGGCTATATTTTGATTAGTATTTTTGGCTATTTATTTTTTCATTTGAAGAAAATTTTTTACGCGGAGTAAATACGAGACGAATTAACAACACCAGGCCAATTAAGAGACCAATGAGCGTTCTGCATTTTTTTCAAGTTGATTGCGTACTTTTTTTTGTAAATATCTTTTTATACGAGTGTTACTTTTTTTACAAAAGTATTGAGAAAGAAATTTATATTACTAAGTTACGGTAAGTGCACACAATGCAATTAAAAAAAAAAACTTTACAAAATTAGCGTTAATGTATGTAAATAATGGCTTTCGTATTTTTTATTCATTTTTGTTCTGGCCTTTGTTTTTATTATATCTTTTTTTATCGTTTAAAATGCAGTCGCAGTCATTAGCAAACACATATGTTTGCCTAATTTCCATGTGCTCTTTTATTTTTTACAGAAAATTATTTACATGCCAGTATTTTGGATTATTTTTTTAAAAGCCTATTTTTTCTTATTCTTACTGAGAAGATGGGCATCGAAGTCAAGATCCATCGCAGTCACTCACTCAACTCAGGCAATTTCAAGGGTTAATGCGCTGGGGCGGGTACCTCTGGGGTTGGGTGGAAAAGCTGCCATCTATTTAGACTATATTGATTTTGGAACAACTAAATGGATTGAAAAAAAATAATTAAATCAAATACCTAAACACTAATATGATACAATTTTTGCCAACACACACACACTTTTTGCCTGTGGTTTATGTGTTACTTCTGTATTGCTATTCTATGGCACTTCTACTATTATTGATGTACTTTCAGTATGAAGGAAATTTCACTCGGGGGAATTCTCGGGCGAAGCCGGGCCATTCGTCTAGTAACACAATATAACTCAAATATTTAAATCGCCCGTTGCACTCTCCATCTTAGATATGAAAAACCTAAGAGAAAATATCTTTGAATACAAACAAACAAAACTTGATCATTTAGAGGTCGATTAACTAATTTCTCGCAAGGAATTTTAAAATAAACTGTTTTCAAGCTCATGGGTTGAACTACTGGCTCCGTACGTGACGACTTCTGAGCCTTCAAGAAAACGCCATTTATAAAATTGAAAGATCGCTGATACTTTTTATTTTACATGGGACGTCTGGAATGAAATATATATATATATACGTGTATATATGTATGTGTGTGTGAAACATAAATAAAATAATAAAAAAGGTCAGGTGTTGGTATTAAAATCAAAAAAGACATATCCTGACCACATGTGCTTTTTAGATGGCAGAGCGTCTTATAGTGAAATAGAAATCAATTAAACGTTAATTCAGCCTGTTCCCTGATATTTGGCCAACCCATTTTATTGACAAATCAAGAAAAGACAACCACGAACGCGCTTTATTTCTTTTCCACTAGATGGCGCTCTGCCATCTAAAAAGCACACGTGCTCGTGGTCAGGATATGCCTTTTTTATTTTAATATATATATATGGAAGCAATGGTCGCCTCTCCCGTCAAAATAAACGTCAGAATCTGACGCCATCTATTGACCGTCGCCGCAACTAGCGGCATCGGGTCGGTGACAAAGCCACAACACCAACTTTGGCAAACTGATAAGCATCCACCTAGAGACCATGGTTTCGGGCTGATGGCCCTCGTCAGTCTAGGGCGAACTTTATTCCATGAGATCCACACGGGATCTAATGGAATCCTCACAATCTACCAAAGAGGTGTTTTGCTGGCAATGTGGCTGGGCCAAATCTATTGGCAAAACATAGATGTAAAATTTCGTCAGATTCTGACGTTTATTTTGACGGGAGAGGCGACCATTGCTTCCATGGATTAATTTCCTCCCGGCAAATTTTCCATCTATGTTTTGCCAATAGATTTGGCCCAGCCACATTGCCAGCAAAACACCTCTTTGGTAGATTGTGAGGATTCCATTAGATCCCGTGTGGATCTCATGGAATAAAGTCCGCCCTAGACTGACGAGGGCCATTAGCCCGAAACCATGGTCTCTAGGTGGACGCTTATCAGTTTGCCAAAGTTGGTGTTGTGGCTTTGTCACCGACCCGATGCCGCTAGTTGCGGCGACGGTCAATAGATGGCGTTAGATTCTGACGTTTATTTTGACGGGAGAGGCGACCATTGCTTCCATGGATTAATTTCCTCCCGGCAAATTTTCCATATATATATGTAGTAATCCCGACCAAGCCGATGTGGAATGTACTGGGCAGTCGTGGTAGTGGGTGCGTGATGGGATTCCCGCACGGGGACAGCAAGGAACAGAGGCAGGTCTAGATGGTAGCTCCAAGGTAGACCACGGACGAAGGCAGTCGAACCATGGGTGGCGCGGATGCCCTAAGCCTACGCGGATAGAAGGGGGGGGGGGGGGGGGGGGGTGAGAGATCCGACCGACCGTATAACGGCGTCGCTCTGAAAACAACTCCCTTTTTCTCTTTTCTGGGCCTTTTTATATTGGACTCCCGCATATGGGGTGATTCCTGATTGGCTACTGTAATCACGCCACTTTCTGGCCGTCGCCTTGTCGCCGTCTAGTCTACCTTTACTTCTTTGTTTTATTTGTCACTTCCATTGTTACAAGGTCGATACATATTTTTATATAGAGATGGGGTTATAATAAATATCAGAAGAAGGTTGTGAACTATCTAACTCAAAATATACTACATATATATATGGAATATAAGAATTTTATATAATTTTATAATATAAGGATTTTAACTAAAACCCCCCCATTAAAGATTTAATATGTTTATCATCATTATCTGATTTTGGATCAACTTTAAATGATTTAGTCATAAAGATCATCTTAAGAATATCTCATTTAAAATCTACAATAGAAAAGAAGCATAACAAAAAGCTGGAATATTGGGCTAAAAAATATCACGTACCATCATTAATAAGAGTCAAGAAATATTCTACAGTTATTAACCTATCCCAATCAAATCTCACCACAGATGAAATAAATATACTATCAAACGGTTTAAAGCACAGAATAATAGGAAAACCAGACCCTATAAAAATTATTAGTGGAGTAGAAATAGCCATAACAAAACTGAAGAACCAAGATAAGAGTGAAATTAGACATAGGATAACCAGTATTCTAAAAACGCCAAGTAACCTTCCTCTGCATAATCCACACGAAAGAAAAATTATCCAAAACCTCAAAAACAAAAAAATATTTGATATTTACACAGGCAGATAAAGGCGGAATGACAGTAATCATGGACCGGACAGACTATTGCAGAAAAATGGATGAAATTTTAGAGGATCAGACTACATTTAAACCTATCAATGAAACAGATAAGAAAAATTTCTTTATACATTTTAAAAAAGAATTGAACAGACTATTAAAAAGCAGGCGCATATCTCAAAAGATGAACATACTTTATTTCTTAACACAAAGCAATAACGCGCCATCTATACATATAAAATAAAAGGATTTAAAAACGCGAATGTTTCTTTTATACATAAAACGAACTTCTACTGTCCTTACTGCGATGAAAAAATATATTGGGAGGGCTTGGCTCATCAGTGGTGAACCCTCCCAGCGGTTTCGCCAATTTAATCCACCAGACCGCTTCTCAGAGCTCTAATATTGTATTGGATCATTCTGCTTTTATATGCTACACTGAAGGATGGAATCTTAGAAATGATTTTCAAGTAAACTATGGACATAAGCTTATAGGACAGTAGAATTATATTCAAATATTTGCTTCGAGCAATGCTCTTCAGCAAACTATATTAAGCCATCCTAATGGCTTTGTCTTTATAGTTTGCTGAAGAGCATTGCTCGAAGCAAATATTTGAATATAATTCTACTGTCCTATAAGCTTATGTCCATAGTTTACTTGAAAATCATTTCTAAGATTCCATCCTTCAGTGTAGCATATAAAAGCAGAATGATCCAATACAATATTAGAGCTCTGAGAAGCGGTCTGGTGGATTAAATTGGCGAAACCGCTGGGAGGGTTCACCACTGATGAGCCAAGCCCTCCCAATATATTTTTTCATCGCAGTAAAGACAGTAGAAGTTCGTTCGCGTTTTTAAATCCTTTTATTTTATACTTTATTTCTTTCGAATATGGAAAACAATAGTTACATTTACGGCAAACCAAAGATACACAAAGAAAACTTCCCACTAAGACCAATAGTAGCTTTCCATCACTCACCTTTATCTCCAGTAGCCAAATTTTTAATAGCTTTTCTACGCCCCATAATCAATAGTAAGTCTTTTCCATTGTCAATTTCTAAAATACCGAACTTTATAAATGATATACTTAACCTTAAAATTCACAATAACTACGTATTAGTTTCGTTTGATGTAGAGGCACTTTACCCCAGTCTACCCCATGAATTAATCATAGATAATACTAGAACATTTCTAATTGAAAATAAAACAGATATCTCAAGCATTGAAAAAATTATTGATTTAATAACGTTATGTTTAAAAATAAACTTATTTTCATTTAACTCGAAAACATATAAACAGGTTAAAGGTTCCCCCATGGGAAGCCCGCTATCATCCCCCATAGCTGAAATAGTTATGCGTACTATAGACACGTGGATCACATCTCTATACCCTGAAGACATTATTATATATAGAATATATATAGATGATATTTTTTTGCATATGTACAGACAGCCAACTTTCCCATATCCTAGCCTCCTTGAATAGTTACCATACAAATATTAATTTTACAGTAGAAAAAGAGAATAACGATATCCTCTCCTTTTTAGATATTAAAATCATAAGGTTAGAAGACAAATTAAATACAGGTGTTTATTATAAGCCATCCTTCATCCCAAACTACATTAGATATTCTTCATTCTGTCATCTTAGCCATAAGATCAACATTATAAAAACATTATCTAAAAGAGTATTCACACATTGTTCTTCACCTCAATTAAAAACAGAAGAAACACAAAATATTATTAAAAACCTATTATCATCAGGTTACCCAAAATCCTTCATCCTGCGACATTTTTATCAGACTGCAGAAAACACCAAATCAATAACTCAAAAATAATAAATTTATAAAGCACTATGTATCATCCCATATTCCCCACAGTCAGTATCCATAGCTAGAACACTTAGAAACTATGGTATCAAAACTATGTACAATAATTCTCCAAATTTAGGTAATATGATAAGAAACCCGTTGACAAAGAACCAACCCAACATTCCAATCAATAGAAAACAAGCAATATACTCCATTTCATGTAATAACTGTAATTCGAAATATGTAGGAGAGACTGGAAGAAAAGTTTATAATAGAATAACCGAACATAATTGAAATATCATCAATAGTGACCCAAGATCTTTAATAGTTCAACATATAGAAGAAACAGGCCACACATTTAACTTATCCCAACCCATAGTGCATTACGACAACATCCACAGTAAATACCAATGACTTTTAATAGAATCTATGATAACCAAACAACAAAACAGCATAAACAGGTGTGTAGAAATATCAGAAATATATGAAACACTATTAACAAACGCTAAGCCTTAGATTTAAAATATGTAAAATATAGTTAAATATATAAACAATCTATATTACGTAATCTTATATGTAAATATATATCCATTATTATTATCTTTATTAAAACTTTATAAATATGCAAAAAATTATTATGTAATATATATATACCATCAAATTGTTACTGTGATACTCCTGTGGAAGGACTGCCAAGTCCGAAAGCTTGGGAATAAAAATAATTTTGAACAAGAAACTTAGCCCTGGAGACCTTATTTTCTTTATACTAATATATATAATATAAAAAAAATGCTTGTCGACTTCACTGTGATAAAGTGCTTTGTCCTGAGAATCCTCGGGAGTGGATGGGGTTTTGTATGTTTGGGGCAGTCGTTATCGATGGCGGTGGATGAAAAATCGGCACACTATATCGATTAATGAATCACAAAACACCTCGGAATATTAATCATTGGCGGCTCGGGAGAGGAGATGGAAGGATTTTCGCGATTAAATTGGATTGAGATGACTCACATCTTGGACCTCGAGGCACTACTTTTAGAAGATGCACACACACGTCTTGACACACACGTTACACCGACCGAACTGCGGTTGCCCCACCCCCCGGCTTGGGTCATGTGGGACCCTGCTTGACCTTTGATTGGTCCCTGTCTCTGTCGGCCATGATGGTTGGTCGGGAAGGAGCTTTGCCTAACATCCCAATCTCTCAGGACATTCAACTCTGGAATATGAGGGCCTCTTTGTTCTAAGTGACCTAGATACACGACTTGGATCTGTCGTTCTTTTCTCTTCTACTTCTTCCATCTCCACGTCCTTTGACTGCCATCTTTATTTGAATCCATACAGAATACATTATATCCAACATGGTACATAATTATTTATTAGACAATATTCTTTATAATATTACAGATGCGCCCCCTATGAATAAGAATTTTAAAAGGGATCTGTATTAAATTCTGAAAAAAAGAAAAATAATTTTTTTGGGAAAGAAAAAAAATAAAATTTTTTTAAAATAGTGAGTGGTTAGATACAATTGGGGAGAAAGTAAATGATGGAAATAAGTAAAAAAAAGAAATTTGAGTAGATAGGGGTGCTTGCTAAACTAGGAAAAAATATGATAATTTTTTGGAGAAAAAAAAAAATCTTGCCTGCATAGGTGTTCAATCTTGCTGTGTGGAAACCCACAGCAAGGGAAACTCTATGAGGTGCAATCCAAACAAAACATATAAGACATTAACAGAAATAAAAAGAAAACTATAGACAATAAATTTTGGTGATGGAGGGAAAAAAAAAGAAAAAAGAAATCTGATTAGCCTTTGGGGCGGTGAAAAAATATAAACAAAACATAAAAAAAAGAAATCAAAGCTCCTGTATGATAACTGAAGGCTGATACATGAGAAGTATTGCGTCAGGTCAGTTGTTCATTCAGTTAGGACAAAACAAGGTTTAAACAATAAAAGGAAAAAATAAACTTGAGGTGATTAAGAAATTGAAAGGGTGATAGACATGGATGGTGGGAATAAAAAAATAAAAAAAAAAAAATAAATAAAAGTGCTGGTTGTGTACAAGTCCTTTAAAATTGGTTAACAAAAATATACACAAAAGAAGAATATTTTTTTTACATAACAATGTCCAATCTTTGTTTATTATAGGGTCGTAGGTCATAAGGTTGCCAAAACTATATAGGTGCGTGAATGTATGCGAGTGTGTGTGAGTGTATGTTCCAGAAAGTAACTTTAAGTGTGGTGACACGCGAAAAGTGACGGCGGGTTTGTTTACATTCCGCAGGGAGGATGTGACGTCGGTCACGTGATCGGAAAGGACGTGACGTCGGCGCGGCGGAAGGTTTCTGTAAAGTGGACGCCAGCTGACAGCGGGGTGATCGACGAGTGTTTGTAAAGGTGGGGAGATTGCTATTCGACTTGGCGCGCTCTAAAGAGGGTTTGGAAAATCTCTCCTATGATTTCACCTATTAGAGCGACCAAGGCATGACTGTGGACAAGGATGGTCCATAACTCCGGGAGAATTATTCCTATGGTTCGATGGATTAGTTCCACTACGGCGATGGTTATTTCGAATAGGGCTTCCTGTAGTTGGAAGAGACGGTTGGGCTGCAGTGTATAGACACTGACATACAGTAGGGTGGCCATGGGTAATAGTACAGTGGGTAGGATGAAAAGGTTGATGAGGTATAGGAGGTGGAACAAGGGGAAGGTTTTCACGTTACGAAAAAACCTTGCCTGTAAGGGAATTGGTTTGGGATCAGCCCTAACTGTAGGGATTGGGGTTTTAACTTTGGTTATATGGGTTGGACGGGATATTGCAGGTTGGGGAATATCGCGTTGGGCGATAATGTTACATTGTGGGTCAACAGGGGTGGTAGTGGTACAATTGCCTATTGTAGGAGCAAAGCGCTCAACTGTAAAGAGGTCTGGGGTGAGGTGCTCGAACAGTGGTGGTAGCGTCCTAGATTGGGGTTTAGCAGGGTGTGGTATCAGAGTGGGAGGTGCGATATAACGAATATTTTCGTTATAGTACTGTAATTTATTTACATGGACTGTGTCGGTATTCCGATTTAGAGGTTGGTTGGGTCGGTTTATTCTCACCACGTTGGGAGAGATGATCTCTAAGATCTCGTAGGGACCCGTGAAATACGGAGCCAGTTTGCCTGTGTTGGGGTGATGGTAAACTTTTACCAACACGAGATCTCCGGGTTCAAAATGGGGTGTCTTATGTTGTTGGTCGTAGGCATGTTTGTCCTTGAGGTGCTTGGCCTGGGTACGTTCATGGGCTATCCGTCGGGCTGTGGTTAAAACGGGGTAGGGGTTTACATGCTCAGTGAGCTCGGGAGGTAGAACGCCGAACATCAGGTAGCCAGGTGGGAACCCGGTAACTGAGTGGGGCGTGTTGTTATACACCACAGTAACGCGCTTCGCCAGCTTAGTCCATGCGGCTTTGGGGTTTTCCAAATGGAGTAACCTTAGTTTGCCTGTTAAGGTAGCGTTCAGGCGCTCGCATAGACCATTAGCTTGGGGGTTGTTACTGGTGGTGAGCAGGGGATGGATGTTCCTGTTAATCAGGAACTTCCTGAACTTTGGTGAGGTGAACGCAGGCGCTCTATCCGTGAGTAGGCGTTTCGGAGAGCCGTCCTGCAACACTCGCCTTATCACCTGTTGATAGGTGGTGAGGCTGGTAGATTTTGAGGGGAAGGTCCACGTGTAGCGCGAAAAGTGATCCACCACAACGTGGAGGTAAGCTTTGGCGTTACCATATTTGGCAAGTCCAGCTATGGTGTCGAGGGCGACCAGATCAAAAGGCTGAGTGGCCACAGGAAGTTGTCCTAGTTCCCCAAACGTGGGACCTCGAGGGGGTTTTGTTGACTGACAGATGGCGCAGGCTTTGGTGGTTTTGGAGATGTCTTCTGACATCCCCTTCCAGTAGTACTGGGGAGAGATGAGCCTGGTCATCTGGGATATGCCCGGGTGGTTGTACCGACTGTGCACCTTTGTTAGTAGGTCGGGAACGAGGGCGTCAGGGACGACAATTTTGGTTACACCTCTACGCTTTAGGGTTTGCAGTCCGTTTCGATCAATGGTCAGTTTAGATTCTCCCGAAGGAGTGAGTTGGTGGTTCTTAATGATGGTGGCGTCTAAGAATCCACAAAACGGGTTACGGGATAGGAGGTCCGCTTCATGTTGTAGTGATCCTTTTATGTAGCGGACTTCGTATTCGTAACACGATAACCTCAAACTCCATCGGAATAATCTGCCTGACGGGTTTTTGATCGTCTTCAGCCACTGCAGTGCGTGATGGTCAGAAAATATGGTGAATTTTCTGCCCATTAGATACACACGGAACTTCTCCACGCTCTCGACAATGGCGAGGCATTCTAGTTCGGAGATGGTGTAGTTCCGCTCGTGTACACGCAGAGCGCGGCTGAAATATTGGACTGGGTAGGCCTTCCCAGCGGAGTGGACTTGTTTGAGGACGCCTGCAATGCCAAGTGTTGATGCATCGCAATATACCTGGCATGGTAGTTCATCCTTGTAGAGGTGCAATACGGGGTGTTGTGTGAGGCTTTCCTTCAGGCTGGTGAACGCCTTTTGGCATTTGTCATCCCAGTCCCACGTCACATCCTTCTTGAGAAGGTTGTTGAGTGGGGTCCGCAAACGGGCATAGTCCGGGATGAACTTATTATAGACGTTCACGGCGCCTAAGAAGGATTGCAGCGTTTTGCGATTGTTCGGGGGTGGGATAGCGTGGATTACGTCGGTATTGCGGATAAGTGGGGTGGTGGTACCAGCGGTGATTGTGTACCCCAGAAATTCGATGGTCTGCCTAAAAAACTCGCATTTGGTGAGGTTGAGTTGCAAGTTCTCCGCGTCGCAGAACGCGAAAAACCTGCGCAGGTGTTCTTGGTGTTCCTCCAGTGTCTCCGAATATATGACAAAGTCGTCAAAATAGTGCGCCACACAATCAAGTCCGTGCCCCTGCAGGACCTGATTGATTGCCCTTTCATAGATCTGTGGACTGGTCTTAAGTCCGAAAGGCAATCGGGTGGGCTGATACAACCCGTCTATCGTGGCGAAGGCCAACAGTGGTCGAGAATCAGGGTGTATCGGCACTTGCCAATATGCGGAGGAGACGTCGGCAGTCGAGAAATACTTGGCCCGCGCGAGACGGTCCAGTATATCTTCGATCCTCGGGAGTGGATGGACATCGGAGCTTATGACCTCGTTCACCTTCCTATAGTCGATACAAAACCTTTTGGTCTTGTCTCGCTTGGTCACTAGGGTGACCGGGCTAGAGAAAGGGGAGTAGGACGGCTCAATGATGTCATTATCCAACATCTGTCGGATCTGACTGCGTATTTCCCGTTGGTCGCATATCGGTACCCTATATGGGCGGATGGTGACGACTTTGTCGGAGTTGGTGGCGATTCTTACTGGGGGAACCTTTAGGCATGGGACCGCGAATTTGTTCCGGGAGAACACGTGTTGGTATTGGCGCAATAGCGCCGGGAATTGAGGTGGATACGGTGGCTGCGGTTGATTGTCTATGGGGATCCCTGGGAGGTGTTCTGGTGATGATGGGTGGTGTGTGTGGTACATGGAATGGTGTGTGGAATGGGGATGTTTGGGTGTATGGTGAAGGTGGTCCGTTTGGACCTTGGTGGGGTGTGAGAGGTTGGCATTGGGTGGTTGTTCTGGTACCTTGACCTTATAATAAGAGCAGTTGGCTCTAAAAAAGTTCTTTGATTGGACATGGTGCGGTGGTTGGGTGAGTCCCTGGGTTGTGGACGTGTTGTCCGAAAAATGCGCATATTGGGTATTGTTGGCGGAAGGCGGAAAAATAGTGTGGGCCTTGCATAGGTCCGCCTGGCATTCCCAATATGTGCACCTTTCGGGCAACACAGCAAAGTGGTAGGTCAGGGGCGACAAAGGTGCGTCGAGTTGGTACATAGTGCCATGTGCAAAATCGATTTTTAATTTGAATTTACGGAGGGTATTAATACCAAGTATTCCAAATGGTAGAGGGGCGTCCACCACGTGGAATACTTCGTTTTGGGTTATGGCATGAATGGATAGGGGGAAGGTAATCTGGCCTATTGTTGGCACGTGGCCATCTATTGTCTGTAAATTTATTATTTTTTTAGTTATTAAATTTAGGTCAGGGAAATTATTCTTTAAATTTTTATATATGGCACATGACACTAGGTTAACGGACGCACCCGTGTCTATCAGGAATGGTAGGGACAGTCCATGGGAGATTGGCAGTCTAATTGTCAGATTGACGAAAGGCCTGGTCAGTAGGCCTACCTGCTGGCTGCTGGTCTGGGGCTCCCTTGGTTATCCCAGTGGCTTGTGCGCGTGACGCTGGGTGATGGGGCTGGGCTCGCGGCCGTTGTTCCGCTAGTTGCGCGGAGCGCGCTGCTCGTGCGTCTCCGGAGGCACGGGGCAACTGCGGGGCTTGTCTGAGACGACACTCAGAGTGCCAGTGTAGTCCACCACAAAAACGGCAGTCTGTTGGCGGGGTCGACCTGGTTGGCACTGTTCTTGGACTAGGTCGCACCGGTGCGTAGGGGCCCAGTAGGGGTGGTGCGTGCTCGTCTGGGTGCCTTGGAGATGGTGCGCCGCTGCCGCGGATCCGCTGCACCAGCCGGAACCATGCACCTAGGTTCTCTGGCGGCACAATGCGGACGAGGCGCTGGTCGGAGGGTGGCAGCCCCTCGGTGAGCGTCTCCAAGATGACCTCTTGTGGGAGGCCCAGTTGTAGACCCAGCGCGGTCTTATTCCGATAGTATTCTTCCAGGTTGGGCTGTCCGGCCAGCTTCATGGAGAAGTATTGGGCATACGTGGCCTCATTGGTCTCCGGATAGAGATCCAGGAAGGTCTGTCTCACCTGGATGTAATGTTGGGTCTCCATCCGAAGCCTCCTGAAGTGTTCTAGCGGTTTGTTGTTCAGGTAACGGGGTAGGCGGAGCACTTTTTCCGTGTTGGTGAGACCATCCCAGTCTGTTTTCTGGTCATATGTCCGAAAGAACTGGGCGGCTGGGTAGGTCCCGTCGAAGCTCTGGACTTCTATCTCCGTCCGATGGGTCACGCGGTCGCTGGTGGTCTGAAGGGCAGATAAACACGCCGCGAGGCGTGCCAAGACGGCCGGCAACTCTGCCGACGGAGGAGGTGGTTCTATTTTGGGAGTACTTACGGCGGGGTTGTTTTCTCCCTCTGCGGTGTCTTCCTCCGCGTCTTGCGTTTCGTTTTTCTCGTCCATCCTGTCGGCTCTCTATAATATAAAAAAAAATGCTTGTCGACTTCACTGTGATAAAGTGCTTTGTCCTGAGAATCCTCGGGAGTGGATGGGGTTTTGTATGTTTGGGGCAGTCGTTATCGATGGCGGTGGATGAAAAATCGGCACACTATATCGATTAATGAATCACAAAACACCTCGGAATATTAATCATTGGCGGCTCGGGAGAGGAGATGGAAGGATTTTCGCGATTAAATTGGATTGAGATGACTCACATCTTGGACCTCGAGGCACTACTTTTAGAAGATGCACACACACGTCTTGACACACACGTTACACCGACCGAACTGCGGTTGCCCCACCCCCCGGCTTGGGTCATGTGGGACCCTGCTTGACCTTTGATTGGTCCCTGTCTCTGTCGGCCATGATGGTTGGTCGGGAAGGAGCTTTGCCTAACATCCCAATCTCTCAGGACATTCAACTCTGGAATATGAGGGCCTCTTTGTTCTAAGTGACCTAGATACACGACTTGGATCTGTCGTTCTTTTCTCTTCTACTTCTTCCATCTCCACGTCCTTTGACTGCCATCTTTATTTGAATCCATACAGAATACATTATATCCAACATGGTACATAATTATTTATTAGACAATATTCTTTATAATATTACATATATATATATATATATATATATATATATATATATATATATATATTAAAAATAAAGAAGGCATCTCCTGACCACAAGCACATGTGCTTTTTATATGTATCTGATAATTAAAAAACCCCAGTCATTCTACCATGTCCCTGCCTATGTCCAACCACCTTGTACCCTGTACCAACTTACTGTATGACATGATGTACTGCTAAGAGCCAAGTAAAATACGGACTGTATGTCAGACAGACAGAGAAAAACAATGAGATAATACGATTATAGATATCCATAAACGATTTCAGTTAGGCCTAGAGTTAAGAGGAATTTTTTCTATCTCGCATCATTAGCGCTAGGTCAACGACACTTTTATTCCAGAGAACTCCAAGACAAAGGGCCCCGGAGTTGAATTCGCTGAAAACAACTTTATTTAGGTCAATGCTCCATCCTCCCATTTTCTGCTATAACATCAAAGATGGCTTCCCAGTCGTTTGGACCAATCAAGGCGATTCTTCATCTTCCATGATGTAATGAATGACCAATCAGAATCTCAATAGAGGTCACGTGACACCACTCGACTGGGGAAGTCTCAGTAGCGTCTCCGAGTCTCATCCGTGCTAGACGCGTCGCCTGATCCAGCGTAAATCGCGGGGCGTAAGCTCACTCTCCTCCATGCTCTCTGTCTGTCAGCATCAGTTCCCTTGACCAATCAATCCTGTGTCCTCACTCCTGCCATCACGACTGCAAAATTCACCAATCCAATCCCAACTTCCAGTTGACAGCACCTTCGCTGTCACAACTGCCACAGAGCAAACGCAGAATCGGCAAGATTCTCCACAGAGAAAAGAGAGTCGACACCAATTCACAACGATTCTCACATGTATGTTATATAAAAATATTATTTTATTTTAAATTATAATTTCATAGATTCAAATACTCTGCTAAATCGACCGCCAGAGGTCACTCTTCCCCTATAAAAACTCGTTGTTGTTGGCGTCTGGGCGTCTCTGCGCACCAGGGGAAAACTGGTGCTGCACTCCAACACTCCAGAGGCCATTCCTGCCGTCAGCTCTGCCCTGGACATTAAGCTCCAAGGCCTGAAAGTTCGGGAACTGAGGCAATTCCTCCCAAGAATCTGCCTCTTCAACGTGGAGGCGGAAACCGCGGATGAGGACATTGTCAAGGCCTTCCTTTCCACCGATGCCCTCAGCCAGCTTCCTGGAGACAAGTCTGTCCGAGTGGCACACAGATCTCCGACCAGAAATGGCACCTGCACGGCCTTTATTGAGATGGACTTGGCTTCCTACAAGGCCATTGGAAGACGCGGCAGGATCATTGTGGACCAAGTGATCCTGAACTACGAAGAGTCTATCGGCGTCCGCTACCGCTGCTGTGGCTACGGCCACAACGCCGATAGGTGCACCAAGGCTACAGTCACCTGCTTCCACTGCGCTTCTGGTTACCACCAAGGCCGAAGCTGTCCAACTCTTGCCAACCCGCGCACGGCCAAGTGCGCCAACTGCTCAGCCAAGGGCCTCTCTGCCGACCACGAGGCAAGATCAATGTCTTGCCCAACTGCCAGAGCTAGAGCTGCAAAGTTCTAGTCCTCCCGCCTTCTTCCTGCCTCCTGACCTCCGCGGACCTAATCCAGCCTAACCTGCCTCTTCGCTGACGGTGATCCTGTCCTTAGCCTCTCCATCCTGGTCATAGTGGTTTTATATATTCCGCTTTACGCGGCCATTGGGGCTCAAAAATCATTTATTTTGGTTAGCAGCCCCGTAAATAAAGATATTTTCTCTATCCCAATGGCCGGTTCAAAACTTTTGTACATTATGTAAATAATCTTTTGTTTTCCTTATTCTACTCGCCTTAAGCCAGGCAGTACTTTTATCATTTTTTTTTTTTTAAATATATATTCCATGGGTTCAATTAAAGCAATATCTGATAAAAACTATTTTGACGTGACAACGTCTTAAATTAGGTTGCGGCTGGGAGTCACTTATGAAAAAGTGTAACGCCCGGTAACGTTACGATGAGTCACCGAACGAGAGTGCTGCGCGCGCAGCGCTAGAGAATTAGGCGCATTGAATCGGCGCATGCTTGTCTCTGTCTTTGTCTTTCTCGAACGTTCTTGGCGTTGGAAAAACAAGAAAGCGTCATAATACAAGTTCACACGTGTGGTGTAAATTATTAGTTTAAAAATAATTAATTAATTAATTATTATTTTACAAATTTTAAATAGTTTCAAATTTATTTAGCAAAAATTTGAACCTTCGATCTGAATAAATGTTTTGATTTTCGAATTGATTCTTTAAAATTACAAATATTAAGAAAAAGTGGCAGATATAAGAAAACTTTATTTAAACTGTGTTGAGCAAGAATTTTAACATCTAATTTAAGTAAATGTTTTAATTTTCAACTTCATCATTTACAATTACAAATTTTATTTAATTTCAAATTTATTTAGCAAAAATTTGAACCTTCGATCTGAATAAGTGTTTTGATTTTCAAATACCAACGCGGCTGGTGGAGTGGCGATCTATCGTAAATTATCATCGACATCTACGGCGGAAGTGTTCCAAGTTGCGATTACAGACGTAACTCGTGTCATTAAAACCAAGGGTGACATGTGCATGACTGAAGTTACTTGCTTCGCCGCTAATACTAGCTTCAAGTTTATACTCGGTGCTGTATATATTCATCCAGGAGCTAGTATGCAGGATATTGGAATGTTACTATGGCAAGGACTCGGTCCGTACATTCACAACAGCCATTATCATCGACATCTACGGCGGAAGTGTTCCAAGTTGCGATTACAGACGTAACTCGTGTCATTAAAACCAAGGGTGACATGTGCATGACTGAAGTTACTTGCTTCGCCGCTAATACTAGCTTCAAGTTTATACTCGGTGCTGTATATATTCATCCAGGAGCTAGTATGCAGGATATTGGAATGTTACTATGGCAAGGACTCGGTCCGTACATTCACAACAGCCAGTACGTGCCACCGTTCGTGCAAGTTGATTCTAGTATACCGATTCTTCTGTGTGGTGATTTTAACAAAAACGTAAAGCCTGACAACTCGTTTCTTAATTTCATGAAAAATACGTATAATCTTGATTGCGTATCAAACGTTTCTAAGTCAACTACGTTAAAAGGAACAACTATCGACTTGACTTTCGCAAGACACATTACAGCAGAAACACTTCCTTAAACACTCAAATAGGAATTAGTTAAGTTTAAGTTTACATGTACAATGTTTTAGTAAACAAAATATATTTCTATAGTTAAAATTTGTGCAATTCTTATTTTCATTCAATTCCTTGTTCCTATTGTGCAATTTAATTATATTCATATCAATAAATATTCTACCGTTGTCACGTAAAATCTTCGCCCGTAAAACCGACTTTACAGGCAACCATTATTTATTATTATACTTTCAAGAATTTTAACCACGACTGCATTACCATAATCCTCAACATGATTTAAATTCAATCAGAAAATCTATTTTATTTTTTGTATATAATATATATATAGTAGAACATCCCTGTAAAGGACACTTAGTTGCAGAACCAAAGTGTCCTTTAGGGAGAGGTGTCCTCTTACCGGATAGCTACTAAATAGTAATTTTGCAAATAAAAACTGTCCTTTGTAGAGAGGTGTCCTCTAGCGCGAGTGTCCTCTCTCATGGAGGTTCTACTGTATATATATATAAATCATAAGAATGCAGCAATTTCACGCCAAAATATGTCTCCTCCTCCGTACAATATTTGGCCGAGGATGTTCCGCCGCCAGGTCAGGAGTTCAAGGCCCAACTTACCAAACATAAACACATCGACTGGTTTGTGCATCGCAAATCTCCCCGGACTTTCTGAGGAACGTGAGTACATTCTCCTCCTCGTTTTTGCTTGTTTGGTTTCGGGAATGCCTCGATTGTTATGACAATTGTGATGTCTAGCGTTTGTGTTTGATGTGTAATCACAAAACTTGAAATTAGCCTTCTAGTGAGAGTTTGAGATCCAAAACTAGTCGATCTTCATTCATTGATTTGACAGCAGAAAGTCGAGAACTTTCCTCAAACTTTCACACTCCATCTAACGCCAACTTTGCTTCGCCCAACTCCTCCACTTTGAATAAATTGAACGTTTACTCGGCCACTGTAGCCTATGGCATCACGACGCTTGGAACTTCTGCGGCAGAAAAAAAAACCGTTTTTACCATCCACAATAGCTGCTCTCTCAACCACATGCCGCTGAGAAAGTTTGTATGAACAGCAAGACAATACTCCTGCGCACAAGGAGATTTTTTTGTAGCAAAGTTTTTAATTATTTTATTAACAGAGTATCATTTTTTATGTTTATATTTTGATACTCTGTTAACTTCCCTGATTGCTTATATTTTGTTTATTATTCATAGTTTGTTCCACTCTATCCAAAAAGTTTGTTCGGGCCCGCAGCGAACAGTATTCACTCCAACTCTGGAAGGAATTATATGTCACAGATCACTCCACAAGAAACCTCAGGAGAATAGCTGCATTCCCAAACACTCTCATGGCGATCCTGCCCAAAATAAAATTTTGTGGCACCACCTCCACAATCCTCACAGGTCATGGCTTTGTCAAAACCGATGCTGCAAAATTATCTAGAGACGATCCTACCTGCCCACACTGCCACGAGGAAGACCAAACTGTCGACCACCTTCTCTTCAGATGTCCCGCCTACCACCTTCATAGGTTCCAAACAGCCACCCTCCTAGGAATAAATATATTTGCCCCTGAAGACCTGCAGAACATCCCCAAGCACAAGTCAGCCTGGCGACACCTGATAAACTGGATGTCTGCTGCCACCATTAGACGTGAAGTCTAAAGACCAACCCGGATAGTTGGCAACTTTGGTATGCTCCAGGAATCCGGGTTACCTAAATAAATAATAATATTCATAGTTTGTTCTTGCCTTGAATAAATTGCTGTCTCATCCTGAAGTTTGTCTTCCCTAATTTTCCACGTGGCATTTTGATGGAGATGCCGGTAAATTAGGGAAGACGAACTGAAGATCGCCGAGAAGACCTAGAGGCCATGGGTGATGTGATCTACATTTTCAGAGACTGACTCCAGGATTCCACTGCCGTGTCAAAGCCAAGACTTCCCTCCAAAATGACGATTTTCCTATAGACGATACGACGACAAAGCCGCTCTTCACGTCGCAAGAAAAAGGACGCCAAGGTACTATGGACAATGTTCCAAGACTTCGATGGGATCCTTGACAGAAGCACGTCAGATCCATGTCAATAACTACAATAATTGCAAGCTGTGGGTCACAGCTCCCATAGAGAAGGAACTATGTAGAAAAAAAGAGAGTATTTATTATTTTATTAGCAGAGTATAATCTTTTACGTTTATATTTTGCTTACTCTATAAACTCCTTCATTGCTTTTGTTTATCATTCATAGTTAGTTCTTGCCTTAAATAAATTGCTGTGTCATCCCGAAGTTTGTCCATCCTAATTTTCCACGTGGCATTTTTCACTCAGAGATTATAATTCAGGAAATCACACAGTGGTGTCGTTGCTGTATATTATCATTGTACAGAATATTTTAACATTACACACAGGAGCCCTCGAGTTCTGACCGAGCCTGTCCAACCAATGGTAACTTGTCAAAACCCGCAATCCTGTAGCAATGAACATCCAATAGTGTAAGTGAGCCCCGCACCAAAGTAGGGTGGTTGTGTCTCAATGTATGTGTGTTGGGTCCGAAGACCGTTCCATCCTTATCAAAGGAGGTGCTAACCGTCTCTTTCTATTTTTCCAACAAGTGTTGCATATCGTTGATAGTTGCAGTATTAAAATGATGAAGGAGTTGATTAAAATATGTTTATCATAAACACTTTCGAGTCCCAGAGTATTCAAACCTTATAAAACCATGAAAGAAAGAGAGTGAACAAACAGCTTTCTTCTTGTGAGATTTTTTCATTTTAACACAAAACACCGCGATATCTCGCTAGAATATTTTACCTCATTGTCACTGCGCAACATTGAAAATACAACGCCAAGAAATAATGGTCAGAAAATTATTAAACGCGGCATACAGAGAAACACTGCAGCGGACAATAAGTGATCTTTATTTTACAAAGGTTGGCAAACAGAGCAACGTCAGCTCTGTAGGTGTAGGACCATTGCGGACAACACGTCCAAATTCGGAGTCAAGGAGAGGACGGATGGTTTTAAGAATGGTTAGGAAAATCGGCTCTAGATGGCGTGCGCCAGGGGATACGCCACAGAGTGCGCCCACGTCCCTGTTTTCGAATATATAAAAGAAGGTAGATAGGAGGCGGCGCGCGCGCGAGGAGAAAGTGTTAGATCGGCATAAGTTGTGTGGCGGAAAGTAGATCAAAGTAAGAAGTGGCGGAAGGTGGATCAAAGTAAGAATAAAAAAGGCATATTAAGTAAGGCGGAAGAGAAGGTATAGTGAGTTTAAGGAAGAGCGAAGTTAAAGTTTAAGGAAGGGCGAAGTTAAAGTTTAAGAAGAGCGAAGTTAAAGTCAAAAGGATAAAGTTCAAGAACTCAAAGAAGAACTCTGCCCAGACAGTTCCAAAGTGAAAGTAGATAAAGAAGAACCCTGTCCAGACAGTTACAAAGATAAAGTTAAAGACAAAGTGAAAGAGGATCAAGTCAAATAATATAAAGTTAGGGAAACATTGTGAACTGTACATATGTAAATAGAGCCTTTGAGATTTCGGATTGGCATATTAGAAAATAAAGTTCAATATTATTAAAAAGGCTGAGAGTGATCTTTCTCTAGGATTTCAATGACTGGTAGTCATTCTTAGATACAACACGAAGACTTAACAGATGGTTTCCTAGGGGAATTCCCTGTCAGCCATTTGCCACGGTTTCTGAGTGCGAGGTGTGCAAGCGGAGTCCCGGTTGTATTCAGAGGATTGTGGTATCCAAAGAAGTATTTGTACATCTTGAAGAGCACGATGTGAATAGTATGTGGCTAGATATGTTAGGAACACGGCAAGAACTATTTGTTACGGTAGGGACTGTACTAATCACGGCACAGGAACTGTATTAGCGACTACAAGGGATATATTAGTCACAGCAGGAACTGTATTAGTTAGTGTAGGAACTCCATTATTCACAGCAGAATAATTCTTCATTTATATTTTGATGCAAGAATGTCTCGCGACATCCTCTATTTATTGAAGCCCACACTCGCCATAAAAAGTCCCCCTCTCCCATTGCTCCATAGAATTTAAGATGCTATGTGTAAGTAAGCTTCGACATAACTTTCTGATTTGTTTCCTTGAAACTTCAATGACATTGTGGCAATAAATTGTTTATTTTTTGTGGCAGGGTGAAAGCAGTACAAGATGAAGCAATCACTCGCCATCTTGCTCTTCATTCAGAGCGCAGTGGTCTTGGGCATTGATTTATTCAACCTTACTGACAACTTCGCCCCCAACGAGGAACCCTTCCCCGGAGATTTGTCCTTCACGAATCCTCTTCCCAAGGACACCGGAAACGCGCCCAACTTCACCGCGACAGACCCTTGCTCCTACTTGCACCAATGCAATGGGTCGGAGGACACGTTCAGGTTGCCATGCATGTGCGACGAAGAGTGTCACGCCTTTGGCGACTGCTGCGCCGACGTGCCACCCCGGGCTCCCAAGCTGTCCTACCTGGGTTACTACAGCTGCCACTCCGGCGAAATGTACCACGTGGCCCGATGTCCGGACAACACAGACGAGAAGCTACGCCAACTGTGCGAGGCCGACGTCGGCCAGAACATCCTCCTTGATATCTTCGTGGTGGACAACTCCACTGGCTTCGTGTTCCGGAACAAGTACTGCGCCCAGTGCCACGCCATTCCCGAGGACAACCTGGTATTCTTCAACCTCGCAACCAGCTGCCCGCAGTTGTTTAATGAAGGCCACAACATGACGACAATCGACAATGCCATCTACGATCAAACCTCTTCCAAATGGATAATTGAGAATACAGGAATCCTTCCAGAAAACCCTTGCGCCTGGGAAATCGAAACTCCCTTTAGTGCGAAATTCCAAAAAAGGAGTTGTCTCCACCCATTGACATCGTCCTGCAGTCCCACGTGGCCGGACGACGACGTCAGGGCCAAGTGCGGCTCGGACAAAAGGCCGGTGCGGGTTGGCAAAATGTGGTACAGGAACGTCTACTGCGCGCTCTGCCGCAACGAGAGCATGGCAAACGCTGGGTGCTTCCTCCTAATCAAATTTTCAGAAATCGCGCTCCCCTCTTTCCGCATTCTCGTTGACATGAACGCGGCACTCGGCGACAAGGTTGACCGGACCTCCGTCACCTGCCCAGCAGACTACGCCGTGTTCAATGGGGAGTGCAGAAAGACCAGCTGCGGTTCTGAAAATTACAAAATGGTCAAAGGAAAGTGCGTCAAGCGAAACAGAAAGGTTCTTGACTAAATTCTATTTTAAATTTTGATTAAGTGTAAACCCCAAGGAGAATCCTCTGTAAGACCTGTTTGTCTTAATAAAGGTTTTGTGTGTGTGTGACAATTGACAATTAAAAATTATTTATTGTCTTCTAGACAATTTTAAACAATTTCAATCAAAGAGAGAGAGAGAAATATATTGCATATAGCAAGAAAGAAAGAAGGAAAATATATACATGTGGTAACCGGTGGTCAAACCTGTAGTAGCCGAGAAGGACAGTCAGGGCGTGGAGAGTTTTCCAGTACCTCTCTGCACTTTGGAAGGCCTTTAACAGTTTTCACAGAGTACAGGCAGTCGTGGTCGAGGCAGAGTGGAAAGCTTGGGAATGTCCACACACAAAAAACGAAGAGACACAGTTGTAGTAGGAAAGTTCCATGAACAGATAGGAGTCGAGCTAAGAGCAAGATGGAGTTAGAAGGGTTCTTACTGTTTTACATGGCGATCAGGTGGTCCTGGCTACGGCCAACAAGGGCTCACGCCGACGGTGAAAGGGGTGACTGCTGACTAACTAGGCTCGGCTAAAACCGAGGTTTTTATATACCATTCCCGAGGAGGGGGGGAGTTGGACTTTGAACGTCTGCACCCTTTGACCTTGATGGCAACGGGCTGCCAAATTCCTCTTCAGGGTTGTTGGATTTCTCTCTCGATTTTAGACGTTTTTGAACTTCTCAATCTTGCTTTAACTCAGCTCTTAATCTATTACATAGTTTTATTTATTCATCCTCAGTTTGTACAAAGTACATTACATATGGTGATGCAATGACACAGGTCAATCATGGGTATAATTATTTATAGATGTGTTTCTATATACAACATGACAATCTTGTTATAAGTAGTATACAATATAGGGTTGTTGGTTTAAATTACCATAGATGAGCCCCGGGAGTGAAAGGGTTTATCCGGGTTTTAAACGGGTAAAGCCTCTCTAACACAGGTAAATAATTAAAATCTCTTTTAATTAATTTAAACTGTGAGGGTTTAAAAGGGCTATAACAAGATGTTTGTTTGGATATATCTGAAAATTATAAAAAATAAAACTTATGTTTAATTTAAAAGTTATGATATTCGTTATATAAGAGAAATTAAGATAAAACCTTTGTTTGATAAAAAATAATGATGATAAAAATAAAATCATGTTCTAAGAGATTTTTGGTGGGCGTTGGAAAGGGTTAGGGGTTAAAGAATAAGCAATTGTAAGTATTTCACAGGTAATCAAATGTTTAGATCCAGGTGCAAAGCGAGGATATAGACTTGTGCGTCTTCCGAGGCAATGTTTCACCTGTGATCCTGTATAAGGGTTACAGTGCTTTGTCACAATTGTAGGGTTATTGGGTTGAAAAGTTGTTGAAGAACAAGTTTTTCCTTAATATGATTGTGAAAGGGGTGAAATGGAGAACCATGCGACAAGTAGAATTGTTGTATCGACAGTAGGTGATCTGACTTGACTTAAAATTAAAGGTTGATTGTGGTCCGCTTGAGCTAAAAAAAATTGAGTTGCGAGAGTTGTGGACGCTTTATGTTTGCGTGGGTGATTATGCTCTAGGGATGATTGTAGTAAACCTTTGAAACGTGTTCAAGCCAGAAGTTGGGATTTTTAAATCTGGGGAACTGTGTTCAAACAGTTTGTTGAAATTATGAAATAAAAAAAAAAATAATAATAATAATTGTCAAGCAGTACTGTCGTTTTTCTACGATGATGTGAAACATTAGTTGAGAAAGATAGTAGTGTAAATTACACTGAAGTGGTTAGAGAAATAGATTGTTGTATGCCCGAAAGTTAATTATAACATAGTCATTTTATATAAAGGTATAAAAACAAATATAAAATGAATAAAAATAAAGCAATATCATTGTGGTTGAATAAAGTTTAAGTGGATAAAATCAAACAATCAATATATAAAAGTAATAATAATGAAGAATTAAAGTAATTTTTGACAACAAATAAATCTTTTGTAATACTAAAATAATATTATGAAAAATAAAATTGATTTTTTTATATATAATGTTGGATTAAAAACTAGTGATTATATAATTGAAAGGCAAAAATAAAAAATAAAATATTTTATACAAAAAACAGAATGTGAAAAAATAGTACAAATGTAATGTACTGGGATAAGGTGCATAAATTAAGAAAAAGGCATCTACTTATCGTGCAACTGAAAGTTGCTGATGGCTTGCGCCATCTATCGGAATAAATATCAACTATTCTCGTTGATTTTTAATTATTCCAGAATTGGCCAAATACCCATTCTTGATTAATCAAGAAAAGCTAACCACGGACGCGTTTCGGGCTGTTGGCCCTCATCAGCGTGGTGCAAGCTGTACCTCAACGACCAAAAAAATTGGTCATTAAGACATCCTGAAAAATCATGAAACGGGTAGTTAAGGCCAGAATTGCGTGAGAACGCTACAACTTGCGCCCGAAACGCGTCCGTGGTTAGCTTTTCTTGATTAATCAAGAATGGGTATTTGGCCAATTCTGGAATAATTAAAAATCAACGAGAATAGTTGATATTTATTCCGATAGATGGCGCAAGCCATCAGCAACTTTCAGTTGCACGATAAGTAGATGCCATTTTCTTGAAAAACAGAATATAATTAAAGATTGTGATCTCAATTTAACATGTAAAATGTTTGATATGTAGAAAAAATTAGAGATTTACAAGGAATCCAAATATTAAAAATGTTCAATTTAAGGAAGGTCTTGTTCAAATTCAAATATCTAAATGTTTAAAAGTTAGGTTAAGAAATCGACTGATAATGCAGTAAAAAGTGTGACATAAAAGGAATGTAGGAGACAGGGAATGTAGGACTGGGGGCCAGTTAGGGGGAAGAGTGGCGATAGATTTAGGTGACGCGGCATGGTCTCGAGTTGTTTAGTCTATCAATCCGGTATTTTTATGACTCTGTCTGGGAATTTGTGAAATTCTGGGGGAAATATAAATGGCTGATGGGAAACATATTACACATGGCGGTCATTCCAATAATGGAGATTTAGTTGACAGCTTTGTGGGCGGGGAGGGAGGCCGTTGTATATTTTTTGAAGGGGGAAATATGGGGGTTGTCTACAGCGTTAAATTCCTTCTCCTCTAGTTCTAGGTCTGGTGGTTTCAAAGAAATATTTATATTTTGTGAAAGAGAGTAAGTAAGTAGGTAATGCAGATCCAAATGGGTTGGTGTAGCGTATGTAGATAGAATAGGTTTGTGAATTTAACGGGAAATTTTCTGTTCGCTACTTGAGGTTTGTTTTAAAACGATCGATGTTAAAGAAATCTGGATTTAAATGTAGGAATGGCTGGGAGGTTGTAGGCGGTATAATTCAGAGTAGTTGCGTCTCGAAGATATCTGGCGTCAAATGATTGAATTCACTGAGATATACATCTGGGGACATTCGCTGTGAGTTTTGAATAAATCGGGTTTGTGGATGTGTAATGTACAGAACATTCTCTGTGTAATATTTTAATTTATTGACATGTATGGTGTCACTGTCTCTATTGAGAGGTTGATTGGGGCGATCTATTCGAACGACATTGGGTGAGATTATTTCAATTATTTTGTATGGTCCAGTAAAATATGGTGCTAATTTACCTGTGTCTGGATGTCTGTAATTTTTGACCAAAACAAGATCATTCACTTCGAAATGTGGTGTTCTGTGCTGCTTATCAAATGTTTCTTTATCTTTTTTATGCTTATTTTGGGTAAGAGAGCGTGCTATCTCTCTAGTTCTAGTTATTTCTGGGTATGGATTAAGATGAGTTATTAGATCTGTTGGGATAACATTGAACATTAAATAGGTGGGTGGAACTTGTGACAGAATGGGGTGTGTTATTAGAAATTTGCGGAATTTTTCTGAGGTGAAAGCGGGCGCTCTGTCAGATAACAGACATTTTGGAGATCCTTGCTGATTTCTGAGGGCTTGCATGTACGTTAGTGTACTGGTTTACTGGTTAAACTCCCTTTGAGAGTGGTGAAAGCTTGTTGGCAGTTTTATGGTCTATTTGAAGATGTAGTTTTCTCGGTGTTCATAAGTGTTGTCTTTCGACGTTGTTGCAGACTTAGGAAAAAAATATTATTCAATGATGTCAGGTTTAGATGTGAGTTAAAGTGCGACTTTCGAGTGGACACGCTTTGGGGGTGAGAAGTGTCACAGGCATGAAGGCGTCTTTGTGGCCTTTTAAGTGAGAAAAATTGTTGTGATGCGCTGTGTGACACGAGTGAGTGAATTGAATGGAAAGGTGTCACGTGAAGTCTTTGTTTTTGGTACAGCATCTAACTTGTTTCATCATGAACAACAAATTTACTAGTCATGAGTCGTGGTTGTACAAAACACATCGAGATATCTTGGTTGTTAGTGAATGTGGCACGTTTAGTGGCGACGAAGCTTGTGTTGCTCGAATTCGATTTGTTGCTAAGTCGCGCGCTATAGATGGTGGTCAATTGGAGAAAGTGATGGGGAGTATTTTGCAGTTTGTTGAGAGAGATGTGTGGATAATTAATAATTATGCATGTAAAAGAAAAGGACGAGGGAGTGTAGCTGTGTTGGATTTTTAACTTGTTTTTGGGGAAGGACAGTTACTTTTCTAGTTGTGATTTTGAAGATATTGTATCTTTCGATTTGTGCAATTTAAAAAAAATGCGTTTCACCTATGTTTATTAAAATTTGAATATATTTTTTAAATCGTTGATTATGGTAGTGCAAAAATTATCCTTGTAAAAGGGGCAATGGCGTGATAGTGACTTATAAATTGAATGGGGCATTTACATAAAATAGTGAACAAAACCATGATTTCTGCAAAGTTTTGAGTATTTGATTAAGAAATTGGTGTTTTGGTATAAAAATAAGATATTAAAAAAAATAATGATTTTTTAAAAATGTAAAATTGAAAGTAATGAATTAAAATTTATAATTTGCTTAAAATAAAATAAAAATTGATAAATGAGGGTGTAAAAGATTTAATATTTGAATTGAAATGATATAAAAATGGTAAAAATTGAATTAAAATGATTACAGTGAAAATAAACATTAAATTTATGGAGAATCAAGTTGTGAGCATGAGGTGAAAGTTACGAAGTTTTTTAAAAACTCACAGTTTTGAGGATTGTTCAGTCAGGAGACTTGGGCTTTAGTTGTCGTCCTGATGACGCGGGAAGACGCTCCAAGTAGAGCTTGTATAAGCTTGTAACTTCTGTTTGGTGACGGCGGCATGTCGCCTGGAAGATGGGTGCGTTGTAAGGCCGATGTGGGGAACTTCTCACCGGCTTATTTTGCGGGATTTTCGGCTGTGTCGTTGGGGGGAAGATTGATTGGTCGTTTCGTTGGAATGGCGTGCTTGTTCCTCCATCTTTGCTCTTCCTCGCTTCTATCTGGACAGGCTTCTTACCTCTTCGTTGTGGTCATACTTCGTTGTGGTCATCCTGTCGGCTTAATTGTGATAAAGAGTTGCTGTCGACTTATCTGTGATGAGATCCTGTCGACTCTTGCTATAAGCTGTGGTAACCGGTGGTCAAACCTGTAGTAGCCGAGAGGGACAGCCAGGGCGTGGAGAGTTTTCCAGTACCTCTCTGCACTTTGGAAGACCTTTAACAGTTTTCACAGAGTACAGGCAGTCGTGGTCGAGGCAGAGTGGAAAGCTTGGGAATGTCCACACACAAAAAAAGAAGAGACACAGTTGTAGTAGGAAAGTTCCATGAACAGATAGGAGTCGAGCTAAGAGCAAGATGGAGTTAGAAGGGTTCTTACTGTTTTACATGGCGATCAGGTGGTCCTGGCTACGGCCAACAAGGGCTCACGCCGACGGTGAAAGGGGTGACTGCTGACTAACTAGGCTCGGCTAAAACCGAGGTTTTTATATACCATTCCCGAGGAGGGGGGGAGTTGGACTTTGAACGTCTGCACCCTTTGACCTTGATGGCAACGGGCTGCCAAATTCCTCTTCAGGGTTGTTGGATTTCTCTCTCGATTTTAGACGTTTTTGAACTTCTCAATCTTGCTTTAACTCAGCTCTTAATCTATTACATAGTTTTATTTATTCATCCTCAGTTTGTACAAAGTACATTACATATGGTGATGCAATGACACAGGTCAATCATGCGTATAATTATTTATAGATGTGTTTCTATATACAACATGACAATCTTGTTATAAGTAGTATACAATATAGCTTGTTGGTTTAAATTACCATATACATATATGAAACATATATTCTACAAGATGATGATGGGAGATGAAGGAAGAAAACCTCGGCGCTGGAGGGTTTCGGACCAGGCGATGAGCGGGTCCTCCACCGCTTCTCCGAGCCCAACCTGGACAAAGTAGCGATAAACTCGCAACTTTGCCGACGCCAGGATGGAAAGGGCGTCGTCCTCAAGGCCGGACCCGCCGAAGATCCAAGCCTGCAGGTCAGGGGGCCGCCCTATGATGTTGAAGGCCTCTCTAATGAGAGGCCTGATGGAGGGACAGCACCAGTAACGGTGGCTGAGGGAGCGGTCGATGGACCCGCAGGCAGGACAGGAGGGGCCGACGAGGCAGGATGGGCCGGATGGGGCAGGGCGTGGAGGGCCAACTTGAGGGCCACGTCGGCCTCGTGGCCCGAGTAGGCGCAGCGCCGCAGCGAGGCCCAGTCGATCCTGGATGGTGGATTGATGGTGGGCGTCCATCTCGCCAGGAATCTGGAGATGGGCGTGGCGGTGAGGCGCGGACGATCCAGGGCCCGTCGGGCTGAGCGGGTCGTGAGGCCGTTGAAAGAACGGCGCAGCCGTCCCCCGCAGCACCACGGCCGCAGCTAAGGAGCTAGATGAGGCGTAGACTCCGCCCCGAAGCCCACGGCGTTCTCGGAGGTCAGCCTCCGGCAGAAGGCGCCCAGGGCCGCGGCGTCAGCCAGGGCCGAGCGCGTTGGGCGGGCGATGAGATTTTCCTCCACGATGAGATCCCGGACTCGGGCTCCGCGCCAGCGGGCGGGGGCCAGGAGGTCGGGAGGGCGGAGGAACCGGCAGCCGCCGATGATGGGGAGGTCCAGCAGCTGAGCTGTGGGGAGCGCCCGGTGGTTGAGGCCCAGGATGTTGGAGGCCTCCCAGAGCTTCAGCAGCCGGAGACGGCGAGGCTGGAGCCGGGTGCCGTCCGGTGGAGGGTGGATCCAGGCCTCACCGCTTTTTACCAGCCAGCTGAAGGCATTTCTGCCCCCGCGGAGCGCGACCTGCACCCCCTTGAGGCAGGCGAGCTGGAGCTGGGTCGCGAGGTCGAGAAGGCCGAGGCCTCCGATGGCAACTGGCCTCGCCATGACATCGGCGGAAAGCCACGCCGTTTGGTCCTGTCCCCAGACGAATCTCGCCAGTCGGGCCTGCAGCTTGGCGATGGTCGGGGTGATGGTATATAGCCATGCAAGTGGTGCTGGATGACAGAGCCCACCAGCGTGTTCGCCGCTCTTGCTCGCCCGACGAGGGAGAGGCCGCGGGGTGAAGGGCGTCCATCTGCGGCAGGCAGTCTCCAGGAGGGCCAGGAGATGCTGCTCCCGGTGGGCGACGGTGCTCCTGGGGGCGATGTCGAGCGCGAGGATCCTGATGGAGGTGGTCGACCAGGAGGCGCCGAGAGGGAGTCGCCGCGGTTGCGCCAGGCGCCGCACCAGAGGCCAGCGCTCTTCGGAGGTTCACGCCAACCCCGGAGGCCTGCTTGTACTCTTCGAAGACGGTCGCCACCCGTTCGAAGTCTCCGTCGCGATGGAATAGGAGGACGATGTCGTCGGCGTAGGCGATGACATTGCCAACGCCGAGGGTCAACTCCAGGCGACGTAGCAGCGGCCCCGTGGCGATGCTGAAGAGTGCGGCACTCACGGCGCAACCCTGTCTTAGGCCGTTGAGGAGGGGGGAAGGCGGTGGTGTAGAAGCCTCCGGCCTGGATGGTGGCGTCCGCCCCGGCGTAGAGGATGTTAATCCAGGCCCTGAAGGCCGGCGGGAGGCGGAGGGACGTTAGCAGGGACTCCAAGAAGCCGCGGTCTAGTGAGTCAAAGGCGGACTCCAGGTCTACGCCCATGACGGCCAGCGACGAGCCCAGGGCGGTGGCCTCCTCGACGGCGTCCGTCACCATGGCGATGTTCCATGACGGGGACCTCCCGGGGGACGGCGTAAGTCTGGCATTCCGGCACAATGGCCGCAGGTGGGGCTTGAGGCGCCGGTGAAGGATGGCGGCCAGGACCCTGTAGTCGGCCGAGGGCAGCGCGACGGGCCTGTAGCCGTCAAGGCCGCGACCTCCGCGGGCCTTGGGCACGAGGCAGATGGAGCTGCGCCGCGTCGACGGAGGTAGGGCACCGCGGAGCCGTGATGCCGCGAACACCTGGGCCAGAGCTTCCGCGAAGAAGTCCTCGTTGAAGGCGACGAGGAGTTCGCACGGCAAGCCGTCCCAGCCGGAGGCCTTTCCGCGAGGGAGGTGCTCGATGGCATTGGCGATCTCGCTGGGGCTGATGTCCGGCCCGCTGGAGCGGGTCCTCCTCACTCAGCTCGCGGGTGGTGGTGGGCGCGCTGCTGGCGATGAAGGCAGCTCCCGCAGCTGGATCGGTGGTGGGACGGGCGAAGCGGGGCCGGAAGGTCGCGAACGCCCTCCGCCGAAGCTCGGGGCCCTCGATGACGTTATCTTCGTCGTCCCTGATGACGCTGACCGGGCGTCGGAGGCGGATGGAGCGTGCCAGGTCCGGCAGCGATGGGTAGTCGGCCCGGATGGAGGAGGCCTCGAGCTGCGCCGCGATGTAACGTCTCGCCCTGTAGACGTAGCTGTCGCTGGCAGCGTGGCGTGGGTTGTGCAGGGATCTGGCCTCCGCCAGCAGCCCCGCTTTGATGGAGGTCCACCTATCCCAGAAGGTCCCGTCGTCGTCATCGTGCGCTGTGTCTTCCTCCAACTCCTGGATGTAGCCAGCCAGCTAGATGTTCGAGAGCAATCTCTCTCGAGCGGAGCATCGCGGCTAAGCGAGGCTGGGTGGGGGGAGGAGACGGCGGTTGCGGGCGCCGGTGCCGGCTTCCTTGGCTGCTGAGGAGGAGGATGAGGAGGGGGGGAGGCCTTGCGTCGGTGGGAGACGCTGCTTGCCTGGGGCTGCCGTTCCCTTGCCTGGCGAGCGCTGGGCAGTTGGCTCTGCGGTGGCCCTGTTTCCCGCATTTTGAGCACTTGATTCCAAAGGAGAGGAAGGCCGACAGGGTGTCTCCCTTGGATTGGATGTTCAGTCGGGTGGGCAGCGTCTCCAGCCTTACACCCTCGCGGAGCTGGATGAACGCCTCCCAGCGGCCGTCGGTGAAGGTGAACTCCCCCATTTTGACCAGGATGGGGGCGATGGAGGTGACCTTCCCGAATTGGCCCAGGGTGTTCACGATGGTGCTATCCTCCACAAAGCAGGGCAGGTTGGCCACGACTATACGTTCCGCCCTCTTGCGGAAGGGGAAGACCTTGAGGGACGTACCCTCGATTTCCAGGCCGTCCGCGACCAGACGGTTCGCAAGTTCCTTGTTCGCGAGACCCACGATATAGTGGCCGTTCATTCGATTGAACTGCGTGATGCTTTTTGGCCCCCCCGAGTAGCGTGCTCAAGGCCTTGAGGTAGGAGTAGTCCGGGGTGTCTGGGCACAGCTCCACGAAGACGTAGTTCTCGTGGTTGGTAGTGGCCTGCCTCGCCCTGGCATCGGCGATGTTGGCGCGTGTCGGCCTTGATCTCCTGTGGCGGCACTGCTCTCGGCCCTGTTGGCCGCTTCCGCTGCTGGGGTCTGCGCTGCTCTCCAGGCTTGTTGGGCTGCCTTGCAGCGTGCTCAGGTGATGTTGAGCCGAGGCGCCTCTTCTTGCCTTTCACGACTGTGTAGCCGTCGTTGGCGTCCACCTCCGCCTCTCGCTGTCGGCCCAGTGAGCGAGGCCGGGCTGGCTGGAGTTGCGCTGGTCGTAGCAGCAGTCTTCGGCGCCGTGACGTCACCACGCGCGGCGGCCGGATTTGCATGCCATCGCCTGCCGGCGAATTTGCATTTCTATGAATTTCAGAAGAATTATCTTTAGAATTCTTCTTTTTTCCGTCTTTTGGCGATAACTCCTCGCCTGTTTGTGACAGGATGCTGGGCCTTTCAGGCACTTGTTCAGCAGAGCCTGGGCTTCCTTTTGGTGCCAAATTTGCAATGGTCAGAGCCTTCCACACGCACTCCAGAGGCGAAAACGGCGGAGCTCGCGAAAGCGTGGCCGCTCGCTCGAGTGTGTGTGTGTGTGTGTGTATATTTAAGTGTAGGTGCACTATGTAAAGCCTTAACTTTGCACATGAGTGAACCCTGGTTTACAAAGTGTTCAGAATGAGAGATAGAAAAGAACATGGATCCAAAGGGGGAACAGAGGCTAGGAGTATAATACCCCTCGGACATAATAAGCTGCTTTCATTCAGCTTGGAGCAGTTTCTTATGAAAATGATAGAGCTGACTTGGCAACTAGAGCTGTCTCATAGAACATCAATTGTTACATTTGACCAAACATAAAGGTAAATTAATTTTTTTTTAAGTGGAAAGAGAAATGGATAGAGCAGAAGCTGGAACCCTCTGGGGTCTCTTGAGGCCCCTAACAATATTTGTTACTTGTTAACGTCCCTTTAATTTTGACGAAAAGAAAATATAGACCGCACACTGAAGCAGCCATTGAAATAACTTCCGTTTCAATAGAGCTTGCTAAAATTGTTGTTTTCTGCAAAACTGACTAATTACACCGAGGCATTCACCTGAACGCAAGAAAACTTGCCTGCTGTTAACTAACAGACCCAATTGTCTGCTGTTAACTAACAGACCCAATCACTGCTGTTAACTAACAGACCCAATCACTGCTGTTAACTAACAGACCCAATTGTCTGCTGTTAACTAACAGACCCAATTGTCTGCTGTTAACTAACAGACCCAATTTCTGGTGTTAACTAACAGACCCAATCACCTGCTGTTAACTAACAGACCCCAATCACCAGCCTGTGGTTTGCTAAAGGGCTATTTCCTCGTAGTTTTCACATTTCAGTATTGGAACCACATTATAAACAACATAGAACATTAGCCTGTTGCTTGTCAACGTGGTTATTTTTCTTTCTTTTCTCTTGTTCATTCACATTTATTCTTTTTTTATAAAACTTACCAGGTCTTTTAGTATGAAACGCGAAAATTTTCAGTGAATTCAAAAGTTCTCACCAATTCCATACAACAAAATATTTTTTATTTAAAGTAATTGCCCTGATTAGCTATACACTCGACCACCTTTCAGGCAATTTTCGAATTCCTTGTCTGAAAAATTCTATTCCTTTTGAGTCGAACCAGTCAACAAGCCATTTTCGGAGTATGTCTGAGTTCGAAAATTCCTGGTTTTTTTAGGGCGTGTCTTAAAGATGTGAAAAGGTGGTAGTCCGACGGCGCTAAGTCTGGTGAGTACAGCGGGTGGGGTAAGAGTTCCCAGCCCAAGTCTTTTATGGTGTTTTTGACCACCGCAGCGTTGTGGGCTGGAGCGTTGTCATGCTGCAGTATCAGCTTGTTGTGCTTTTCACGCCATTCCGGTCTTTTTTCATTCAATGCCTCTCTCAAACTGTGTATTTGTTGTTTGTAGCGACTAGTATCGACCGTTTCGCCAGGTTCAGGAGCTCGAAATATACTACGCTGGTCTGGTCCCACCATACGCAAAGCATTGCCTTTTTCCGAAGCGATTGGGCCTAGGCTTCTGTTTTGAAATTGGCGGGCAGGCCCCATGACTTTTGGCGCGTAGGATTGCTGAGTGGATCCATTTCTCATCAGAAGTTACAATTCGATGCAAAAATGAATTCTTTTCATGCCTGGCCAGCAGCCCTTCACAGGTTACCAGACGCTGTTCTTGCTGCCTTTCGCTCAACTCGTGGGGGACCCATCTGGAAAGCTTTGGGTCATTCTGAGGCTGTTTAAACGTAGGAAAACAGCACCTTGAGACACCTGAGCTGTTTCGCGAGTTTTTCCTGCGTTTGGGCACTGTCCTCATCCAACAAAGCTTGCTGTTCAGCGTCTCGAACTTTTGGTGCGGTTTTCCACGTGGTTCATTATCAAGTTCGGAATCGCCACTTTGGAATTTTTTAAACCACCTGTAACACTGCAATTTGCTCAGAGCGTGGTCGCCGTGAGCTTCCTCGAGCATTCGGTGGGCTTCAGTGGCACTTTTCTTCCAGTTGAAGGCGAACAACAAAACTTCCCGCAAATGGGCACTTTTTGGCTCGGAAATCACCATTTTCCACGGGCTCCAGAAATTTTCCACGATTTGAATTTTTCTAAAACTCCACGCATGCTGACGCCACGTGAGTCAAAAAACAAAATGCCTTCAACAGCGCCACCGTCGGCTCAAATAAAGTTGCACAGCGCCCTCTGGCAGCCATTTTCGCGTTTCATACTAATAGACCTGGTATATAATCTTATATATGGGCGTTGTGTAATAAGAGTAGTTTCAATCTTTCACAATCTTCATATTGCAATATTAGAACAGGCAATGAAAGATTCATTAAACTACAAACGTTTTATTCCTTAAACTTTGAATCAGATAAGTAAATTGCACACAATTTTAATAACGACGCTCCACACTTCACAGCACTTGGCCCAGAGAGCTTGCGGACCAATCAGCAACAGAAGGTATACCTTGCGTCACCACCCATTTGTCGTAGGTGTGGCAGTAATTAAACAAACTGCGCATGCGTCTGGTGCTAAGGAGCAGAATCTGCAGAGGAGAATAAAACGGACAACATATGGAAGCTTTTATATTTTTCTTTATTATTATTACTATTACTATTATTTTTTGCACCCCTCTATATACCTCTATATCTTCATATATATAAAAGTCAATGTTGTTTCGCGATAAACTCAAAAACTACTGAACCTATTTGGTACCAAATTTTGCATGTCGCTTTTTATAAACCTGAGGAAAATTTACGGCTATATTTTTGAATAGTATTTTTGGCTATTTATTTTTTCATTTGAAGAAAATTTTTTTTCAGCGGAGTAAATACGAGACGAAGTAACAACAACAGGCCAAATTAAGAGACCAATGAGCGTTCGGCATTTTTTTTCAAGTTGATTGCGTACTTTTTTTAAATATCTTTTTATACGAGTCATACTTTTTTTTTTACAAAAGTATTGAGAAAGAAATTTATATTACTAAGTTACGGTAAGTGTGCACAATGCAATTAAAAAAAAAAAAAACATTACAAAATTAGCGTTACTGTATGTAAATAATGGCTTTCGTATTTTTTATTCTTTTTTGTTCTTGCCTTTGTTTTATATATATATATATATATATATAAATATATATATATTTAAATAGTTTAAAATGCAGCCGCAGTCATTAGCAAACACATATGTTTGCCTAATTTCCATGTGCTCTTTTATTTTTTACAGAAAAATATTCAAATGCCAGTATTTTGGATTATTATTTTTAATTTTTTTCTTATTTTTACTGAGAAGATGGGCATCGCAGTCAAGATCCATCGCAGTCACTCACTCAACTCAGGCAATTTCAAGGGTTAATGCGCTGGGGCGGGTACCTCGGGGGTTGGGTGGAAAAGCTGCCATCTATTTAAACTATATTGATTTTGGAACAACTAAATGGATTGCAAAAAATAATTAAATCAAATACCTAAACATTAATATAATACAATTTTGCCAACACACACACTTTTTGCCTGTGGTTTATGTGTTACTTCTGTATTGCTATTCTATGGCACTTCTACTATTTATTATTGATGTACTTTCAGTATGAAGGAAATTGCACTCGGGGGGAATTCTCGGGCGAAGCCGGGCCATTCGTCTAGTAAACACTATATAACTCAAATATTCAAATCGCCCGTTGCACTCTCCATCTTAGATATGAAAAACCTAAGAAAAAATGTCTTTGAATACAAACAAACAAAACTTCCTCATTTACGAGAGGTCGATAAACCAAATTTCCCAAGGAATTTTAAATATAAACTGTTTTCAAGCTCATGGGTTGAACTACTGGCTGCGTACGTGACGACTTCTGGAGCTTCCAAGAAAACGCCATTATAAAATTGAAAGATAGCTGATACTTTTTATTTTACATGGGACGTCTGAATGAAATATACGTGTGTGTGTGAAAAATAAATATTAAATAAAATAATAAAAAAAGGTCGGGTGTTGTTATTAAAATCAAACAAGGCATATCCTGACCACAATGATGGCAGAGCGTCATATAGTGAAATGGAAATCAATTAAATGTTAATTCAGCCTGTTCCCTGATATTTGGCCAACCCATTTTATGACAAATCAAGAAAAGACAACCACGAACGCGCTTTGTTTCTTTTCCACCAGATGGCGCTCTGCCATTTAAAAAGCACATGTGCTCGTGGTCAGGATATGCCTTTTTTATTTTAATATATATATATGGAAGCAATGGTCGCCTCTCCCGTCAAAATAAACGTCAGAATCTGACGCCATCTATTGACCGTCGCCGCAACTAGCGGCATCGGGTCGGTGACAAAGCCACAACACCAACTTTGGCAAACTGATACGCGTCCACCTAGGGACCATGGTTTCGGGCTAATGGCCCTCGTCAGTCTAGGGCGGACTTTATTCCATGAGATCCACACGGGATCTAATGGAATCCTCACAATCTACCAAAGAGGTGTTTTGCTGGCAATGTGGCTGGGCCAAATCTATTGGCAAAACATAGATGGAAAATTTCGTCAGATTCTGACGTTTATTTTGACGGGAGAGGCGACCATTGCTTCCATGGATTAATTTCCTCCCGGCAAATTTTCCATCTATGTTTTGCCAATAGATTTGGCCCAGCCACATTGCCCAGCAAAACACCTCTTTGTAGATTGTGAGAATTCCATTAGATCCCGTGTGGATCTCATGGAATAAAGTCCGCCCTAGACTGACGGAGGGCCATTAGCCCGAAACCATGGTCTCTAGGTGGACGCTTATCAGTTTGCCAAAGTTGGTGTTGTGGCTTTGTCACCGACCCCGATGCCGCTAGTTGCGGCGACGGTCAATAGATGGCGTCAGATTCTGACGTTTATTTTGACGGGAGAGGCGACCATTGCTTCCATGGATTAATTTCCTCCCGGCAAATTTTCAATATATATGTAGTAATCCCGACAAGCCGATGTGGAATGTACTGGGCAGTCGTGGTAGTGGGTGCGTGATGGGATTCCCGCACGGGGACAGCAAGGAACAGAGGCAGGTCTAGATGGTAGCTCCAAGGTAGACCACGGACGAAGGCAGTCGAACCATGGGTGTCGCGGATGCCCTAAGCCTACGCGGATAGAAGGGGGGGTGGAGATCCGACCGACCGTATAACGGCGTCGCTCTAAAAACAACTCCCTTTGTCTCTTTTCTGGGCCTTTTTATATTGGGACTCCCGCATATGGGGTGATTCCTGATTGGCTACTGTAATCACGCCACTTTCTGGCCGTCGCCTTGTCGCCGTACTAGTCTACCTTTACTTCTTTGTTTTATTTGTCACTTCCATTGTGACAAGGTCGATACATATTTTTATATAGAGATGGGGTTATAATAATATCAGAAGAAGGTTGTGAACTATCTAACTCAAAATATACTACATTATATATGGAATATAAGAATTTATATAATTTTATAATATAAGAATTTTAACTAAAACCCATTAAAGATTTAATATGTTTATCATCATTATCTGATTTTGGATCAACTTTTAAATGATTTAGTCATAAAGATCATCTTAAGATATCTCATTTAAAATCTACAATAGAAAAGAAGCATAACAAAAAGCTGGAATATTGGGCTAAAATATCACGTACCATCATTAATAAGAGTCAAGAAATATTCTACAGTTATTAACCTATCCCAATCAAATCTCACCACAGATGAAATAAATATACTATCAAACGGTTTAAAGCACAGAATAATAGGAAAACCAGACCCTATAAAAATTATTAGTGGAGTAGAAATAGCCATAACAAAACTGAAGAACCAAGATAAGAGTGAAATTAGACATAGGATAACCAGTATTCTAAAAACGCCAAGTAACCTTCCTCTGCATAATCCACACGAAAGAAAAATCCAAAACCTCAAAAACAAAAAAAGATTTGATATTTACACAGGCAGATAAAGGCGGAATGACAGTAATCATGGACCGGACAGGATATTGCAGAAAATGGAAAATTTTTAGAGGATCAGACTACATTTAAACCTATCAATGAAACAGATAAGAAAATTTCTTTATACATTTTAAAAAAGAATTGAACAGACTATTAAAAGCAGGCGCATATCTCAAAAGATGAACATACTTTATTTCTTAACACAAAGCAATAACGCGCCATCTATACATATAAATAAAAGGATTTAAAAACGCGAAATGTTTCTTTTATACATAAAACAACTTCTACTGTCCTTACTGCGATGAAAAAATATATTGGAGGGTTGGCTCAAAAGTGGTGAACCCTCCCATGCGGTTTCGCAATTTAATCCACCAGACCGCTTCTCAGAGCTCTAATATTGTATTGGATCATTCTGCTTTTATATGCTACACTGAAGATGGAATCTTAGAAATGATTTTCAAGTAAACTATGGACATAAGCTTATAGGACAGTAGAATTATATTCAAATATTTGCTTCGAGCAATGCTCTTCAGCAAACTATATTAAGCCATCCTAATGGCTTTGTCTTTATAGTTTGCTGAAGAGCATTGCTCGAAGCAAATATTTGAATATAATTCTACTGTCCTATAAGCTTATGTCCATAGTTTACTTGAAAATCATTTCTAAGATTCCATCCTTCAGTGTAGCATATAAAAGCAGAATGATCCAATACAATATTAGAGCTCTGAGAAGCTGTCTGGTGGATTAAATTGGCGAAACCGCTGGGAGGGTTCACCACTTTTGAGCCAAGCCCTCCCAATATATTTTTCATCGCAGTAAGGACAGTAGAAGTTCGTATTTATGTATAAAAGAAACATTCGCGTTTTTAAATCCTTTTATTTTATATGTATAGATGGCGCGTTATTGCTTTGTGTTAAGAAATAAAGTATGTTCATCTTTTGAGATATGCGCCTGCTTTTTAATAGTCTGTTCAATTCTTTTTTAAAATGTATAAAGAAATTTTTCTTATCTGTTTCATTGATAGGTTTAAATGTAGTCTGATCCTCTAAAATTTCATCCATTTTTCTGCAATAGTCTGTCCGGTCCATGATTACTGTCATTCCGCCTTTATCTGCCTGTGTAAATATCAAATCTTTTTTTGTTTTTGAGGTTTTGGATAATTTTTCTTTCGTGTGGATTATGCAGAGGAAGGTTACTTGGCGTTTTTAGAATACTGGTTATCCTATGTCTAATTTCACTCTTATCTTGGTTCTTCAGTTTTGTTATGGCTATTTCTACTCCACTAATAATTTTTATAGGGTCTGGTTTTCCTATTATTCTGTGCTTTAAACCGTTTGATAGTATATTTATTTCATCTGTGGTGAGATTTGATTGGGATAGGTTAATAACTGTAGAATATTTCTTGACTCTTATTAATGATGGTACGTGATATTTTTAGCCCAATATTCCAGCTTTTTGTTATGCTTCTTTTCTATTGTAGATTTTAAATGAGATATTCTTAAGATGATCTTTATGACTAAATCATTTAAAGTTGATCCAAAATCAGATAATGATGATAAACATATTAAATCTTTAATGGGGTTTTAGTTAAAATTCTTATATTATAAAATTATATAAATTCTTATATTCCATATATATATGTAGTATATTTTGAGTTAGATAGTTCACAACCTTCTTCTGATATTTATATAACCCCATCTCTATATAAAAATATGTATCGACCTTGTAACAATGGAAGTGACAAATAAAACAAAGAAGTAAAGGTAGACTAGACGGCGACAAGGCGACGGCCAGAAAGTGGCGTGATTACAGTAGCCAATCAGGAATCACCCCATATGCGGGAGTCCAATATAAAAAGGCCCAGAAAGAGACAAAGGGAGTTGTTTTTAGAGCGACGCCGTTATACGGTCGGTCGGATCTCCCACCCCCCCTTCTATCCGCGTAGGCTTAGGGCATCCGCGACACCCATGGTTCGACTGCCTTCGTCCGTGGTCTACCTTGGAGCTACCATCTAGACCTGCCTCTGTTCCTTGCTGTCCCCGTGCGGGAATCCCATCACGCACCCACTACCACGACTGCCCAGTACATTCCACATCGGCTTGGTCGGGATTACTACATATATATATGGAAAATTTGCCGGGAGGAAATTAATCCATGGAAGCAATGGTCGCCTCTCCCGTCAAAATAAACGTCAGAATCTGACGCCATCTATTGACCGTCGCCGCAACTAGCGGCATCGGGTCGGTGACAAAGCCACAACACCAACTTTGCAAACTGATAAGCGTCCACCTAGAGACCATGGTTTCGGGCTAATGGCCCTCGTCAGTCTAGGGCGGACTTTATTCCATGAGATCCACACGGGATCTAATGGAATTCTCACAATCTACCAAAGAGGTGTTTTGCTGGCAATGTGGCTGGGCCAAATCTATTGGCAAAACATAGATGGAAAATTTGCCGGGAGGAAATTAATCCATGGAAGCAATGGTCGCCTCTCCCGTCAAAATAAACGTCAGAATCTGACGAAATTTTCCATCTATGTTTTGCCAATAGATTTGGCCCAGCCACATTGCCAGCAAAACACCTCTTTGGTAGATTGTGAGGATTCCATTAGATCCCGTGTGGATCTCATGGAATAAAGTCCGCCCTAGACTGACGAGGGCCATTAGCCCCGAACCATGGTCCCTAGGTGGACGCGTATCAGTTTGCCAAAGTTGGTGTTGTGGCTTTGTCACCGACCCGATGCCGCTAGTTGCGGCGACGGTCAATAGATGGCGTCAGATTCTGACGTTTATTTTGACGGGAGAGGCGACCATTGCTTCCATATATATATATTAAAATAAAAAAGGCATATCCTGACCACGAGCACATGTGCTTTTTAAATGGCAGAGCGCCATCTGGTGGAAAAGAAACAAAGCGCGTTCGTGGTTGTCTTTTCTTGATTTGTCAATAAAATGGGTTGGCCAAATATCAGGAACAGGCTGAATTAACATTTAATTGATTTCCATTTCACTATATGACGCTCTGCCATCATGTGGTCAGGATATGCCTTGTTTGATTTTAATAACAACACCCGACCTTTTTTATTATTTTATTTAATATTATTTTTCACACACACACGTATATTTTCATTCCAGACGTCCCATGTAAAAATAAAAGTATCAGCTATCTTTCAATTTTATAAATGGCGTTTTCTTGGGAAGCTCCAGAAGTCGTCACGTACGCAGCCAGTAGTTCAACCCATGAGCTTGAAAACAGTTTATTTTAAAATTCCTTGGGAAATTTGGTTTATCGACCTCTCGTAAATGAGGAAGTTTTGTTTGTTTGTATTCAAAGACATTTTTTCTTAGGTTTTTCATATCTAAGATGGAGAGTGCAACGGGCGATTTGAATATTTGAGTTATATAGTGTTACTAGACGAATGGCCCGGCTTCGCCCGAGAATTCCCCCCGAGTGCAATTTCCTTCATACTGAAAGTACATCAATAATAAATAGTAGAAGTGCCATAGAATAGCAATACAGAAGTAACACATAAACCACAGGCAAAAGTGTGTGTGTTGGCAAAAATTGTATTATATTAATGTTTAGGTATTTGATTTAATTATTTTTTGCAATCCATTTAGTTGTTCCAAAATCAATATAGTTTAAATAGATGGCAGCTTTTCCACCCAACCCCCGAGGTACCCGCCCCAGCGCATTAACCCTTGAAATTGCCTGAGTTGAGTGAGTGACTGCGATGGATCTTGACTGCGATGCCCATCTTCTCAGTAAAAATAAGAAAAAAATTAAAAATAATAATCCAAAATACTGGCATTTGAATATTTTTCTGTAAAAAATAAAAGAGCACATGGAAATTAGGCAAACATATGTGTTTGCTAATGACTGCGGCTGCATTTTAAACTATTTAAATATATATATATTTATATATATATATATATATATATAAAACAAAGGCAAGAACAAAAAAGAATAAAAAATACGAAAGCCATTATTTACATACAGTAACGCTAATTTTGTAATGTTTTTTTTTTTTTTAATTGCATTGTGCACACTTACCGTAACTTAGTAATATAAATTTCTTTCTCAATACTTTTGTAAAAAAAAAAGTATGACTCGTATAAAAAGATATTTAAAAAAAGTACGCAATCAACTTGAAAAAAAATGCCGAACGCTCATTGGTCTCTTAATTGGCCTGGTGTTGTTACTTCGTCTCGTATTTACTCCGCTGAAAAAAAATTTTCTTCAAATGAAAAAATAAATAGCCAAAAATACTAATCAAAAATATAGCCGTAAATTTTCCTCAGGTTTATAAAAAGCGACATGCAAAATTGGTACCAATTAGTTCAGTAGTTTTTGAGTTTATCGCGAAACAGACATTGACTTTTATATATATGAAGATATAGAGGTATATAGAGGGGTGCAAAAAATAATAGTAATAGTAATAATAATAAAGAAAAATATAAAAGCTTCCATATGTTGTCCGTTTTATTCTCCTCTGCAGATTCTGCTCCTTAGCACCAGACGCATGCGCAGTTTGTTTAATTACTGCCACACCTACGACAAATGGGTGGTGACGGCAAGGTATACCTTCTGTTGCTGATTGGTCCGCAAGCTCTCTGGCCAAGTGCTGTGAAGTGTGGAGCGTCGTTATTAAAATTGTGTGCAATTTACTTATCTGATTCAAAGTTTAAGGAATAAAACGTTTGTAGTTTAATGAATCTTTCATGCCTGGTTCTAATATTGCAATATGAAGATTGTGAAAGATTGAAACTACTCTTATTACACAACGCCCATATATAAGATTATATACCAGGTCTATTAGTATGAAACGCGAAAATGGCTGCCAGAGGGCGCTGTGCAACTTTATTTGAGCCGACGGTGGCGCTGTTGAAGGCATTTTGTTTTTTGACTCACGTGGCGTCAGCATGCGTGGAGTTTTAGAAAAATTCAAATCGTGGAAAATTTCTGGAGCCCGTGGAAAATGGTGATTTCCGAGCCAAAAAGTGCCCATTTGCGGGAAGTTTTGTTGTTCGCCTTCAACTGGAAGAAAAGTGCCACTGAAGCCCACCGAATGCTCGAGGAAGCTCACGGCGACCACGCTCTGAGCAAATTGCAGTGTTACAGGTGGTTTAAAAAATTCCAAAGTGGCGATTTCGAACTTGATAATGAACCACGTGGAAAACCGCACCAAAAGTTCGAGGACGCTGAACAGCAAGCTTTGTTGATGAGGACAGTGCCCAAACGCAGGAAAAACTCGCGAAACAGCTCCAGGTGTCTCAAGGTGCTGTTTTCCTACGTTTAAACAGCCTCAGAATGACCCAAAAGCTTTCCAGATGGGTCCCCCACGAGTTGAGCGAAAGGCAGCAAGAACAGCGTCTGGTAACCTGTGAAGGGCTGCTGGCCAGGCATGAAAAGAATTCATTTTTGCATCGAATTGTAACTTCTGATGAGAAATGGATCCACTCAGCAATCCTACGCGCCAAAAGTCATGGGGCCTGCCCGGCCAATTTCAAAACAGAAGCCTAGGCCCAATCGCTTCGGAAAAAAGGCAATGCTTTGCGTATGGTGGGACCAGACCAGCGTAGTATATTTCGAGCTCCTGAAACCTGGCGAAACGGTCGATACTAGTCGCTACAAACAACAAATACACAGTTTGAGAGAGGCATTGAATGAAAAAAGACCGGAATGGCGTGAAAGCACAACAAGCTGATACTGCAGCATGACAACGCTCCAGCCCACAACGCTGCGGTGGTCAAAAACACCATAAAAGACTTGGGCTGGGAACTCTTACCCCACCCGCTGTACTCACCAGACTTAGCGCCGTCGGACTACCACCTTTTCACATCTTTAAGACACGCCCTAAAAAAACCAGGAATTTTCGAACTCAGACATACTCCGAAAATGGCTTGTTGACTGGTTCGACTCAAAAGGAATAGAATTTTTCAGACAAGGAATTCGAAAATTGCCTGAAAGGTGGTCCGAGTGTATAGCTAATCAGGGCAATTACTTTAAATAAAAAATATTTTGTTGTATGGAATTGGTGAACTTTTGAATTCACTGAAAATTTTCGCGTTTCATACTAAAAGACCTGGTAAGTTTTAAAAAAAAGAATAAATGTGAATGAACAAGAGAAAAGAAAGAAAAATAACCACGTTGACAAGCAACAGGCTAATGTTCTATGTTGTTATAATGTGGTTCCAATACTGAAATGTGAAAACTACGAGGAAATAGCCCTTTAGCAAACCACAGGCTGGTGATTGGGTCTGTTAGTTAACAGCAGGTGATTGGGTCTGTTAGTTAACACCAGAAATTGGGTCTGTTAGTTAACAGCAGACAATTGGGTCTGTTAGTTAACAGCAGACAATTGGGTCTGTTAGTTAACAGCAGTGATTGGGTCTGTTAGTTAACAGCAGTGATTGGGTCTGTTAGTTAACAGCAGACAATTGGGTCTGTTAGTTAACAGCAGGCAAGTTTTCTTGCGTTCAGGTGAATGCCTCGGTGTAATTAGTCAGTTTTGCAGAAAACAACAATTTTAGCAAGCTCTATTGAAACGGAAGTTATTTCAATGGCTGCTTCAGTGTGGCGGTCTATATTTTCTTTTCGTCAAAATTAAAGGGACGTTAACAAGTAACAAATATTGTTAGGGGCCTCAAGAGACCCCAGAGGGTTCCAGCTTCTGCTCTATCCATTTCTCTTTCCACTTAAAAAAAAATTAATTTACCCTTTATGTTTGGTCAAATGTAACAATTGATGTTCTATGAGACAGCTCTAGTTGCCAAGTCAGCTCTATCATTTTCATAAGAAACTGCTCCAAGCTGAATGAAAGCAGCTTATTATGTCCGAGGGGTTATTATACTCCTAGCCTCTGTTCCCCTTTGGATCCATGTCTTTCTATCTCTCATTCTGAACACTTTGTAAACCAGGGTTCACTCATGTGGCAAAGTTAAGGCTTTACATAGTGCACCTACACTTAAATATACACACACACACACACACACTCGAGCGAGCGGCCACGCTTTCGCGAGCTCCGCCGTTTTCGCCTCTGGAGTGCGTGTGGAAGGCTCTGACCATTGCAAATTTGGCACCAAAAGGAAGCCCAGGCTCTGCTGAACAAGTGCCTGAAAGGCCCAGCATCCTGTCACAAACAGGCGAGGAGTTATCGCCAAAAGGACGGAAAAAAGAAGAATTCTAAAGATAATTCTTCTGAAATTCATAGAAATGCAAATTCGCCGCAGGCGATGGCATGCAAATCCGGCCGCCGCGCGTGGTGACGTCACGGCGCCGAAGACTGCTGCTACGACCAGCGCAACTCCAGCCAGCCCGGCCTCGCTCAACTGGGCCGACAGCGAGATGGCGGAGGTGGACGCCAACGACGGCTACACAGTCGTGAAAGGCAAGAAGAGGCGCCTCGGCTCAACATCACCTGAGCACGCTGCAAGGCAGCCCAACAAGCCTGGAGAGCAGCGCAGACCCCAGCAGCGGAAGCGGCCAACAGGGCCGAGAGCAGTGCCGCCTCAGGAGATCAAGGCGACACGCGCCAACATCGCCGATGCCAGGGCGAGGCAGGCCACTACCAACCACGAGAACTACGTCTTCGTGGAGCTGTGCCCAGACACCCCGGACTACTCCTACCTCAAGGCCTTGAGCACGCTACTCGGGGGGCCAAAAAGCATCACGCAGTTCAATCGAATGAACGGCCACTATATCGTGGGTCTCGCGAACAAGGAACTTGCGAACCGTCTGGTCGCGGACGGCCTGGAAATCGAGGGTACGTCCCTCAAGGTCTTCCCCTTCCGCAAGAGGGCGGAACGTATAGTCGTGGGCCAACTGCCCTGCTTTGTGGAGGATAGCACCATCGTGAACACCCTGGCCAATTCGGGAAGGTCACCTCCATCGCCCCCATCCTGGTCAAAATGGGGGAGTTCACCTTCACCGACGGCCGCTGGGAGGCGTTCATCCTGCTCCGCGAGGGGTGTAAGGCTGGAGACGCTGCCCACCCGACTGAACATCCAATCCAAGGGAGACACCCTGTCGGCCTTCCTCTCCTTTGGAATCAAGTGCTCAAAATGCGGGAAACAGGGGCCACCGCAGAGCCAACTGCCCAGCGCACGCCAGGCAAGGGAACGGCAGCCCCCAGGCAAGCAGCGTCTCCCACCGACGCAAGGCCTCCCCCCCTCCTCATCCTCCTCCTCAGCAGCCAAGGAAGCCGGCACCGGCGCCCGCAACCGCCGTCTCCTCCCCCACCCAGCCTCGCTTAGCCGCGATGCTCCGCTCGAGAGAGATTGCTCTCGAACATCTAGCTGGCTGGCTACATCCAGGAGTTGGAGGAAGACACAGCGCACGATGACGACGACGGGACCTTCTGGGATAGGTGGACCTCCATCAAAGCGGGGCTGCTGGCGGAGGCCAGATCCCTGCACAACCCACGCCACGCTGCCAGCGACAGCTACGTCTACAGGGCGAGACGTTACATCGCGGCGCAGCTCGAGGCCTCCTCCATCCGGGCCGACTACCCATCGCTGCCGGAGCCTGGCACGCTCCATCCGCCTCCGACGCCCGGTCAGCGTCATCAGGGACGACGAAGATAACGTCATCGAGGGCCCCGAGCTTCGGGCGGAGGGCGTTCGCGACCTTCCGGCCCCGCTTCGCCCGTCCCACCACCGATCCAGCTGCGGGAGCTGCCTTCATCGCCAGCAGCGCGCCCACCACCACCCGCGAGGCTGAGTGAGGAGGACCCGCTCCAGCGGCCGGACATCAGCCCCAGCGAGATCGCCAATGCCATCGAGCACCTCCCTCGCGGAAAGGCCTCCGGCTGGGACGGCTTGCCGTGCGAACTCCTCGTCGCCTTCCAACGAGGACTTCTTCGCGGAAGCTCTGGCCCAGGTGTTCGCGGCATCACGGCTCCGCGGTGCCCTACCTCCGTCGACGCGGCGCAGCTCCATCTGCCTCGTGCCCAAGGCCCGCGGAGGTCGCGGCCTTGACGGCTACAGGCCCGTCGCGCTGCCCTCGGCCGACTACAGGGTCCTGGCCGCCATCCTTCACCGGCGCCTCAAGCCCCACCATGCGGCCATTGTGCCGGAATGCCAGACTTACGCCGTCCCCCGGGAGGTCCCCGTCATGGAACATCGCCATGGTGACGGACGCCGTCGAGGAGGCCACCGCCCTGGGCTCGTCGCTGGCCGTCATGGGCGTAGACCTGGAGTCCGCCTTTGACTCACTAGACCGCGGCTTCTTGGAGTCCCTGCTAACGTCCCTCCGCCTCCCGCCGGCCTTCAGGGCCTGGATTAACATCCTCTACGCCGGGGGCGGACGCCACCATCCAGGCCGGAGGCTTCTACACCACCGCCTTCCCCCTCCTCAACGGCCTAAGACAGGGTTGCGCCGTGAGTGCCGCACTCTTCAGCATCGCCACGGGGGCCGCTGCTACGTCGCCTGGAGTTGACCCTCGGCGTTGGCAATGTCATCGCCTACGCCGACGACATCGTCCTCCTATTCCATCGCGACGGAGACTTCGAACGGGTGGCGACCGTCTTCGAAGAGTACAAGCAGGCCTCCGGGGTTGGCGTGAACCTCCGGAAGAGCGCTGGCCTCTGGTGCGGCGCCTGGCGCAACCGCGGCGACTCCCCTCGGCGCCTCCTGGTCGACCACCTCCATCAGGATCCTCGCGCTCGACATCGCCCCCAGGAGCACCGTCTCGCCCACCGGGAGCAGCATCTCCTGGCCCTCCTGGAGACTGCCTGCCGCAGATGGACGCCCTTCACCCGCGGCCTCTCCCTCGTCGGGCGAGCAAGAGCGGCGAACACGCTGGTGGGCTCTGTCATCCAGCACCACTTGCATGGCTATATACCATCACCCCCGACCATCGCCAAGCTGCAGGCCCGACTGGCGAGATTCGTCTGGGGACAGGACCACACGGCGTGGCTTTCCGCCGATGTCATGGCGAGGCCAGTTGCCATCGGAGGCCTCGGCCTTCTCGACCTCGCGACCCAGCTCCAGCTCGCCTGCCTCAAGGGGGTGCAGGTCGCGCTCCGCGGGGGCAGAAATGCCTTCAGCTGGCTGGTAAAAAGCGGTGAGGCCTGGATCCACCCTCCACCGGACGGCACCCGGCTCCAGCCACGCCGTCTCCGGCTGCTGAAGCTCTGGGAGGCCTCCAACATCCTGGGCCTCAACCACCGGGCGCTCCCCACAGCTCAGCTGCTGGACCTCCCCATCATCGGCGGCTGCCGGTTCCTCCGCCCTCCCGACCTCCTGGCCCCCGCCCGCTGGCGCGGAGCCCGAGTCCGGGATCTCATCGTGGAGGAAAATCTCATCGCCCGCCCAACGCGCTCGGCCCTGGCTGACGCCGCGGCCCTGGGCGCCTTCTGCCGGAGGCTGACCTCCGAGAACGCCGTGGGCTTCGGGGCGGAGTCTACGCCCCATCTAGCTCCTTAGCTGCGGCCGTGGTGCTGCGGGGGACGGCTGCGCCGTTCTTCAACGGCCTCACGACCCGCTCAGCCCGACGGGCCCTGGATCGTCCGCGCCTCACCGCCACGCCCATCTCCAGATTCCTGGCGAGATGGACGCCCACCATCAATCCACCATCCAGGATCGACTGGGCCTCGCTGCGGCGCTGCGCCTACTCGGGCCACGAGGCCGACGTGGCCCTCAAGTTGGCCCTCACGCCTGCCCCATCCGGCCCATCCTGCCTCGGTCGGCCCCTCCTGTCCTGCCTGCGGGTCCATCGACCGCTCCCTCAGCCACCGTTACTGGTGCTGTCCCTCCATCAGGCCTCTCATTAGAGAGGCCTTCAACATCATAGGGCGGCCCCCTGACCTGCAGGCTTGGATCTTCGGCGGGTCCGGCCTTGAGGACGACGCCCTTTCCATCCTGGCGTCGGCAAAGTTGCGAGTTTATCGCTACTTTGTCCAGGTTGGGCTCGGAGAAGCGGTGGAGGACCCGCTCATCGCCTGGTCCGAAACCCCCAGCGCCGAGGTTTTCTTCCTTCATCTCCCATCATCATCTTGTAGAATATATGTTTCATATATGTATATGGTAATTTAAACCAACAAGCCTATATTGTATACTACTTATAACAAGATTGTCATGTTGTATATAGAAACACATCTATAAATAATTATACGCATGATGACCTGTGTCATTGCATCACCATATGTAATGTACTTTGTACAAAACTGAGGATGAATAAATAAAACTATGTAATAGATTAAGAGCTGAGTTAAAGCATAGATTGAGAAGTTCAAAAACGTCTAAAATCGAGAGAGAAATCCAACAACCCTGAAGAGGAATTTGGCAGCCCGTTGCCATCAAGGTCAAAGGGTGCAGACGTTCAAAAGTCCAACTCCCCCCCCTCCTCGGGAATGGTATATAAAACCTCGGTTTTAGCCGAGCCTAGTTAGTCAGCAGTCACCCCTTTCACCGTCGGCGTGAGCCCTTGTTGGCCGTAGCCAGGACCACCTGATCGCCATGTAAAACAGTAAGAACCCTTCTAACTCCATCTTGCTCTTAGCTCGACTCCTATCTGTTCATGGAACTTTCCTACTACAACTGTGTCTCTTCTTTTTTTGTGTGTGGACATTCCCAAGCTTTCCACTCTGCCTCGACCACGACTGCCTGTACTCTGTGAAAACTGTTAAAGGTCTTCCAAAGTGCAGAGAGGTACTGGAAAACTCTCCACGCCCTGGCTGTCCCTCTCGGCTACTACAGGTTTGACCACGGTTACCACAGCTTATAGCAAGTCGACAGGATCTCATCACAGATAAGTCGACAGCAACTCTTTATCACAATTAAGCCGACAGGATGACCACAACGAAGTATGACCACAACGAAGAGGTAAGAAGCCTGTCCAGATAGAAGCGAGGAAGAGCAAAGATGGAGGAACAAGCACGCCATTCCAACGAAACGACCAATCAATCTTCCCCCAACGACACAGCCGAAAATCCCGCAAAATAAGCCGGTGAGAAGTTCCCCACCTTCGGCCTTACAACGCACCATCTTCCAGGCGACATGCCGCCGTCACCAAACAGAAGTTACAAGCTTATACAAGCTCTACTTGGAGCGTCTTCCGCGTCATCAGGACGACAACTAAAGCCCAAGTCTCCTGACTGAACAATCCTCAAAACTGTGAGTTTTTAAAAAACTTCGTAACTTTCACCTCATGCTCACAACTTGATTCTCCATAAATTTAATGTTTATTTTCACTGTAATCATTTTAATTCAATTTTTACCATTTTTATATCATTTCAATTCAAATATTAAATCTTTTACACCCTCATTTATCAATTTTTATTTTATTTTAAGCAAATTATAAATTTTAATTCATTACTTTCAATTTTACATTTTTAAAAATCATTATTTTTTTTAATATCTTATTTTTATACCAAAACACCAATTTCTTAATCAAATACTCAAAACTTTGCAGAAATCATGGTTTTGTTCACTATTTTATGTAAATGCCCCATTCAATTTATAAGTCACTATCACGCCATTGCCCCTTTTACAAGGATAATTTTTGCACTACCATAATCAACGATTTAAAAAATATATTCAAATTTAATAAACATAGGTGAAACGCATTTTTTTTTTAAATTGCACAAATCGAAAGATACAATATCTTCAAAATCACAACTAGAAAAGTAACTGTCCTTCCCCAAAACAAGTTAAAAATCCAACACAGCTACACTCCCTCGTCCTTTTCTTTTACATGCATAATTATTAATTATCCACACATCTCTCTCAACAAACTGCAAAATACTCCCCATCACTTTCTCCAATTGACCACCATCTATTAGCGCGCGACTTAGCAACAAATCGAATTCGAGCAACACAAGCTTCGTCGCCACTAAACGTGCCACATTCACTAACAACCAAGATATCTCGATGTGTTTTGTACAACCACGACTCATGACTAGTAAATTTGTTGTTCATGATGAAACAAGTTAGATGCTGTACCAAAAACAAAGACTTCACGTGACACCTTTCCATTCAATTCACTCACTCGTGTCACACAGCGCATCACAACAATTTTTCTCACTTAAAAGGCCACAAAGACGCCTTCATGCCTGTGACACTTCTCACCCCAAAGCGTGTCCACTCGAAAGTCGCACTTTAACTCACATCTAAACCTGACATCATTGAATAATATTTTTTTCCTAAGTCTGCAACAACGTCGAAAGACAACACTTATGAACACCGAGAAAACTACATCTTCAAATAGACCATAAAACTGCCAACAAGCTTTCACCACTCTCAAAGGGAGTTTAACCAGTAAACCAGTACACTAACGTACATGCAAGCCCTCAGAAATCAGCAAGGATCTCCAAAATGTCTGTTATCTGACAGAGCGCCCGCTTTCACCTCAGAAAAATTCCGCAAATTTCTAATAACACACCCCATTCTGTCACAAGTTCCACCCACCTATTTAATGTTCAATGTTATCCCAACAGATCTAATAACTCATCTTAATCCATACCCAGAAATAACTAGAACTAGAGAGATAGCACGCTCTCTTACCCAAAATAAGCATAAAAAAGATAAAGAAACATTTGATAAGCAGCACAGAACACCACATTTCGAAGTGAATGATCTTGTTTTGGTCAAAAATTACAGACATCCAGACACAGGTAAATTAGCACCATATTTTACTGGACCATACAAAATAATTGAAATAATCTCACCCAATGTCGTTCGAATAGATCGCCCCAATCAACCTCTCAATAGAGACAGTGACACCATACATGTCAATAAATTAAAATATTACACAGAGAATGTTCTGTACATTACACATCCACAAACCCGATTTATTCAAAACTCACAGCGAATGTCCCCAGATGTATATCTCAGTGAATTCAATCATTTGACGCCAGATATCTTCGAGACGCAACTACTCTGAATTATACCGCCTACAACCTCCCAGCCATTCCTACATTTAAATCCAGATTTCTTTAACATCGATCGTTTTAAAACAAACCTCAAGTAGCGAACAGAAATTTCCCGTTAAATTCACAAACCTATTCTATCTACATACGCTACACCAACCCATTTGGATCTGCATTACCTACTTACTTACTCTCTTTCACAAAATATAAATATTTCTTTGAAACCACCAGACCTAGAACTAGAGGAGAAGGAATTTAACGCTGTAGACAACCCCCATATTTCCCCCTTCAAAAAATATACAACGGCCTCCCTCCCCGCCCACAAAGCTGTCAACTAAATCTCCATTATTGGAATGACCGCCATGTGTAATATGTTTCCATCAGCCATTTATATTTCCCCCAGAATTTCACAAATTCCCAGACAGAGTCATAAAAATACCGGATTGATAGACTAAACAACTCGAGACCATGCCGCGTCACCTAAATCTATCGCCACTCTTCCCCCTAACTGGCCCCCAGTCCTACATTCCCTGTCTCCTACATTCCTTTTATGTCACACTTTTTACTGCATTATCAGTCGATTTCTTAACCTAACTTTTAAACATTTAGATATTTGAATTTGAACAAGACCTTCCTTAAATTGAACATTTTTAATATTTGGATTCCTTGTAAATCTCTAATTTTTTCTACATATCAAACATTTTACATGTTAAATTGAGATCACAATCTTTAATTATATTCTGTTTTTCAAGAAAATGGCATCTACTTATCGTGCAACTGAAAGTTGCTGATGGCTTGCGCCATCTATCGGAATAAATATCAACTATTCTCGTTGATTTTTAATTATTCCAGAATTGGCCAAATACCCATTCTTGATTAATCAAGAAAAGCTAACCACGGACGCGTTTCGGGCGCAAGTTGTAGCGTTCTCACGCAATTCTGGCCTTAACTACCCGTTTTCATGATTTTCAGGATGTCTTAATGACCAATTTTTTTGGTCGTTGAGGTACAGCTTGCACCACGCTGATGAGGGCCAACAGCCCGAAACGCGTCCGTGGTTAGCTTTTCTTGATTAATCAAGAATGGGTATTTGGCCAATTCTGGAATAATTAAAAATCAACGAGAATAGTTGATATTTATTCCGATAGATGGCGCAAGCCATCAGCAACTTTCAGTTGCACGATAAGTAGATGCCTTTTCTTAATTTATGCACCTTATCCCAGTACATTACATTTGTACTATTTTTTCACATTCTGTTTTTTGTATAAAATATTTTATTTTTTATTTTTGCCTTTCAATTATATAATCACTAGTTTTTAATCCAACATTATATATAAAAAAATCAATTTTATTTTTCATAATATTATTTTAGTATTACAAAAGATTTATTTGTTGTCAAAAATTACTTTAATTCTTCATTATTATTACTTTTATATAATTGATTGTTTGATTTTATCCACTTAAACTTTATTCAACCACAATGATATTTGCTTTATTTTATTCATTTTTTTTGTTTTTATACCTTTATATAAATGACTATGTTATAATTAACTTTCGGGCACTAAACAATCTATTTGTCTAAACACTTCAGTGTAATATACATATACTATCATTTCTCAATAATGTTTCACTCATCATCGTAGAAAAACGACAGTACTGCTTGATCTTTTTTTATTTTATTTTTTTTTTTATTTCATAATTTCAAACATTGTTTGAACACAGTTCCCCAGATTTAAAAAATCCCAACTTCTGGCTTGAACACGTTTCAAGGTTTACTACAATCATCCCTAGGCATAATCACCCACGCAAACATAAAGCGTCCACAAACTCTCGCAACTCAATTTTTTTTAGCTCAGAGGACCACAATCAACCTTTATTTTAAGTCAAGTCAGAGCTCCCTACTGCGATACAACAATTCTACTGTGTCGCATGGTTCTCCATTTCACCACGTTCACAATTATATTAAGGAAAACTTGTCTTCAACTCTTTTCAAACCCATAAACACTTCAATTGTGACAAAGCACTGTAACCCTTATACAGGATCACAGGTGAAAATTGCCTCGGAAGACGCACAGTCTATATCCTCGCTTTGCACCTGGATTCTAAACATTTGATTACCTGTGAAATACTTACAATTGCTTATTCTTTAACCCCTAACCCATTCCAACGCCCACCAAAATCTCTTAGAACATGATTTTATTTTTATCATCATTATTTTTTATCAAAACAAAGGTCTTTATCTTAATTTCTCTTATATAACGAATATCATAACTTTTAAATTAAACAAAGTTTTATTTGTTTATAATTTTCAGATATATCCAAACAAACATCTTGTTATAGCCTTTTAAAACCCTCACAGTTTAAATTAATTAAAGAGATTTTATTATTTACCTGTGTTAGAGAGGCTTTACCCGTTTAAACCCGGATAAACCTTTCACTCCCGGGGCTCATCTATGGTAATTTAACCAACAACCCTTATTGTATACTACTTATAACAAGTTTGTCATGTTGTATTTAGAAAACATCTATAAATAATTATACCCATGATTGACCTGTGTCATTGCATCACATATGTAATGTACTTTGTACAAATGAGGATGAATAATAAAACTATGTAATAGATTAAGAGCTGAGTTAAAGCAAGATTGAGAAGTTCAAAAACGTCTAAAATCGAGAGAGAAATCCAACAACCCTGAAGGGAATTTGGCAGCCCGTTGCCATCAAGGTCAAAGGTGTGCAGACGTTCAAAGTCCAACTCCCCCCTCCTCGGGAATGGTATATAAAAAACTCGGTTTTGCCGAGCCTAGTTAGTCAGCAGTCACCCCTTTCACCGTCGGCGTGAGCCCTTGTTGGCCGTAGCAGGACACCTGATCGCCATGTAAACAGTAAGTACCCTTCTAACTCCATCTTGCTTTAGCTCGACTCCTATCTGTTCATGGAACTTTCCTACTACAACTGTGTCTCTTCGTTTTTTGTGTGTGGACATTCCCAAGCTTTCCACTCTGCCTCGACCACGACTGCCTGTACTCTGTGAAAAACTGTTAAAGGCCTTCCAAAGTGCAGAAGAGGTACTGGAAAACTCTCCACAGCCCTGACTGCCTTCTCGGCTACTACAGGTTTGACCACCGGTTACCACATGTATATATTTCCTTTTTCTTTCTTGCTATATGCAATATATTTCTCTCTCTCTCTTTGATTGAAATTGTTTAAAATTGTCTAGAAGACAATAAATAATTTTTAATTGTCAATTGTCACACACACACAAAACCTTTATTAAGACAAACAGGTCTTACAGAGGATTCTCCTTGGGTTTACACTTAATCACAAATTTAAAATAGAATTTAGTCAAGAACCTTTCTGTTTCGCTTGACGCACTTTCCTTTGACCATTTTGTAATTTTTCAGAACCGCAGCTGGTCTTTCTGCACTCCCCCATTGAAACGGCGGCGTAGTCTGCTGGGCAGGTGACGGAGGTCCGGTCAACTTGTCGCCGAGTGCCGCGTTCATGTCAACGAGAATGCGGAAAGAGGGGAGCGCGATTTCTGAAAATTTGATTAGGAGGAAGCACCCGCGTTTGCCATGCTCTCGTTGCGGCAGAGCGCGCAGTAGACGTTCCTGTACCACATTTTGCCAACCCGCACCGGCCTTTTGTCGAGCCGCACTGGGCCCTGACGTCGTCGTCCGGCACGTGGGATGCAGGACGATGTCAATGGGTGGAGACAACTCCTTTTTTGGAATTTCGCACTAAAGGGAGTTTCGATTTCCCAGGCGCAAGGTTTTCTGGAAGGATTCCTGTATTCTCAATTATCCATTTGGAAGAGGTTGATCGTAGATGGCATTGTCGATTGTCGTCATGTTGTGGCCTTCATTAAACAACTGCGGGCAGCTGGTTGCGAGGTTGAAGAATACCAGGTTGTCCTCGGGAATGGCGTGGCACTGGGCGCAGTACTTGTTCCGGAACACGAAGCAGTGGAGTTGTCCACACACGAAGATATCAAGGAGGATGTTCTGGCCGACGTCGGCCTCGCACAGTTGGCGTAGCTTCTCGTCTGTGTTGTCCGGACATCGGGCCACGTGGTACATTTCGCCGGAGTGGCAGCTGTAGTACCCAGGTAGGACAGCTTGGGAGCCCGGGGTGGCACGTCGGCGCAGCAGTCGCCAAAGGCGTGACACTCTTCGTCGCACATGCATGGCAACCTGAACGTGTCCTCCGACCCATTGCATTGGTGCAAGTAGGAGCAAGGGTCTGTCGCGGTGAAGTTGGGCGCGTTTCCGGTGTCCTTGGGAAGAGGATTCGTGAAGGACAAATCTCGGGGAAGGGTTCCTCGTTGGGGGCGAAGTTGTCAGTAAGGTTGAATAAATCAATGCCCAAGACCACTGCGCTCTGAATGAAGAGCAAGATGGCGAGTGATTGCTTCATCTTGTACTGCTTTCACCCTGCCACAAAAAATAAACAATTTATTGCCACAATGTCATTGAAGTTTCAAGGAAACAAATCAGAAAGTTATGTCGAAGCTTACTTACACATAGCATCTTAAATTCTATGGAGCAATGGGAGAGGGGGACTTTTTATGGCGAGTGTGGGCTTCAATAAATAGAGGATGTCGCGAGACATTCTTGCATCAAAATAAATGAAGAATTATTCTGCTGTGAATAATGGAGTTCCTACACTAACTAATACAGTTCCTGCTGTGACTAATATATCCCTTGTAGTCGCTATTACAGTTCCTGTGCCGTGATTAGTACAGTCCCTACGTAACAAATAGTTCTTGCCGTGTTCCTAACAGATTTAGCCACATACTTTCACATCGTGCTCTTCAAGATGTACAAATACTTCTTTGGATACCACAATCTCTCATACAACCGGGACTCGCTTGCACACCTCGCACTCAGAAACCGTGGCAAATGGCTGACAGGGAATTCCCCTAGGAAACATCTGTTAAGTCTTCGTGTTGTATCTAAGATGACTACCAGTCATTGAAATCTAGAGAAAGATCACTCTCAGCCTTTTTAATAATATTGAACTTTATTTTCTAATATGCCAATCCGAAATCTCAAAGGCTCTATTTACATATGTACAGTTCACAATGTTTCCCTAACTTTATATTATTTGACTTGATCCTCTTTCACTTTGTCTTTAACTTTATCTTTGTAACTGTCTGGACAGGGTTCTTTTATCTACTTTCACTTTGGAACTGTCTGGGCAGAGTTCTTCTTTGAGTTCTTGAACTTTATCCTTTTGACTTTAACTTCGCTCTTCTTAAACTTTAACTTCGCCTTCCTTAAACTTTAACTTCGCTCTTCCTTAAACTCACTATACCTTCTCTTCCGCCTTACTTAATATGCCTTTTTTATTTTACTTTGATCCACCTTCCGCCACTTCTTACTTTGATCTACTTTCCGCCACACAACTTATGCGATCTAACACTTTCTCCTCGCGCGCGCGCCGCCTCCTATCTACCTTCTTTTATATATTCGAAAACAGGGACGTGGGCGCACTCTGTGGCGTATCCCCTGGGCGCACGCCATCTAGAGCCGATTTTCCTAACCATTCTTAAAACCATCCGTCCTCTCCTTGACTCCGAATTTGGACGTGTTGTCCGCAATGGTCCTACACCTACAGAGCTGACGTTGCTCTGTTTGCCAACCTTTGTAAAATAAAGATCACTTATTGTCCGCTGCAGTGTTTCTCTGTATGCCGCGTTTAATAATTTTCTGACCATTATTTCTTGGCGTTGTATTTTCAATGTGCGCAGTGACAATGAGGTAAAATATTCTAGCGAGATATCGCGGTGTTTTGTGTTAAAATGAAAAAATCTCACAAGAAGAAAGCTGTTTGTTCACTCTCTTTCTTTCATGGTTTTATAAGGTTTGAATACTCTGGGACTCGAAAGTGTTTATGATAAACATATTTTAATCAACTCCTTCATCATTTTAATACTGCAACTATCAACGATATGCAACACTTGTTGGAAAAATAGAAAGAGACGGTTAGCACCTCCTTTGATAAGGATGGAACGGTCTTCGGACCCAACACACATACATTGAGACACAACCACCCTACTTTGGTGCGGGGCTCACTTACACTATTGGATGTTCATTGCTACAGGATTGGGGTTTTGACAAGTTACCATTGGTTGGACAGGCTCGGTCAGAACTCGAGGGCTCCTGTGTGTAATGTTAAAATATTCTGTACAATGATATATTACAGCAACGACACCACTGTGTGATTTCCTGAATTATAATCTCTGAGTGAAAAATGCCACGTGGAAAATTAGGATGGACAAACTTCGGGATGACACAGCAATTTATTTAAGGCAAGAACTAACTATGAATGATAAACAAAAGCAATGAAGGAGTTTATAGAGTAAGCAAAATATAAACGTAAAAGATTATACTCTGCTAATAAAATAATATACTCTCTTTTTCTACATAGTTCCTTCTCTATGGGAGCTGTGACCCACAGCTTGCAATTATTGTAGTTATTGACATGGATCTGACGTGCTTCTGTCAAGGATCCCATCGAAGTCTTGGAACATTGTCCATAGTACCTTGGCGTCCTTTTTCTTGCGACGTGAAGAGCGGCTTTGTCGTCGTATCGTCTATAGGAAAATCGTCATTTTGGAGGGAAGTCTTGGCTTTGACACGGCAGTGGAATCCTGGAGTCAGTCTCTGAAAATGTAGATCACATCACCCATGGCCTCTAGGTCTTCTCGGCGATCTTCAGTTCGTCTTCCCTAATTTACCGGCATCTCCATCAAAATGCCACGTGGAAAATTAGGGAAGACAAACTTCAGGATGAGACAGCAATTTATTCAAGGCAAGAACAAACTATGAATATTATTATTTATTTAGGTAACCCGGATTCCTGGAGCATACCAAAGTTGCCAACTATCCGGGTTGGTCTTTAGACTTCACGTCTAATGGTGGCAGCAGACATCCAGTTTATCAGGTGTCGCCAGGCTGACTTGTGCTTGGGGATGTTCTGCAGGTCTTCAGGGGCAAATATATTTATTCCTAGGAGGGTGGCTGTTTGGAACCTATGAAGGTGGTAGGCGGGACATCTGAAGAGAAGGTGGTCGACAGTTTGGTCTTCCTCGTGGCAGTGTGGGCAGGTAGGATCGTCTCTAGATAATTTTGCAGCATCGGTTTTGACAAAGCCATGACCTGTGAGGATTGTGGAGGTGGTGCCACAAAATTTTATTTTGGGCAGGATCGCCATGAGAGTGTTTGGGAATGCAGCTATTCTCCTGAGGTTTCTTGTGGAGTGATCTGTGACATATAATTCTTCCAGAGTTGGAGTGAATACTGTTCGCTGCGGGCCCGAACAAACTTTTTGGATAGAGTGGAACAAACTATGAATAATAAACAAAATATAAGCAATCAGGGAAGTTAACAGAGTATCAAAATATAAACATAAAAATGATACTCTGTTAATAAAATAATTAAAAACTTTGCTACAAAAAAATCTCCTTGTGCGCAGGAGTATTGTCTTGCTGTTCATACAAACTTTCTCAGCGGCATGTGGTTGAGAGAGCAGCTATTGTGGATGGTAAAAAAACGGTTTTTTTTTCTGCCGCAGAAGTTCCAAGCGTCGGATGCCATAGGCTACAGTGGCCGAGTAAACGTTCAATTTATTCAAAGTGGAGGAGTTGGGCGAAGCAAAGTTGGCGTTAGATGGAGTGTGAAAGTTTGAGGAAAGTTCTCGACTTTCTGCTGTCAAATCAAATGAATGAAGATCGACTAGTTTTGGATCTCAAACTCTCACTAGAAGGCTAATTTCAAGTTTTGTGATTACACATCAAACACAAACGCTAGACATCACAATTGTCATAACAATCGAGGCATTCCCGAAACCAAACAAGCAAAAACGAGGAGGAGAATGTACTCACGTTCCTCAGAAAGTCGGGGAGATTTGCGATGCACAAACCAGTCGATGTGTTTATGTTTGGTAAGTTGGGCCTTGAACTCCTGACCTGGCGGCGGAACATCCTCGGCCAAATATTGTACGGAGGAGGAGACATATTTTGGCGTGAAATTGCTGCATTCTTATGATTTATTTATATATATCAGTAGAACCTCCATGAGAGAGGACACTCGCGCTAGAGGACACCTCTCTACAAAGGACAGTTTTTATTTGCAAAATTACTATTTAGTAGCTATCCGGTAAGAGGACACCTCTCCCTAAAGGACACTTTGGTTCTGCAACTAAGTGTCCTTTACAGGGATGTTCTACTATATATATATTATATACAAAAAAATAAAATAGATTTTCTGATTGAATTTAAATCATGTTGAGGATTATGGTAATGCAGTCGTGGTTAAAATTCTTGAAAGTATAATAATAAATATGGTTGCCTGTAAAGTCGGTTTTACGGGCGAAGATTTTACGTGACAACGGTTAGAATATTTATTGATATGAATATAATTAAATTGCACAATAGGAACAAGGAATTGAATGAAAATAAGAATTGCACAAATTTTAACTATAGAAATATATTTTGTTTACTAAAACATTGTACATGTAAACTTAAACTTAACTAATTCCTATTTGAGTGTTTAAGGAAGTGTTTCTGCTGTAATGTGTCTTGCGAAAGTCAAGTCGATAGTTGTTCCTTTTAACGTAGTTGACTTAGAAACGTTTGATACGCAATCAAGATTATACGTATTTTTCATGAAATTAAGAAACGAGTTGTCAGGCTTTACGTTTTTGTTAAAATCACCACACAGAAGAATCGGTATACTAGAATCAACTTGCACGAACGGTGGCACGTACTGGCTGTTGTGAATGTACGGACCGAGTCCTTGCCATAGTAACATTCCAATATCCTGCATACTAGCTCCTGGATGAATATATACAGCACCGAGTATAAACTTGAAGCTAGTATTAGCGGCGAAGCAAGTAACTTCAGTCATGCACATGTCACCCTTGGTTTTAATGACACGAGTTACGTCTGTAATCGCAACTTGGAACACTTCCGCCGTAGATGTCGATGATTAATGGCTGTTGTGAATGTACGGACCGAGTCCTTGCCATAGTAACATTCCAATATCCTGCATACTAGCTCCTGGATGAATATATACAGCACCGAGTATAAATTGAAGCTAGTATTAGCGGCGAAGCAAGTAACTTCAGTCATGCACATGTCACCCTTGGTTTTAATGACACGAGTTACGTCTGTAATCGCAACTTGGAACACTTCCGCTAGATGTCGATGATATATTTACGATAGATCGCCACTCCACCAGCCGCGTTGGTATTTGAAAATCAAAACACTTATTCAGATCGAAGGTTCAAATTTTTGCTAAATAAATTTGAAATTAAATAAAATTTGTAATTGTAAATGATGAAGTTGAAAATTAAAACATTTACTTAAATTAGATGTTAAATTCTTGCTCAACACAGTTTAAATAAAGTTTTCTTATATCTGCCACTTTTTCTTAATATTTGTAATTTTAAAGAATCAATTCGAACTTACAAAACATTTATTCAGATCGAAGGTTCAAATTTTTGCTAAATAAATTTGAAACTATTTAAAATTTGTAAAATAATAATTAATTAATTAATTATTTTTAAACTAATAATTTACACACGTGTGAACTTGTATTATGACGCTTTCTTGTTTTTCCAACGCAAGAACGTTCGAGAAAGACAAAGACAGAGACAAAGCATGCGCCGATTCAATGACGCCTAATTTCTGCGCTGCTGCAGCGCGCAGCACTACCTCGTTCGGTGACTCTTCAGTAACCGCTTCCGGGCGTTAAACTCTTTTACATAAGTGACTTTCCCACGACCGCAACCTAATTTAAGACGTTGTCACGTCAAAATTAGTTTTTATACAGATATTGCTTTAATTGAACCCATGGAAATATATTTAAAAAAAAAAATTGATAAAAGTTACTGCCTGGCTTAAGGCGAGCTAGAATAAGGAAAACAAATGATTATTTACATAATGTACAAAAGTTTTGAACCGGCCATTGGGATAGAGAAAATATCTTTATTTACGCGGGCTGCTAACCAAATAAATGATTTTTGAGCCCCAATGGCCGCGTTTTTATAGCGGATATATAAAACTCACTATGAAGGATGGAGAGGCGGATAAGGACAGGATCACCGTCAGCGATAGAGGCAGGTTAGGCTGGATTAGGTTCCGCGGAGGTCAGGAGGCCTGGAAGAAGGCGGGAGGACTAGAACTTTGCAGCTCTAGCTCTGGCAGTTGGGCAAGACCATTGATCTTGCCTCGTGGTCGGCAGAGAGGCCCTTGGCTGAGCAGTTGGCGCATTGGCCGTGCGCGGGGTTGGCAAGTGTTGGACGCTTCGGCCTTGGTGGTAACCAGAAGCGCAGTGGAAGCAGGTGACTGTAGCCTTGGTGCACCTATCGGCGTTG
>CP092880.1:66560156-66657902 GCA_030710605.1 Cordylochernes scorpioides
TAGATAAAAACAAATATATATTTATTTAAGGAACGACTTGTTCCATTACATATATTGTTAAGACAAGTTAGCGGTAAACAATAACAGCAAGTTTGAAGGTAGAAGTTGGAAGTTACGTCATCGTAGTGACGTCAGCATCTATGATGATTAAAGTCAAAGTTTTGTGTAACATTTATGTTATTCGTCGTTTGAGTGAACCTCTTCTGAGTCGCCGGGCATGTGAGCTCTTGAACCTGGCGAGGCGAATTGAAGTGGTTGCGACGAGAATTAACCCGATCGAGGAATTCCCTGAAGTATTTGAAGGACTGGGACAGATCGGAAACCCTTACGAAATCAAATTGAAACCTGGAGCAAAACCATATGCTGTGCATACTTCTCGACGGGTACCAATACCTTTGATGGAAAAGCTCAAAACAAGATTGGAAGAGCTCGACAAAGACCAGATGTTGACGAAGATTTTTGAAGCTCAACAAGAAGATACGACCCTGAAAGCAGTAGTCAACTACCTTGAGCAAAGCTGGCCAGATAAGAAGAAGATGTCACAGGCTCTGCTCTCTTATTGGCATGTCAAGGATGAACTCGGCGTTCAAAATGGACTACTGATGCGTAGCTGTCGTCTTGTTATTCCAGCAAGTATGAAACTGGAGATCCTAGATAAGTTGCACGCTGGGCACTTCGGGATTACAAAAACAAGACTTCGAGCACGTGAGACGGTATGGTGGCCTGGAATTTCGGAAGAGATCGCGGAAACGGTCAGAAAGTGCAGTGTCTGTATCCAGGAAGCCGTCTCAAAACATGAACCTTTGATACCAACGAACTTTCCTTCACGACCGTGGCAGAAGATTGGAATGGATTTGTTCAAGTTCGAGAATAAGTGGTATCTAGTCGTCATTGACTATTATTCTCGCTTTCCTGAAATGATTCAGCTGGATCGGCTCACAGCCAGTGTGGTGGTGCGTAGTTGCAAATCCATATTTGCCCGACATGGAATACCAGAAACTGTTGTAAGCGATAATGGGACGCAATTTGGAGCTGCTCGTGAATTTGCAAATTTCGCAAGGCAGTACGGATTCACACATGTCACTTCAAGTCCTCGATTCCCGCAGAGCAATGGGATGGCAGAAGCAGGTGTGAAAATTGCTAAGTTGATCCTCAAGAAAAATCAAGACCCATCGCTTGGACTCCTGGAGTATCGATCGACCCCTTTGGAGAACGGTTACAGCCCTGCTGAGCTTCTCATGGGACGTAAACTCCGAACGACCTTGCCAATTGCACCAGAGAATCTTAATCCAAAGTTGGTGGACTCTCAGACCCTGAAAAGAAAGGAGGGGAGAAGGAGAAAGGATATGAAATCCAGATATGATCGACGCTGCGGAGCTACGGACATGGAGGAGCTATCCGAAGGTGACACGGTTTGGATTACAGATATGCGAACCTGGGGGATTGTAAAGCAGAAAGCATCGACACCAAGGTCATATATGGTTGATACTCCAGTTGGGACTTTACGTCGAAATAGGTTCCATCTACGAAAAGGATATGCAGTGCAATATCCAGCCGACACATCGACGCCGACCTTTTCGGGGGAGGAACTGGTTGAAAATGAAAAGACCCCAGTTGTGGATTATCCCTCTAACGACTCAGAAGACGGCCAGATAAGAACCCGGAGTGGACGAATTGTTAAACCTGTGGATCGCCTTCATTATTAATTATATTATGCATTTAAAGTTTGTAATGTATATATATATATTTCAAATCTTAAAAAGGGGGATGTGCTGAGAACATGTACGAGAAGATCTACGTATGTTTTCCCACGTGACGCAACGGAGCGTGGCCTTGCCTGCACGGGTGAGTCAGTTGTTGTTGAGCTCTCTGTATAGATGGACATTAAAACACATTCCATTTGAAACCCCTGTTTCTTCTACTAGTTCTCTGATCATTGTTTTAGTGTTTTCCCTTATTAAAGCACCAATTTTTTTGGGTCAGTTCTTCATGATTTTCCAAAGGTCTTTCCTGGCGTGCGTCATCTTGGGTTGACTCTCTACCAGATTTGAAACAGGGAAACCACTTAAACATTTTTGATTGTGATAAGGCTGCCTGCCTGAACGCCAATTTCAACATTTGAAACGTTTCTGATGCCGTTTTCCCCAAATTTTTGACAAAACATTAGGCATACCCTTTGTTCACTTTTAAGATCCATTGTAAAAAAATGCTGCGCCTTTGTTTCTTTTCTTTAAAAAATGCTTATAAAATTCTTATTATTTGAGATATCGAAAAGATATAAATATTTTCTAATAGAATGAGGTCTAGTGATTATGATGACAATTTTGATTGCATGATTGCACCCAAAAGCAAACAATCACAAAGGATATCTCTAAAATATATTCATGATTTTTTAAAAGATGTTCCACATAGCTCTCAACCCAATTTCCAAGAGATAAATTTTGACAGGCCAAAAAATATAAGCTGCTACCGAAGCCCTGTCCCCTGATAAAAGATCTGGCCAGTCACCTCACAGTTTCTGTCAGGAAAACTTCTCTTCTTCTCCTTCTTCTTTCTTATCTCCTCAATCATATAAGGGTATCAAGTTGCGACCCTTGATGATGTCTGTTCGACAACCATCATGACTGGGTGAAGTAGAATGCATCTGCATTTGTCATTAAGACTGGGAGCACTACTCAGTGACAGGCCGACTTAGCTCCAAAAGAAATGGCCGCCTCTGACATGAGGAACAGACGCATGTACAGCCGCTCCTAACATGGAGTACAAATGCTGCTCATCCTGTATCCCTGGATTAGGAGCCCTTACAGGGTACTATCAGCCGGGCCAGCTGAACCCAGGTTTTTTAGCGAGCTTGTTACTGCTCCCCCTCCTCCTTTTTCATCCAGGCTTGGGACCGGCAAAGGCGGAGTTGTCAGGAAAACTAAAATATGCGACCTGTTTTGGGGGTGAGGCTGCAAAATTTAGTCATCCTCCCTTGAGGAATATATGATATGAATATCATATGAATGAAAGGAAATTATGTCATAAAAATGGAAGGAATGATGACACACGCACATGTCGTTTCTGGGGTCACCTATTCCGTTGTGTTAATCGAGGTACCAGTCTCGTGACATTCCAAACAATGTAATTGTGGTGGCAGAATGTCAAAAAGACCTCTAATTGGAACGAGAATTAATGGCTTCTGCCTCTGTCACCTCACTATCTAGTAAAAGAGTTAAAATGTGGGTGGCGGACTGGATTTATATTCAAAGATAATCCCACAGGGTGGATAGGGGGGGGTCAATAGTGACATCTTCGATGGCGCATTAGCTGAGGGTGACCAAGTTGAAACAGGAACAAAATATTCTAAACCCACAGGAATTGCGCATATTTTAAATTTATATGTGACTCACTCAATGATCAACAAAAATAAAATTGAAGATATGTTAAAAAAGAGGCATTCGAATTAAAAAAGTAAAGGCTTCAAGGACGTCAGACACTGGATAGACACTCGGGACCACACCAAGCATGACCGACCTTATCGAGTAGCACCAAAAGAACGACAAGTCATTCGAGATGAGATTTGTAAAATGGAGGAACTTGGCATTGTGCAGCCTTCACTTTATAAAAATTCTGGTCATATTTTGCCAATTATATCAAATATGTTATTTTTAAGCGAAAATTGGGGCATTATATTTTTTACATATCCTATTTTCATATTGGATCAGAAAATCATTTATTTTACTAATTTTTTTTTTCAAAAAAATATATATATTATAAATAATGAAGGCATATCCTGACCAAAAGCACATGTGCTTTTTAGATGGCAGAGCGCCATCTAGTTGCGCAAAAATAAACTGAACGCTTATTTAACTTGCTCCTGTGATATTTGGCCAACCCAATTTCTTGATAAATTAAGAAAAGCCATCCATGAACGCGTTTCGCGCTGTTGGCGCTCGTTAGCGTGGAGCAGGCTGTACCACTGAGACCAAAAATATTTTTGATCCCAGAGGCTTCTTGAAAAACCAAGAAATCGGTATTTAAGGCCAAACTTGCGTAAATACGCTTAACACATGAGAAAACAATAGAAAAAAAATGGTTAGGTGTTGATAATAAAAATATTGAAGGCATATCCTGGCCAAAAGCACATGTGCTTTTTAGATGGCAGAGCGCCATCTAGTGGAGCAAAATTTTTATTTAATTTGCTCTGTGATATTTGGCCAACTTAATTTCTTGATAAATCAAGAAAAGCCATCCACAAACGCGTTTCCGTTTCGCGCTGTTTAGTTTAGTTTATTTTGCTCCACTAGATGACCTTCTGCTATCTAAAAAGCACAAGTGCTTTTGGCCAGGATATGCCTTCAATATTTTTAATAACAACACCTGACCTTTTTTTCTATTGTTTTTCTCATGTGTTAAGCGTATTTACGCAAGGTTGGCCTTAAATACCCATTTATTGGTTTTTCTAGAAGCCTCTGGGACTAAAAAATATTTTTGGTCTCAGTGGTACAGCCTGCTCCACGCTGACGAGCACCAGCAGCGCGAAATGCGTTCGGGGATTGCTTTTTTTATTTTGCAAGAAATTGGCTTGGCCAAATATCACCGAGCAACGTTTAGTTTATTTTTGCTCCACTAGATGGCGCTCTGCCATCTAAAAAGCACATGTGCTTTTGGTCAGGATATGCCTTCATTATTTTTAAAATCAACACCTGACCTTTTTATTTTATTTTTTATTGTTTTCTCATATATATATCTTCTTATATATAAAAGTCAATGTCTGTTTCGCGATAAACTCAAAAACTACTGAACCAATTGGTACCAAATTTTGCATGTCCCTTTTTATAAACCTGAGTAAAATTTTCGGCTACATTTTGATTAGTTATGATGCACTAGCGCGCCATCTGTTATCAAAATACGAAACTACTATTATAGACGCGTATGATTCTTTTAAAAATAAAACAATTAGGGTACCTGTAGAAGGGCTTGGTGCCCGAAAGCTTGTAACATATTGAAGCGATGCAGCAAAGAAGTAGAAAAGAAGACGTGGGAAAGCCAAGAGAAGAGGTATGCAGGGGCTCCTTCAGGGAAGTGTGGATTGACAAATTCCAGAGGAGGGGGGTGGCAGACAGGCAGTCCAGCTGGCGCCGCCGTGGGGAAGGGATCAGCCGAGTCAGCGGCCGGCCTGCCGGGGGTTTGTGTGCCGAGATGACCTGCCAGTCTGGGGAGAGAAGTCTGTCTGGGGACAACGGGACCTGCAGCGAGGAACGGTGGTGACGACAGACGCGGCAAGTTGGCTGGAGGAAGTGGGCTCCGGGACTGTGTGGATTAACAAGTGGAGGACGAGGAGAAACCTACCTGGGGCGGCATTGAAGGCAAGTCCATCTACTGTATAGTTACTTATCTACTCTTTAAAGCTCTTATAATAAATATACCGCACTAAGCTGTATCCTAAAGTATCCACATTGTCTTCTCAGAAACCTTGAACGCAAACATCGACGGCTGAGAAGCGTCGTAACATTTGGTGTCAGAAGTGGGATACAGCTTGGTTAATTTTAATTGAAGATTTTATTTTGCGCTAATTTAAAAAGAAAAATGGAAAAACTAACCGACCTCGAAATTGAAAAATTCACGAAATTGCTCAGTCTGATAAGCCAGAAAGTAGATGAGCTCGGAGAAAACTTGGATACTCGATTGAGCCGACTCGAGCATATTCGGAATGTCAAACGTTCTGCCACACCCATGTCTTGCGAAATTAAGTTCAATGTACTACCGCCAGAAAATCCGGATGGCTTTTCAAAAACAATCACAGCAACCAATAGCCCACGTATTCAATGTCTGAGGGGACAAAAGACGATACCAGGTGATGAAGATCCAGACAAGACCATCACAACAAAGATCATCACGTCAGGAGACGTTGTAAGTGAACTGTCAGAATCTACGGTAGAAGATTCTCCCGTGATCCAGAAGTCCGAAGAGTGTCGACAGCAGGAAATGATCAAGACTGATTGTGTAGCGGAGGAGGACGAGCTGATCGCCTCAGACAACGGCTGTGGCACGAGTGATTCGAACCAAATCAAGCGGACGGAAGGAGAGTGCCCTCCAGGTGATATACAGTGTGGAAATTCAACCCCTGTGATTCTTTCTGAAATACTCCATGAGAACAGCAACGATCTTGGCGAGCTGCAGTGCGACAGCGTGGCTGACTTCAGCGACAGTGTCAGACTGTCAGGGACTACAGCGGCGATCCAACTGGACGGGACGGAGCTGGATGCTCCGTGGAAGTACGACAAGGCTAGATGGTCGAAGCACCCTGAAGTTAGAGCCGGCAACCCGACTGAACGGGATAGAGCATTGGACGCTCTGTGGAAGTCCGACGACAATGTCTGTGACGCGGAAGTCGCGCGCAATGTGTCAGCGCCGTCGTCTGCAATGCAAGCTGAAAAGATGTGCCAAGAATGTGTACCATTCATCTTCGTTCCTTCGCCCGACAAGGTGCAGATCAAGCAGCCACCGTCTAGGAAAAGTTCTCCCGATCTTGAGACTGCCACGGGATCCGACACCTCCAGAAGGTTTAAGAAATTCACAGCCCTGTGCGTGGTCGGCACTAAGGAGCCCAGGTTTGAAGAGTTAGGAAAAAGAGAGCCTCTAGAGCAAGAGAATGGGAAACCTAAAGAAGAAAAGGGAGGCCACGAAATGGACAGCGTGGATCAGGTGGACGAATCCACTGTAAAGATCGGCGATCTACAGCCCGGTCGTGGAAGGAAGCGGCGAAAGCGCAACACAAACGATCACAACGCTTTGTACATTGCGGCTACAGAGTGTTCACAAGGAGAATTCAAAATATCAGATGGAAGCATCGTAGGCAGTGAAATATGGCCGCCATCTTGTGGAGAACCACTGCCCTGTGCTAGACAGCGAGACCAATCAATGGCGTCGGCACTGGTTGAGAGTGGAAAGAAAGCGCGAGTTGAGATGTGGTTCTGCAAACAAGGGTTGGTGTTAACCCTGCCGTTACGCTTCCGGGAGGCTGACGACCCTTATGTGGCCAGAGACGTCAGGGAGATCAAAGGGCCACCGATCAGCGCCTCTGGTGACGAAAAGGATTGAGAAGGGGGCAGTGAAGCGATGCAGCAAAGAAGTAGAAAAGAAGACGTGGGAAAGCCAAGAGAAGAGGTATGCAGGGGCTCCTTCAGGGAAGTGTGGATTGACAAATTCCAGAGGAGGGGGTGGCAGACAGGCAGTCCAGCTGGCGCCGCCGTGGGGAAGGGATCAGCCGAGTCAGCGGCCGGCCTGCCGGGGGTTTGTGTGCCGAGATGACCTGCCAGTCTGGGGAGAGAAGTCTGTCTGGGGACAACGGGACCTGCAGCGAGGAACGGTGGTGACGACAGACGCGGCAAGTTGGCTGGAGGAAGTGGGCTCCGGGACTGTGTGGATTAACAAGTGGAGGACGAGGAGAAACCTACCTGGGGCGGCATTGAAGGCAAGTCCATCTACTGTATAGTTACTTATCTACTCTTTAAAGCTCTTATAATAAATATACCGCACTAAGCTGTATCCTAAAGAATCCACATTGTCTTCTCAGAAACCTTGCACGCAAACATCGACGGCTGAGAAGAGTCGTAACAATATATATTTTAATAAAGAAAACTTTTTCTCTTCATTTTTAGCATTTTATAAGCCATTAAAGAGAAATTTCGTGATTTTCGTTTTAAAACAATTTCTACTGCCCTTACTGCAATGGAAAAATTAATGGGAGGGCCTGGCTCATCAGTGGTGAACCCTCCCAGCGGTTTCACCAGTTTAATCTACCATACCGCTGTTATATTGCATTTTTCGATCTTTCTTTCATAGTGATACTGATGCCAGACTCTTGGAATGGGTATTTTAGATGAACTATGGACATAAGCTTTGAGGACAGCAGAATTACATACATTTATAAAAATATAATTTTTATATTTTTCAATGAAAAACTTAATATTGAAGATATAATATCAATAATATATATTGTATTTATTTATTATAAACAATTATATATACTTCACTTGAATGCCTGACATTCTGGTTTTTATTTGGTGGAGATCGGGATTCTCATCTTGGTTGATAGACTCGTTGAAATCATTGGTGGAAGTCATTGTGGAGAAATCCAGGCTCATCTACTGCTTGGTCATCTTCTCCAGGCTGTCGAGTCTGACAGGTCCTGAAATTACCTCATACCCGTCTACCTCCCTCACTGTGGGACTTTTGGAGTCGGAGTGTAGCAGGCCATATGATATGGGAAGTCAGTAGGAAGGTCAGGGCAGTCTATAGGTCTTTCTTTATATTTATTTCTCTGGCCACACTCTCCATCTCTGACACCAGGCTTGATGTAGTCCCACACACATATGCTTCCTGGTCAGTAGCGAGTTCCTGAAGCGTGCCATCTACTTGAAGATGTCCATGTGGTTCTGGAGGGGGTTATTCTGAAGGCCCTTTTTTCACCTCTTACCTCATAATCCCAAACAGGCCATATTTATTTAACTATTTCTAAATATCACGACAAATATATTCAATGAATCGCATTTTGACTCAAACTATTTTAGGTAGTGTTTGTGTGTGAGACATTTTAGAATTTAATAATTTATGTGTGCGTGCATGTATGATTGATTGCTTAAAAATGTGAGTAAATTTACAGATTATATGATAAAACTGATCTGGTATATATATGTAATATATCCAAAGTTATTACACTGCAATATTTGATGTATTACACTGTTGTAGAATCCTGTCGACTTATCCGTTCTGTGACAATATCGTTGCGAAATTTCTTGTTGTTCGATTTGAATGGTGAGGATTGGTTGAAACGCAGTCGTTTGAGTGGAAGTTGAAGCATACAGTTAGGAATAATCAGGACACGTGATGGGGTTTGAAAATAAAAGGCAACTGGGTTGGAGGAAAGAAAGCTTGAGAAGAGCGGAGCGATTTTGATTGTTAATTATCTGATCACATGGCGGTGATTGACTTAGCTATGGGCTGAGCGGAGGGAGAGAGGTCCAGAGCAGATGTTACCTTGTTGGGAGCGAAGGAGCAACTCTAGGTGTTGTTCCGATGGTAGCCAAAGCACAACTGACAATTCTTGCTTTTCGATTTAACACCACGAGTTGTCTTCCTTCCCATTGGTCGAAGGATGGAACGTGTCCGTTTTTCTATTGGTTGACCTACTTAGTTATTGCTTCCTAATTGGACCGGCGGCTTTCTTTGGTGGAAGATATGCCCGGCCTGGTCAGGAAGTATCGGGTGTGTTCGACTCTATTTACTTCCGCGGTTATCAAATACGTCCGGTCCTGTCCGGAAATATTGGGCGTCTCTCTACTTTTATAACTTTTGCGGTCACCAGATACGTCCGGCCTCTTGTCAGGAAGTATTGACTATACAAGTTATTTATACTTGTGCCCGCTTTTAGCCTGCTTCCTATGTCTTGTTGCTACTTTCTTTCCTCCAGTTACCTTATTCTTTATTAAATCTTTGAAAATCATACATTGTACATGCATAGTGGGTCGGGGGTGCATACAATTATATACAAATTATGACAGATGCGCCCCCTACATGTGAAGAATTCAAGAAGGGGTTAGCCTGAGAGAATTCTGTAAAGTAAAAAATAATTTTGTGGGAAAATTAGTTGTGGGTATTGAGAGTCTATATACAAGCATTGGTGGCGATATAAGAAGTAAAATAGAATGGTGTTTATGATATAGGTTGAGTATAATTAATAGAAATCAAAAAATATTTTAATTGTAAGAAATCAAAATGAATGCTATGGTACATAGTGGATTTAAAAAAAAGAAAATGCGCCTAACTAATTTCTACTCGAAATTGGAAAAAAAATCGAGGGAGTTCTATTAGGGCTTTTGAGAAATCAAAAATAATATAAAAATAAAATTTGGAAGAAATCAAAGTGAATGCTTGATGCATGGTGAAAAAAAAAAGGAAAAATGCCTAACCATATTCTTGCTCGAAATTGGGAATGGAAATCGAGGGATTTTTATTAGGTCTTTTGAGAAATCAAAAAATAAAAATAAAAATAAAAATTGGAAGAAATCAAAGTGAATGCTTGATGCATGGTGAAAAAAAAAAGGAAAAATGCCTAACCATATTCTTGCTCGAAATTGGGAATGGAAATCGAGGGATTTTTATTAGATCTTTTGAGAAATCAAAAAAATAAAAATAAAAATAAAAAGTTGGAAGAAATCAAAGTGAATGCTTGATGCATGGTGAGAAAAAAAAAGGAAAAATGCCTAACCATATTCTTGCTCGAAATTGGGAATGGAAATCGAGGGATTTTTATTAGGTCTTTTGAGAAATCAAAAAATAAAAATAAAAGGTTGGAAGAAATCAAAGTAAATGCTTGGTTGCATGGTGGGGGAAAAAAAATGTTTTGTTGCATGGTGGAAAAAAAGAAATAGAAAAAAAAAGAATGTTTTTGTAAATCAAAATAAAATATAATATCCAATTTTAAAAGAAAACCAATGAGTTCTCGTTGATTTGAAACTATGATAATATAAACTAATTGGTAAAAAAAATGATAATTAATGATTAAAAGTGATAATAAGTTGAATAAATTGATAAATTGATTATATATTTAAATTTTAATTGAGAGAAAATAATGAAAATGATTAATATGAACAATAAGGTGTATTGTTTTGAACCCTTTTGTATCTACATGCCCTGATCTAAATGTTTTAATTGCTCAATTATGCCCTATAAATTTTTTTTATTGCTCAATTATGCCCTATAAATTTTTTGTCTTTGTGTGTGTTGTGAAAATGTTAGAAGTCTGTAAAGTAATTGATTTGTTATAATAGGGATGGGAACTCATTTAGAATGTTTGTGTGTGTGACGTCTTGTGCGTGCGGAATTGTATGGTAAAAATCGATACGCAGACTCGACTGGAATCCAAAAATCGGTGGCATAGAGAGGTTCCCAGTTGACCTCAATAGGGGACCTTCTCATTGTAATTAGAGATACGGAAGTGGGGTGTGTCGGGCAAAAGAGAGGGAATGAAATTGGATGACATGTAGAAGTTCTCAGCTTGACCTCGATTTAGCTGCTGGTCGAGGGATGGTAATTAGAAACCGGACATGGGGACTTCCACCCCCCTGTTTGCATACGGTTGGTTGCTCGAGTTTACGGTCTCGCGGAACTACGTTTCCTGTCCGCCTAATTGATTTTGTGTGCGACTTGTTTTGTGTACGAATTGTTTTGCGTAGTGTTGGTTGGATTCGTCGATACTTCTAGAGAATCGGCAGGTGGGACAGGTTTTTACCTGTTTTTGTATTGTCGTGTGTTATGTTCTGCCAATAACATTGTGAAAAGATGAGTGGTGTAATTTCGGCATTATTTGTATTTTGAAAATCCGGACGTTGTATCCATTTATTAAATCGAATGGTCGTTGTGACTTTAGTAAAAAAATGCTATTCAGTGATATTAGAGTGGAATTGAGTGAAAATGAGGCTTACGACGTGGACACGCTTTGAGTGGAGACGTGTCACAGGCGTGGTGAAAGGCGTCTGTGGCCTGAAATGAAAAGTTTTGTGGGGTGACCTGTGACACGAATCGAAAAAAAAAAATTGTGAATGAAAAGGTGTCACGCGAAGTCCTTGTTTGTACAAAATCTAAACCTGTTCTCACTATGAACAACAAATTTATTAAAGTCATGGGTGCTGGTTATACGAACATATATCGAAATTTCTATTGTTAGTGTATATGGCACCTTTTAATGTGAACATTTTTTTAGTGTTTTGGGTAGACGAGATGATTGTTACTAACGACTGTGCATGCGTTTGTTGGTTGTTGTCGTCTTTTGGCGTGCGTGTTGCGTTTGTTGGGCGGGTTGTGCGTGTTTGTTAGCGTGAAAACCGTCCTTTGGATGGATGTTGTCGGTGTATTGTTGTTGCGAATGTCGTGATTGTTGCTAAATACGTTTGTGGGATTGTTGTGAGGTACATTTTTATGGCGTGGCGACGTATGGTCATGTATGGATTTTGTGTGGTAAGTGTGTGAGCTGTATTGACACGTTTTTTTTTTGGCATGGTGATGGTTGAAGCCGTTGTGGCTTGTATTTGAGGGCATATAGTACTGGTAATTGGGTTGAGTGATAAACATTGTGGTGGGGTCAATGAATGCAGGCAAGGGTTGTCCTGTGTGACAAATTTGATTGCAGTGCAAGTCCTTTCGGACAGGTTTGGCCTAGCCCGTGCGTGCATTCATTGAGTACAAGGTTAGATACATGATTAAAGGGGTAGGTAGGTTAGATAGAAGTCCAAAGTCAATTTCTTGACGCCATAGGGTGGGTGCCTACCTCAGTTCAACAGGTCTCCTCTGGGACGTCTTAGTTTGGGGTGGTTGGCTTGGTTCGGGGACTGCTCGCACCGTCCGCGAAATTGAAGTGAAGTCCGGTACTGGAATATCGTTTTGGGATCGTTTGTGCTGTCCCGGGTCGCGCGGATTGGTTTCGGGGGCGGTGTACGGCATGGCGGTGGATGACTCCTCGGTGGTCGGTGTCCGGCCTCGGTGACACTCGCCTGGGGTTGGCGGGGGTTTGTGTCCGTCGTCCTCCCCGGGGGATGGCGCTCCGGAACTCCGTCTCACTTTGCGGGGCGTTGACACGTCGGAGGGCCACGGTCATCTGCCATATGATGGCCGCTAGAAGGCGTCTGGTCGCCTCTCTTCTTGCCCGCTTCTTTCCTCTGGGTTTGTCATTGCCGTTTGATTTGCTGGCGTCTGGGCTAATTTCCATCTTGATCCTGATTAAGCTCCATAATATCTTTATCCTGTCGACTCTATGTAATATATCCAAAGTTATTACACTGCAATATTTGATGTATTACACTGTTGTAGAATCCTGTCGACTTATCCGTTCTGTGACAATATCGTTGCGAAATTTCTTGTTGTTCGATTTGAATGGTGAGGATTGGTTGAAACGCAGTCGTTTGAGTGGAAGTTGAAGCATACAGTTAGGAATAATCAGGACACGTGATGGGGTTTGAAAATAAAAGGCAACTGGGTTGGAGGAAAGAAAGCTTGAGAAGAGCGGAGCGATTTTGATTGTTAATTATCTGATCACATGGCGGTGATTGACTTAGCTATGGGCTGAGCGGAGGGAGAGAGGTCCAGAGCAGATGTTACCTTGTTTGGGAGCGAAGGAGCAACTCTAGGTGTTGTTCCGATGGTAGCCAAAGCACAACTGACAATTCTTGCTTTTCGATTTAACACCACGAGTTGTCTTCCTTCCCATTGGTCGAAGGATGGAACGTGTCCGTTTTTCTATTGGTTGACCTACTTAGTTATTGCTTCCTAATTGGACCGGCGGCTTTCTTTGGTGGAAGATATGCCCGGCCTGGTCAGGAAGTATCGGGTGTGTTCGACTCTATTTACTTCCGCGGTTATCAAATACGTCCGGTCCTGTCCGGAAATATTGGGCGTCTCTCTACTTTTATAACTTTTGCGGTCACCAGATACGTCCGGCCTCTTGTCAGGAAGTATTGACTATACAAGTTATTTATACTTGTGCCCGCTTTTAGCCTGCTTCCTATGTCTTGTTGCTACTTTCTTTCCTCCAGTTACCTTATTCTTTATTAAATCTTTGAAAATCATACATTGTACATGCATAGTGGGTCGGGGGTGCATACAATTATATACAAATTATGACATATATAATAATTTGGACCCTTTTTTGATTGTTGATTGTTATTCCTATGTAAGACCCTGTTGACTTACTGTAGGATTGGTGACTTGTGGTGGTTGATGGCGCAGTCGTTTGGTCGAAATGGTAGGGTTTTCACAGAGGAAATAACGAGAGGGAACACAGGATGGGGTTGAATCTAGGACTTCGCGAATAAGGGAGAGAAAGGTTTTGAGACTAATGGGGTACTTTCCTCGGAAAAGATGTTACCTTGGTGAGAAGGGATTAGGCACGTCTTGCTTCCTAGTCGGGTCGACTTCCCTACTGACTAACTTTGAGTCCGAGATTTTCCTCGTTAACTCTCTATGCCTCTCATTGGTTGAGATCGTCTACGTGGTTACTTTTGGTTGGCTGTTAGTTGTTCATGCTGAACTCTGATTGGATATTGGTACCTCCATTGTCTTTTCATGATTACCATCCTCCAGGAAGAAGAAGGTCTTTGAACTTAGTTTTATGGTTCCTGGGTAGTGACCTTACTTCCTGGATGATGTAATCCTGGTAATTGCTGTTCTCTCTTTTTCGCGAGGCCTAACTTTTATTAAAACTTTCTGGACGATACATTGCATATTGTTACATCATGATTAATGGCGTATTTCTTATATTATTTTTAATATATTTGAAATTTAAATTATATATTTATTTATTTTTATATAAAATATTCTATGATATTTATTTAAAACACAGATTATTTAGATTGTCATCATTTGTATTTAGGTACACGTGTGACTTCACTGCTCTCTTTGATGTGAGAAAATAAATAAAGGATTCTGGGGGCTACTTAAAGAAGACTTATCTCGTTATTCCCTTTTATAAATTTGTAGGATGGTTGAAACACGCTCTAGTAAGATGCAAGACCCAGCACAGGAGAGAATCCAGGCTGAAGAGTCTGCCAAGCCGCAACCTGGTGCAACAATTGGTAGAGATGCTAGTTCCGACCCAGTTGTCCTGAATCCCAACATCGACATCCCCAAGTATGATGGAACGGAAGACCCTCGCCCATGGATTGAATCTCTTGAAGAAATTGGCTTCTTGTACCATTGGGCAGACTACATTATCTCTCGTTATGCCGCCATGAACATGACGGGAAGCGCTAAAACCTGGTTGAATTTACACAAAGCTAGTTTCACGAGCTGGGAAAATATTAAAATCCGCCTCATTCAGGATTTTTCTTTGGACGCGAATAAAGAAGAACTTAGAATGAAGCTCAACAGAATGCAACACTGGAATGAACCAGCAATCAGGTTCGCGGAAGACATTCTAGTGTTGTGCAACAAGGTTGACCCCGCAATGGAAGAAGAAACAAAAATTGAACATGTTATTGGAGGACTGAAAAAAGAGTACTCATTCGCGCTCTACCTGAACCCTCCTAAAACGACCGATGACCTTCTTGTCGTGTGCAAGAAAATGGATTCTTTTGAAAAGAAGTATCGGGAACGTGTGGAGAAATCCAGAAACCTATATAACGGTCCACGCTATTCTAGAGCCCAACAACAATCGAGGTACGTGCCGCCGACTGCCGCACGAAACTACCAGACCACTTCCAGGCCCCAAGCCCCTGTTTCCAATAATTACAAGAACGACTCCCGTCCTACCCCCAGACAGTATCGAAACAACTTTCCCCAGCTCTCTACCCCTAGACGTCCTTATAATCCTAACTTTGTGCCGAAACCAAACCTTCAGAGAAACACTTACAATAAAAGCCAAGAAGTGAGCAAAAATAGGACGGAAGATGGAAGACCAATCTGCTTTAAATGTAACAAGCCAGGGCACGTGGCCCGTTATTGTAGGGTCAAGTTTATTAGAATCCTAGAAGAGGATCCAGCAGATACCCAAGAGAAGGTCGAAGAAAAATGCCAAATGAATGAAATATCAGAGAAATCAGGACCTCGGCTTTATGCTGATGTATGTCATAGCACACAGACAAATATTCCTACCTGGAATAGATATTCCGTGTTGGAAGATTTAAACTAAGCGTCGCGCCTGAATCTGTCAATCAAAGCAAGTCGACCATAAACGGAATCAAGAAGTTGGACCCTAAATACAAATTAAAAATTAATGTGGACAAGATAGGGACTTTTGAAGCTTTGGTTGATACAGGTGCTGACCTCTCAGTGGTCGACCTCAGAACGGCCCTCGATACAGGCCATGGTATAAGTAAACTCGCAAAAATTTGTGCAGGACCCGATGGAAAAAAATTGGACATGGTAGGAAGTATATTTTTAAATATAAAAATTGATGACGAAACATTATCACACAACTTTGTGATATTGAAAACGCATTTACGGACATTAATTCTTGGGAGAGATTTCCTTAAGAAAATGAACGCAAAAATAGATTGTAAGCAAGAAACTATAAAATATGATTTGACGAATAATCATGACGAAATCAATTTTGAAATGTTGAAAATAAAGAGTGCCAAGGATTCCATTGTACCGGAATGTTCCATGAAATTGATCAAGGCATTGGTAGAAACAGAGGATGGAGAATATATTATCGAGGAGAGCAGCAAAATGTTTCAAACAAATGGACTTCGTCTAGCAAGAAGCTTGATCAATGTTATAAATAGGGAAACACACATCTGGATAATAAATCCGTATCCTCGACCGTTAAAAATAATGAAAAACCAAACATTGGCTTTTGGAAGTAGTCCAGCGAAAATAAATGTGAGTCGAGAAAGAGAGGTAGAAAAGAACGAAGAACCTAGATTCCAAATAAACGAAAATCTTTCACCAAAGGAACAGAAGGAGTTAAAACAAGTTTTAGAAAGGTATGGAGATCTTTTTTCATCGAGATTAGGGAGAACCAATTTGGCAAAACATCGGATAGACACAGAAGACGCGAAGCCAATTAAACACAAGCCTTACCGGGTAAGTGCTAAAGAACGAGATATTATAAAAGAGCAAATTGACGAGATGCTTACAGAAGGCATAATTAGGCCATCTTCTAGCCCCTGGTCTTTTCCAGTAATATTGGTCAAGAAGCGAGATGGTAAATACAGATTTTGTGTGGACTACAGAAAACTGAATAATGTGACAGTAAAAGATGTCTATCCGATCCCTAGAATAGACGAAGTTATGGATACTCTCCAAGGATCTACACACTTCTCAGCAATAGACCTCAGATCTGGATATTGGCAAGTTGAAGTCGAAGAAAGAGACAAAGAGAAAACAGCTTTCACTACAGCGCATGGATTATATGAATTCAACGTGATGCCTTTTGGACTTTGTAACGCGCCTGCTACCTTTGAGAGAAATATGGAGAATATGCTTGGAAATCTGAGATGGCAAATTTGTTTGTGTTATCTGGATGATGTTATCATATATAGCCCGGATTTTCCAACGCACCTCAAAAGACTTGAAGCTGTTTTAGATGTTTTCGTGAATCTAATTTAAGGTTAAACGACAAAAAATGCCGATTTGCTTTTGAAGAATTGGAGATTCTCGGCTATATAACGAGCAAACATGGTATAAAACCCGCGGAACATAACATCAAAGCTGTCAGAAATTTTCCTCGGCCCAAAAAGGTCAAAGAAGTACAATCCTTTTTGGGAATGTGTTCATATTATAGAAAATTTATCAAAGACTTTTCAAAAATTGCTGACCCTTTGACCAACCTTATAAAAAAAAGTGTATCATTTACCTGGACAGAAAGACAAGAGGAAGCGTTTCAAACCCTAAAAACAGCACTATTAAGTCCACCAATTTTAGGTCACTTCAATCCAAATGCACCTACCTATGTTCATACTGATGCGTCCAACATCGGCATAGGTGCAACACTTGTCCAAGACATCGGTGGTGAAGAGAAGGTGATCTCATATTTGAGTCGTACCCTAAGTAAAGCGGAGCAAAATTATTCAACCACTGAAAAAGAATGTCTGGCCGTTGTCTGGTCAATGTCAAAATTACGACCCTACCTTTATGGAAGACACTTTAAAATAGTAACAGACCATCACGCCTTATGCTGGCTCAAAAGCTTGAAGGATCCAACAGGTCGATTGGCAAGATGGGCATTGAAAATTCAAGAATATGACTTCGATATAATACATAAATCGGGAAAGAAGCATCTGGACGCCGATGGCTTATCTAGGGGGCCCTTACCAGAAACTGATTGGGATGAGGATTTTGAAAGGCTATTTTTAAATCAAATAACAGACGAAGAGGATAAGTTTATCGAAAGTGTTAAGAAAAACCTTAATGGAAGCAGGCGATCAATTGCGCAAAACTTTAAAGAAGAAGATGGATGTCTCTTTAAGAAAAACCCGAACCCTGAAGGCAGGGCGTGGTTGCTTGTGGTTCCAGAGAATAAAAAGAGAGAAATTATGAAAGAATATCACAATCATATGTCGAATGGCCATCTGGGCGTCGCCAGAACCATGTACCGAATAAAGAGTAAATACTTTTGGCCATCTATGCTAAAGGATGTCTCAGAATTCGTTAAGACGTGTCACCTTTGCCAAAGTAGGAAAGGCTCAAACCAATTACCTTCTGGACTACTACAGCCCATCCCCCCAGCCAACTTTCCTTTCGAAAGAATTGGAATTGACTTTGTTGGTCCACTACCATCTACTAAAAACAGGAAAAAATGGATAATCGTGCTGACGGACTACTACACTAGATATGCAGAAACAAGAGCAGTCTCGGAAGCAACAGTGAAAGAAGTTTCTGAATTTCTAGTAGAGGATATTTTTCTTCGGCACGGAGCCCCACAATATCTTATCAGTGACAGAGGCTCTCAATTTACCAGTAATTTAATGAAAGAGGTGATGAATACGTGCAAGATTAAACATTGCTTCACAACGAGCTATCATCCCCAGACTAATGGATTGACAGAGCGGTTAAATAGAACATTGATCAATATGCTCAGTATGTATGTGAACACTGATCAGAAAAATTGGGACGAAATACTCCCATTCATCACTCACGCTTACAATACTACAATTCAGGAAACCACAGGATATTCTCCCTTTTTCCTGATGTTTGGAAGAGAACCCACGTCTCTTTTGGACGACAGGAATATCTCGGTGGACATTGACAAAGATGATTATGATGAATACATAAAACATCACTTAGACAAAATAAACAGAACAAGAAAATTAGTTATTAACAACACAATAAAGACTCAAGAAAGAATGAAAAAGAACTATGACAAGAAACACATGGAAAGAAGCTACGAACCAGGAGAATTAGTAGCAGTTTGGACACCAATTAGGAAAATAGGAAAGTGTGAGAAACTACTGAGAAAATATTTTGGCCCATATAGAATATTAAAGAAGCTGTCTAACGTAAATTACTTAATTGAGCCAAAAGATAATCCTGGCCAAGACCCATTGATTGTCCATGTCTCAAGACTCAAACCCTATTTTGAGAGAATTGATGAGGTAACTCACGAGGACGTGACGACCTCTGGAGAGGGGGAAGTGTTACATCATGATTAATGGCGTATTTCTTATATTATTTTTAATATATTTGAAATTTAAATTATATATTTATTTATTTTTATATAAAATATTCTATGATATTTATTTAAAACACAGATTATTTAGATTGTCATCACTTGTATTTAGGTACACGTGTGACTTCACTGCTCTCTTTGATGTGAGAAAATAAATAAAGGATTCTGGGGGCTACTTAAAGAAGACTTATCTCGTTATTCCCTTTTATAAATTTGTAGTATGGTTGAAACACGCTCTAGTAAGATGCAAGACCCAGCACAGGAGAGAATCCAGGCTGAAGAGTCTGCCAAGCCGCAACCTGGTGCAACAATATATTGTGGTGGGGTTACATCTTGGTATATACAAATTATGACAGATGCGCCCCCTACATGTGAAGAATTCAAAAGGGGTAGCCTGAAGTGAATTCTGTAAGGGAAAAGTAATTTTGTGGGAGAAAAATTAATTATGGGTACTGTGAGGCTATATACAAGTATTGTATGTGACATAAAAAAGTTAAAAGAGAATGGTGTTGGTGAAATAATTGTTGAGTAGAAGGAAGAGAAAATAAAATAAAATGATGATGCCTATTCAATTCATCTCGAGGTGGGGAAAATTGAATCGAGGGAATTTTTCTGTTAAGGCTTTTGGAAATCAAGTAAAAATGATAATTAAAAGAAATCAAAGTGAATGCGCTTTGGTGCATTGTTGAGTGAGAGAAAAAGAAAAAGATGCCTACACAATTCAACTCGAGGTGGGGAAAACTAAATTGAGGGAATTTTTCTGTTAGGGCTTTGGGAAATCAAAATAAAAATAATAATTAAAGAAATCAAAGTGAATGCTTTGGTGCATTGTTGGGTGAAATTAAAAGAAAAAGATGCCTACACAATTCAACTCGAGGTGGGGAAAACTAAATCGAGGGAATTTTTCTGTTAAGGCTTTGGGAAATAAAAAAAAAGATATATATATAAAATTAAAAGAAAACATAGTGGGTTTTCATTGAAAAAAAAAGTTAGAAAACAAGGTGAGTTTTCGAAAAAAAAATTATTAGAAAACAAGGTGAATTTTCGTTGAGAAAAATTTGTTAGAAAACAAGGTGAGTTTTCGTTAAAAAAAATTGTTGAGTGGTTGAAAAAGAAAAATTGGTTTATAACAAAAATAAAAAGGGGTTGTTATATAAATGGTAAATATTTGATTAAGCATTTTGATTTCAAAAATAAAAAAATGTAAATGAATGGGGTAAGAAAAAAAATGTATGTAGAGAGATTCGCAAAATCTCTTAGTGATGAAAAGTTACATGCCAATGTATCTAGGTAACGCGGCGAATTCTGACCTTTTTAATTTGTCCTCGTAGATTTTTTGTCCCTGTGCGACTTGTGGGTGGAAACATGATCCTTCCCAGAAGCGCGTTTATATTTAGTGTACAGGAGACACGGGAATCTATTTAACCTTATGTTTGTATTTGTATTTGTTATAATGTGTTTGAGGTTGTATTGTCTTTCAAGATCTCAAGGCTGAGTGTTTTATATCAATTTGTCCCGAGCCTTAATGCGTTCTAGGGATTTTTATGCGGTTCCCTAGGGCATTTAAGATATGCTCGCCCGATATCCACTTCGTTATCGGGAGGTCGTGACCGGAATCGAATCTTTGAATACAGGGTTCGAAGAGTCTTCGACCCTTTTAAAGTGGTTGTTTCTTCCTTTCGGAAGAAACGTAAGCTCGAAGGCTTTACTACCTAATTTTTTCTTATCCTATCCTTTAAGTGGTAATGTGCGTGTTTTTGTTCGTATTTGTTCTTGAGATCTGAATTTTGCGTATTGGTCGTGAGGGTTGTACGCTTGTTTTATGTGGGTAACATGTAATATTGTTTGGAAGTGTTGGTAAAAGAATCGAATTTGGTTGTAATTCATTTGGAGGGGTGTTTTGAAATTTAAATTTGTTTATTAATATAATATTAATATATTTATATTAATATAATTAAATATGTTTTGTAAGAATCGGGATGTGAACTTATTGTGATTTTGGATCCCAAGTTGAGTGGATGGCATTTGGTGACAGTCAAAAATGGCAGCGAACGTCTTGTAAATCGCGGGAAGGCCAAGAGGTGACCTCAATCGCCGGGATCGTTTTAGTACCGGAAATCGGGGGGCCATACGGGGGAACTTCTAATTTGGTTCTGACTCCCCCTCCCGTAATTGATCTGGAGATCTCAACGCCCGCTGGAAACTTTCTAATTAGGTCCCGGCTGGGGCGTCCTAAATGTCCGCTGGAGATTGTCTTCCATTGTCTCCAATGCGTGAAATGTATGAAATGCACTGCCTATATGGAAGATGGTTTCCTGTAATTGGTAAAGCCTTTGGGGCTGTTGGGTATATAGTCCAAGGTAGATTACTATGATAAATGGGGCGAGGGAATATGGCATAGTCAGAAGACAGATAAAAAGTATTAAGTGAAATATGGGAAACCTGCACATTTCCCCCATGTTTTCTCCATGAGTTGATGGCTTTGTGTATCATGTTGTAACTCGATTGGTTGTGGCGGAATTGTGATCTACCTGTGGATGGGCGATGTCGCGTTTTTTGTTATCGATGAATGGTATAAATCGGGTTTTGGTGAAAATGGTGGGATCTAAATGAATGAAAGGTTCGCTGTTCGTCGGTTTGATTGTCAGCGGCTCTGTTGAAAAAATTTCGGGTGTGAGGTGTTTAAATGGAAATGTGTAATTGTTCCCATGTTGTAGATGGTGTATTTTTGTTATGGGTAGTATTATGTATTGGGTATTTTTGTGTACGGGTTTAGTTTGTTTATGTGGACTGTATCAATGTCTCTTTGGAGAGGTTGGTTGGATCTATCGATACGTTTTGTCAATTGGCAGGTTTGGACAGGTTTTGACCTTTTTTGCAATGCCTTGTGACATGTTCTGCCAATAATATTGAGCGGAGATGAGTCTCGTCATCTTTGAGATGCCTGGATGGTTGTATTGTGTGTGTACTGATTGCAGTAGTTTGTTGGTGAGTGTTTTTGGGATTATGATTTTGGTTACACCTTTGCGGGAAATGGTATGAAGCCCGTTGTGATCAATGGTCAGTTTAGGATTTCCAGATGGGGAAGGCTGATGGCTCTTAATGAGGGGGGGCGTCTAAGAAGCCACAAAATGGGTTACGAGTTATGATGTCCGTTTCATATTGTTGTACTCCTTTTATGTAACGAACCTCATATTCGTATCTCGATAGCCGTAATCTCCATCGAAATAATCTACCTGACGGGTTTTTGACCGTTTTCAGCCATTGTAATGCGTGATGGTCAGAAAATATGGTAAATTTTCTGTCTATCAAACAGACGCAGAATTTATCCACGCTCTCAACGATTGCTAGGCATTCTAATTCAGAGATGGAATAATTCCGTTCATGTGAACGTAGGGCGCGGCTGAAATATTGGACTGGGTAGGTCTTTCCATCATGATGGACCTGTTTGAGGACGCCTGCTATGCCGAGTGTTGTTGCGCCACAGTACACTTGGCATGGCAGACCTTCCTGGTAAAGGTGTAAAGTGGGGTGTGTTGTGAGACTGTCTTTCAGGCTAGTGAACGCTTTCTGGCATTTATCATCCCAAACCCACGTGACATCCTTTTTGAGAAGGTTGTTAAGTGGCCTCCACAAGCGGCCGTAGTCCGGGATGAATTCTTTATAAGCGTTCACAGCGCTTAAGAAGGATCGCAATGTTTCGCGATTGTATGGTTGTTGGATGGCGTGAATGGTTTCTATGTTTCGTGTAAGTGGTGTGGTTGTACCATCAGTGATTGTGCACGTGTTTGAGTGGTGTTTCTGACGCCTTTTTGTGCGAGTGTCGCGCTTGTTGCGATGTTTACGCGCGTGACTGTGGTGTGGTGATGTGTGGTCACGTGTGTGCTTTGTGTGAGAGTTGTCCTGTTGGATGAACACTAAATGGGCATTTTTGTGATGAGTTTGGGCCATTGTGGCCTTGTGCATTGAGGGTATATAATAAGGACAATTGGCCTTAGTGAAATAATTGTGTTGTGCGTGCGCGTAACTAGATTGGCATGTTGGCAATTGGTTTTTGACCAATGGATGCGCGCATTGGGTGCCATGTGCGGAAGGCTTGTGTGCGTTGTGAGCCCTTTGTGACTCCGCTTGGCATTCCCAATAGGCGCATTCACTGGGGATGTGAGCAAAATGGTAGGTGGTAGGGGGCAATTGGGCGGCGAGTTGGAACATAGTGCCTTGGTTAAAGTCTATTGTTAATTGAAATTTTCGGAGGGTATTTATTCCGAGAATTCCAAATGGTAGAGGTGCTTCCACCACATGGAAATTCTCGTTTTGGTTATTTTACCTATTGTCAGGGGGGAGGGTTATTTGACCTATGGTCGGTACCAGACCGTTTATGGCCTGTAGGTCTATGGACTGTCTTTTAAGCTGTAATTGAGGGAGGTTAATTTTTAACTTTTTATAAAGGTTATGGGGCACTATGTTCAGGCTTGCGCCTGTGTCAATTAGAAAAGGGGGTGAAAGTTCATGCGTGATGGGCAGTTTGATCGTCAGTTGGCTGACGAAAAGTGGGTGGTGCCTTCCTACCTGGTTGGCGAAAGGCTGGGGCGTCTTGGGCGGCTTGTCCTTGTGGTGGATGTAGGGCGTGTTGCGGATGTGGAGCTGTTTGCACTGCCCGCGCGCTCGCGTGTTGAGCTGGTTTGTATGGTGCAGTCCACACACCTATTTTTCTTTGTGTGCTGGTGTATAGGCCCGACATGGTGGGCGGTTGTTCCTCGTGGTGGCGCGAAGTTGGTGTGCTGGGTCCGTGGATCCGCTGCACCAGTTGGAACCACTCTCCCAGGCTCTCAGGAGGCACCACGCGGACCAGGCGTTGGTCGGAGAGCGGCAACCCCTCCGTAAGCGTCTCGAGGATTACCTCCTGTGGGAGTCCCAGTTGCATTCCCAGCGTGTTATTAATGTTTGTGCATATGTTTGCTGGTTGTCGTCGTCTTTTGGTGTGAGTGTCGCGCTTGTTGTGCTGGTTGTGTGTGTTACCGTTGTGTGATGACGTATGAACGCGTGTGTTGTTAGCGTGAAAACCGTCCTGTTGGATGGATGTTGTCTGTGTTTTGTTGTTGTGAATGTTGTGTTTGTCGTGAGGTACATTTGCGTGGTTGTTGCGTGATGACGTATGATCACGTATGAACTTTGTGTGATAGTTGTGTGAGTTGTGCTGCTGTACGGACACGCTTTGGGCATTGTGATTGCAGGTTGAAGCCGTTGTGGCTTTGTGAGTTGAGGGCATATAGTACTGGTAATTGGTTTTAGGAGAGAAGTTGTGTGGTGCGGGGTTAGATTGGTGGCATATAGAGAATTGCGGTTTGGTCAATGAATGCTTGCAAGGGTTGCCATGGGTGAAAGATTTGGGTGTAGTGCAAGTCTTTTGGAACATGTTTTGACATAGCCCGTGCGTGCATTCATTTGGTACATGTTTAAAGTGGTAGATAGAGTTAGACAATGGGACGCCAAGTTGGAAAATAGTGCCGTGATTATAATCTAATTTTAATTTAAACTGATAAAGAGTTTCCAAGGTAAGAATTCCAAATGGCAAGGATGCATTTACCACGTGGAAATTCTCTTTACGGGATATTTGACCTATTGTCAGAGGGAGAGTTAAGTTACCTATTATTTTTGAAAAATTATTTAGGGTTGACAGATCAAGGGAAGGGTTTTTAATACTTAAATTAGGAAGGTGAGTTTTTAATCTATTGTATAAGTGATACGGCACTATGTTCGAACCTGCGTCTGGTTCAATATAAAGGTACATGGTAGGTCCTGGGTCAGATACAAGTCAAAGTCAATTTTATGATGTCATTGGGTGGAGAGCCTACCTCAGTCTCGAAAAGTCTGCCCAGCTGTTGTGTCTTTGGCTTGGGATGGCTGTTTGGGACGTCTGGTGGGCCGAATCGGGACCGATTGCACTGTCCGCGCAATTGAAGGGGGAAATCTGGTCGTTTGCACTGCCCTTACTCGAATGGATTGGTTTCGGACCATTTGCACTGTCCTGGGTCGCGTGGATTGCTTTCGGGTGCGGGTGTATGGATACGGCATGGCGGTGGATGACTCCTCGGTGGTCGGTGTCAGGTCGCGGTGACACTCGCCGGCGGTAAGCCCGTCCATCTCGCCTGGGGCGGCGGCGCGACCGTCATCTCCCCCGGGGGTGGGGCTCTGGAACGCCGTCTCTCTTTGCGTGGCGTTGATTCCTTGAAGTGCGGCGGCCAAATGAAGAATTATCGTCGTCAGGGTGCGTCTTGTCGCTTCGCTCGTCACCAGCTTCTTCTCCCTCGGTTTGTCGTTGCCACCTTTTTTGATCGCATCTTGGCTACTCTCCATATTATCCTGTCGACTCAATTTGTAATATTATGCGGTGAATATTACTCTTTGAAGTGATTGATGATTGTTGAGGTGATGGCGCAGTCGTGGTGGCTGAGTGCTAAGGTGTACACAACAGGGGAAATAAGCCAGGATACTTGATGGGGTTGAAATAAGGCAACTGATCGGAGGAAAGAAAGGCTTTGAGAAGGTGGAGCGGATTGACTATTGGCTATCTATTCACATCGCGGTGATTGACTTAGCTGAAAGGATCAGCGGGGAGGGATCTCCAGAGCAGGTGTTACCTCGGTGGGAGCTAACTAACTACTGTCGATGGTGTCCAGCCGATGACTGACAATCCTCGGTTCTCGATTTAACACGAAAACTCTTCTTACATCTCATTGGTTGAAATTTGTGACGTGGAGGTTCCCTATTGGTCCTCCACTAATGAGTTGCTCCCTGATTGGTCTACGTTACGTCTTTGTCTTTGGACATGTTTCAGCTTGACCAGGAAATACTGTGTCGTTGAACTCGAACTTTTACGAGTTCCGCGATAATTAAAACTGGTAATAACTTTACTAATGATTGTGCTATCTCTAAGCCTTCTTTCTAGGCTTTCTGTCCTCCAATGTTACCTTTTTCTTTATTGAAACTCAAATCATACATTTTCATACATATGGGATTGGGTTGGCATCTAACTATGTACAAATTATGACATATACATATCTGGGTTACCCTCTGACTACAAAAATTTCGACCCAATATGCTTCCCAATACTTTAGAAACAAAGCACTGAATGCAATTAATGCACTTTGGAGAATCCTTACAAAGGCGCGAATAAAGTCCTTTACCTCGGTGATGAAACTTCTTGACACTATTGTTCTTCCTACGTTACTATATGCTATGCGGCACCAATGTGGGTAATTAACTAGCTGAAGACAGTCAATAATACCCAAGATGCTTTTCTTCGTCGTCTCTAAGACTTACCAAACTTCACACCAGGATATATCCTCAGAAGAGAATGTGGAAGAATATCAACTGAACTTAATGCTGTAAAACTCACATTAAAGTTTTGGGTCAGGATCTTAAAAATGGAGACGAGCAGATTACCACATGCTTGCTTAAACTATCTCTGGAAAGTCACCGCGAAAAAGGAAATAGAAAACAGTTTTTACTCAAAATTTAATAAAAATTTTAGACTCTAAGGGATATTCCTTTCTTAAGGGCTGCGAAGACTACTTAGCCATACAGAAAGAACTGCCAGGCATAATTAGAACCACCACAGACCAACTAATTCAAAACGATCAGATGAAAATCATTGATTCAACCCACTTTGCTCACTACAAATTTTTGAGTGAATCATTCATGACAGAGGAGTACCTACGATTAAATACCTCGCTTCCCAACAAAAGACTAGTTGCACAACATAGTTTTATGGCAATTTTTAAGGGAAGAAAGAAAAGACTTCTGGAAAGAAAATGGCGGAACTGTTTACTTTGTAAGGATCTCATGGATGATAATTTGGTTCACTATTTCTTCCAATGCCCTCTCTTAACAGAAAAACGTACTGAAATTTTCCCAAGCCCTAACTATGGTCAATTTAGATATCATCGCATATGTCAACTTCTCTCTTCAGCTCTGGATGATGAATTACTGATTGTTAGATACTTTAAGTTCTGCACAGAAGCTGGGCGCATGAGAAAGAATGCAGGGCAAAGGATACTGGAGGATGACCTATCGGTAAATAGGTAACTGAATGTGAGACAAACTTTATTTTGTTGTAAATGTTTCCTCTTCCCTCTCCTCTTGTTGATGTGTAAATCCTATATGGGGCGGAATGCCCTAAATAAAGACTTTTGTTGTTGTTGTTGTTGTTGTATATATATATATATTTAGCAGGACATGGCACATTTTTAATCAATGGAGAACAAAGATGTAAAAAATGAGGTAAAAAAAATAAAGCCAATTATATACAGTTTTTTACTCCCATTAATATTTTAATTCTAATTTAAAGATATTGTGGCGAAGAAATATTTTATTATTTAATTTAATATTATTCAATGAAAATATATTCAACAGATTATAAAAATATATATTAATCTGTATTTGTGAAATCATCTTTAAAATATTTCTTTGCTTGCTTGCTTAAGATTCTCTAGCTGCAGACAGCCACTCTCCTAGGTATCACCAACATATGTCCAGCATCCCTAGAAAATCTCCCAAGAAAGAAATCTGCCTGCAACACCTCATTAATTGGACTTCCACTGGCATTGTACATAAATCCAAGAAGACTTAGGTCAGAAGGACATCCCGGGTAGTTGGCGACTTTTGTACGCTCCAGGAACCTGGGTTACTTAAATAAATTGAATTCTCTAACTGTAAATAGTTTTGGGGGGCTGACCTGTTAATAATTGTCGACTCGTCGCTGTGACCTCATCAATAAATACTTTTACATCTTAGGATATTTCAAGGCTTGATTTCTACGCTACAACTGGTGGAGAGACTGGACCGATACCCATTAAGAAATAAAAGAAAAATTGATTCTGTTGAACCAGAAGAAACTTCTATGAATGTAAAGAAGGAAGGTACTCAGGTAAGCAACTACGTTGTTCAACATCTGCCAAGGAACCCTTCCATTTTCTCTCCGGGAGGATGGTGAAGATCTCCAAAAATGGTTAAAAGGGTATGCACGTGTGGCAAGGTACAACCATTGGGACGAAACCCTTTGTCTTACTAAAGTTTATTTTTATCTGTCTGGAACTGCTCTCAAATGGTTTGAGAACAACGAAGAAAGCATACAGACTTGGAAGGAATTCACATCTCAATTAGAGAATGTGTTCGGAAAAAAAGAAAATTCAAAATTGCAAGCGGAGAAGAAACTTAAAACACGGGCACAATTAAAAGGTGAAAGTACCGAATGTTACATCCAGGATCTCCTGTGCTTGTGTAAAGAGGTTGATCCTCAAATGAGTGAGGAAGAAAAAATCTCCCACCTCACGAAGGGGATAGCTGAGGAGCTTTATCAAGCACTCCTACCGAGGGATGTACAGAGCACCGAGCAATTCATTACAGAATGTCGCCGTGTCGAAGCGCTCCGTTGTAGGCGAGTTACCCCAACCAGGTATGAGCGCCTACCAAATGTAGCCTCTCTCTGTGAAAAGGATGACAGAGAAGATCTGTCATCTTTGATTAGGCAAATTGTTCGTGAGGAGGTACAGCGGGCATTAGGCTCTCCTCGGAAGGAACCAAAAAATGCTACAATCGAAGAAATTGTGAAGGAGGAGATTGGAAGAACCCTGGCGCCAATCTCAAAGTCTAGGAGAAGTCCCCCTCATAAGGAAAGACTCCGACAGTTTTTAAATACTAGATATGAGGCCGAAACGATAAGACCGCACCCTGAACCTCGATACCCAAAACAAGGAAGAAGACGCGACACCAATGATTGGCGTACAACTGAGGGAAGGCCAATCTGTTTCTACTGCGGACGCCCAGGTCACGTCGTCCGCTATTGCCATGACAGGAAGAGACACAATGAGGAAAGGAGAAATGACTATTTCCAAAGAAAGCAAGACGCAATGGTATCCTACAACTCTCGAGCTGAATCTCAGGACCCCAATGACGAATCATCGAAGAAAACCTTCACTCGCTACCGAAGCCCTACTTCATATCGCGGTCGAAACAGACAACATTTCTCACCTGCTAGAAGATCTAGCTGGACGCCCCGCCATTAAAACTAGATGAAAGACCACATTGGAGGTGAGGCCGCAAAGTTATAAAATCCCCCCTTGCCGACCACAGTAGAAATGAGAAAAAGCTACCTTGACATAAACATAGACCTACCAAGTCCTCATGAAGAAGATATCTCAACTGAAAGAAGACATCCACCGCAGTCACCTGAAAATATCCCTGGCCATAGTACTAGTTCTTAAGACTGACGACGTAAGTCTCCTGCTGAGCATCGGGTCGATGCTCTTTATAGGAGGAGGCTATGTGGCGAAGAAATATTTTATTATTTAATTTATATTATTCAATGAAAATATATTCAACAGATTATAAAAATATATATTAATCTGTATTTGTGAAATCATCTTTAAAATATTTCTTTGCTTGCTTGCTTAAGATTCTCTAGCTGTAAATAGTTTTGGGGGGGCTGACCTGTTAATAATTGTCGACTCGTCGCTGTGACGTCATCAATAAATACTTTTACATCTTAGGATATTTCAAGGCTTGATTTCTACGCTACAATATAAAAATAAGTTTTCAATTTTTTCATTGTTGTAAGGGGGGAAATGAATATAGTAAAAGTTTAGTCTGCTAAAACTATTGCTCAAGTTGGCATAAAATTAACTTTTGACCTGGTGATTACAATGTTTCCAAAGTACAACATATTACAGCGTCAAGGTTCTGCGTCAAATACGCTAGAACTTTCCAAATTGAAATTTATTTAACATGATATTCGAAATTTTCAAAATATAGAAGAAGAAACAAAAATTAATATATATATTCATTTAATTATTTCTAAATATCATGACAAATATATTCAATGAATTGCCTTTTGACTCAAACTATTTTAAGTAGTGTTTGTGTGTGAGACATTTTAGAATTTAATAATTTATGTGTGCGTGCATGTATGATTGATTGCTTAAAAATGCAAGTAAATTTACAGATTATAAGATAAAACTGATCGAGTATATTCTATATACAGTTACGAGCGTCATGCGTTCTTAATAATTTTTCATCTCTGTCACCGTTTGCTTTTTTTTTTGGAATGGCGCTCTCCTATTGGTTGGCTACGATCAAGCCACCTTTGCCCCCCCCCCCCCATCATGCCCCTCCACTCGCTTCTTCGTTTTTGTAACTATTGTGATGGAGCGGGTCGCTCCTTAAATAAATGCACATATGTCATAATATATGCTCTTCCAGGATTAATAAAACAATCCAACAGCCAACGAGAGAGAGATGGGCAGCTAAAGCTAAGAAAACTAACTTACGACCATTTTTTGGCCACATTCCTGAGGGGGGCGTCACCACCTGGCGACTATCTTTTGTTAGCCCCGCTTGTGTACACAGGGAAAAACAGTCGTTCAGCAGATAACGTCTCGCTCGCCACTTTTTCCCTCTCGGCTGGCTGCCTGGATTTTTTTTGCTCTAACAACTCGTCGTGTGATTATTTCTCTCCTCAACACATTTACCACTATATTGTCACATATATTAGTTAATAACTAAATGGAATCCTCTCTTTCTTTTTCCCAGTAAGAGACGCCTACGGAAGCCAACAGTACATAGACAGATAAAGCACATAGGCTATAGTTATTAACTAACATATGCATTTATTTAAGGCGCCAATTTATAATTGTAACAAATAGTATTTGAATCAAAACATTCAATAAAACACGGTAAAACACGGGCGTTGCCGGGGCTAGTATATATTAATTTGGACCCTTTTCAGCTCTCTATAAATGTTAATCATTTTCGTAAGAGGCTCTTTGAAGTCCCTAATCACTAGTCCAGTGGTTGCTCCAGTAGTAAGTTTTAGGCGCCTGAATATCTGGAATTGCCCTGGTTTTTGTAGTCTTAAACTGCATGTTACAGCAGTCTGAATCAGTTTAGCTATCAGGATTGGGGCCTCAGTTGAGGCGGCGCTCTTGTGGTAGCCTGTCCTGTCACAATTCTCTCACAAACGACTATTCGTTTTGTTTACACTGCTCCCTTTAGTAAGCATCTCTTAATTTTGAATTTATTTATACTACCAGCTATTTACAACTAATCATATTACAATATGATTAATTTTACTTATAGTTATCATTTTATATTATAGTTTTTTATTTTATATTATAGTTAGTTATTATTAATTATAATCATTATACAGAGGGTGTTTCCTTTCAAATGAAACGATTTCAAACGTCAGTTAGAACTTTATTTTTCGAACGTGAATTTTTTTCATGTGTTCTATGTGCTTCCCCTTCTTCTTGGCTATCTCCCTGCATCGGACTTACCAAGCTGCGAACACTTCCTTGACTTTGGAGAGCGAAACATTCGACCACTCCTCTTGTGCGGCTTTCCAAAGTCCGGCCTCAGTTTTGGGACGTCGGTTGAAGAGCCGTTGTTTCAACATACCGAACCCGTAAAAATCCAGTGGGCTGGCGTCGGGAGACTTCACTGGAATGTCGAGTTCCTGATAAAATTTAGGCCTAGGGTGTCCTTCATTTCTTGTAGGAACTGTTGGGTTTTGTTGGAGGTATGGGAAGAGGCTTTGTCGTGATGAAGGAACACTTTGTCCATTTCCCCTGGGTAAAGGTCCTTCAGTTGTTCGATGACAGGTTTCAGAACGCATTCTATATAGAATTCTGAGTTCACCTTCACCTTCGATGGAACCTTTATGAGCGGAAGGACTCCACGGCCAGTCATTACCCCGACAACCATGAAACCTTTAGGGAAAGTTTCGGAGCATTGGTGAACCCAATTATCCGGGACCTGATTGCCTCTTTTGATGTAACAGATCTTCCGGATTCCATTGCAATACGTCACATACATCCATGCTTCGTCCAATGTTGCAGTATATTCCGATCTGGAACCGGCCAGGTGTTCCTCGTAGAACTTCTGGGCATTCGTTGCACGGTTTTTCATGTGGAAAGGGGTGAGCTTGTGAACCTTGCCTTTTCGTCGGGTATCCAGTTCCAAATCTTTGTGAATGATGTTATTTATCGTTTTTAGCGATGTTCCACACATTCTGGAAAGTTGGCGCTGAGATGGTGGATTTTCAGTAGTTGCTAGCCGCTTTACCTTGGAAACCGTGGCGGGGGTCCGCACAGGACGTGGTCGATCGACTTGAAATTTTTGCCCATTGGATTCAGCTTCCCTTTTCTTTCCGATGCCATTTACTACCCTACATATTGTAGCTTTGCAAACATCTAGTCCTTCTGCTTTTAGCTTTTTCACTATGACGCTATAACTGTTTCCTTCTTTGGAAAGGGTCCGAATTGTTTGTTCGACTTGGAGCGTTAGTCTCTCTCCCCCCATGTTGCAAAAATCATGATACCTGATGAAAATGAATTCTCCAGAAGATTCTAGATCTATTGGAACCAGTGTCGTGTGCAGCATGCCTGCACGTGCAAAACGCGAGCGCTCGAAAATCGTTTCATTTGAAAGGAAACACCCTCCGTATATTATAAATTGTTCCTTATGCATCATCCACATTGTTAAAACTGGCATATATATTTTGACAATAACATCAGGAAAGGCTTCAATCAAAGCATTCACCACAAATTTTGACTCGGGGATTACAACAAAAAGGTAGGTGATTTACTCTAAAAAAGGACAGGACTCGCTAATTAGAATGAATTCGAAAAATATCGATTGAATAGGTAGGTGTTTTCTCTGCTCATTGCATATAATTTCACTGGGCAAGAAGATATCCTTAACAACACCAAGGATCGAGCTAGACGTGTGTACGATAAAGGATAATCCAAACGTAGTTGCATGTATGTGTAACACCAAAGGCTAGCGTATGGACTTATCTCTGGAACAAGTTCTCTCTCTCGCTGGCTATAGATACCCCAAAGCTTTCAAACCAACAAAGTAACTTATCTTCTTATCGCGCACCTTTTTCATCAATATATTAAAAATATTCAAAATCGTTATTCGAAATTTCACGAAAATAAACATATTATCATAAATATATTTTAATAATGTACCAAAGCACTCTTTGTCTTCAAAAGTGACCTTTTAGAATCCCCCACAATAATAGTATTTTAAAAAAGAAGGTCTTAGCCCAATGTGAATAGCTTAATCTACTTGCTATGAAGGAAAGGCATAATGAAATTTTATCATATCAAGAAAAACCTTAATATACATATTTTTAAAGCTGATATATTGCAAGCAAAATTAATGAACCAAAAATTTGAATTCAACTTTTTTATTTCTCCAAAATTATTTAAAATAATATTAATCGATTTTATATAAATATCATAATAATTTTACTTCAAATATTCTATCAAATTTTCTACATTTTCTGCCAATTTAATTTTGCAATAAAATAAAATAAAATAAAAAATAAGTATTATTTCCTATTTACAAATAAATAAAACTGACTATTGCTCCTTTTCATCAAAAACGTCATAGTCTTTACAGAATTGTTGTATGAACTTGGCATTTCAAAACTTTAAAAGCTTTGGTTTATTAACGCTATAATATAAGGTAAAAATCATTTAATATTCCTTTAAAGTATGTTTGATCTCTCAAATTGTAATTATATTTTGAGGTTGTTCGGTCAAAAAAAATATTTTAGGCTTAGTATCTTCTGACTTGCAACTCTTTATCTTAAGCCTAAAACAAATTTAAAAATAAATATAATAGAATATATTCGGATTTATAGCAGAGGCGTATTTTCATACAGTACAAAATTCACATTTAAAATATTGATGACTTCTATATTTAAATAAAATAAGGCTGAATTAACGTAAACAATATCTTCTGTAAGTTTTAGTTTAGCTTTTAACTATTATATTTTTAAAATAAGATTGTATATTTTAACCAAATATACAAGTTTTATCATCCAACAATCATCTTAACCTTATTTTTAGTTGGCAAACTATTTTCTTTTCATATTACGTTACTCGACTGCGATAAAGGTAATAAACAAAGACGTTTTATATTAAAGGTCATTCATAATACAATAAGAGCGATGAATTAAAAAAAAAAAATTGTATAAATAACAAACTCAATATATTTTGTGAATATTTAAATATAGGCTAATTAACTAATATGGTCAATTTTTCTAATCATTTAATTTCTTTCTTATAGGCAATAACATTTTTGTGTGTGTGTGTATTGTATAAAGTTAACATTTTAAACAAATGAATGGATTAATATTTTTAATAAAAACCCTTTTCTCCATTTATAATATGTTTGAAGATATGTTTGTATTTAAGGAAATTGAAAGAAAAACTTGCATATTTTATTTTAAAGGATTACAAAAATTCACACCTTGGGACATTTTATAATTCCACCCACAACTCTGCTTAAAATTTTCACTAAAGATGAACAAATATAATTTTTGAAAAAATATTTAAAATTACCTAAAAAGTGATGTAAATTTATATTAAAACTGGATTAATTATTTTTTCTCAGATTGTTTTAAATTTTGTAATACAATTTTTTGAAAATTATTTTGCCTAGATATTAGTTTTATAAAGTCTTCTAAATTTTTTATAGACGGATTATGGTATCTTGGAAGCTGGTGTAGTGTTGTGATCTGCCATAGCAGATTAGTTGGCACCCATAATTTCTGTTGATATTGAAGTAGTCTGATATAGAATGTAATGAATGCTAGCAAAATGTATTTTCATGCTTAATTTTATGCATGATTTTCAATTTTAAGTAGATTGCAACATGGTATTTGTGTAATGTGTACAGACATTGTAGGATAGTTCAACTGTGAGCATTGTAGATGGGACCATATGGTCTCGTGAACAGTGATAAGCAAGATCTGTCTGTATGAAATTTTCCAATGAAATATTAATTTGACACCTTATTTGCCAATATGAGTTGTTGGCCTAGGTCATTCCGATGCTAAATCCATAACCACCACATTTGACTAAATAATATATAAAATATATTTGAAGCACACTAGGACTCCAGAAATTCATTGACCAGATTAAAAAGCCTCTTTCAAATTTTTCATTAATGCTCAGCTTACCTGACAATCAATGGCATAACATTGGATGAATTGAGAATAACTGGACCTGAAGCAGTTTAAATTACTTTCTGCACAACTAAGTTATCTTAATTTGACAAACTTGGCCAGTTGAGTGCAAATAAACAACTGAGAGGTGTCTTCCTCCCCCCCACATTGTTGCTCACTTTTTACCAGAATTCACAACTTCTGGTCACATAATTAGTTAGAAATTGATAAAATTTGTTTTTCCAAACTTGACAGCTCAAAATGCTATTTAGGTAACAACCAAATTAGCAGTAATGTTTCTGCAGTAATTTTGATTTAACAGAATGGTTAGCTTTTAAATAAATTGCTTTAGTGCAAGTTTTAAGGCTTTTCTAAAGAACTAGTAAGAGACTTGGATAATCTACACAGAGTACCTTCTCTTTTTAGGGTTCCTAGATTAGGTGGGATGTGCAAAGCAAGAAAATCTCATCCCTTTTGGTTAGACCTGTTGGCTCAGTGCAGTGCAGCAGCACAATATGGAGTTTGCAGCAATATACTGGAGTAGAATTAGATTTGGTGCCCATTTTGCTTTAAATTTACCAAAAACAATTTATTCAATTAAATCCCATCCATTGGTCTCTAAGATCCCCAGAAGACACCATAAACCAACCAAACTCCACACCCTAATATGAGTGGAGATAAGAGGGAGAAATAGAAAAACAAGGCTAAAACTTTTCCTTATTACAAATTGATTTTTTTTCTCAATTTTCAGTTTTACAGCAGGTTCTTAGCAATTTGAATGTCAGGGACCATGTAAATGATTGCTTTTATAATTATGTTTGGTTGTATTTTAAAAATCTAGCAATTTTTCCATTAAATGAATATTTGGACTTAATATAAAAAAAGGACAATTTCACCTGCATTACCTCATTAGAGAAAAAGAGTCAATTTTTAAAATTATTGTATTCTTTTATGAGTCGGATATGGTTTATGGTTCCATTTTCTGCACCAGACATATGTCAGCATTATTATTTGTCATTGAAATACACCATTGCTTTCTTGAACACAGCCAAGCTTTTGTTTTAATATTATACTCTCTTGTGGCATTTATAAAGGGATATTCAATATTTCTGCCTGCCTGATCCATAAAACATAATTTAATGGGGGTCGGTGGAAGGCTGGTTAAACTGTTTGGTTTCGACCGCTACGACCCGTGTTCGATTTCCACATTGGACACTTTTTTCTGTTTAAAAAAAAAAATGCTCCAATGGCCCCCGATTCTTGCAAAAGTCCAACCCCACCAGCGAGTGCAAGTAACCAAACGGGGCTCTGGCACATTTGTAAGTGCAAAGTCGAACTGCTTTTCACATGTGTAGACATGTGGTGCGCTTACAGTTAAAAGCAGTCGCTAACTACCCACCATGATTATCATGGCCTGTACCACATGTACTAGGGATAAGCAAAAAAAAAACATAATTAGCTATGGGACATTTTCAAAATGTAAAAGTTCTTCATTAACAAACATTTTTGTTGAAAATTATACCTCACATTTCAATAATAAAGATAATTCAAATAAATGAAGTGATTTTGTAGGTTAAGGAGGTAAGATTTTTGAATAGCTGAAAAATTCCGATTAGTGAGAATTTGTTTGTTCTATATATTCTATAAAAAACATGAGCCAAGTATAGGTGTAAATAACAGATTATGTTAGAAAATTGACATTTTTATTGAGTTCTAGTCAATGGTTATAATAATAATAATAAAAAAAAGATATACAAATTTATTCAGCGAAGTACTCCTCCAGACTAGGAGGGGTCTTCTTGAAACCTCCTCAGTCCGAAGAAGTACTTATGGGTGTGTTAGATTGTGTGTGCCCATTCATCAATATTTGCTGTTATTTGTTCTCAAGCTAGGCTGAAGTGTATGAGTCCTACTATATGGCCACTGTCATCTATTCCAGGGTTGTATCTTTGTGTTTTTTTTTTTTTTAATATAAAATTTTTGGTTGTAGAAAGCAAACACTGAGTAGAATTTTTTTTTAAAATCCCTAACCTCATTTTTTTGTGAAGTTGAAAAGTTGCATTCCAAATTTAAATTAATTGGCTAGTTATGTTTTGGTTTTTATTCATTTTTCTTTTTCTCGCAATTTTATTGCAGTGGAGAGTTTGCTTATAGAAAAATATAAAAAATCCCTGTGACATGTGTTCACCAGTTTTGTCCACACATGACGAACCAATCTGAGGCCTAATTGATAAGAAGTAACGCTAATAGAAAACATTGCTGATAACAATTGATGGTCTTTGTTTACCCCTGTAATGTGGAAAAAGTCAGAACTAGTGTCAATCCAGCTACCACCTTGTTTGTGCATCTTTATTTTTGAAGACTTATTTATTTCAACCTAATGAGATGTTTTGTACAATATAGGTTGACCTGTTTTAATACCCATTCTTCTTTTCTTTTGACTAGTTGAAAATTACTTTGCTCCTTTAGTGCATTTTCTTGTAATTTTGTGGTAAACTATTCTTGAACAAGGTAATGGAGGTTGTGAGTAATCTTATCTCCTCTCAATCATTTAAAGATACCAAGCACATGAATCTTAAGCACATCATTTTTTACTTCCTCCAAGTACATATGGTACTGCAAGTTCACCACATGTTTACACGTGTAGAAAAAAGTTTGACTTTTATGCTTACAAATGTGCCAGGGCCCTGTTTGGTTACTTGCACTCATTGGTGGTTGGATTTTGAAAGAATCAGGGGCAACTGGAAAACTTTTTTCCTCAGAAAAATGCCAATGCAGGATTTGATCCCGGTTCATGTCTGTTAAATTGACAGATGCACACCATTTTCTCGCCCATTAAGAAAAGTCAAATGCTCCTTATTAGCAGGCAACTTAGCTCCAATATTACCTCTGACATGTGCACAGTTGCTTCAACTTGGACTTCCTGCTATCAGCTAGACCATTGTTACTGCTCATCCTGGCCGGTGTAGTTTTCTCATACATTGTTATGGCTCATCCTGGCTGGTGGAGTTTTCTCATACATTGTTACTGCTCATCCTGGCTGGTGGAGTTTTCTCATACATTGTTACTGCTCATCCTGGCTGGTGGAGTTTTCTCATACATTGTTATGGCTCATCCTGGCTGGTGGAGTTTTTCTCATACATTGTTACTGCTCATCCTGGCTGGTGGAGTTTTCTCATACATTGTTACTGCTCATCCTGGCTGGTGGAGTTTTCTCATACATTGTTACTGCTCATCCTGGCTGGGAGAGTTTTCCCATACATTGTTACTGCTCATCCTGGCCGGTGGAGTTTTCTCATACATTGTTATGGCTCATCCTGGCTGGTGGAGTTTTCTCATACATTGTTACTGCTCATCCTGGCTGGTGGAGTTTTCTCATACATTGTTACTGCTCATCCTGGCTGGTGGAGTTTTCTCTTACATTGTTATGGCTCATCCTGGCTGGTGGAGTTTTCTCATACATTGTTACTGCTCATCCTGGCTGGTGGAGTTTTCTCATACATTGTTACTGCTCATCCTGGCTGGTGGAGTTTTCTCATACATTGTTATGGCTCATCCTGGCTGGTGGAGTTTTCTCATACATTGTTACTGCTCATCCTGGCTGGTGGAGTTTTCTCATACATTGTTACTGCTCATCCTGGCTGGTGGAGTTTTCTCATACATTGTTACTGCTCATCCTGGCTGGGAGAGTTTTCTCATACATTGTTACTGCTCATCCTGGCCGGTGGAGTTTTCTCATACATTGTTATGGCTCATCCTGGCCGGTGGAGTTTTCTCATACATTGTTACTGCTCATCCTGGCTGGTGGAGTTTTCTCATACATTGTTACTGCTCATCCTGGCTGGTGGAGTTTTCTCATACATTGTTACTGCTCATCCTGGCTGGTGGAGTTTTTGTTACTGCTCATCCTGGCTGGTGGAGTTTTCTCTTACATTGTTACTGCTCATCCTGGCTGGTGGAGTTTTCTCATACATTGTTACGGCTCATCCTGGCTGGTGGAGTTTTCTCATACATTGTTACTGCTCATCCTGGCTGGTGGAGTTTTCTCATACATTGTTACTGCTCATCCTGGCTGGTGGAGTTTTCTCATACATTGTTACTGCTCATCCTGGCTGGTGGAGTTTTCTCATACCTTGTTACTGCTCATCCTGGCTGGGGGAGTTTTCTCATACATTGTTACTGCTCATCCTGGCTGGGAGAGTTTTCTCATACATTGTTACTGCTCATCCTGGCTGGTGGAGTTTTCTCATACATTGTTACTTTGGGATATCCTGGCTGGTGGAGTTTTTCTCATACATTGTTACTGCTCATCCTGGCTGGGGGAGTTTTCTCATACATTGTTACTTTGGGATATCCTGGCTGGTGGAGTTTTCTCATACATTGTTACTTTGGGATATCCTGGCTGGTGTTTTCTCATACATTGTTACTGCTCATCCTGGCTGGTGGAGTTTTCTCATGCATTGTTACTGCGCATCCTGGATGGTGGAGTTTTCTCATACATTGTTACTTTGGGATATCCTTTCAAAAACTTGTTGGACATGGCGGTCTCTTTTGGCATTCATTTAAAGTATTTGATAATTATTTCTCTAGAGCATATATATATTATATAGTACAATATATAAGAATTATTTTTTTAAATTATCCCTAGTACACGTGGTACAGGCCATGATAATCATGGTGGGTAGTTAGCGACTGCTTTTACTGTAGGCGCACCACATGTCTACACATGTGAAAAGCAATTTGACTTTGCACTTACAAATGTGCCAGAGCCCCGTTTGGTTACTTGCACTCGTTGGTGGGGTTGGACTTTTGCAAGAATCGGGGGCCATTGGAGCATTTTTTTTTTAAATCGGAAAAAAATGTTCAATGTGGGAATCGAACCCGGGTCGTAGTGGTCGAAAACCAAACGGTTTAACCAGCCTTCCACCATATATATATATATATATATAAAAGCACGAGTGTTTCTTTTAAAACCTAATAGAATAAATTTCCTACTGCACTTACTGTGATGACAAATGTTGGGAATCAACGGAGAAGAGCAGTTTCATCAACCCACCACAGTTCTGATACTGTATTGGACGGTTCTGTTTATACACATCTTGGTTATGTTATTTTTGCAAAATAGTTATATAAGCTCTTTCCAATACAGTATTGGAGCTCTAAAAGTGGTCTGGTGGATTCAAATAGTGAAACCGCTGGGAGGGTTTTTTCCATTGATGAGCCAAGTATTCCGAAAATTTTCATCATAGTAGAAATGATTAGGTACAATTTGGATTAAGGATTAAAGACACAAGGTAGTAAGACCAAATCTAAATAGTGTGTGATGTGTCGGTAAGTGTTGTTACCATCATCAGACAAAAGTACTGAATGTGAAAAACAACAAAACATGCTATTCTCTCATTTAGTACTCTGATGATGGTAACAATGCTGTTACTGACACATCACTTTATTTTGATTTGGACTTTTTTTTACCTCAGGACAGTAGAAAGTTCATTTCATTTGCTTTTAAAAGAAACATTCATGGTTTTATTTCTTATATTTAGATGCTGCTGTCTTATGTTTAAAATATGCTCAACTGGCCTTATTGTTTGTGGATTGCTCGATGCAAACATTTCTATGTAATTCTTTTGTTCATAGTTTGCTAAATACCATAACTAAAATTCTTCCTTTCAGTGTCGCATATATCCAATACAGTATTAGAGCTCTAAAAGTGGTTTTGTGGAAGAAGTTGGTGAAAGCACTGAGCCAAGCCCTCCCAATATTTTTCATTGCAGAAACGACAGTTTAAAGTTTGTTTTATTTGCTTTTAATAGAAATTTCTCTGCCTTTGCTACTTAAAACCATGTTATTACCATACAACATTACTATAAAACATGTTGGCAGCAGACAAATGTGCCTCACAAAGTAACCATTGCAGTCTGACAGGCAGTGAGGATTGTGATGGGAAATCAATTATTACAAAAACTTGTTTTATATCCAAACCCAATCATAATACTTATCATAATCAAAATCATGTGTTATCCCATTGTGGCATTAAAAGTGTCGCAAGGCCAGCGATGCACCAAGCTAGGGTTTCTCTCTTCCCTTAGTTTTGCCAAAACTGACGGATCACTTGTGTTGCAGAAATGCTTTTGAAATTGCCAAGATGAAGATTGACCGAACCAAATTAAAGAAAAGTTCCTCAGAAGTAGTAAGTCTGACCAATGACCTATTATTATTGAATACCCTAGGAGTTGCAACCCATTTCTGGTATGTCTGGAGCGTAAAGTAGCATGTGAAGTCAGGTTCTAGAATTGTTTCATTTTCTTCCATTTTTTTTTTCTCTTCCTCCAGTATAAAGTCAAAATGCATATGTGCTTCCTGAAATAGCTGATGTGGAATATTGACCCATTATTGAACTGAGCTGTGTGTTTCAGCCTGCGGATTGTAAAGCCCTCATAGACAAGCTAAAGTCCTGCTCTCAAGATGAATTACATTTGATCCTGAAAGATATTAAATCCTGGAATTGTGGAAAAGTAAGTTGGGGACCAACTTGTGGCAAAAACTGGTACTTATGCTGCACCAAATTACAACCCGTCCATTTTGACCTAGTTAATTTATGAGTAGATTCTTTTCCCCGTATAATTTAGGGCCAGTTTAAGCTAGCAGGCATTCAATAATAAAACCAAATTATCCAACTAAATTATGCCTTCAATGATTTTTAAATAATTTTCTTGTATTCTTATAGGAAGTTCATAGAGTTGTGCAATTTTGAAAACATCAACATGGTTCTCATTCTTATTTTAAACAAAACACCTTGTTTTAAATAGTTTTAATAAATCCCACAAGTGCAGGAAGTTGAGCTAGTCAAGGTTACTTGTGGAGAATGTAGCAATAAATTCCCAATCAAACCTCCACTGGCTTGAATTAAAGCTATTGAATTGATCTGTTAAAATTGGGAAAATAATAGTGGATGTTGAAGTGTATCTCATAGAGTAGGAATTTATTGTTCCTGGTTTGATACCGGCAGTGTGAGCTCTTCCACTGGATCGATGTGCTGGACATCTTTGATGGGATCCTCGAGGCTGCCTGCCAGAAATCCAAATGGTGCCTGCTATGCGACATGGCGGGAAACGAGGCGAGGAAGGAGCTGCTCTTGGAAGTGTTGCACTTCACAGCGCTGCTCATCGAGCACAGCTTCTCGCGGCACTTCTACAATTCCATGGAGCACCTCACCTCCCTGCTGGGCTCCAGCGACATGCAGGTGGTGCTGGCGGTGCTCAACCTCCTCTATGTATTCAGGTATGTCTCCACACCTCCCTCCCTCCCTCTCTCTAACTGCTGGGGATGTGCAGCAAAAGGTCAAATTTTATCACAAGGCTTGCCTTTGAAAAAAGGGAAGCCCTGTTGACACGACTTACCTACCTTGCAGAGGTAAACACCATCAACATTTCTGGAGTGGAGCTGGTCTTACTCACTTTTGCTTTCAGAGTTGGGGTGGAAGAGAAAATGGCTTTGGCCTCGCCGAATGCTGTCAAAATTTGCCAATAACTGTAAGGGAAAGGAACATTTTATGTTTTAAGGTTGTCTAACTTGTGCTGTTTAGTCCTTCCCCTCCAGTGCCACAACTCTTCACTTTGAATTTTACTCGGAGAATGGAGAAAGCTCAGCAAAAAAGGCAAACACAATATGTACCATACATGTAGAAAATCTAGATCAGGTGAGCAAGTTGTGGAATAGTGTGTGAAGCCACAGACTGTGACTTGCTGTGACTATTCCAGATCCCAGACAAGACCCCATCTCAGATAATGGAAGAACTCCTAGTGACCTTCCCCGTGCCAGAGGCAAAGCAGGTAAGTTGGCTGCTGCTGCGTGTTGGCCCGGACTAAGGCAGGTTTCAGATGTGTCTCTTCACCCACATTCGCCTGGCTCACAGCTTCTCTGACTACACCAAGAGGCTACAGTGCGTGCAGGCCAGGCTACAGGCCCTCTCCATCTTAGGTGAGGAATCTCAACATGAGACCAAATCCAATTGTATGATGTTTCAGTACTATACAATCTGGCTAGAACTTATGTTTCTAACTTTTAAACCAAATTGCACTTTATCATTGAAGATATTGAAATAAGTGGAATTTTTTTAAACAACAAATTATTGGTTCAATTATTATTAATATACACAGTTTCTAACCAAATAACCTCTAGAGTAGAACCTTCATGAGAAGACACAGGTGGACACCTCTACAAAGGACATAATCAAAATTACCATTTTTAGTAATTAGAAACTCCAGTAAGGAGACTCCTCTTTTTAGGATATTTGCAACTTTTACAGAGGTTCTACGGTATACCCCTAGTTGTAACTATGCAATGGGATTTTTTTAAAGCAATCTCCACTTCAGACTATTTCCTTTGAAAGCTTCCTGCCCAAAGCTTACACATATTTTCCATTCTATTTTGAATAAACAGTGTTCGGTACACTTTTTGTTGGTTCGTTTGGATTAAAATGGTCTCAAACAAAGGTGATAATATTTAAAGAGGATCAACTTTATATTGGGGTGGTTCGTTTGATTTTGAAAAAATGATTCAATTATTTATTTGTGGTATTTTAAACAGATTCTACAAACTCGAGTACTTTTTATGATGTGGGACCCCAGAATGTGGAAATAAGCATTTTCATCATTTAGTTTTTATGGAAAAATCTATTTTTACACTTCCAACTAGTAATGTTGACCTACTACTGAGATTTTCTATATCTCTCTATATGAAAGGCAGTGTGGTGTTTGTGGAGATGGATGGTGCTTAGTATTGCATCTATATTTCCGTGAGACCTTCATTCTTATGTGCGGCAAGATCCATGTGCAGCAATATCCCTCTATACTCAACTTTTGGGTCACTAGACCCACAGTTTAGCCATTTTTTTTTTCTTTTCAAAATTTTTAGACCGTATAATTAAAAGACAACCATACACACAGGCAACCACTTAATAATGGTCACTTTATTTTAATTCCCTAAATTGACCTATTTCCTTACATTAATGCTGAATATCAAAAGAAGTCATTTGATAATAGGTTCTTGTCATTAGCATACCTCTATGTATAATTTAAATTGAGACATCCCCTAGGCAAAGCTTTATTAATTATATATTTAAAAGGTATAAGAGTATTTTAGAACATCTCTTAATCAAATAATATAACACTAAATATATTTACTTGAAAAAATGTCTCTAATACCTTATTATTTGAAAGTGAAATTTGAAAATCAGAATTGTCTTAAAATATCGTTATTTCCATCAAAGGAATAAAGCTCTGTGTATTCTGAATCAATTGAAACATGTAGATACGCTACCACCTTCGGTAAAATAGCCTTAAAAAAAAAAAAAGAATGCAAAATTGCAAACACAAAATTGGTAGTAAAACTGGCAGCCAGCAGGGAATATCTGCGAACCTTGAATGAGTCTTGCAAGCCTTTCCTTCTAAAAATATAACTAGCAGTTGTTTTTGAGAATGTTGATTTGTTTGTTTCTCATGAGACAGGATGCTGGTTTTCTTTTTTTTCTTCCATTTCCAGTTTTCACATACTCTTCTGAAGTATAGATTTTTTGTTTTTAACTTGTTATTAAAACCATTTCTGGCTTTAAAATTATTTGGAATTTTTTTAGCCTAGGTGAAACTAGATATAGAGCGCTTCTAAAAGGGCAAGCTAACACGTATGATCGCGGCAAAAGTTGATTCCATTTTGTAACAATTTATAATAGTCTTCTATATAATGTAAAAGTTAAAATTTCTTATTTGAAAAATAAGAATAATTTGATATATATCTATATATATTAAAAATAAAGAAAGCATATCCTGTCCACAAGCACATGTGCTTTTTAGATGGCAGAGCGCCATCTAGTGGAGCAAAAATAAACTAAACGTTTATTTAACTTGCTCCATGATATTTGGCCAACCCAATTTCTTGATCAATCAAGAAAAGCCATCCACGAACACATTTCGCACTGTTGGCGCTCGTCAGCGTGGAGTAGGCTGTACCACTGCAACCAAAAAGGTTTCTGGTCCCAGAGGCTTCTTGAGAAACCAAGAAATGGGTATTTAACTTGTGTAAATACGCTTAACACATGAGAAAACAATAGAAAAAATAAGTGGATCAGGTGTTGATATTAAAAATAAAGAAAGCCTATCCTGACCACGAGCATTTTAATGCTAACACTTGACCCACTTATTTTTCTTTTGTTTTCTCATATATATCATCTATTATTAAGAATGATAATTCTCTAAGTAAATAGCATTTGTTAAAACTCGGGGCAAACATCTTCTCAGACAGAATCCAGGGCATATTTTACTGTATATCTTGTGTAACCACTGTGTGGGTGGGTGCAGTGTACTGTAATTCCATCCAGGACAATGCCAACCTGCTGTTGTACGCCGGGCTCATTGAGGAGCTGGTGGATGTCCTGGAGCTGCCCCTCAACAATCTCATTGTGAGTTGTCACAGTGAGTGGTTGCTGCGGGGTTGCAGTGGTTTGTGGCAGGACATCAAGGCAGCCTCTCTTCGCACCTTGACATCCATCATCCATCTGGATCGAAATCCCAAGTAAGCGCCTACACTTTGATAGAAAAAAAGAATTGAGTAACTATTTCTATTTTCTGATAAGGCAGCAGCACACCAGACATTTTGGACAAATACTGGTTAGCAGGACTGGTAGCAAACCATTAGTCAATCTGTAATACCTTCTTTCTCACAATACCTTGCTTTTTTTTTGCCAAGGAATTTGGGAAATGTATTATATTCTCTAGTATTATTATTGGAATATATTTTATGTTGCTTGAATTTTTGGAATAAATATTGATTCTCTGGCAGCAGCATTTATATTGTGTCTTGTGCAGGCTGGGATTCAGGCTGAGTGCAATCATTGATGCTACTGGAGCTGCCTTCTACCATGGCTTTCTCCCAGTCCTAGTCAGGAGTTGTATCCTTTCACTGACCAGTAAGTCATTTCCTCCTTCTGACGCACCTGGAGAAATAACTTGTTTTGCAGCTCCAGACTCCTTGGTCAAACCTTTTGCGCTTCCATTCGCTACTGCACTCTTCTCCTTCCTCTACCACCTGGCAAGTTATGAGAGCGGTGAGTGAGTGCATCCGATGGAACTGGCGGGAGGGACTGTGGCTGTGGCAGGCGGAGAGGCCCTGGTAGCCTGCGGAATGATGGAGGCCCTGCTGAAAATCATCGTCTGGCACGGCATGGAGCCAGAGAACATCACGGTGAGACTGATGATCTCGTTGTCAGGTGACTGGCTGACACCTGGGCTGCTGCAGTTTGTGACAAGAGCGGTGAGGGTGATTGATCTCATCACCAACCTAGACATGCAGGCTTTCCAGTCCCATTCGGGTCTGAACTGCTTCATTTCAAGATTGGAGGTAGGCTCGTTGTTGTCCTCCCATTACTGCCTGGTGCTAACTCATGTGCTGAGCAGTTTGAAATCAATGTGTGCCGCAAAGACCAGCCCTATGTCATCAGAGTGGGCAACAACAGAACTCGCTCCACTTCGGAGAGCAACTTCCCAGTAGCCATGGAGATTGATGGCTCATTCACCCAGTCCATGTAAGCCCTTACATTCCTTGGCACAGGTCAAGTTTAACATAGTTGTCTTCTGCAGCAGCGACTCCACTGACTCCAGTCATCATGATGATGAGGGCACCCATGAAGCTGCAGAACCAAGGAAAGGTGAGATGAGGAAAGATGCAGAAACATCTTAATAGAAGTAATGGGGATTTTAAATCTGGGTTGGCATTCTATTGGAATAAATGAGGGAATGGTTGAATTTCATTGTTTCAACTCGCACACCAGTTTGTGATTGGTCCTTAAATTGGTATATTGCAAAAGCTATATATAATATGATGCACTAGCGCGCCATCTGTTATCAAAATTCGAAACTATTTTAAATGCGTAAGATTCTTTTTGAAATTAAACAATTTCTACTGCCTTTACTGAAATGGGAAAAATTATGGAAGGGCCTGGCTCATCAATGGTGAACCCTCCCAGCGATTTCGCCAGTTTAATCTACCATACCACTGATGAACCAGGCCCTCCCATTAATTTTTCCATTGCAGTAAAGGCATTAGAAATTGTTTAATTTCAAAAAGAATCTTACGTGTTTAAAAAAAAAGCTATATATATATATTTTTTTTTTAGGAATAAATGGATAATTTTATATATAAAACATTCAAATGTTTAATATATTTTTCAATTGACTTTTTTGAAACCTAAGCAAAATTGAGAGAACTAGAGTAAATGTATTTATTGTCTTGTTTTCAGGTGTGCAGTGTTTCCCTCAGAGGGCGGCCCTCCTCAAGTCTATGCTGAACTTCCTCAAGAAAGCCATCCAAGACCCGGCATTCTCTGATAACATCAGACATTGTTAGTAAATATTTCTATTTAGTTTAGAGGAGCTATAAATGTTGTGTTGCAGTGATGGATGGCTCCCTGCCTAAGTCTCTGAAGCACATCATCAGCAATGCTGAATATTATGGCCCTTCTCTCTTTCTGCTTGGTGAGTAGTGCCACTTCCCACGCCACAGTTAGTTACATGGAGGGGTTGTGCAGCCATGGATGTGGTGACTGTCTATGTTTTCCAAGAGCCATCGCTGCTCTCCTGCCTCCAGGACAACGGATTAACTGATGTAATGCTGCATGCCATCTTGGAGAAAGAGGTCCCAGCCACAAGAGAAGTTCTCGCTGGACTTCCAAATGTCTTTAGTGCACTCTGTCTCAATGCTAGAGGGCTTCAGGCCTTCACAGAGCTTGCTCCTTTCCAGAAGGTATTCAGGGTCTTAATTTCTCCGGAGTACTTGGGTGCCATGCGGAGACGGCGCACTTCAGACCCCATGGGAGACACAGCTAGCAACTTGGGCAACGCCATGGATGAACTGATGAGGCACCAGCCTAGTCTCCGAGCAGATGCCATGGGAGCCATCATAAAGCTCCTGGAAGAGCTGGCCACAATGGGGCGGGACCCCAAGTACGTCTGCTCCCGGCCCCCTGCCACTGCCTCCAAACAAGATCCGCCCTCCAATTCACCGGGGTCTGGTGGCAACAATGTGCCCAATGATGGGAATTCTTCTGATGATGAGGATGATGATGAAGATGAGGCTGGGGTCCATCCTGTTCAGGGAGCTGACATCAAGACTGATGCAGACAAAGCCCTTCTTGATGCTTCAGGCTCCGAGGCCAAAACCCCCATTCCACTGGTGGACTACATTCTCAATGTGGTAGGTAGAAGTGATTGAGCGCCAGATTAAGCAGGTAACCTGGTTGTTGTTGTCGTTGAAGATGCGATTTGTTGATGCCATCCTGAGCAACAACTCCACAGACGACCACTGCCGGGAATTTGTGCGTCAAAAAGGACTCATTGCGCTGATGAATCTGCTGGGCCTCCCCAACCTGCCCATTGACTTCCCTGTCACCCCGACCTGCCAGGCTGTGGCTAGCGTGTGCAAGTCCATCCTGGTGAGCCCATAACATTTCAATTGCCTCTTTAAATTGATTATAAGCAACCGTAGTTGTCAAATTTGAATGTACATATAAATTCTACCTAGAAGTTTTAAAAGTACCTAAAAATTGTGCAACAAAAAAGGAAATTCTGAGAATTGAACTCCCTCCTATCGTTTGTTTCCCATCTCAACCAACCAGATCCCATACATTCAGATGTACCACTGATGTAGGAAGCCACTAAAATACCTTTATAAAATTTTGGTGTATTTTGATGCACAAATATTTGAACATACCTAATAGAAAGCAATCCCTTTGAAATTCATTAATCATGACATCAAGACTTACTCCCGATATTTTGACTCCTTATCTTCTTCTAGGAGGAGGTCTCTAGAAAGCCACTCGTGTGTAGAGAGAGTAGAATCTTCATGAGAGGGCAACAAGGGTCAGTTTTCATTTTTAAGTTTTTTGCTATTAGCAACTCTGGTAAGAGTACACCTCTCCACACTTAGCTTTCAACTAGGTTTCCTTTGCATAGAAGTTCTACTGTATTAGAATTAGGCCTTTTTAAATAGAAGTAATTGTAATGAACTCTTTTTGCATTTAAAAAAAAAGTTTCTTATTATTTTATTTGGTATAGAAATTTAAATCAGTTTTTTTTTACATATTAAGTTTGGCTAAGGCTTTGAACTGAAGGTATGATTTTGGAATATTACTTCTATTTATACTGTTTTAATGCTTCAATGGCTTCTAATTCTTGTCCAATCCCACCAGTGAGTACAAGTAACCGGCTCTGGTTCACTTGGAAGTGCAAAAGTCTAACTGCTTTTTCACATGTGTAGACATGTGGTGCACTTAGCAGTCGTCAACATCTCACCATGGCCTGTACCGCGTGTACTAGGGATAATAAAAAAAATGTCTTCATTGAATTCCCAGCTCTCCAGAAAGTCTTGGCTATTGTTGTAGATGACTGAGTTAATGAAATTCAGTATATGGTCTCGACTAATTGCAGAATTATGAAAACAATACATTGTACCATTACTGATATATGTAGTATTACCTAAGTGAAATAGAAGATGACTTTATCCTACTTAGATAGCAGCAATCTGAACTGGCAACATCATTGAAACTAACATAAACAGAAAACCTATGGGAAACCATAAAATAAGAAAACACATAGCTGTCCAAAGAATTTCAAAATGATGGATACCCACTATGAATCTTCCAGCAAACTACAGACAAATCCCATTCAGTTACAAAATAGCAAGAACTTTAGTACAAAATATCTCAGCATGTTCTCTGCCACCCAGACATTCATCTCTATGTAAATCCTGCACTTTGGTGAGACTGAAAAATCCTTGAATTAACAGCTCAAAGCAGCCTTGTAGTTGATCATGCAATCAGTCAAGGCTATATATTGAATTTCTATAACTCGTCTGCAACAATATCAAAGATACCTTTTCTGGAGAGAGCTGGGTATCCAATGAAGACAAAAACAGTATAAATAGAATAATTGATATATCAAAATCATGCCTAAAGTTCAAAGCCACACACTAAATAAAGAAAAAAATAAAAGATAAAAAGATCAGGTGTTGAAATCAATATTAAAAATGGCATATCCTGACCAAGAGCACATGTGCTTTACAGAAGGCAGAGCGCCATCTGGTGGAACAGAAATCAACTAAACATTGATTTAGCCTGTTACCTGATATTTGGCCAACCCAATTTCTTGATAAATCAATAAAAGCCATCCACGAATGCGTTTCGCGCTTTTGGCGCTTGTCAGCGTGGAGTAGGCTGAACCACTGCAACCAAAAAAGATTTTTGGTCCCAGTGGCTTCCTGAAAAACCAAGAAATGGGTATTTAAGGCCAAACTTGCGTAAATATGCTTAGCACATGATAAAACGAAAGAAAAAATAAAAGATAAAAAGATCAGGTGTTGGAATCAATATTAAAAATGGCATATCCTCTGCCTTCTGTAAAGCACAGGTGCTCATGGTCAGGATATGCCATTTTTAATATATATATATATATGTTATATTGAAATATTTTATTTTAAAATGTTATATGTTAAAATGTTATTTTATTTAAAGTTATAATTTCATTGATATAAATACTCTGTTTTAATCGACCGCCAGAGGTCACGCCTTCTTTATAAATAATCATTGTTGTTGTTCTTCCCCGCTGGTCGGCTCAAACATGTTTGTAATTATGTAAATATAATATTTTGTTTTATTTATTCTTACGCCTTAAGCCAGGCAATACTTTTATCCAATTATGTTTTTATATTTCTTAGCTCAATTAAAACAATATCTGATCAAGACTATTTTTATTATTTTACTTTCAAGATTATTCAACCACGACTGCACCGCCATAGCTTAATCCTCAAGAGATAACCAAAATCAAGATAATCTCAACAATTATAAATTCAAGCAGAAAATCAAATCTCTTTTTTTTTTTAATATAATATATATATATATTAAAAATAAAGAAGGCATCTCCTGACCCACTTATCTTTTATTTTTTTCTATTGTTTTTTCATATATATATATATATATATATATATATATATATATATATATATTTTGACGGGAGAGGCGCCCTATGCTTCTATATATATGAAAAAATAGTACAAATGTAATATTGTACTGGGATAAGGTGCATAAATTAAGAAAAAGGCTTCTCCTGAAAGTTGCACGATAAGGAGAAGCCTTTTTCTTAATATATATATATATATGTATAAATTCTTCCCAGCAAAATTCCATCAACACTGAATATGTTAAAAAAAAAAAAAAGACAAATTTCCATACCACATAAAATATCAGTAGAGACAATTAAAAAAAAAAAAGGAAAATAGTTCATTATCACCACTTTTCCTATCCTAGTACACATGGTACAGGCCATGGTGGGTAGAAGTTGGCTTTTACTGTATCACATGTCTATGAAAATGGCCTAATTCCAAAATTCATTAGTGGATAGAAAGTGACCTGCTCCTAGAAGATGGCAGTTGCCATGTCAAAATAGCGGAAGATATTAATTTTAATCCAAGATTTCACTATCGAGCCCTCCATAAGCTGGTTGTTTGAACTGAATGCTTGTTAAAGATCTGAAAATTTATAATGGATATAAGAGACCCAACATTTTGATTAAAAAAAAATGAGGAAGCAAATAGGCTGGAAAGCAAAGTTTTAATTCTCAACCTGTGGATTAAATCACAAAGTTATTGATGCTATCAAAGGTTGAATATGAGGTCACTGATCCACATCAAAGATGATAAACTTTCCGATTTTTTTGTCCAGAACCTGGCGCATGAGCCTTTGGTCTTGAGGTTCGGTCTCCTTCAACTGAAAGAGGCCCTAGATGGACTGGAGCCGTTGCACCAACCCTTGGGCGAGCCTGGAGGCTCTGTACTTCTTGAGGAGCTGGTGAATGCCCCCAGTGCTCCAGGAGAGGCTACTGCCAGTGCACAGGCTACACCTCTGCTGCATGCCATGGCATCAGCCCACTCCTACATTGTCATGTTTGTCCATGTTTGCCGCAGTGGCCAAAGTGAGATTCGAACCATCTCTACCAGCCAGTGGGGGTCAGAGCTGGGGTTGTCGGTGCTGAAGCAGCTCAGCCACCTGTACACGTCCCTGGTGTGGGAGAGCACCATCCTGCTGGCCCTGTGCAGTGAGAACACTCTGCCAGCTGGCTGCCAGTTTGGACGGCACCAGCTGGAGAAACTAGTGAACCACAGCGGAGGAGACACCTCCTTAGTGTCTGCCATAGACGACTGCAGCACGGAGTCTGCCATTGGCGACTTTGAAGTTACCACAGCTATGCAAGCACTGAGCACCAATGGCAATGCTATGGAGGTGGATGAGCCCAATGGTGGCAGTGACAAACCTAAATCTGCACAGATTCAATCTCAAATTAAGCAAATCAAGCCACTTCTATCTGGGGCCTCAAGATTGGGCAGAGCCTTGGCAGAGCTCTTCGGTCTGTTGGTGAAGCTGTGTGTGGGGTCCCCCATCCGTCAACGGCGCGGCCAACAGATCCCCCCAGCTCCCCCAGTCCCCACTCCAGCGGCCAGGGAGGTTGCCAGTGCCCTCACCCAACTCCTGGCGGCTGGCCTCTCCTGGGAGCCCCCACCCACCTCCCCCCTGCCCAAGTTCCGCCTCACCTTCTATGTCTGCTCTGTGGGGTTCACCTCCCCCATGCTGTTTGATGACCGCAAGTTCCCCTATTACCTGATGCTGCATAACTTCATCACCACTGGGGGCCAGCAGGCCTTCTTTGAGTAAGTTGGGAATAACTTGCTAGGTGGAGACTGCCATACTGACAAGATGTTTGCAGCACCTTCCAGTGGGCCCTCACTATTGGAGGGAAGGTGGCAATTGACCAAGGCCTTGAGCACCCAGATTTGCCAGGTAATATACGCATAGTAATAGTGGGGTTATAGGTTTCTCTTGTGGGCTTCAAAACTATTGTTCAGGTGGCACAGTTGAGGTGACAAGAGCACACATTGGGACTGTGCTGGAAAATATAATTGATTTCATGGGAATTCCTTGGAAGAATCAGTTAGTGAACTTTCAAGGGGAAGGATATTGCAACAGCCAATATGGACTGATGAGGCTTAAATTTTGGAACTTCTCTCATATTTCTATATCTTTGCAGGGGTATTTTATTTATGCTCTGATACATATCATTAGTTGTATATTTAATGGGTGCGTTTCTCAGATGGAACTGGAGAGTTCCTCGATGCCTGGCTGGGGCTGCTGGAGAAGATGGTCAACCCCAAGACCATCCTGGAATCTCCCCACACCTTCCCGCAGAAAAATTCCCAAACTTCTAATGACCCAATCCATTATTTGATCAATACCCATAAGGTAATATTGACCTTTTTCTCACTATAAAAAAGCATTTGCTTACATTTGCTCTTAGCTGGCGTTTGATGCCATCATGCACCTTTGGGATCGGAAGCCTCTGAAGATCTACGGCGACCGCATGTCTGAGACCATGTTGGCCATCCTGTGCCACATTCTGAAGGGAGAGGCGCTCATTCACGTATGTACTGGCCGGTCCACCCCCACGTCACAATGACATGTGTGCCACTGCAGGAAAAGCTCTTCAAGGAAAAGGAAGGAGGAGGGGAGAGCAGCAAGGCTCGGGGCTCTGCCAAGAAGTTGACTGAGACCACCCCAGCTCCTGCAGCCAACAGCGAGAGTGAAGTGAATGCCGCCCATCTCCAGCAGCTGATGGACATGGGATTCTGCCGGGACATGGCCACTGAAGCCCTCCGCCAGACCTCCTCCCTAGAGCAAGCCACAGACTACCTGCTCAACTACTCGAGCCAGCTGAGCCGCTCCACCCTCCCCAACTGGTCTGAGGAGGATCAAATGATGAGAGCCATAGCCATGTCTCTTGGAGAGAATGTCTTGACCTCAGTGAGTACACCATGCTTCTCTTCTAGGACATGCAGGTTTTTGATTAAAAAATTTGTTTGAAAATGACTTGGATGATTATAATAAGATAGTAGATCTGCTTATCAATGCTGCAATATAGCTTGACAATTTAAGACAAGGAAACCAATTTCATTAGAACCTCTCTGTAAAGGACAACACCTTACAGTTACAGAGCCTAATTGTTCTTTAGGGAGAGGTGTCCTCTTAATGGAGAGCATCTAAATAGTAAAAATGGTATTTTTGGTGATGAAAGCCGTTTTTTTGTAGAGAAGTGGTATCTAGCGAGAATGTCCTCTCTCATGGAAGTTCTATTGTATATAACATTTCTTATCCAGTTTTCTTCAATATGTTGAAGTGTGAAATATTTGTTGAATAGATTTAAAAAAAAAAAAAAAAACATATATTGTAAAAATGGCATCTTACCAAATTTCTGATTGGGTCATGTACACCAAACTGCTGCTATATGCTCACTAATACTTACATATGTCAAGTATTTAACAAAACATGACAGAGAGAAGGTCAGACTGGCACAGTAGTATTTCAAAGTAACGTGTGAGGACCTCTAAGTGACCTCTTGTGTTGATGCAGGGAGAAGAGGCTACATCCTCCAGCGGAGGGGCGGAAAAGAAGTCCCCTCCCGCCCAGGAGAAGTTTGCCTTCAACACCAAGCCCATTCCTCCCCAGGAAATTGACACTTTCACCCAGAACATCCTGTCGGGATGTCTGAGACTACTGGACACGCTTCCTGAATGTGTTTACCGCACGTGTGACCTGTTGGTGGTGGTTGCTTCCCGCAATGGGACAGAGTGGCGTGACAAGATGCTTGTCAGCCTGTTGGATGAGATTGAGGAGACTGTGGTGAGCCTCTTCCGATCCTACACCCTGCACACCGTGGAACCAGAGCAGTGGTTGGAGCTTCCTGAAGCCAGCAAAGCTGCAGTTCGCATTCATCTCTTCACTCTCCTGTTTGAGGAAATGAGACTTGCCTGTGCCACCCTTGTAGAAGCCAGAGGACTGATGCAGCCATTGGTCCGGCTCCTTGATTCTCTGGCCAACTGCCTCCTCCAGGTCTCCAATCCTACACAGCCCAAGTATGTTAATTTAGCTTTAGCCTTTCCCATTTTGTTCAACATTTTGGTGGTGTCCAGATGGCTGGCCTCTGTCATTTTGCTTATTGATCTTTATGAGAAAGCCTCGGTGGCTACCAAGCGCCGTGTACCACTGCTTCAAGTGCCCAAGCGGCAGTGGAAGTGGTTTGATGACCGCAGCAGCAGGTGGAACAGCTACACTACAGCCAACAACAAGGCCATTGATGATGCCTACAAGGCTGGGGAGCAGAGTGTGAGATTCACTGCTGGCAGGAGGAGATATACAGCCCAGTTCAGCACCATGATTCAGGTGAATGAGGAGACAGGCAACTGGAGGCCCATCATGCTGGTGGTGGAGAATGATGAAAAGAAGGAGGACAACAGAGTGAAGGAGAAGGTGATGGAGATGGACGAGAGTTCCCAGGATGCTGCCTCCACCAGCCGTGCTTCTGCTCCACCAGAAATGCACACCATTGAGGGCCTCACTTCTGATCAAGTTCAAGAACTTGTACAGTAAGTTTTCTTATTACTTATGCCATTTCTCATTTTCTAATATGTTTGTGCAAAATAGTGTCTGCGTCACCCTCATCTCCATCCCTGTGGACAACCTGGCCCTGAATGCAGCCATGAGACTGTGTCTCAGATTGACTTGTGTCCACGAAAATGCAATTCTTTTTGCAGAGTTAGGAGGCATCAAGCATCTGTTGTGCCTCACCCAGGCTTCTTCCTTCTGGGGATTTGCCTCTCTGGCCACCCTCCTGATCCGACATGTTCTGGAAGAGCCCCCCACACTGCGTCATGCCATGGAAAAAGTGGTTCGGTCTTCCACCGCCGGCTCTTCCACCCCACTTAGTTCTAAAGAACTTCACTATGTGCTCCGAGTGTTGGCTCCTGCAGCTTGCAGGAATCCTGACATCTTCTTGGAGGTGGCCAAGAATACTTTGCGGATATCATTGCTCCCACTTTCCAAGCGAGGTAAGTGGTTTAGTGTTCCCTGTTACCTAACCAGTCCTAACCGGTGGTGTTTAGAAGAAGAGGAGAGATATGCCAACACCAACTCAATCCAAATGCTGAAATCTCTTCCAGCAAAGTCAACCCAAAACCCAGTTTTTGAAGGGCCGCTGAGAGGAGTCATCTATGATTTGTTAAATGCTCTCACAATTAAGACCCCTCTAGTTGCAGAAGAAACTCCAGGTAAGTGATTTCATTATTTTCTTAAAATCCCGTCTCTACATTGCTTGCCCACCAGCTCCTGCTCCTACCACTTCCTCTGCAGACCAGGCCCTGCCCATTTCTGACCGGGACAGCCTTCAAGAGACCAACTCCAATGACATCCTGCCCCAAGATGATGATGTCGTTGATGTGGGGGTAAGTTTCCAAGCAAACAGACTGGCCATGACAATCACCACAATGTGGGTCCAGGTGCCTCACTTGAATGGTTCTTCTGAGGCTTCCACTAGCAAGGATGGCAATAAGGGCAACAAGGATGGAGCGAAAGATGCCAAGAATGAGGAAGCCAAAAAGAATGCTCCACTTATTCCTAAATCTGCCATTTGTCGACTATTGGCAGAACTTGTTCGCTCCTATGCTGGTGCAGCCAAGCTGATTGCTGAGCATATGTTCCTAGCTGGGCAGTCAGAGTTGGTTCCAGAAGACTGCACCGCCATGTCATTCATCCTGGACAATCTTCTCTCCAACTGGGAGAGCACCACCCCGGCCCTGACCCGAGTGCTGGTGGCGGCCCTGGCCTCCAGCAACCACAGCCCTGAGACCCAAGCCGCTCTGGTCAATGAGATCAAGCTGGCTCTCCACCGTGCCCTGAGCCTGCCAGAGAGCAGTGAGAAGCACAGCAGAGTGCAGGCCTTGGCCGGGCTGTTGAGTACCACCATTGAGTCATGTCCACCCCTCATTGGTTCTGCCTCTTCCTTCCAGCGCGGCAACAACTCAGGGGGAATGAACAGCATTGTGCGGCTTCTTCTACGCAGGGGCTTGGTAGGGGACCTTGCTCGCGTGCCACACCACCTTGATCTAGCCAGCCCCCATATGGCCGCCACAGTCAACGCAGCGCTCAAGCCCCTTGAGACCCTCTCCAAGATTGTCAACATCCCCCCAGCCAACCAGATGGGGCCTCGCTCGGCTGGGCAGAGGAAGGCCTCCACCAGTGGAGGAGCTTCTTCCGGCCAGCGTGCAGATCTTATGGAGGAGGACACCCAGCACGACAGTGGGGAGAACACTGACAGTGAAGGTAACACTGCCGCAGCCTTGGTGCCACTGCTTGCTTAACACTGGTGATGATGGCACAGCTCCAAATGCTCCCAACTCCAACAATGATCTGGTTCTGATGTCTTCCCAAAACAGAGAAATAGTGAGTATTGTCTCAAATACTGTCTTTGCTGTCAATTTTAGCCTCTTTGTTGGTTTTGCATCAATTTACCTTTATTGACCCTGCCTTAATGGGTTCACATCTATTGTTTCAATCCCAAAAGGGTAAAGGGAGATATCTTTCAAATCTACAATAAATCATTTTTTATCCTTGATAAGGCACAATTTGGATTATAGATTATAAACACAAGGTAATGAGACCAAATAAATAGTGTGTTACGGTGAAGGAAATAAATCAGGTGTCTAATACTACGGATGTTGACAGGCCGCTTATTTGTCTCTGGAAATCAAACTCCTTCAAGCATATATCTAATATTAGACGTATGACCCGGCTTCGCCCAAGATTCCCCCGATTGCAATTTCCTTCATACTGAAAGTACATCAATAATAAATATTAGAAGTGCCATAGAATAGCAATACAGAAGTAACACAAACTACAGGAAAAAAGTGTGTGTGATGGCAAAAATTGCATTATATTAGTGTTTAGGTATTTGATTTAATTAATATAGTTGATATAATAATAAAATTGTAAAAAAAAATGCATCGGCCGGGAATCGAACCCAGGCCGCCCGCGTGGCAGGTGAGCATTCTACCACTGAACCACTGATGCTTATAAAAAATGGCCATATTTGGGTATTCATTCCATTCCGAATTACTCCACGTAAAAAAAAAGTTCTTCAAATAAAAAAAAGAAATAGCCAAAAATACTAATTAAAATGTAGCCGAAAATTTTCCTCAGGTTTATAAAAAGCGACATGCAAAATTTGGTGTCAATTGGTTCAGTAGTTTTTGAGTTTATCGCGAAACAGACATTGACTTTTATATATATAGAGATAAAGTGGTGGAATGGGAATCTTGAAAAAGAAAAAATATTGATTAAATTAGAAACCAGAGTTATCGATAAAAGAACCTTTAAATTTGCAAGAAACAAATTTATAATGAACGGCATTTAACAAGTTTTACCGCAAATGTTTCTTTTTACACAAAATGAAAAATCTTAATTTTAATTATTTTAAGGAGAAATAACTCCCTATCCTTAGGGGTGAAGTATGAAAGGAACTGTAAAAATTGTATTATATAGTGCTATCAAAAGTTGGAGAATATTCATTGAATCAAACAACCCCTTTGGAAACACTTTTTTTTTAATCTTTGAGATCATCCAACAACAATTAAATGATTGATAATATTAACAGATACTTTTACAAAGTAATAAGACCAAATCAAAATAAATTTATAGTCTATATATATAAAAATGAATGTATGTCTGTTTGTTTGTCCTTTATGCCTGACCAAACCACTCATTGGAACGCCATGAAACTTTGGGAAGTTATTTAGTATAGTACTGGGAAGGTTTCTAGCAAATAAAATGTTTGAAATAACTTTTCGCTTTAAAATAATCAAGATAAATATTCTAATTTATCTGTTATAATTCAACAATCTGCTCTAAATATTATCATGATGATATGATGATTTTGTAATGTAGAAAATTAGGAAAGACAAAATTCAGGATGACACGGCAATTTATTTGAGACAAGAATAATGATACAATTCCAAGGCAAGATACTATTCCTTTAACTTCCACTTACCGAGGGAACCAATTAATAATAATTTTATTCAACTTATCGAGTATTTTTCAAGGGACCGGGAAAAAATGTTCACTTTATCGAGAGATTTGTTATACAAACCTTTACTCGGGTAAAACCCGGGCAAAGCAAGGTACGTCCATACAAGAATAATGATACAATTCCAAGGCAAGATACTATTCCTTTAACTTCCAATTACCGAGGGAACTAATTAATATTGATTTTATTCAACTTATCGAGTATTTTTCAAGGGACCGGGAAAAAATGTTCACTTTATCGAGAGATTCGTTAGACAAACCTTTACTCGGGTAAAACCCGGGCGAAGCCGGGCGGGTCCGCTAGTGTGTGATATTTCAGTAACAGCATTGTTACCATCTTCAGTAAAAGTCTAAAATATATATATAAAAAAAGAAAGAATAAAAAATATCAACTTTACAGGACTTTGTGCAGGACAGAAAGTTTGTTTACCCTAAGTGGGGAATAAATACTCAATAATTTTGTTTAAAACAATCATCAGGCCAGTTCTTACTTATGTTTTGGAAATTTGGTATAAATTTATTAAAATGCAAAAAAAAAAAAAAAACTAAATTCTATTCAATATCAAATTATTCTCTGGAGGATTACAAAACTACTGTCACAGACTATATTGGATCAAATATGATTTGACTCAACTTTTAATGGATGAATTAAATCTCATGCTCTAAGTATAATCAGATCCTTTTCAAGTGCAAAAATAGATGAATTATTTTTAAAAACAAATGTTTCATTTTAAAGCTTTTTCCCATTTGGAATTCTATCATTATTCTGTTCAAAATTTTACAATTCATACTTTATAACAAACCGCGGAAGTGATTTTTGGCAACAATTGGAGCTATTGAAGACGAGCTGTTACTGTGGCAAGGAAACCCAGGACTCGAGACACCTACTGTTGGAATGCCCACGTTAGACAACAGTTAATAATGATGTGTATGAATTTGTGAATACCAGAGAGAATTGTTGTAAAGATATGTATGACTATTTCTAACCTGAAAGGATCAGGTTCCTAATATATCTTATCGTTTATTTATTATTATTATTATTTTTTTTTTGCATAATGATCTTAATAAATGTTTCTATTTAAAAATTGTAAATTGCCACAATTATCCCTAGCGAGGATATTGCGTTTTGGGTGTAGAAATAAAGAAATATCTTTAATATTTTTTCCTATTAAAAACTAATTTTATGGGAGTACATGGAAGTGTCACATAGTCCGACCAAATGTATGTTCCTCCCAACATATATAGGGTGTGCAGTCCGAGGCTGTGGAGGTCCAGCTAGAGTCCATCATGGACCAGCTCCTGGACGGGCAGTTCCCCAGTGGAAGGTCCGCAGAGGAGGAGCTGCAGGCCCTGATTACTGTGGAGGGAGGGGCAGGAGGAGCAGCCGCCCGCAACTCGGAGCCTAGCCTAGTGATCAACCTGGACACAGAGGCAGATCACCGGGACTCAGAAAGCCACGCAGCGGCTGATGACCGTCATGAGAGCACTGATTCGGATTCGGATGAATCTGAAGAAGCAGAAGAAGATGAAGCTGCTCAAGAAGATGATGAGCGAGAGGATGAAGGTGATGATGAAGCTGAGGAGGAAGAGGAAGAAGAGGAGGAGGATGATGAGGTAGGTTTGCTGTCTATCCTGGCCTAGGCTATAAAAATTTGCTAGACAGATTCCTTGTATGAAAAGCCTGAACACATAACTGAATCATTTCTTGCCTTATTTTAAGAATTGTATTTTACAATAATATAACAAGTAATGACTATATTTATTGGTCTCTCTGGAGATTGTGGGTTTTGTCAGGTCTGCTCTCCCACTGGTTGGGTTTTGTCAGGTCTGCTCTCCCACTGGTTGGGTTTTGTCAGGTCTGCTCTCCCACTGGTTGGGTTTTGTCAGGTCTGCTCTCCCACTGGTTGGGTTTTGTTAGATCTCCTAATTACAAAGTGATTAAATTCTTGTCAAATGTTTGACAGGGGTCCCACTATGAATTTGCTGACGGATTCCAAGACATTGGAGAAGCTCTGTTTGGAATGCAAGACCAAGAGGACTATGTATATTTCCGTATTTCTGATTCTTTCCCAATGCGAGGTAAGAACTTCTCCCTTTCCTTCTCTGGGAGAACATCTCTGAACTGCTTGTTTGTTTGAAGGAGCTGATGGCATCCGGACAATCCAGATCCCTGCACTGGCTGATGAGGCCAACAGTGATGAGAACAGCCCGCCCTCTGTTATTCCCCCTGCTCCAGGCTTCCTCACATCTTCTCATCCATTGCTCTTACGGCGTGGCTGTGGAGAAGGGGCAGGAACAGGTGCAGGACACTCCCGAGGACTGCATCGCTCAGCTCGGCAGAGATGCTATCGTCAATCCCACTTTGGAAACCATTCTTGGCACATTTACGCTACGTCTGCTGGTGCTGGCAACAATGCTACTGGTGCCAATGCTGGTGCAGGCACCACCGCTAATAATGTGCCTGGAGGAGCCAGTACCACCACTCGCCACCCCAACACTCCGGCCATTCTGCAAAGGTAAGTTTCCTCTTGCACAGCAGAAATTTGTCCTCACCCCACATTTCCAGATTGCTTGGCCCCAGCTCTGCCCAGGATCTGCTACAATTTTCATCCTTCAGTTCCCAGAATTCTGAACCCAGGATTCTTTTTGCCAACATTGCTACTGAGGATGACCTCCTAGACTTTCAGGTAATTAACCCTTTAAGTCAATTAAAAAAATGTAGCAATACCTTTCTTGACATCAACTGGTTCTTTATACCAAATATTAATTCCTTGGAAAAGTTTCTATTTTAAGTCACATGTCTTTATCAAGTGTAAAACTTGGTGAACATGCATATATAGCCATGAATTTATGTTTTTTTGTCAACCTTTGTTTGCTATTTGATATCAAGTTTTGTGCTGACCGATTCCTGAAGTACAATTGAACACTTTGCCCCCGAAGGATGCAAATTCATGTCCATACCTACCGGGCATCAAGCTGTGAATTTGCCTCCTCAAATTCTAAAAGTAAATAAAGTTGACTCTTGATAATTTGAAACTCGTTAATTTTCATCTCGATAATTTGAAATGTTTTCCCGGTCCCTTGAAAATACTCAATAAGTTGAATAAAATCAATATTAATTGGTCCCCTCGGTAGTTTGAAGTTGAAGTAATAGTATCTTACCCCAAATGAACATTTGTGAATCGCTGTACAAATGTTTATAATAATAAATCACGAATTTTGATCAAACCTTTGTTTGAGAAAGGGCAAGACCCGAAAGCTCCCATAAATGTATTACTTTAAAAACTTGTACTCGCTTGTTCGGCGGTACATATACTAAATTTGGAACTTTAAAAACTTGCTATTCCTGTATCAACATTATATGTATATTCCGAAACTGCCAAAATTTTTTACTTGATTTTTTCCCTCCCTCCCTCTTGGTTGTTTAAACTCTTGTCATTTTGAACACTTGATAAATTGAAAATTTTCACTGGTCCCCTGAGTTTCAAATTATCGTGAGTCGACTGTATATAAAATAACTGGCAGACGACATGAATCACTAGGACCTAATTATCAGTAGGTCAGCTGGCCCAATGCTCCCCCTATCTTTCTTCCTTACTTGTTCAATTTTCTTTGTTAATGTGCTTTTTATCACTTTCCTATTAGTTTTTTTGGAGATGAAACCTGTGTACCACTCAGCCTAATTTAAAATCTGAAAGTTGATATAATTGATGTCAAGTGTGTGAAGACTAAGATTGGCAGTATCTTTGGATTATAGGTAATGAACACAAGGTAAAATCAGTACCTTGTCACACGAGCCACAAACCAATAGGCTACACTTCTATTTTTAGAATGGAAGCCATGTTAGGTGTATGACTCAATCAGGGCTTGCAGATAATTCTACTTGCTGCCTGTTGTACTACCATTTTTGCTTTTGTAATTTTGACCTTTTTTTAAAGGCAATTGATCGCTAGCTTATCAACATACAAGGTATGTCCCATAAGTTCCCGGACTGGGTCCATAAAAAAATAAATAAATGAAAAATGTAAATAAATTTGACTGTTTATTATAGAAAAAATATCTGGCAACACGGTGGTACCAATATCGAGGCGGTACGTGCACGCGCACCAAGGTCATTCTAATTTATTTAAAGGTTACACCTAGCGCTGCGGCGATTTTACGATGGAACAAAAATTGAAGCAGAGGATTTGCATAGAATTTTGTATGAAACTTCAAATATCAGCAACCGAAACTTTTGAAATGCTAAATAAAGCATTCCCCAATAATTCCCAAAGAGAACAACTGTTTTTGAATGGCATTCTAGATTTAAAGCTGGCAGAATTTCCATTGAAGATGATCCTCTTCAAGGACGCCCAAAATTTCAAAGGACTGATTAAAATGTGCAAAAAATCACCTTTTTGATAAAAGAAAATTCTCGAACCACTTTGCTGGAGATAGAGCAAGACAGGTGTCTCTAAAACAACGATTGGAAGGATCTTAACCGAAGATTTGAAGCTCGAAAAGACTCCTGCAAAATTTATCCGAAGATTCCTCACTAATGAGCAAAACCTGTGTCGGCTTGCAACCTTTGAGGACATGTTGGAAATGACAAGAACGGATCCGGAATAGAAAGACAAGATATTAACAAAAATCCAGGATATTGAAATCCAGGAACAAGGTGTTTCGGTCGCTTTTTTGGATAACAAGGGCATTGTTCATCACGAGTATCTTCCTGCAGGCCAAACAGTTATTAAGGAAATGTATTTGAGCATTCTTCGCTGTCTGAGGGAAGCGATTCGGAAAAAAAGACCAGAAAAATGGACTAATGGTGACTGGATCCTACACCATGATAATGCCCGTCCTCACACAGCGCACTTGGTGACGAGTTTTTTGGCGAAAAACGGGACACAAATCCTACCTCAACCACCCTATTCCCCAGACATCACACCAAATGACTTTTTCCTGTTCCCCAAACTTAAAGCAGTTCTAAAAGTAAGACATTTTGACACCAGGAATGGCATAATAGAAAAATCGCTGTTGGCATTGAAGAGCATTCCAAAAGAGGCCTATAAAAACTGTTTCGACAAATGGGAGTGTAGCGGCTCCCAAATATTAACTTTTCCTATTTTCATTATAAGTTTTAATTTGTCTAATAACTATTCAATTCAAATATTAAAATTATTCATCTTATAAATATATAATGCTTATAAAATAATTATACATCATTCTAAATATAAATCATAAATAATATGAAATGTAAATATTTATCTATAATATATCAAGCACATATGTCTAACATTATATAATCTAGAATTGATATTTGACCACACACACATATAAACAAAAATAACTTCAACATGTAGTATACACCAATTTAACCCTTCTGATAATTTGTATAAATAAATGTAATTAAAAGTTGATTTTACAATAAATAATTTGTTATCTGACTCCGCCTAGAATTCCATGCCACCCACAAAATGGTGAGCCGGTAAACTTTAACGAACATTTGCAAGCAATCAAACAAGAATTTCAAATCGATCAAAAGTGAAAAATAAAAATACTCATAATATCAAATTATAAATATTTAAGAAATACATATTAAATATTTATATTTAAAACAAAAATTATAACATATTTCGCAATATTTAAAAACAACGAAAACGTACATCGTTTGGTATTTAATTCAAGGCAAATTTTCAACTTAAAAACAAATCAGATATCAAATATAATTTTAAAAGAAATAAATATTAAATAAATTCAAATACACATTAAATTGGCAATTAAAAAATAATATATAACTTACAATTTAAAAATTATAACTTGATAATATATTCAAATATTTTTTCTTATCAAATAAAAAAATCAAATATAAAATTTTAATTCTGAATTTTAATAATTATAATAATCAGAATTTTAATATCTCTTAAGGACATATAATTTTTTAAATACAATATATTCTCAAAATGGATTCAATTAAAGCACCCGAAATTTGGCCAAACGATCCAGAATTGTGGTTCATAACATTGGAATCACAATTTTTATTGAACAAGCCAAGTCCAATTACAAATGATGACACCAAATTTTCTTATCTAATTTCACTTTTACCTCCATCAACTGCCATAGAGGTACGTGAATTCATTATATCACCTCCACCAGACAATAAATACGACGCGCTAAAGAAGGCCATAATTAAATGTACCGCTGACAGCGAATTTAAAAAACTACAGCAATTGTTGACTCAAGAAGAACTTGGAGACAAACTGCCTAGCCAATTATTACGCCACTTAAGACAATTGATTGGAGAAAGCAAAGCCGTCAGTGACACAACATTAAAAATGCTCTGGGTGCAACGTTTACCTAAAAACATCCAAATAATTCTGACAACGCAAGAGCAAGCATCACTAAACTCTCTAGCAGATTTAGCTGATAGAGTGACGGAGATTACTTCTTCACCATCTTCAAGTACTTCGACTTTAGAAAAGGAACTGGCATCTTTGCGTGCGGAAATTTCAGGATTGAAAATTGACCTTAACAAGAAGGAAGAAAGAATACCTCGTTCAAGATCCAGAAGCTCATCTTCATCTCGAAAATCTTCCCCAAACAGTTATAGAAAGTACAATCCAAATGGCTCTTGGTGCTGGTATCATTTTCGATTCAAGCACCATGCAAGAAAATGCATCTCACCTTGTACTTTCAACAAAAAAGCAAAGAACCAGCAGGAAAACTCCAACAACAATCAGTAAGCCCGGTGGTTACTGATTGTAGCAATAATAAAAGCCACCGTCTATTTATCACTGACTACCGCAACAAAATTAGTTTTCTCCTTGACACAGGTGCAGAGATCAGTGTCCTGCCTCCTCGTCCTGAAGATAGACTGCGTGGTCCAACAAAATTTACTCTCACAGCAGCAAACAATTCACCTATCAAGACTTATGGCGAAAGATTCCTTAATCTTGATCTAGGTCTTCGTAGAGATTTCAAATGGAGATTCATAATAGCAGACACAAACAAAGCCATTCTAGGAGCTGATTTTATGGAACACTTTGGAATAATTCCAGATATCAAAGGAAAGTTTATAATTGATTCTTTAACGAAACTACGCAAGCGTGCATCAATTACAAATTTCAACTCACTTTCTCCAAAGTGCTCAATAAACAGCTATGAAGACAAATTTTTGAACATTCTCTCTCATTATCCCTTTCTAACTAAGCCTCCATCATATTCCACACCAGTCAAGCATTCAGTCACTCATCATATTACTACAAAAGGGCAACCAACATTCTCCAAACCAAGACGGCTGAATCCAGAAAAATTTAAAATTGCCAAATCAGAATTTGAGCACATGATGGAACTAGGTTTATGCAAGAGAGGAGACGGAGCATGGGCATCACCTTTACATCTAGTCCCTAAGAAAAATTCTATAGACTGGAGACCATGTGGCGACTACAGAAGACTAAATGCTGTGACCCAACCTGATTGTTACCCCATTCCGCACATTCAGGATTTCACCCAAAGCCTTCATGGTTGTACAATTTTCAGCAAAATAGATCTCGTGAAGGCGTACCACCATATTCCAATTAACCAAGAAGACATACCCAAAACGGCAATAACTACGCCATTTGGTCTATTTGAATTCACACGCATGAACTTTGGTTTAAAAAACGCAAGCCAAACATTTCAAAGATTCATGGATGAAGTAACAAAAGGTCTAGATTTTGTCTTCGTTTACATTGATGACGTTTTGATCGCCAGTAAAAATGAAAATGATCACATTCAACATCTACATACAATCTTCAAAAGACTTTCCGATCATGGACTAACAATCAATATATCTAAAAGCGTTTTCGGAAAACCTTCACTAGAATTTCTTGGACACATCATTGACAACAAAGGAATAAAACCTCTTCCTGAGAAAATAAGAATCGTTAAAGAATTTCCTCAACCTAATTCGACCCGTCAACTCCAAAGATTTATTGGTCTTGTAAACTTTTATCACAGGTTCATAAAAAATTCAAGTCATATTTTAGCTCCGCTTTATTCACTTTTAAAAACTAAATCTCCCAATGCATCATTAAATTGGACTTCAGACACATTAGAAGCTTTTCAAAACATCAAAAATGCTCTTGCAGAAAACACACTTTTAAACTACCCTCAACCCAATTCTACATTAAGTGTACTGGTTGATGCCTCCAACGTTGCTGTTGGTGGTGTCCTCCAACAACTGAATGACACTGCATGGGAACCAATTTCATTTTTTTCAAAAAAGCTATCCCCAGCAGAAACGAAATACTCAGCATTCGACCGGGAACTCCTAGCTGCATTCCTCTCTGTTAAGCATTTCTCATACTTTCTTGATGGAAAAACATTCATGCTTTTTACAGACCACAAGCCTCTAACGTATGCCTTCACATCAAAATCTGAACGTTCACCTCGTCAAGAACGTCATCTCAACTATCTTTCACAATTCTCCATGGACATACGCTATGTTAAGGGAAGTGAAAACATTGTGGCTGATACCCTTTCAAGAATTGAAATCGAAACTTTCAATCACACGAAGGTTAATCTAGATCTTAACGCATTCCCTGAAATTCAAGAAAAGGACAAAGAACTAAAAACTCTCATTGATAATTCAAATTCTTCACAAACAATCAAATTAATAAAACAACAAGTTCCTTTTTGCAATAAATTAATTTACTGCGATATTTCTACTGGAAATCCCAGACCTTTCGTGCCTGAAAATTTCCGACGACAAATTTTTAATTCTCTCCATAATTTGTCTCATCCAGGAATTCGTGCAACAAGAAAACTAATAACTCAAAAATACTTTTGGCCCAAAATGAATCAAACAATAAATCATTGGTCAAAGTCCTGTTTAGATTGTCAGAAAAGCAAAATTCACAGGCATACAATTACAAAACACGGAATTTTTCCTCTCCCATCAACTCGCTTTGAACACGTTCATCTTGATTTAATAGGCCCCTTACCCCATTCTGAAAATTGTACCCACATTTTGACTGCTATAGACAGATATTCAAAATGGCCTGAAGCCTTTCCGATTTCGGACAAAACTGCAATAAGCGTAGCAAAAGCTTTTTTTCGCGGTTGGATTTCTAGATACGGAGTTCCAGCAACAATAACTACTGACCAAGGTCGTGAATTTGAATCACATCTTTTCAAGGATCTCACTTCACTCATTGGCACCAACAGAATACGAACAACGGCATACAACCCTGCAGCAAACGGTCTCGTCGAACGCTTGCATCGTCAAATTAAAGCTGCAATCATGGCAAGCGGAAATACTATTAATTGGATAGATGCTTTGCCTCTAGTACTGCTAGGCATCAGAACATCCTACAAAGAAGACCTGAAATGCACTGCTGCAGAAATGGTTTTCGGGACAACTTTAAATCTTCCAGCTGATTTACTAACCAATTCAGAATTTAAAAACCCCGATCCATCAAATTTTGCCACTCAATTAAAGAATTATATGAGTAGAATTCGACCTCAACCAACAAGACAAACAAAGCAAAATAATATTTTTTCTCATAAAGACTTAGACACCTGCTCACACGTCTTTGTAAGAAAAGATTTTGTAAAAAGAGCATTATCTCCACCATACGAAGGTCCATTTCCAGTGGTATCAAGATCTTCGAAGACATTTACAGTTAAAATCAATGACCAAAACAAAGTCATTTCTGTCAACAGACTAAAACCTGCATTCATAGAAAACACCCCTCAAAGTTTCCACGATTCTTCAATTCTGCCACCTATGCCCGACGGTGCTGAGGAAACTACACCGAAGACAAGTAGCTACACCACTCGCTATGGACGCCACGTACGTTTTCGACTTTAAGTCTTCACTGGCGGGGGAGTGATGTAGCGGCTCCCAAATATTAACTTTTCCTATTTTCATTATAAGTTTTAATTTGTCTAATAACTATTCAATTCAAATATTAAAATTATTCATCTTATAAATATATAATGCTTATAAAATAATTATACATCATTCTAAATATAAATCATAAATAATATGAAATGTAAATATTTATCTATAATATATCAAGCACATATGTCTAACATTATATAATCTAGAATTGATATTTGACCACACACACATATAAACAAAAATAACTTCAACATGTAGTATACACCAATTTAACCCTTCTGATAATTTGTATAAATAAATGTAATTAAAAGTTGATTTTACAATAAATAATTTGTTATCTGACTCCGCCTAGAATTCCATGCCACCCACAGGAGAAACGATGGCGCTGGTGCGTTGAAGCAAGGAGGGATTACTTTGAAAGGTTTTAATAAATTTTTAAAAAAATATCTAACATATTTTTTTTTTATGGACCCAGTCCGGGAACTTATGGGATATACCTTGTATGTTACATTTCCAATCAGATTCTTCTGATTAATCATCAATTGATTCAGATGTTTATTTCTTTGATGGAAATAATGATGGCAATTGTGATTGTGGAAGCAAGTATTAACAGAAGATGATAGAGAACTACCAAACATCACTCCACCAATGAAATGATATCAAGTAAACCATTTTGAATATCTTTTTTGTAAACAAATAATTGAAGAAACAAATAAATATGCTCAACAAGAAATCCCCAAAAAATCCTCCCTCATCTTGGTACCAAGTTACTATAAACTAGTTCTATGCATTTCTGGGTCACATTTTGAACATGGGAATGATTTCTATTTCCAGAATTTTCAATTATTGATATCGAGATTGGATTGATATATATATAACACCCCATTCTTTATAAAAATGTTTCTATGTTGCACCTTTATTCTCCAAGGATTGCAACAAAAGTCAAATAATTTCTAAAAAGTAGGAATGATGAAAGAAGTTAGAAAGGAATTAGAGATCTTGTTTAGTTTCTACCTATGAAGACAAATTAAACAATTTTATTGATTCTTTCAATCAAATTTTACAAATTTTACAAATTTCTACCTATGAAGAAGCTCAAAAGAATTTGTGTGAGCTCACTCGAAGAAAGGCACAAGCTTCATGTACCAGATATTGATCCTAAAAATGATTGAAAACCCAGGACCATTGTAGGATCTGTACCATAAGACCAGACCTCCTTCTCTTGGCAACTGCTTCAAAAATCTGGTTGCAGGCATACAAATAAAAACTTCCATATTGCTGCTTATTTTTCAGTAATATTTGTTAGTGTTAATTGAACAACTTGGTCTTGTATTTTAAGGAATTTTGTCTAAAAAGGCATGAGTACAAGATGTATGCACTTCTCTTTACACACACATATTGGGGATATGGTGTTCAAAGTATCAGAAATAATATAAGTGCGATATTACCACACATACTGTATATTGTTTTGAAAATGAGCAATCCATTAATAAATCTTTAATTAAAAAGGCATATATCGGATCAAATTGGTAAAATAAATGATATTTTGATCCAATATAGGCCTTTTTAATAAAAATACTGTATATTATTTGGGCACAACTGACATTTGGGGGAATTGTCCAGGATCAAAACAGCCTTTTGGCGGATGGGAATAGTTCTTGCATCCTCTCCAGCATTCCTTCAGCCCTCGTGAGATGGACTGAAGAGTCGAGGATCTTGGATGGAGACAGTGTCCATGATTGTGTCACCAGCATTAAGCCATCGCTGATAGAAGTACTGGAGAAGTTCCGCAATGAGGAGTGGGAGGAGCGCAGGGAGAAGCGCAAAAAAGCCCAGCAGCAGGAGGAAGCCTCTCAGCCTGCTGAGGCCGACAAGCCAGAAGTTGGGGAAACCCCTCCTGCTGCCACATCTGGCGCTCAGGCTTCCTCACTCTTTGAAGAAATGGGAACCCAAGCTTCACTGATCCCTGTGATCAGTCCAATGGAGATTTCGGACTGGGTGGCCCACGACAGCCCCCAGCCCCCTGACACCGTGGAATCCCCCCAGCCCCCGCCAACAGGAGGTAGTTGAAACATCAATCTCACATGTGTTGAAACTAATCCCATACTCCACATGTGTGCAGCCGCAAACACAGAACAACTTGCCGCTTCCATTGTGGCTCAAGTCCTGGGACCTGCTATGGCCTTGACCTCGCAACCTCCGCAGCAGGAAGCTACTTCTGAAGTCTCCCAGGGTAAATGCCTATCTTGCTACAACAAGCTACTATCTCAATGTAGTAGCCAACATCAATGCAGGGGGGACAAGTTGTATCTTGATTCAGTAATTAACCAACCATCGCTAAAACTTTAATCCATGGAGCTCAAAAGATTTTTTTTTACTGCTGCTCATTGTGTGTGGTCCAATTTGTTTGGAAAGTGGCTATGTAATAATAAGTGGGTGTTTTTCTCCAGAGCTTGCCTCCTTGGAAGAACAGCAGCCTCCCACTGTGTAAGTTGACTTGTAGTTGTTGTAGCTGCAGTCAGGACTGAGTGTTATTGCAGACTGAGTCCCAGCTCCACCATGGACAGTGAACCGGCTCAGGTGGCCACACCAGAGGACCCGCCATCAGGTGCTGTGACTTGGGAGAGCACAGAGCCTGTGCAATCTTCATCTTCAGATTACTCCAGCGTGCTGGGGGATGTGGACCTTCCTGAGGGCGTTGACCCATCTTTCTTGGCTGCCCTCCCTGAGAACATCCGCCAAGAAGTGATTGCTGAGCAGTTCCGCCTGCAGAGGATCAGGACGCGAGCCTCCAACCCTGTGGCTGAGTCTGCTGCAGTGGCAGCCCCTGGCAGCAGCAGCAGCAGCAGCACTGCAGCCTTCACAGAGGTGAACCCAGAGTTCCTCGCAGCCCTTCCTCCCAACATCCAGGAGGAAGTTCTGGCTCAGCAGCGGGCTGAGCAGCAGCGTCTTGCTGCCCAGAACTCCAACCCTGACACCCCTGTGGATCCTGCTGGCTTCATCCAAACCTTACCAGCCGGACTGAGACAACAAGTGAGCAGCACTCATGCTTTGGTAGCCAACATGATATACCAGCAACAGCCAGAAGTTGGGAAAAATTAATGGGAAATAATATTGAAAGAAGAGCTAACATTGCATTGACCTAATAGATCCTTGATGCTAGAGTTGTATAAAGGTGCTATCAGATGTGGTGTATACAAGTGTTATCAGATGGTGATTTTGTTTCTTATCCCCTTGTGTCCTGGGTCCACTCCACTGTACCAGCTGTGCTTAGGTGGGATCCTCCAGTTCTTGTTCATTTTTGTTTTGGCTACTGTCTGTATTTCTTTAAAAGTAAGTTTATTTTTCTATGGCAAGGGTTCTTTTGTGCCTTTTTTCACTAGCGCATCAGCAGCTTCATTGCCTTCAATGCCAACGTGTGAGGGTATCCATTGAAGGTGAATTTTTGAGGTTTTTGGAGATAACCAATTATGTTATTTATTTATTTATTTATAATATATCTTAGTATTTCTGATGGATTTTAAGGCTTCATAGATGGCTATAAGTTCTGATATGAAGACTGAGCAAAAATCTAGGTTTCTTCTGTTTATTTTCTCAATGCCATTTGTGGTTTTGATGAGACAGCCACTGCCAGTGTGTCCCAGCTCGTCTCTGCTACCATCGGTATAGATAGTTATAGCATTTTTTTAGGAATGTTATTAATTATTTCTAAAGATATAATTGTTTTAGGTATTCTGGATTTTGGTATTGTTTGTTGATGGGTTCATTTAAAGTGACATTAAAATAACATTTTGTAGTGGTTTGCATGGAGAAATTTTTTCTGCCAAATATTTTTTTCCCACTTTATATTTTAAAAATCCATTTCTTTTGGCAAGGTGGAGAGGGCCTTCTTTTTTGAGTCTTAGATTGGATTCCCAATTAAGTATGTAATTGGAAGTTCTGTGTTTGTTTCCATAACTTTTGATTTTGTTTATATATTTTGGCAGATTGTAGCTTCTTCTATCCTTTAAGGGCATAATGTCTGCCTCGTAAAGTACAATATCATTAGGGCAGGTATTTCGAAGACCTGTAATAATTCTAGCTGCACTTAGTTGTATCCTTTCCAGTGATTTTAGATTTGTTTCAGATGCTGTACCATAGATTTGATATCCATATTCCAGGATAGGTCTAATTAGAGATGTGTAAGTTAATTTTAGTGTGGTTGCATCGGCTCCCCACTCTCTTACTGAAATATATTTCAGGATTTTTAGTCGGTCTCTTCCTTTTCTGATAACTTCTTCAATGTTTACTGGAGTTAATTTCTGGATCCAGGGTGTAGCCAAGATATTTAGGATGTTTATTATAGTGTAATTGTTGTTCTTTCAGAATAATTTTTGGTCTTATTTTGTATAGTTTCTTATCAGTAGTAAAAAGACAGGTTTCAGATTTTTGGGGGTTAAATTCTAATTTATGTTCATTAGCAAATTTTTCTAGGTGGAGAAGAGTCTTGTTCAAATCCCTTTCAGCTTTTTTGCAGTTAGTGTTGCTGCTCCATAGAATAATGTCATCAGCGAAAAGTCCGATATTGGTTTTATGTGAAATTTTTTCTTCTATGCCTGCAATAAATAGGGTGAAGAGAGCTGGGCTAAGGACTGATCCTTGTGGTAATCCTTGGTGAAATTTGAAGGTTTTAGATAGAGTTCCATTATATTTGACCCTGATGTATCTATTTTTAAGGAAATCATTTATCCATGTGATAGCCTTTCCATCAATTTTGAAATGCTTGTATAATTTTGTAATTAACTTGTTTTTCCATACTCTTTATCAAAAGCTTGTGTAAGGTCTAAAAAAGTAGCTATGGTGTGGTTGGTTGTTTTTCTGTTTTGTGCATCTTTTACCTTTTGGGTGAAAAATAAGAGTTGGTTTATTGTCCCATGTCCTTTCCTAAATCCATATTTTTCCATTTTTTAATTTTTCCATTGCAGTAAGGGCAGTAGAAATTGTTTAATATCAAAAAGAATCGTACGCCTTTAAAATAGTTTTGAATTTTGATAACAGATGGCGCGCTAGTGCATCATATTATAAATCCATATTGTTCTTCTGGTAAGAGATTTCTTGTGTCGAGGTGGTAGGTGAGTCGTCTGAGTAAATTTTTTCCATTAATTTGCAGCAAATACTTGTGAGGGAGATAGGTCAGTAGTTTTTTTGGGTCATAAGCAGATTTGTCAAGTTTTTTAATAGGAATTATTGTTGCAGTTTTCCAGTCTTGAGGCAATTTTCCAGTTTTCCAGGAGTTATTGAAAATATCAAGAAGTCTTTCTTTGCCATTTTTGCCCAAGTTTGATATCATTTGGCCATGGATTCCATCTGGCCCAGGAGTCTTGTTTAGATCAGTGTTTTCTAATGCATAATCTAGCTCTTTCATATTGATTTTTTCATGGAAAATATTATGAGTGCTGGTGACATTTTTACAGTCATAAATAATATTTCGGGCCTTTTTTTCAACTTTCTTATCTTTTATTTCAAATTTGATTTTACTACTTATTTGATATGAATTACCTTGTGGCTGGGCTCTGTCAATTTGTTTTGCCAAATGCCAAAGTTTTGTATTTGGGTTTCTTGGGTTCAGGTTTTCACAAGTTTGTTTTCATTTTCCCCTTTTCATATTTACGTATAATCTTTTTATTTTTGCATTCACAATGTTCAGTTCAGTTCTACAATTTGTTTGGTTTTGGGTGCACTTTTTTTGTAGTTCATTTCTTTTAGTTATAAGTGTTTGAATATCTTTTGCCTGGTGTGTATAATTTGGAATCCATTTCTTAATATTACCTCTTGGTATTGAAACTTTGGCTGCTTTAATAATGGTGTTTTTGAAAGATATCCAATTTTGTTCCAGATCTTTTATTCTAGTGGGTGCTATCAGATAGTTAAGTACAAGTGTTATCAGATAGTAATGTGCTATATACTGTTGCTATCACATCGTGATGGGTTTGTACAGGTGTTATCAGATAGTTAAGTACAAGTGTTATCAGATAGTAATGTGCTATATACTGTTGCTATCACATCGTGATGGGTTTGTACAGGTGCTATCAGATAGTTATGTACAAGTGTTATCAGATAGTAATGTGCTATATACTGTTGCTATCACATCGTGATGGGTTTGTACAGGTGCTATCAGATAGTTATGTACAAGTGTTATCAGATAGTAATGTGCTATATACTGGTGCTATCACATCGTGATGGGTTTGTATCAGATAGTAATGTACAAGTGTTATCAGATAGTAATGTGCCATATACTGTTGCTATCACATTGTGATGGGTTTGTACAAGTGTTATCAGATAGTAATGTGCCATATACTGTTGCTATCACATCGTGATGGGTTTGTACAGGTGTTATCAGATAGTAATCTGCCATATACTGTTGCTATCACATTGTGATGGGTTTGTACAGGTGCTATCAGATAGTAATGTACAAGTGTTATCAGATAGTAATGTGCTATATACTGTTGCTATCACATTGTGATGGGTTTGTACAGATGCTATCAGATAGTAATGTACAAGTGTTATCAGATAGTAATGTGCCATATACTGGTGCTATCACATCGTGATGGGTTTGTACAAGTGTTATCAGATAGTAATGTGCCATATACTGTTGGTATCACATCGTGATGGGTTTGTACAAGTGTTATCAGATATTAATGTGCCATATACTGGTGCTATCACATCGTGATGGGTTTGTACAAGTGTTATCAGATAGTAATGTGCCATATACTGTTGCTATCACATCGTGATGGGTTTGTACAAGTGTTATCAGATAGTAGTGCTATATACTGGTGCTATCACATCGTGATGGGTTTGTACAGGTGCTATCAGATAGTAATGTACAAGTGTTATCAGATAATGTGCCAATATACTGTTGCTATCACATCGTGATGGGTTTGTACAGGTGCTATCAGACATTGACGATAGCCTCATCGCCCTCCTCCCCCAAGAGTTGGCAACTGAGGCCCAAAGCTTGCGCAGAGAAATGGAAGCCAGGCACAGGCAGATGCAAGAAAGGTTCTTGAGCTCTCAGGCAGGTACTGCACTCTCCAGAATCTTGCGATCTGCCGGGCGACTGGGAGGCAGGTACACATTTCACACAGTTCCTCACCGTGGCCAGTGGACCTGGAACAGCCTTTCTTCCAGGAGTAGTAATGCAAATGCCGGCACAAACCTACCGGCCACGCAGCTTTCCAATTTGCTGATGAAGAGAGGCCGTCAACTTCTAGACCATGAAGGTTTGTCATGTCTTTTGGTCCTCCTCTTTGTTGATGAACCAAAGCTGAACACTGCACGGCTGCACCGTGTGCTGAGAAACCTGTGCTACCACACCCCAACCCGTCAGTGGGTTATATGTGTAAGTAACTTTAGACTTTTAACTCTAGGTTGTATGGAAGCTAAAGTGGCTTGTTCAGTCCCTGCTCTCAATTTTGGAGAGAACCAAAGAAAGTCGCATGTTGGAGAATGGGCAGCCTCCTGGAGATATTCATAAGGGCAAAAAGAATTCTCCCAAGACTCCTGACACCATCCACAGGTTTGAGAGCTCATCCCCTGTTTTGGAGCTGCGTAAGGACTGGTGGTGGTGTAGGTTGGAAAAGGGCACCACGACGCCTTCCTGGCTCTCCATCGGCCTAGATGCGGCCCTCGGCTGCCGCACCAGTGTCTTTCAGATTCATCGACAGGGAAGCTCCAAGCGGCACCCTCCTCTCACCTACCCTATGGTCACCATCCACCCTCAAGCTTCTCCCATTGTGTTTAGGTAAAATTTTTCTAAAGAATTTTGTCATTTAAAATGAAGAAAACTTGCAATTTGCCAAGACCTTCAACTGAGGATTTTGTTGTTGTTGTTGTTTCTTATTCCCTTGTGTAAAGATTACACGAATTCCATGAGTTCATGCTCCTCGAGCTGTTTTATGATGAGCAGCAGCCTCTCCCCTATAGGGCGCGTCCCCAGGTGGCGGATAGGGAAACAACCTTCAGATATGAAGGCCAGCTGCGAAACAAGCAGAATAACTGATGAATAAGCAGTCGCGGACCAACAGCAGCATTGTTAGAAGGAGTAGACCTCTTTAAAAATCCTGACTTCAACTGACCCAGTTGATAGACCTCAGCAAGGGTCCCACTCCAGGGATACGGAGGAGCTGCGTCTGTACTCATGTTAGAGTCGGCAGCAAAGGCGTCTGCTTCCAGGTTAGGAACGGCCTCAAACTTCAGGCAAAGTCAGACTTTCACCAAAGTGTGCCTGGATCATGGTGCCATGATCAACGAAAGCTGCACCCCTACACCCCATTCCATGAGAGAGGATTTTAATGATAGTTGTTATATACCTTCCATCTTGTCACGGACAATCATGTGTCTTACATGCCACTGTTGTTACTGTAATTCTGTTGTATTTGTTGCAGGCATGTGTTAGACACATTGATCTTATTTGCCAAGAACTTCCCTGTACATTTCCTCCCTGACAAGCTGATAGAAGAGAAGTACGGCAAGGATGCAGTCATGGATTCCAAACAGACTCTTAAACCTGTAGTACCCACCACCCCTAAAAGTGACCTTAAGTCAGCGGCAGGCAGCAGTAGTGGTGCCCAGTGTTCCACCAATGTTGGAGCGAGCACCAGCACCACCAGACAGGTGGACACAGACTTCTGGGATGTCCTTGTGAAGTTGGACTGCCTGAGCACAAGCCGGAAGGGCAAAGGAGCCTACAAGAGTCATAACCCTGTGCTCTCCACCAGCACTGGCAGTCTGTATGGGGAGACCACAGAAGAGGAACTGAAGTTGAATGGCTTTGAGCAGTCCCCCATGGCCCAACTGATGAGCATGCTATCCCATCCCGTGGTGCACTGCAGCTCTCAGCTGACAGACCGACTTCTGCGGCTGCTGGCCCTCATCTCTGTGGCCCTGCCAGACCAGGAGACCCGAGGAGAAGCGCCTGCCTCGGAAGAGCCTGCTGCAGAGAAGACTGCAGGTGAGTTTTTCTCTTTGATAACGAGGATTGGATTAATAACTTAAATTAGTTTATTTTCTACCTATATAATAAATAAAATATTTCAGATATTTTTTTGCACTTTCTTAAAGCTTGGCTTATTTTTTTTTTCCAGCATCTGCTCTTCAAAATTTGTTAAACAAATGAATGCCTTATGTTGGTGGTGTCTAGAACTAGCCAAACTTGTGCCAACCATTTGTTCCCCCAGAAAATAACTCTTCCAGCAATTATTGTTCCATAGGACTACAATTTTAAAAAGCTAATGTTAAGATTGTGAAGGGTTTGTCCAAAGATAGCAACAATAAAATGTATCCATTAAGAATAAACTATACATTTATTTCTTTTCTCCGCAATGTTTTCTTGAATTTTGCTATCTTTTTTTTTCAACATTCCAAGTTTCTCTAAAATAACAGATTCTATTATAAATAATTATAAAAGTTGAGAATTTTTAAATATTAAAAAATTGTATGTGTGGAATGTATGGAACAAAAATTATTTGAAGTTAGCAGTTGTGGAGCAAATACCATGTGATGTTAACAGTTGTACCCGCTCGGGATGAAAAAGAAGAAAATAAGATCATCAAGCAGCACCTCCGGCTGGCTGTTGAGGTGAGACTGAGAGACTCCAGTAGTTGATGTAGTTGGTGACACTATGGTGACACAGGTTCTCACATCCAAGACCTGCTCTGAGGAAGGTCTGGAGGATGCCACTTCGCTCCTGCTCCGCCTCTCCAGGGGCTGTGGCTCCACCAGGCAGAGTGTCCTGCAGCTGCTGCTGGAGGGTGCCCGGGAGCTTGGCAACACTGTCTGCCAGCACATCCGTGTGCTGATTGGAGAGCTCCATGTGCTGAATGCCAAGCTGGCTAATGATAGGCCCGGCAATTCATCGATTGTCCTTATTGGACCTTCTCCTGCAGATGACGATAGCGATGAGGCGGCAGGAAGGAGGGGTACTAAGGGCACAATTGCCGACCGTTTCACCTCTTCTACTGTGGTGATTACTGCCCCCAGTACCAGGGGAGTCAAAGGCAGTGAGTTGCAACTCCCCTCAATGGCCACCCTCACCTCCAAGACCTCTTCCCAAGCTTTCTTCCTCAGGATACTCAAGGTCATCATACAACTGAGAGACTCTTCCAAGTCCCGCAAGCCATCTGCCAGGTTGTCTAGCCATCCACCCGTGGTGGCAGCAGCTGTGGCTGCAGTTGTTGGCCCAGATGTCTCAACTCCAATGGACATTGACTCAGGTGAGAGCATTCCTCCCCCTCTGTACTTCTCTGACTGATGGTGGTTAACTGATGCAGGATCTGGCACTGCAGACCTGCTCTTCAAAGAAGTCCTCACACCTCTAAGTTCTGAACTTGATTTAGATACCCTCTGGGAGACCCTGAGTGAATGTCTGGTGGAACTTGCAGAAACTCCCGACCACCATGCAGTGCTGGTTCTGCAGCCTGCAGTAGAGGCTTTCTTCCTGGTGCATGCAGCTCCGAGTGAGCAGCACCGCACCAGACACCGCAGCAGCCAAGAGAACCAACTTTCTCACATTGAGGAACATGACAGTGGCAGCTTGCTGTCTATCCTCCCCCCTCTCAACTCGGACACCCACAAGTTCCTCAAGTTTGCCGAGAAACACAAGACTGTTCTCAACCAGATCTTGAGGCAGTCAACCACCCCTCTTGTGGATGGGCCATTTGCTGTCCTGGTAGACCACACTAGAGTCCTTGACTTTGATGTAAAGAGACGGTACTTCAGACAAGAACTTGAGCGGATGGATGAGGGAGCCAGAAGAGAAGACCTTGCTGTCCATGTTCGGAGGGAACACATCTTTGAGGATTCCTTCCGCGAACTCCACAGAAGAGTTTCTGAGGATTGGAAGAACAGATTCTACATAGTGTTTGAAGGTGAAGAAGGCCAGGATGCTGGAGGGCTGCTGAGGGAATGGTACACCATTATTTCTCGAGAGATCTTCAATCCTATGTATGCCTTGTTCACCATCTCTCCTGGGGACAGGGTCACCTACATGATCAACCCTTCTTCTCACTGCAACTCCAACCACCTGAGCTACTTCAAGTTTGTGGGGAGAGTTATCGCCAAGGCCATCTACGACAACAAGCTCCTTGAGTGTTACTTCACTCGCTCCTTCTACAAGCACATTCTGGGCAAACCTGTCAAGTACACAGACATGGAGAGCGAGGATTACTCGTTCTATCAAGGTCTGGTGTTCCTCCTAGACCATGGGGTGCGGGAGCTGGGCTACGAGCTCACCTTCAGTGTGGAGATGCAAGAGTTTGGAGTGACAGAGATCAGAGATCTCATCCCCAATGGCCGCAATGAGCTGGTCACAGAGGAGAACAAGCATGAATATGTCAAGCTGGTGTGTCAGGAAAAGATGACTGGAGCCATTCGAAAGCAGCTAAATGCATTCCTTGAAGGTTTCTATGAGATAATTCCCAAGAGGCTGATCTCCATCTTTAATGAACAGGAGCTGGAACTGCTCATCTCTGGACTGCCCAACATTGACATTGATGACCTCAAGGCCAACTCTGAGTACCACAAGTACCAGCAGAATTCTCTACAGGTAGGTAGGATCCAGGCCGTCTCACTTGGCTCTCTAACACCCTGGCGGTACAGATTCAATGGTTCTGGAGGGCTCTGCGGTCCTTTGACCAGGCAGACCGCGCCAAGTTTCTGCAGTTTGTTACTGGAACCTCCAAAGTTCCTCTTCAAGGATTTTCTGCCCTGGAAGGCATGAATGGAATCCAGAAGTTCCAAATTCATCGGGATGACCGCTCAACCGATAGACTGCCCTCTGCGCATACATGGTGAGTTCTGTCTGGTGGCTGTTGTTATTGTTGTGCCACAACGTGTCGCTGTGCAGCTTCAACCAATTGGACCTGCCAGCCTACGAGACGTACGACAAGCTGAGGTCTATGTTGCTGAAAGCAATCCACGAATGCTCAGAAGGGTTTGGTTTTGCCTAACTCCCCGTATCATCCATCCCTGTATATTGCATTGTTTGGGTGTTAGAACAAAGACGGTATTTTTTATGCTGCTGCAGTAACATCCACCCTCCCCCTCCCTCCCTGTAGTTGTGTTCACCTTTCAGTTTTAGCTTTCTATTTGAATTATTAAAAAAAAAATGATTAATAAAATTATTTTTTAAGGGAGCCTTTTTATTGGTCTATTTTGCTCACACTGCTGTGTCTGTCTGAACACTATCAATTAACTTGTGATGTATTTAGCACATTTATAAAATGTCATCACCAGGCAATCTGCTCAGGGCGAGTAAGTACATAGTTGTGTTACTTTAGGGAATTACTGAGGTTCCCTTGGTAACTTGGTTGATGTATTTCCTCTACAAAACTTTCCAAACAATACCATCATTTATTGCTGACATTTTCCACAGCAGGCCTTCTGCAAAGATGTGACCTCCTATTTTGATTTTTATCATTGCAACAGAAAGTTTTTAATTATCATGCATGCATGAAAAATAGCATTTAAAATTTTAATTTTCAAACAAAAACATGATGAATCTCTCCATTTAATAAATTTTCATTATTTTAAAACAGTCATCTAATCCCCTCTCTAATTTAGCACTTTGTTTTCAATGACTAATTGCCTTTCAAAATACCAATTCAACATTTGTAAATGTTGAAATAGTGTCGTTGACACAACCTGAAAGTAATGAATAGCAACATTTGATCTAAAAGGCTGGGGATCCAACAAAATATTTCAAATTTTCTTCTTTGCCACATTCCACCAGAAATGTTCTCTGTGTGTCTGAGCTCTGTGGAAACTCTCCCCACGCTGAGATGTGGAATAAAAGATAAGGACTTTGAGAGAATTTTGCAGTTTGACTTTTAAACTACAAGTGTGCCCAAGTCCATTTTGGTTACTTGCTCTCACCGGTGGGGGTGGAATTTTGCAAGAATCAAATTCCATTTTTAAGCAAATTTTTTTTTTCTTCAGGAAAAAAAGTATCTAATGTGGGATTTGATCTCAGGTCGTTGCTGTCAGAAATTGACACCACTCACCTCTCATGCTGATCTTTGAAGAGGAAGTTATTTCCTTTTCAATTCAAAATAATTGTATTGAGCACAATATTGGAGGGCTCACCATACCATTTGTTTATTAAATATCAAACTTTGTATTTAGAGACGAAATACAAGGGTCATTCAATAAATAATTTAAAAATAAATCTGAAAAGATGCTTGACGTTTTACTTTAAAAATTAAATTGCTCCAATCAATAGTTGAAAATATATTTTTTTGGGAAGTACAACGAGAAAAAAAATGTGAAGACGAAGTTTCTTGAATTGTAAAATTGTTTCCCAAGCTTTTGGTCCTTCAACTGGTGTACAATGATTGTAGTGCAATATTGGTGTAATTTTACACCAGCTGAAGGACTGAAGCTTGGGAAATGATTTTACAATTAAAGACATTTTTTCTCGCGGTATATCTTCTTGACGACCATCTTTTTGTCTCAACATCTTTTGTTTTCCAATTGGCAGCTAATCAATGCACCAAAGTATGCCTGCATCAGCATGCAGATGAAATACACCAACAATGTACCAAGTCTCCAGCGAACACCAGCCATTTACTTTGTGAAGTAGATGAATCAAAGTTAGTGTTTGAAAGGTTTATAAATTTATGAAAACAATTTTCTTCTCTCTTATCTATAATTAAAAAAAAAAAATTCTCAATATTTTAATAAAAATTGATCAATTTGTTTCAGGTAATTGGGATTAATTTCTCCTACATAGGTTGTTCCAAAAGTAATGCCTGTTGGCCATAAAGTGAAAAGTGCTAAATTTTTAAATTCAAATTTTATACACATCTCCAATATCTGTGAATATAGAATATGGTATTATCTATAATATTCTTCAGCTGAGTCCATACATTTCCTCCAGCCTTGAAACCACGCTGTAAATCCGTTTTGAAAATATGCTGGAGGTTGTTTTCTCAACCATGTCTTTATGGCCCGTTTTACTTCCTGTTGGTCTTCAAATCTTTGTTCCTTCATACCTTTTTCATTGGTAAGAATAAATAGAAGTCCCATGGTGCCAAATTTGGGCATTATGGGGGTTGTGGAACCACTGCAGACCTGCATTGTTATGGTGTAACTTGATGGATTTTGAAGGAATCTCAGGGTTTTTTTTAATAGCTTCCCTAAACTTTCATCTCAAGTTAGAATATAACAAAAACAGTGCAACCTATCAATCAGTATTACACCTCAAATGTCCCAAAAGACAGTTGGCATCACCTTTTTGGATGACCTTTGCACTTTGAAAATTTTTTTCTTCGGTGAGCTGGGATATGATGCCATTCTAATTAGTCATAAAGGTATGCCCATCTCAGTCACTATATGTAAGTGTCCTTTTGGGCCTCAAGAGATCCAGTAGCTCTTGGCTACACTGATAAGATTTTGAACAGATTTTTTTCTAACCTAGATGTTCAATCATTGTTTCTGTAGCAGCTCCCAAATATTAATTCCATGTCGGCCACATAAATTGGTGAGCCGTATTTAAAATATAAACTTTAACGAACATTTGCAAGCAATCAAACAAGAATTTCAATTCGATCAAAAGTGAAAAATAAAAATTATTCATAATATCAAATAATAAATATTTAAGAAATACATATTAAATATTTATATTTAAAACAAAAAATATAACATATTTCGCAATTTTTAAAAACAACGAAAACGTACATCGTTTGGTATTTAATTCAAGGCAAATTTTCAACTTAAAACAAAATCGCTATCAAATATAATTTTAAGAAATTATTTATGTGGATTGTCGTTAATTAACCACCACATAAATTGGTGAGCCGAACAAAAGAACCAGCACAACGAATTGATAAAATGAAAAGTGAGGAAACTGAGAAAGTTGAGACCTATAAGGTAAATATTAAACTTCCACCTTTCTGGATTGAAAGACCTGATATATGGTTCCATCAAGTAGAGGCTCAGTTCTTGATAAATAATATAAAGACAGAAAATATGAAATTCAATTATTTAATCGCTCAATTGGAACCAAAGTATATCGAAAATCTCTGGGATATAATTACCTCTAAAGAAAGAAATAAATATTCAGAGGCAAAAGAGAGACTTCTTAGAATATTTAAAGATGGCGAATCGAAAACTGCTATCGGGAATTGAACTAGGTGATCTAAAGCCTAGCCAGCTGTTGCAGAAATTGAGATCATTAGCAACAGAGGACTTATCCGATAAATTTATAAAGAAGCTATGGCTCGACAAACTACCACAAGCAATTCAGCAAATTTTAATAAAAAATTAAAGAAAAAAAGAATCTCTGGGGAACAGAAAATAGAAAGTATGAAAATGGAACATCAAGGTGGATCTCGTGACCGAAGTTCACGTGATTATCGCTACATTTCTATTGCATTATATCCAACAGTTGATATAGTAAAACGAAAATTGCAATTATACCGCGAATGTTTCTTTTAAACAAAAATCAAAATCTATTTTAAAGAGAAATAACGATTATTTCTAACTTTAAGGATGAAGTATGATAGGATGAATTGTGAAGAGTAATGACAAACGGAAAAATAAAAGTGTCCAGGGGCGGGAATCGAACCCACAACCTTCTGCTTACCGGGCAGGTGCCATGTCCACTAGGCTACCCTGGACGTATTTTTCCGTTCGTATTCCCGCCCCTGGACACTTTTATTTTTCCCGTTTGTCATTACTCTTCACAATTCATCCTATCATACTTCATCCTTAAAGTTAGAAATAATCTTTATTTCTCTTTAAAATAGATTTTGATTTTTGTTTAAAAGAAACATTCGCGGTATAATTGCAATTTTCGTTTTACAATCATCAGCCGCGTTATATTGTATTTTAAAAAGTTAATATAGTACGCAACTCTCTGATAGTTATTCTTCGATCATGACAGATAAGGTCATCAACCTTGTCTTCAGGGTTAGTTGATGGGGTTTGTCATCCAAAGCAGTCTCGCCACTTCAGAATCTTTTATCCATCTTCTTACATTACTTACACCAAATGTGGCTTCTTTGTATACATTTGTCAGTCTCTGGTGAAGCTCAACATCCCTCCATTTCCAAAAATTCAATAACAGCTCTTTGTTTCTGTCTTGATTCCATAAGTTTACTTAAGGTACCTCAAAACAAAATGGATAATTATTATATAAGGCTTAACAACATATTTAAGTAAAATATGTCAAATATATATTATTCTATATACAGTTACGAGCATCATCAATTCTTTTTCATTTCTGTCACCGTTTGCTTTTTTTTTGGAATGGCGCTCTCCTATTGGTTGGCTACGATCACGCCACCTTTGCCCCCCCCACTCGCTTTTTCGTTTTTGTAACTATTGTGTTGGAGCGGGTCGCTCCTTAAATAAATGCATATATTAGTTAATAACTAAATGGAATCCTCTCTTTCTTTTACCCAGTAAGAGACGCCTACGGAAGCCAACAGTACATAGACAGATAAAGCACATAGGCTATAGTTATTAACCAATATATGCATTTATTTAAGGCGCCAATTTATAATTGTAACAAATAGTATTTGAATCAAAACATTCAATCGGGTAAAACACGGGCGTTAATGATCCAACAGGTCCACATGTCTAAATTAAAACATGGGCGTTGCCCGGGTCATTCGGCTAGTTAGAGTTAACAGCCATTACTTCCCTTGTAGATTTTCAAAGAATTATTTTTGCTCTCTGATAACAATTTCATCATTCATGACTTTGTTTTCTAATAATTCTTTGTATTTTCACTAACCAGAAGTTTAATAACTTGAATCTCAAATGATAAGAAACAATTTGGATTATAGATGAGAATCAACAAGAACAAATTATCAACTTGGCCCCCAACATTATTTTTCTTTTAAAATACATTTAATTACATATTAGAAATTCAAAGAGGGAGGGCATGGCGCATCAATGGTGTACCCTCCCAGCGTTTTGCCATTTTAATGGCATTAAAGTTGTGAAACCACTGGGAGGCTTCATAACTGATTAGCCATGCCCTCCCTCTTTGATTTGTAATCTTCGCAGGTTAAAGACTGATATTTTAAATTATATATATATATATTTTTAAAAAATAACGTTAAAAAAAGTTTATTATTTTCATCCAAATTATTGAAATGTTTGTGATGTAGCATAATTGTTACCATTTCAACAATTTGGTCTTGTTCTTTTTTGATTATAATCATGATTTAAAAAAAATTAGGATTAAAAATACATGGCTTGTTAATTTCATTATTTAAGATAAAATATGATAAACTGGTGGATAATAAAGGATGGAATAATAGATAAATGTAAATATTTTAAAAAATTTCCCTTTCATGAAAAATTTGATTTAATTTTTAATAAAAGTAAAAAAAGAATGAAAAATAGAGAGAGAGACCAAACAATCTGAATTTTAAAAAATTGAAAATAAAAAGTAATTTTATTAGTAGTAAAATTATTCAAACTGAATGTTATCAATGATCCAGCATGTGAATGCCGCTTAGATGTTGAATCACCAGAGCATCTTCTTTTAACTTGCCCTCTGACTAATCAAATTGTATGTAGATACTTTGAAACATTACCAAATTCTCTTTGTGTATATACTCTATCTTATGAGAACTTTGTTAAGTTTAGAAATATTTGTACAATAATTTACAAAACACTACTAATCCAACGTGTAAATAAATAATCATATATATGTAAATAATACTAGCACAGCACAATAGTCCTTTGGACTTCGTGCTTTTGTAACAATAAATAAAAAATAAAAATAGACTCTAAAAAATATAAAAAAAAGAGTCTTCTTCTTCTTCTTTCTTATCTCCACTCAATCACACTAAGGTATCAAGCTTGTAAAGCTTGAGATAAAAAAAAAGAGTGAATTATTAAAAAAAAAAAATGGATTTTTGATGTACAATTAAGTATTTCTTCTGGTCTCAAACCTGTGTCAGGACTTCCTCCAAAACAAGCCCTGAGTTGTTACAAGAAACTTATTGCTTGTAAAAATGCGAAAGTTAAAAATGAATCTTTGGCTAAAGGCTTCAATCTTTTGATTTTCTGAGTCCAATTATATATAGTTACTTTAGAGTTTTTTCAAGAAATGGTTTCACAAAAGGAATTATCAATTTTAACCAACCTCTGATCATTCTCAAAGACTTCCTTTGAAATCAACAAGAAATGGATTTCTCGATATCTCGGTGATTGAGCCTTTGAATGGGGCAGGCCCAGGGAGGTGCAGGGTAGTCTATAATCCAAACCTACAAAAACAGCACAGGGATAAGCATGTTAAGAAACCTTTGTATACATTAAGAAATGTATACAATTTCCTAGTCCTCAAGTGTACCTAAATGGAAGATTTCCTTCTGTCACACAAAATCTCCAGATGAAGTTTACAGTTCAAGTTTCTCAAGAGGAGGAATTTCTACTAGGCATCCAACAACAAGAAAATCTTTAATTTTCGAGTCAATTTACACAAGAAGATAGGTTTCAACAGAATTCTTGTTGTTTGTTTTATAATTTCGAAAATATGTTTTCTATGATTTTTGAAAACTGTAGGTTTTCTCCTATTGGAAATATTTTAATTACACAAAACGTTATTCATTTGGAATAAAAAGTGAGATTGACGACCGACATCTCTCCTGGCGAGGAAATAAACATCCTCCTGGTAATAATGACATCCAGTACCTCTCAATAGCCTAATGCATCCATTTAATAACTTTACATCAGCAAGGAAATTAATTTCATTTGCGAGAGAGAGACCATAATTTCGATTGAATTCCCTGAAGCAATTATAATGGGATAACAAGATACTGTTGTCTAGCCAGGCATTTGGTAAATTAAAGGCGTTGCCAAATTTCCCATCTAATTTGAGAATGTCGTCGCGCCAGCATATAAACAAACATATAACGATCGTCTTTCAGAGACTATTTTAGTCTTTGATTAAGTCGGAGCATCCGTTGGTCTTTCCAGTCCACTTCTTGTCTCAAGGATGAAAAATTCGTTAAAAAAAAAAGATTTTTGTGACACGACTGCTTAATGTTGACCTTGTTTCACATTAGCCATTAAGGACCTCTTTGGAAATTAGCGCATTTTGATTGAAATCAATTCATTGGCCACAGTGTGAGGTTGAAAGGCTCAAGTCTATTCGAATCAGTTTCACCTTTAAAAGGAGCACTACCGATTTGCGTTCTATTTTATGAGATCGATGCAAGCCTCCATGTACTTAGGTGTTTCTCGATGTCTCTCTTGATTAGAGCTTCATCTCGTTCCAGCGATTGTTAGCACGGTCGGCAATGAGCTGGAAAGGCCCTGGTAGTCGACTTTCGCTTCAGGTTGATGAAGTTAATCGGTAGCGGATCTTTGGAGATCTGGTGCTAGCCGTTGATCTGTATACGGGAGAGGAAGTTGCTGCTAAGGTGGAGCAAATCACGGCGCGCCACATGCGACTGTTGCACGAGCACAGCGTCTACCTCAACCTGCAGGGCGGTGTGGGTATTCCCAAGACTCGGTGGTTCGGCCTCGAAGGCGGGTTTCGCGTCCTGGTGATGGATCTCCTGGGGCCTAGTCTTGAGAATCTCTTCACCGCCTGCGCTCGCCATTTTTACCCTGAAGACCATCTTGATGCTCGCTGAACAGATGCTCTCCGTCTCGAATTCATTCACTCACGCGGATTTGTGCACCGAGACGTGAAGCCGGACAACTTTCCTGATGGGGACGCGGGGGTAAACGAGCACAAGGTGTACGTCGTGGACTTCGGACTGAGGCAAACGCTACCGGGAGGTGAGGACAGGAAAGCACATTCCTTTCCGCGACAAGAAACACCTGACGGGGACTGCTCGGTACGCGTCGGTCAACGCTCACCAAGGCTGCGAACAGAGGCCGAAGGGACGACCTTGAGTCCCTGGCCTACATCCTGTTCTACTTTAACCGCGGCACGCTACCCTGGCAGGGCCTGAAGGCTGCCACCAAGAGGCAGAAGTATGACATGATCTCGGAACGAAAATTGACCACTTCCAGCCGGACGCTGGCCGCGGGGCTTCCGGAAGAATTATCCTTTACCTCAACTACTGCCGTAATATCGAGTTTGACGAAGACCCGAACTACACTTACCTTCGGGAACCTCTTCCTAGGCGTGTTCAAGCAGTTTGATCTGGAGTACGACTTCCTCTACGATTGGGCAGTTGACCAGAAGTCGCAAGCCACGGTGTCCGATTCTCCGCATCTGTTTACAGGCATTTCTCCCACGTCCAGCACTTCCTGACACCGCTGACAGCACCCAGCCTTTCTCCAATAAAATCTAGTGTACTCCCGGCCCGATGGCAAGAGTCTAATGGATGTTACACCCCTGGTATCGCATATTGTACCTTTGGGTGATGGACTTTACAGCACCTGTTTCCAGCAGAACAAAGATGCAGAGGAGGGAAATAATAAAAAATGCCTACTACCTGCTTAGAAAATTTGCGCTATACAATAAATATATGGAACATACTTAAAAATAACCTAAAAATGTGTTCCTCGTAAATAAATTTTGTGAATTTCTTTTCCTCATTCTGTTTCCTTACCACACAAATTATCAACAGCAGCAGATTTTGTGACGGGTACGTACAAGAGTAACACCGGGGCAGGTCTTCTTGTTCCCTCTCTGGTGAGAATAAACACACGGGATGTTGAGTTTTTCTAGGTTATTATTTTATTTTATTAATTTTTATTTTTCTGTGATTATGTAAATATTGACCACTGACTATCTTGTATATAATTGAGTTTTTTTAAATAAAGTGTTAAATAAAATTGAATGTAAATTAGTGAAGATTTCTGTTGAAAGTTTTTTAGAGTAAGTAATAATATGCCACCGATTGTAATTAAATCGACGATCGGACCAACCGGCGAGAAACTATGCATAATCGAAGCCTCCTTAATAACGAAGAATCCTAGACAAATGTGGAATCGAGTATAAAACTTGAGGAAACGGTTCAATCAAAGAAGAGAACTCGCGGCTCCCAATCGGATGACTCAAGATCGCCAACTAGGAGCGAGCGTAATCTGAAGACGCCTAGAATGGACATCGACGAACAAAGTCCCGCCACTGAAATTTCTCAACAAATGAACGTAGCTCACCCACCGCAAGACGATGAAGAAAATAACGACAACGATGGCCCATGGACCACAGTCACTAACGTGAAAAAACCGAGAATTCCTCCTGTTATTGCAGAAAATGTAGCAGATTGGAAGCTTCTTTGCCAAGAACTAAAAGGCTTGTGCACGGAACCATTCCAAGTCACGATTTCTGGCAAAAAGCACATAATTAAATCGAAAAACATAGGCGACTTCAAAAAAATCAGGAGTACAGATAACAGAAAAATAATGGAGGATATTCCTACAGACTACAGGAGGAAAAACCACTGAAAGTGGTATTGAAGGGGGTAACAACAGCCTTCAAAGAAGAAGACGTCGTAACTGAACTGGTCTCAATGGGCTTCACTGAGGTCATTGTCAAAAGACTCCATAGACAATCGACCAAAATACCGATGAATATAGTCCTAGTAGAGCTACCGAAAAATGAACACAATAAACGAATCTATGGAATAACTGAAATACTTTACCAAAAAATAGTCGTGGAATCATTCAGGACTACAAAACGAGTGACCCAATGCTTTAACTGCCAGGGTTTTGGGCATGGCCAGCTAAACTGCTTTTTGAAGCCCAAATGCGTCAAGTGTGCTGAAGAACATCATTCGAAGGATTGTCCAAGAAAGTCGAAACAGCTCCCACCAAAGTGCGCTAACTGTGGAGAGGCGCACACAGCCAATTACCGCGGATGCCCAAATTTTCCGAAGCCACAACAACAGCAGCTAAAGCCTCCCAGACAAAACTCCCCTAACACCATACCTCAAGCAAGCTCCACTAAAACAGAAGAAGCAACTGTTGAAAAACAAAAGGCAAGTTACGCGGAAACTACAAAAAAGAAAACTACTCGTTCTGACACCAGGGAACTGTGCGAAAAGTTATTAGAAATTATCAAAACTTACCTACAATGAAAGGCAAATTACCTTTAAAAATCGTTTTCTGGAATTGCAACGGAATCAAACTCAAAAAAGAAGAATTCATACAGTTTTTAGAAGAAAACTCAATAGACATGGCACTGCTCAGTGAAACACACTTAAAACCATCTGTCGACCTCAAACTCAGAAACTATCAGACAATAAGAGACGATAGAATCGTTGGAAGGGGCGGTGGAACGGCAATAATTCTAAAAAACTATCTTAAATATAAAAAAGTGCTGATTCAAACATCTAACATGGAAAACACCACAATTCTAATGAAACCAGAAGGAAGGGCAGTAGTGCAGATATCGTCAATCTATAAGAAACCCGATCTACCACTCCAGGAAAGATCTGAATCTCTTGTTAGAGAATAATCAATCAGTAATCGCTGCAGGAGACTGGAACTCCAAGCACCCTCTTTGGGGCTCAAGAACCTCCAATAATAGTGGAACCGTGCTTCATAATTTTTCCGAAAAAGAAAACCTGGACATTGTCGCACCTTCTTCACCCACGCACTACAGTCCTTTGGGAAATCCAGACTTTTTAGACATCGCAATTCTTAGAAACATTCCCTGGGCTTCGAGGATTAAGACCCTGGATGCCTTATCTTCAGATCACCTCCCAGTAATCCTAGAGCTGACCTGCCCGAAGGATGAATTCACGACTAGGGCTTGCCGACTCACTAACTGGGTACACTCCAACAAGACTTAATTTCCAGTACGCCTCCTAGAGTACCCTTGAAAACGGAAGCCAATATTGACTCAGCAGTGACCATACTAAATGATAAAATCTACAACAGCTACTCAAAAAACACAGTTATATCATCCTCTTCATCAAAACAGAACCCCTCGACCAAGGCCTTGATAAAAGAAAAGAATAAAGCTCGTAAGAGATGGCAAGCAACCTGGGATCCAGCCCATAGAGCCATTTATTTAAACCTACAGGGAAAAGTTAACAAAGCCCTCAAATCCGACTCCACCGAGAACTGGAATCAATTCATACACAAGATTGAATCAAGCCCAAAGGACTTCTGGAGAAAAACAAAACCCATCAGGAAAAAAACGGAAAGGATCTCAAGTTTAGTAACGAACGGCAAAACCTTATTGACCGACAAAGAAATCGGAAATGAACTTGCAGAACACTTCTCCAACCAGTTCTCCAAGGAAAAAGAAGAAGACCAACCAAATATAACTTATAATCACCAACAAGAAAAAATGCTCACAATGACGACACCAAATGAAGTCAAAGAAGTAATTAAATACTTAGCTAACCACAAAGCTCCTGGCCATGACAATATCACTCCGCAAATGGCCAAGAATCTTCCCATCAAATGGATTGTATTTCTAGCTGGAGTATTCAACGCCGCACTGCACTTGTGTTACTACCCCAAAGTCTGGAAGCATGCTATCATAATTCCAATTCCAAAAAATCCGCTAAATCCCCTGAAGATCTAAGACCTATCAGCCTCCTCTCCACCATCGGCAAAATTTACGAAAGAATTATTCTACGTAGACTTCAGATGTACTTGGACAACTCTAACTTCATCATCCCGCAGCAATTCGGATTTAGAAGGGGGCACTCAACAACTCACCAACTCATTGCAGTTCTGGACTATATCCAGATAAGAAGATCCCACAAGGAAGTGGTAGGTGCTGTCTTTCTAGATTTTGCGAAAGCATTTGATAAAGTTTGGCATAATGGCCTTATAAAGAAACTCACAAAACACCAGTTTCCAAGTGACATTATCAATTTTATGCAGAATTATCTACAGGGCAGGACATTTTCAGTCAAGCAAGGAAATTTTATAACTGAACCAAAGCCAATCCAGACTGGAGTACCTCAAGGCTCTATCCTCGGACCCTACCTTTTCAATATTTACATTAATGACATCCCACTGCACTCTAAATGTAAACTTAAGCTCTTCGCAGATGACACAGCAATTTTATTCAACTCCAAATCAGTCAACCTATTGGTTACTCAGCTTCAGAATTACCTAAATGACATAATCAAATGGTGCGATGAGTGGAAACTAGACATTAACCCAACTAAGACTCAAGCAATAGTTTTTCCCCCAAGAGATAACAAAAAATTCAAGCCACAAACCAACTTGACAGTAAACTCAAGCACTATTAGTTGGGCCGACCATGCCAAGTATCTTGGTGTCACTTTGGATTCGAAATTAAAATTTAACCTACATGTCCAAAACACCATAGAAAGGCAAAGATAGCCAAAATATCTCTATCAAGCCTGCTTAATTTTAAAAGTAATTTAACAACAAAGCATAAATTCACGTTGTACAAAACCTGCATTCTACCCATCATCACGTACGCACTACCAGTCTGGGGCAAACATATCACACCTACGGATAAAAAAAGAATAGATGCCTTCATGAGGATTTGCTTACGAACCACTATAGGAGCCCCATTCAATCTTTCAAACAAAATTCTCAAAGAAGATCTCAACCAGCCTAATATAGAAGAGATTTATCAAGACTCTGCGACAAGACTATTCTCGCAATTTCAAAAATCCTCAAATCCAACTATACAAGAAATTGTTCAAAACCAAGGTGACCTCAGCCACCGAATCCGACGACCTGGACCCAATGGCTAGCTGACAGCCAAACACCCAACAACTGCCCTCCTGTAAGGTTCGGGGGGCCACTCCAGCATCACAACTCGCCATGTGTAAATAATATGGACAAGGTGACTCGCGAGCTGTGCTCGAATGTAACACCTGCAAATTGAGATGAAATAAATAAATAAAGTGTTAAAATTCAAAAAAGATGCAGCCTATTGTAATCAAATCAACGATCGGCCCAGCTGGCGAAAAGGTCAGTATAATCGACACCAACATACTTTTGAAAATTCTTGAAAGATGTGGCATCGAGTACAAAGTAGAAGAAACTCCTTCAACAAAGAAACGAACTCGCAAATCCCCATCAGATTCAACACCACGTAGCCATAAGACACCGAGAATGGAAGTTGTCTCACAGCATAATGAAAACGATGTCTCCATGAACGAGGTAACTGAAGTCCCTCAAGAAACGTCCGCAGCTACCCCATCTCAGGTTAACGAAGAAAACATTGATGAAGATGGTCCTTGGACAAAAGTCACACATTCAAAAAAGCCAAGAATACCACCTGTAATAGCAGAAAATGTAACAGACTGGAAGTTGCTCTGCCAAGAGCTGAAAGACCTGCGCACAGATAAATTCCAATGCACGATCTCAGGAAATAAGCACATTATCAAGGCCAAAAATATTTCAGACTTAAAAAAAAATCAGGGAATATGTTCAAAAAAACAATGGCGGCTACTCTTATAGACTCCAAGAAGAAAAACCGCTCAAAGTGGTATTAAAGGGCGTGACAACAGCCTACAAGACTGAAGATATAGCAATAGAACTTGCAACAATGGGCTTTACTGAGACCTCTGTGAAGAGACTTCATAGACAATCAACTAAAAGGCCAATGAATATAGTACTGGTAGAATTACCGAAAAATGAACATAACAATAAATTTTACGGAATAACTGAACTTCTCTATCAGAAAATTGCAGTAGAATCTTTCAGAACAACAAACCTTGTGACTCAATGCTTCAACTGCCAGGGTTTCGGGCACGGTCAACTTAACTGCTTTCTGAATCCAAAATGCGTCAAGTGTGCCGAGGAGCACCATTCGAAGGACTGTCCAAGAAGGTCAAGACAACTTCCCCCAAAGTGTGCAAACTGCGAAGAAGCACAAACAGCCAATTACCGCGGATGCCCTAAGTTTCCAAGAGTACATCAGCAACAGCCAAGATACCCTGGTCAGTACAAACCTAACAACCCAATTCCGTTTTCAAAAAGATCAGAAACACTGCCGAAAATTGTAGAACAACAAAACAAAAGCAATGCTGAGGTTGCGACAAGAAAAACTTCTCATTCTGAGACTAAGGACCTATGTGAAAAATTGATGCAAGTAATTAAAACATACCTACAGTGAATTGCAAATTACCATTTAAAATTGTTGCTTGGAATTGTAACGCAATCAGATCAGAGAAAGAAGAATTATTGCACTTTTTAGAAGATAACTCAATAGACATTGCTCTGCTCAGTGAAACTCACCTTAAACCCTCAATTGATCTAAAGTTCAGGAACTATTTTATTTATTTAACAGTTGGGAGAGACACGCCATATCCACAATTTGGATAATTGCGTGTATATTTTAAATTATGAAAAAGGCATCTCCTTATCGTGCAACTGAAAGTTGCTGATGGCTGGCGCCATCTATCGGAATAAATATCAACTATTCTCGTTGATTTTTAATTATTCCAGAATTGGCCAAATACCCATTCTTGATTAATCAAGAAAAGCTAACCACGGACGCGTTTCGGGCTGTTGGCTCTCATCAGCGTGGTGCAAGCTGTACCTCAACGACCAAAAAATTGGTCATTAAGGCATCCTGAAAAATCATGAAACGGGTAGTTAAGGCCAGAATTGCGTGAGGACGCTACACAATGTGAAAAAATAGTACAAATGCAATATTGTACTGGGATAAGGTGCATAAATTAAGAAAAAGGCATCTCCTTATCGTGCAACTGAAAGTTGCTGATGGCTGGCGCCATCTATTTTAAATTATATACAATTAATACAATTGAACATTGGAAATCATTAAAATTAAACGTTCGATGTCAAATTTTACATATAGCAATTATAAGTAGTAGCTTGAAATATGTACAGTCAACACTTTCGCCTCAAAATATACATCCTGCAGAATCTATTAAACTTGATGTATAGGTCTTTATTGCAAGCAGCTTGTTTTGTATTAGTCAGGTAAAGTTGGTTTTCTTCCCTTAGATCAGAAGTTAATGGACAGTTTATCAGAAGGTGTTCAGGGGTTTGTTGTTCGTTTCCACAAGTGCATGCTGGTGAACCAATTTTGCCAATTCTAAACAAATATGTGTTGAAGTCACCATGTCCAGTAAAAAATTGAACGTTATAGAAGTTGGGTTGAACATAGGGATTCTTGAAGTATCAAAGAATCCCTTGAAATTATCATTGGCACCTCCATAGTATTCCTCAAATTTCTGGTTTATAAAATTAGATACAATTTTTCTTTTAGTTGGATCTGATTTTTTATATCCAATATTTATTTTTAGTATATTTGTTTCAATAAAATCCGTGAGCTTTGGTGTTCTAGCAACAATATGAGTACAGTTTGAAGATGTTGAATTATAAACCTGTGTACTGTGCTTCAAAATTTTGTACTGCAGAGAGTTTAATTTATCTTTGACTTTTTTGGGTATAAAGTTGTACCAGATCGTGGAACCATAAGTTAGTGAACTTCGAAACAGTGTCTTATAGAGTTCTATTCTTCTTTTACTGTCCAGTCCCCATGCTTTCCCGGTTAATCCAATTAGGTATCAACTAGCTCTATTTGTCTTAGTAATAATCTCATCAACATGGGGCACAAAATCCAATTTGTTTTTATTTCTATGATTTAAAAAGTTATTCCCATAATCTTCAGTTTTTCTACCCGATTGGCAGTGATAGTGTTAGGAATTTTTGCAGCTATTTTGCTATTAAACAAGTATAAGATTTTCGTTTTCTCTTCAGATACGGTCAACTTATTGTTCCCACACCAGTCTAATATTCTCCCCATGACCTTTCCTGTTGTATTCCGAAGTTCTGTCAAGTTGTTTCCCCAACATATCACAGTTATATCATCCGCATAAGCAATGATTTCACTGTTTGATTCTGAATAGTTATTCAATAAATCGTTTAGAATAATATTCCATATTGTAGGGGATATAGGCCCACCCCGTGGACATCCCTTGCTTAATTTTTTATGGGTTTCATTTGATGAGTATCTAAATCTCACTCTTCTATTATTAAGAAAAGACTGTAGTAGTTTTATTATTGAAGCTTGAACGTTGTCCTCATCTAGTCTTTTCAGCACCATCGGCCACCATGCATTGTCGAACGCCCCACTTATATCAACTGAGATTATAGCTGTATATTCTTTGTTTTTATGTTCTAGAGCTATTTTGACAATTTCATTTAATGCAGAGATAGTAGATCTTGATCTTCTAAATCCACATGTTGAGGATTGTTAAGCAGATTCGAGTCTTCATAAAATTTTATTAGTTTGTTGTTAATTATTTTTTCAAATATTTTGGAAATGTTTAGGTTGAGACAAATGGGTCTGTAGCTTTTATAAATTTTCATGTCTGTTTTACCTGGTTTGGGAATAATTATTATCTCAGATTTTTTCCATTCATTCGGATAATAATTTAAATCTAAGCATTTTTGAAAAAGTTTCACCAGTATTGGAACTATTAGTTGTTTAGTATATTTTATCATATTGTTAGAAATATTATCAATTCCAGGCGTTTTCTTTGAGTTTAGTTCATCAATTATTCCATTTACTTCATTGGGCGTTATTATTATATTTTCTTTATGAAATCCTAGAGTATAGTTCCTTATGTTTTTGTGGAAGTTTGTCTTCATTATCTCTATCATCGGGGAAAAGGTTGTTCAAAAGTTCTACTGTCTTCTGAATCGTTCTCCATCTTTATTCACTTCTAAGATTTCCAAAATTCCCTTTATCAATTATCAACTTCCCTTTATAACTATCAAACCATTAGAACTGACCGAATTACAGGAAAGGCGGGGGAACAGCCATCATTATA
>CP092880.1:66658002-66763625 GCA_030710605.1 Cordylochernes scorpioides
AATACACTGGAGTAGATTATTGAATTAGATTTGGTGCCCATTTTGCTTTAAATTTACCAAAAACAATTTATTCAATTTAATCCCATCCATTGATCTCTAAGATCCCCAGAAGACACCATCAACCAACCAAACTCCACACCCTAATATGAGTGGAGATAAGAGGGAGAAATAGAAAAACAAGGCTAAAACTTTTCCTTATTACAAATTGATTTTTTTTCTCAATTTTCAGTTTTACAGCAGGTTCTTAGCAATTTGAATGTCAGGGACCATGTAAATTATTGCTTTTATAATTATGTTTGGTTGTATTTTAAATATCTAGCAATTTTTCCATTAAATGAATATTTGGACTTAATATATAAAAAAAGGACAATTTCACCTGCATTACCTCATTAGAGAAAAGTCAATTTTTAAAATTATTGTATTCTTTTATGAGTCGGATATGGTTTATGGTTCCATTTTCTGCACCAGACATATGTCAGCATTATTATTTGTCATTGAAATACACCATTGCTTTCTTGAACACAACCAAGCTTTTGTTTTAATATTATACTCTCTTGTGGCATTTATAAAGGGATATTCAATATTTCTGCCTGCCTGATCCATAAAACATAATTTAATGGGGGTCGGTGGAAGGCTGGTTAAACTGTTTGATTTTCGACCGCTACGACCCGTGTTCGATTTCCGCATTGGACACTTTTTTCTGTTTAAAAAAAAAAATGCTCCAATGGCCCCCGATTCTTGCAAAAGTCCAACCCCACCAGCGAGTGCAAGTAACCAAACGGGGCTCTGGCACATTTGTAAGTGCAAAGTCGAACTGCTTTTCACATGTGTAGACATGTGGTGCGCTTACAGTTAAAAGCAGTCGCTAACTACCCACCATGATTATCATGGCCTGTACCACATGTACTAGGGATAAGCAAAAAAAAAACATAATTAGCTATGGGACATTTTCAAAATGTAAAAGTTCTTCATTAACAAACATTTTTGTTGAAAATTATACCTCGCATTTCAATAATAAAGATAATTCAAATAAATGAAGTGATTTTGTAGGTTAAGGAGGTAAGATTTTTGAATAGCTGAAAAATTCCAATTAGTGAGAATTTGTTTGTTCTATATATTCTATAAAAAACATGAGCCAAGTATAGGTGTAAATAACAGATTATGTTAGAAAATTGACATTTTTATTGAGTTCTAGTCAATGGTTATAATAATAATAAAAAAAAAAAGATATACAAATTTATTCAGCGAAGTACTCCTCCAGACTAGGAGGGATCTTCTTGAAACCTCCTCAGTCCGAAGAAGTACTTATGGGTGTGTTAGATTGTGTGTGCCCATTCATCAATATTTGCTGTTATTTGTTCTCAAGCTAGGCTGAAGTGTCCTACTATATGGCCACTGTCTGTCATCTATCCCGGGGTTGTATCTTTGTGTTTTTTTTTTTTTTTTATATAAAATTTTTGGTTGTAGAAAGCCTACACTGAGTAGAATTTTTTTTTAAAATCCCTAACCTCATTTTTTTGTCAAGTTGAAAAGTTGCATTCCAAATATAAATTAATTGGCTAGTTATGTTTTGGTTTTATTCATTTTTCTTTTTTCTTGCAATTTTATTGCAGTGGAGAGTTCGCTTATAGAAAAATATAAAAAATCCCTGTGACATGTGTTCACCAGTTTTGTCCACACATGACGAACCAATCTGAGGCCTAATTGATAAGAAGTAACGCTAATAGAAAACATTGCTGATAACAATTGATGGTCTTTGTTTACCCCTGTAATGTGGAACAGAACTAGTGTCAATCCAGCTACCACCTTGTTTGTGCATCTTTATTTTTGAAGACTTATTTATTTCAACCTAATGAGATGTTTTGTACAATATAGATTGACCTGGTTTAATACCCATTCTTCTTTTCTTTTGACTAGTTGAAAATTGCTCCTTTAGTGCATTTTCTTGTAATTTTGTGGTAAACTATTCTTGAACAAGGTAATGGAGGTTGTGAGTAATCTTATCTCCTCAATCATTTAAAGATACCAAGCACATGAATCTTAAGCACATCATTTTTTACTTCTTCCAAGTACATATGGTACTGCAAGTTCACCACATGTTTACACGTGTAGAAAAAAGTTTGACTTTTATGCTTACAAATGTGCCAGGGCCCTGTTTGGTTACTTGCACTCATTGGTGGTTGGATTTTGCAAGAATCAGGGGGAACTGGAAAACTTTTTTCCTCAGAAAAATGCCAATGCAGGATTTGATCCCGGTTCATGTCTGTTAAATTGACAGTATGCACACCACTTTCTCGCCCATTAAGAAAAGTCAAATGCTCCTTATTAGCAGGCAACTTAGCTCCAATATTACCTCTGACATGTGCACAGTTGCTTCAACTTGGACTTCCTGCTATCAGCTAGACCATTGTTACTGCTCATCCTGGCTGGGAGAGTTTTCTCATACATTGTTACTGCTCATCCTGGCTGGGAGAGTTTTCTCATACATTGTTACTGCTCATCCTGGCTGGTGGAGTTTTCTCATACATTGTTACTGCTCATCCTGGCTGGTGGAGTTTTCTCATACATTGTTACTGCTCATCCTGGCTGGTGGAGTTTTCTCATACATTGTTACGGCTCATCCTGGCTGGTGGAGTTTTCTCATACATTGTTACTGCTCATCCTGGCTGGTGGAGTTTTCTCATACATTGTTACTGCTCATCCTGGCTGGTGGAGTTTTCTCATACATTGTTACTGCTCATCCTGGCTGGTGGAGTTTTTGTTACTGCTCATCCTGGCTGGTGGAGTTTTCTCATACATTGTTACTGCTCATCCTGGCTGGTGGAGTTTTTGTTACTGCTCATCCTGGCTGGTGGAGTTTTCTCTTACATTGTTACTGCTCATCCTGGCTGGTGGAGTTTTCTCATACATTGTTACTGCTCATCCTGGCTGGGAGAGTTTTCTCATACATTTTTACTGCTCATCCTGGCTGGTGGAGTTTTCTCATACATTGTTACTTTGGGATATCCTGGCTGGTGGAGTTTTCTCATACATTGTTACTGCTCATCCTGGCTGGTGGAGTTTTCTCATACATTGTTACTTTGGGATATCCTGGCTGGTGGAGTTTTCTCATACATTGTTACTGCGCATCCTGGATGGTGGAGTTTTCTCATACATTGTTACTTTGGGATATCCTTTCAAAAACTTGTTGGACATGGCGGTCTCTTTTGGCATTCATTTAAAGTATTTGATAATTATTTCTCTAGAGCATATATAGTACAATATATAAGAATTATTTTTTTGAATTATCCCTAGTACACGTGGTACAGGCCATGATAATCATGGTGGGTAGTTAGCGACTGCTTTTACTGTAGGCGCACCACATGTCTACACATGTGAAAAGCAATTTGACTTTGCACTTACAAATGTGCCAGAGCCCCGTTTGGTTACTTGCACTCGTTGGTGGGGTTGGACTTTTGCAAGAATCGGGGGCCATTGGAGCATTTTTTTTTTTAAATCAGAAAAAAATGTTCAATGTGGGAATCGAACCCGGGTCATAGTGGTCGAAAACCAAACGGTTTAACCAGCCTTCCACCATATATATATATATAAGAAATATAAGCACGAGTGTTTCTTTTAAAACCTAATAGAATCCTACTGTACTTACTGTGATGACAAATGTTGGAGAACAGCATCAACCCACCAGACCACGTATTGGACGGTTCTGTTTATACACATCTTGGTTATATAGTATGGTAAATAGTTATATAAGCTTTTTCCAGTACAGTATTGGAGCTCTAAAAGTGGTCTGGTGGATTCAAATAGTGAAACCGCTGGGAGGGTTTTCCATTGATGAGCCAAGTATTCCGAAAATTTTCATCACAGTAAGGACAGTAGAAATGATTAGGCACAATTTGGATTAAGGACACAAGGTAGTAAGACCAGATCTAAATAAATAGTGTGTGATGTTTCGGTAAGTGTTGTTACCATCATCAGACAAAAGTACTGAATGTGAAAAACAACAAAACATGCTATTCTCTCATTTAGTACTCTGATGATGGTAACAATGCTGTTACTAACACATCATTTTATTTTGATTTGGACTTTTTTTTACCTTAGGACAGTAGAAAGTTCATTTCATTTGCTTTTAAAAGAAACATTCATGGTTTTATTTCTTATATTTAGATGCTGCTGTATTGTCTTATGTTTAATATATGCTTAACTGGCCTTATTGTTTGTGGATTGCTCGATGCAAACATTTCTATGGAATTCTACTGTCCTTATGTTCATAGTTTTCTAAATATCATAACTAAAATTCTTCCTTTCAGTGTCGCATATATAAGTATCCAATACAGTATTAGAGCTCTAAAAGTGGTTTTGTGGATAAAGTTGGTGAAAACACTGAGCCAAGCCCTCCCAATATTTTTCGTTGCAGAAACGACAGTTTAAAATTTGTTTTATTTGCTTTTAATAGAATTTTCTCTGCCTTTGCTACTTAAAACCATGTTATTACCATACAACATTACTATAAAACATGTTGGTATTACAGCAGACAAATGTGCCTCACAAAGTAACCATTGCAGTCTGACAGGCAGTGAGGTTTGTGATGGGAAATCAATTATTACAAAAACTTGTTTTATATCCAAACCCAATCATAATACTTATCATAATCAAAATCATGTGTTAATTATTATCCCATTGTGGCATTAAAAGTGTCGCAAGGCCAGCGATGTACCAGGGGTTCTCTCTTCCCTTAGTTTTGCCAAAACTGTGTTGTGTTGCAGAAATGCTTTTGAAATTGCCAAGATGAAGATTGACCGAACCAAATTAAAGAAAAGTTCCTCAGAAGTAGTAAGTCTGACCAATGACCTATTATTATTGAATACCCTAGGAGTTGCAACCCATTTCTGGTATGTCTGGAGCGTAAAGTAGCATGTGAAGTCAGGTTCTAGAATTGTTTCATTTTCTTCCATTTTTTTTTTCTCTTCCTCCAGTATAAAGTCAAAATGCATATGTGCTTCCTGAAATAGCTGATGTGGAATATTGACCCATTATTGAACTGAGCTGTGTGTTTCAGCCTGCGGATTGTAAAGCCCTCATAGACAAGCTAAAGTCCTGCTCTCAAGATGAATTACATTTGATCCTGAAAGATATTAAATCCTGGAATTGTGGAAAAGTAAGTTGGGGACCAACTTGTGGCAAAAACTGGTACTTATGCTGCACCAAATTACAATCCGTCCATTTTGACCTAGTTAATTTATGAGTAGATTCTTTTAGGGCCAGTTTAAGCTAGCAGGCATTCAATAATAAAACCAAATTTATCCAACTAAATTATGCCTTCAATGATTTTATAATAATTTTCTTGCATAAAATGTATTCTTATAGGAAGTTCATAGAGTTGTGCAATTTTGAAAACATCAACATGGTTCTCATTCTTATTTTAAACAAAACACCTTGTTTTAAATAATTTTAATAAATCCCACAAGTGCAGGAAGTTGAGCTAGTCAAGGTTACTTGTGGAGAATGTAGCAATAAATTCCCAATCAAACCTCCACTGGCTTGAATTAAAGCTATTGAATTGAACTGTTAAAATTGGGAAAATAATAGTGGATGTTGAAGTGTATATAAATATCATAGAGTAGGAATTTATTGTTCCTGGTTTGATACTGGCAGTGTGAGCTCTTCCACTGGATCGATGTGCTGGACATCTTTGATGGGATCCTCGAGGCTGCCTGCCAGAAATCCAAATGGTGCCTGCTATGCGACATGGCGGGAAACGAGGCGAGGAAGGAGCTGCTCTTGGAAGTGTTGCACTTCACAGCGCTGCTCATCGAGCACAGCTTCTCGCGGCACTTCTACAATTCCATGGAGCACCTCACCTCCCTGCTGGGCTCCAGCGACATGCAGGTGGTGCTGGCGGTGCTCAACCTCCTCTATGTATTCAGGTACGTCTCCACACCTCCCTCCCTCCCTCTCTCTAACTGCTGGGCATGTGCAGCAAAAGGTCAAATTTTATCACAAGGCTTGCCTTTGAAAAAAGGGAAGCCCTGTTGACACGACTTACCTACCTTGCAGAGGTAAACACCATCAACATTTCTGGAGTGGAGCTGGTCTTACTCACTTTTGCTTTCAGAGTTGGGGTGGAAGAGAAAATGGCTTTGGCCTCGCCGAATGCTGTCAAAATTTGCCAATAACTGTAAGGGAAAGGAACATTTTATGTTTTAAGGTTGTCTAACTTGTGCTGTTTAGTCCTTCCCCTCCAGTGCCACAACTCTTCACTTTGAATTTTACTCGGAGAATGGAGAAAGCTCAGCAAAAAAGGCAAACACAATATGTACCATACATGTAGAAAATCTAGATCAGGTGAGCAAGTTGTGGAATAGTGTGTGAAGCCACAGACTGTGACTTGCTGTGACTATTCCAGATCCCAGACAAGACCCCATCTCAGATAATGGAAGAACTCCTAGTGACCTTCCCCGTGCCAGAGGCAAAGCAGGTAAGTTGGCTGCTGCTGCGTGTTGGCCCGGACTAAGGCAGGTTTCAGATGTGTCTCTTCACCCACATTCGCCTGGCTCACAGCTTCTCTGACTACACCAAGAGGCTACAGTGCGTTCAGGCCAGGCTACAGGCCCTCTCCATCTTAGGTGAGGAATCTCAACATGAGACCAAATCCAATTGTATGATGTTTCAGTACTATACAATCTGGCTAGAACTTATGTTTCTAACTTTTAAACCAAATTGCACTTTATCATTGAAGATATTGAAATAAGTGGAATTTTTTAAACAACAAATTATTGGTTCAATTATTATTAATATACACAGTTTCTAACCAAATAACCTCTAGAGTAGAACCTTCATGAGAAGACACAGGTGGACACCTCTACAAAGGACATAATCAAAATTACCATTTTTAGTAATTAGAAACTCTCCAGTAAGGAGACTCCTCTTTTGAGGATATTTGCAACTTTTACAGAGGTTCTACGGTATACCCCTAGTTGTAACTGTGCAATGGGATTTTTTAAAGCAATCTCCACTTCAGACTATTTCCTTTGAAAGCTTCCTACCCAAAGCTTACACATATTTTCCATTCTATTTTGAATAAACAGATTCTACAAACTCGAGTACTTTTTATGATGTGGGACCCCAGAATGTGGAAATAAGCATTTTCATCATCTAGTTTTTATGGAAAAATCTATTTTTACACTTCCAACTAGTAATGTTGACCTACTACTGAGATTTTCTATATCTCCCTATATAAAAGGCAGTGTGGTGTTTGTGGAGATGGATGGTGCTTAGTATTGCATCTATATTTCCGTGAGACCTTCATTCTTATGTGTGGCAAGCTCCATGTGCAGCAATATCCCTCTATACTCAACTTTTGGGTCACTAGACCCACAGTTTAGCCATTTTTTTTTTCTTTTCAAAATTTTTAAACCGTATAATTAAAAGACAACCATACACACAGGCAACCACTTAATAATGGTCACTTTATTTTAATTCCCTAAATTGACCTATTTCCTTACATTAATGCTGAATATCAAAAGAAGTCATTTGATAATAGGTTCTTGTCATTAGCATACCTCTATGTATAATTTAAATTGAGACATCCCCTAGGCAAAGCTTTATTAATTATATATTTAAAAGGTATAAGAGTATTTTAGAACATCTTAATCAAATAATATAACACTAAATATATTTACTTGAAAAAATGTCTCTAATACCTTATTATTTGAAAGTGAAATTTGAAAATCAGAATTGTCTTAAAATATCGTTATTTCCATCAAAGGAATAAAGCTCTGTGTATTCTGAATCAATTGAAACATGTAGATACGCTACCACCTTCGGTAAAATAGCCTAAAAAATAAAAAGAATGCAAAATTGCAAACACAAAATTGGTAGTAAAACTGGCAGCCAGCAGGGAATATCTGCGAACCTTGAATGAGTCTTGCAAGCCTTTCCTTCTAAAAATATAACTAGCAGTTGTTTTTGAGAATGTTGATTTGTTTGTTTCTCATGAGACAGGATGCTGGTTTTCTTTTTTTTCTTCCATTTCCAGTTTTCACATACTCTTCTGAAGTATAGATTTTTTGTTTTTAACTTGTTATTAAAACCATTTCTGGCTTTAAAATTATTTGGAATTTTTTTAGCCTAGGTGAAACTAGATATAGAGCGCTTCTAAAAGGGCAAGCTAACACGAATGATCACGGCAAAAGTTGATTCCATTTTGTAACAATTTATAATAGTCTTCTATATAATGTAAAAGTTAAAATTTCTTATTTGAAAAATAAGAATAATTTGAAATATATATATATATATTAAAAATAAAGAAAGCATATCCTGTCCACAAGCACATGTGCTTTTTAGATGGCAGAGCACCATCTAGTGGAGCAAAAATAAACTAAACGTTTATTTAACTTGCTCCATGATATTTGGCCAACCCAATTTCTTGATCAATCAAGAAAAGCCATCCACGAACACATTTCACACTGTTGGCGCTCGTCAGCGTGGAGTAGGCTGTACCACTGCAACCAAAAAGGTTTCTGGTCCCAGAGGCTTCTTGAGAAACCAAGAAATGGGTATTTAACTTGTGTAAATACGCTTAACACATGAGAAAACAATAGAAAAAATAAGTGGATCAGGTGTTGATATTAAAAATAAAGAAAGCCTATCCTGACCACGAGCATTTTAATGCTAACACCTGACCCACTTATTTTTCTTTTGTTTTCTCATATATATCATCTATTATTAAGAATGATAATTCTCTAAGTAAATAGCATTTGTTAAAACTCCGGGCAAACATCTTCTCAGACAGAATCCAGGGCATATTTTACTGTATATCTTGTGTAACCACTGTGTGGGTGGGTGCAGTGTACTGTAATTCCATCCAGGACAATGCCAACCTGCTGTTGTACGCCGGGCTCATTGAGGAGCTGGTGGATGTCCTGGAGCTGCCCCTCAACAATCTCATTGTGAGTTGTCACAGTGAGTGGTTGCTGCGGGGTTGCAGTGGTTTGTGGCAGGACATCAAGGCAGCCTCTCTTCGCACCTTGACATCCATCATCCATCTGGATCGAAATCCCAAGTAAGCGCCTACACTTTGATAGAAAAAAAGAATTGAGTAACTATTTCTATTTTCTGATAAGGCAGCAGCACACCAGACATTTTGGACAAATACTGGTTAGCAGGACTGGTAGCAAACCATTAGTCAACTTGATCTGTAATACCTTCTTTCTCACAATACCTTGCTTTTTTTTGCCAAGGAATTTGGGAAATGTATTATATTCTCTAGTATTATTATTGGAATATATTTTATGTTGCTTGAATTTTTGGAATAAATATTGATTCTCTGGCAGCAGCATTTATATTGTGTCTTGTGCAGGCTGGGATTCAGGCTGAGTGCAATCATTGATGCTACTGGAGCTGCCTTCTACCATGGCTTTCTCCCAGTCCTAGTCAGGAGTTGTATCCTTTCACTGACCAGTAAGTCATTTCCTCCTTCTGACGCACCTGGAGAAATAACTTGTTTTGCAGCTCCAGACTCCTTGGTCAAACCTTTTGCGCTTCCATTCGCTACTGCACTCTTCTCCTTCCTCTACCACCTGGCAAGTTATGAGAGCGGTGAGTGAGTGCATCCGATGGAACTGGCGGGAGTGACTGTTGCTGTGGCAGGCGGAGAGGCCCTGGTAGCCTGCGGAATGATGGAGGCCCTGCTGAAAATCATCGTCTGGCACGGCATGGAGCCAGAGAACATCACGGTGAGACTGGTGATCTCGTTGTCAGGTGACTGGCTGACACCTGGGCTGCTGCAGTTTGTGACAAGAGCGGTGAGGGTGATTGATCTCATCACCAACCTAGACATGCAGGCTTTCCAGTCCCATTCGGGTCTGAACTGCTTCATTTCAAGATTGGAGGTAGGCTCGTTGTTGTCCTCCCATTACTGCCTGGTGCTGACTCATGTGCTGAGCAGTTTGAAATCAATGTGTGCCGCAAAGACCAGCCCTATGTCATCAGAGTGGGCAACAACAGAACTCGCTCCACTTCGGAGAGCAACTTCCCAGTAGCCATGGAGATTGATGGCTCATTCACCCAGTCCATGTAAGCCCTTACATTCCTTGGCACAGGTCAAGTTTAACATAGTTGTCTTCTGCAGCAGCGACTCCACTGACTCCAGTCATCATGATGATGAGGGCACACATGAAGCTGCAGAACCAAGGAAAGGTGAGATGAGGAAAGATGCAGAAACATCTTAATAGAAGTAATGGGGATTTTAAATCTGGGTTGGCATTCTATTGGAATAAATGAGGGAATGGTTGAATTTCATTGTTTTCACTCGCACACCAGTTTGTGATTGGTCCTTAAATTGGTATATTGCAAAAGCTATATATAATATGATGCACTAGCGCGCCATCTGTTATCAAAATTCGAAACTATTTTAAATGCGTAAGATTCTTTTTGAAATTAAACAATTTCTACTGCCTTTACTGAAATGGGAAAAATTATGGGAGGGCCTGGCCCATCAATGGTGAACCCTCCCAGCGATTTCGCCAGTTTAATCTACCATACCACTGATGAACCAGGCCCTCCCATTAATTTTTCCATTGCAGTAAAGGCATTAGAAATTGTTTAATTTCAAAAAGAATCTTACGCGTTAAAAAAAAAGCTATATATATATATATATTTTTTTTTTAAGGAATAAATGGATAATTTTATATATAAAACATTCAAATGTTTAATATATTTTTCAATTGACTTTTTTGAAACCTAAGCAAAATTGAGAGAACTAGAGTAAATGTATTTATTAATTGTCTTGTTTTCAGGTGTGCAGTGTTTCCCTCAGAGGGCGGCCCTCCTCAAGTCTATGCTGAACTTCCTCAAGAAAGCCATCCAAGACCCGGCATTCTCTGATAACATCAGACATTGTTAGTAAATATTTCTATTTAGTTTAGAGGAGCTATAAATGTTGTGTAACCTGTTGCAGTGATGGATGGCTCCCTGCCTAAGTCTCTGAAGCACATCATCAGCAATGCTGAATATTATGGCCCTTCTCTCTTTCTGCTTGGTGAGTAGTGCCACTTCCCACGCCACAGTTAGTTACATGGAGGGGTTGTGCAGCCATGGATGTGGTGACTGTCTATGTTTTCCAAGAGCCATCGCTGCTCTCCTGCCTCCAGGACAACGGATTAACTGATGTAATGCTGCATGCCATCTTGGAGAAAGAGGTCCCAGCCACAAGAGAAGTTCTCGCTGGACTTCCAAATGTCTTTAGTGCACTCTGTCTCAATGCTAGAGGGCTTCAGGCCTTCACAGAGCTTGCTCCTTTCCAGAAGGTATTCAGGGTCTTAATTTCTCCGGAGTACTTGGGTGCCATGCGGAGACGGCGCACTTCAGACCCCATGGGAGACACAGCTAGCAACTTGGGCAACGCCATGGATGAACTGATGAGGCACCAGCCTAGTCTCCGAGCAGATGCCATGGGAGCCATCATAAAGCTCCTGGAAGAGCTGGCCACAATGGGGCGGGACCCCAAGTACGTCTGCTCCCGGCCCCCTGCCACTGCCTCCAAACAAGATCCGCCCTCCAATTCACCGGGGTCTGGTGGCAACAATGTGCCCAATGATGGGAATTCTTCTGATGATGAGGATGATGATGAAGATGAGGCTGGGGTCCATCCTGTTCAGGGAGCTGACATCAAGACTGATGCAGACAAAGCCCTTCTTGATGCTTCAGGCTCCGAGGCCAAAACCCCCATTCCACTGGTGGACTACATTCTCAATGTGGTAGGTAGAAGTGATTGAGCGCCAGATTAAGCAGGTAACCTGGTTGTTGTTGTCGTTGAAGATGCGATTTGTTGATGCCATCCTGAGCAACAACTCCACAGACGACCACTGCCGGGAATTTGTGCGTCAAAAAGGACTCATTGCGCTGATGAATCTGCTGGGCCTCCCCAACCTGCCCATTGACTTCCCTGTCACCCCGACCTGCCAGGCTGTGGCTAGCGTGTGCAAGTCCATCCTGGTGAGCCCATAACATTTCAATTGCCTCTTTAAATTGATTATAAGCAACCGTAGTTGTCAAATTTGAATGTACATATAAATTCTACCTAGAAGTTTTAAAAGTACCTAAAAATTGTGCAACAAAAAAGGAAATTCTGAGAATTGAACTCCCTCCTATCGTTTGTTTCCCATCTCAATCAACCAGATCCCATACATTCGGATGTACCACTGATGTAGGAAGCCACTAAAATACCTTTATAAAATTTTGGTGTATTTTGAGGCACAAATATTTGAACATACCTAATAGAAAGCAATCCCTTTGAAATTCATTAATCATGACATCAAGACTTACTCCCCTGATATTTTGACTGCTTATCTTCTTCTAGGAGAAGGTCTCTAGAAAGCCAGCCACTCGTGTGTAGAGAGAGTAGAGGGCAACAAGGGTCAGTTTTCATTTTTAAGTTTTTTGCTATTAGCAACTCTGGTAAGAGTACACCTCTCCACACTTAGCTTTCAACTAGGTTTCCTTTGCATAGAAGTTCTACTGTATTAGAATTAGGCCTTTTTAAATAGAAGTAATTGTAATGAACTCTTTTTGCATTTAAAAAAAAAAGTTTCTTATTATTTTATTTGGTATAGAAATTTAAATCAGTTTTTTTACATATTAACTTTGGCTAAGGCTTTGAACTGAAGGTATGATTTTGGAATATTACTTCTTCTATTTATACTGTTTTAATGCTTCAATGGCTTCTAATTCAATCCCACCAGTGAGTACAAGTAACTGGCTCTGGTTCACTTGTAAGTGCAAAAGTCTAACTGCTTTTTCACATGTGTAGACATGTGGTGCACTTAGCAGTCGTCAACAACTCACCATGGCCTGTACCGCGTGTACTAGGGATAATAAAAAAAATGTCTTCATTGAATTCCCAGCTCTCCAGAAAGTCTTGGCTATTGTTGTAGATGACTGAGTTAATGAAATTCAGTATATGGTCTCGACTAATTGCAGAATTATGAAAACAATACATTGTACCATTACTGATATATGTAGTATTACCTAAGTGAAATAGAAGATGACTTTATCCTACTTAGATAGCAATCTGAACTGGCAACATCATTGAAACTAACATAAACAGAAACCCTATGGGAAACCATAAAATAAGAAAACACATAGCTGTCCAAAGAATTTCAAAATGATGGATACCCACTATGAATCTTCCAGCAAACTACAGACAAATCCCATTCAGTTACAAAATAGCAAGAACTTTAGTACAAAATATCTCAGCATGTTCTCTGCCACCCAGACATTCATCTCTATGTAAATCCTGCACTTTGGTGAGACTGAAAAATCCTTGAATTAACAGCTCAAAGCAGCCTTGTAGTTGATCATGCAATCAGTCAAGGCTATATATTGAATTTCTATAACTCGTCTGCAACAATATCAAAGATACCTTTTCTGGAGAGAGCTGGGTATCCAATGAAGACAAAAACAGTATAAATAGAATAATTGATATATCAAAATCATGCCTAAAGTTCAAAGCCACACACTAAATAAAGAAAAAAATAAAAGATAAAAAGATCAGGTGTTGAAATCAATATTAAAAATGGCATATCCTGACCAAGAGCACATGTGCTTTACAGAAGGCAGAGCGCCATCTGGTGGAACAGAAATCAACTAAACATTGATTTAGCCTGTTCCCTGATATTTGGCCAACCCAATTTCTTGATAAATCAAGAAAAGCCATCCACGAATGCGTTTCGCGCTTTTGGCGCTTGTCAGCGTGGAGTAGGCTGAACCACTGCGACCAAAAAAGATTTTTGGTCCCAGTGGCTTCCTGAAAAACCAAGAAATGGGTATTTAAGGCCAAACTTGCGTAAATATGCTTAGCACATGATAAAACGAAAGAAAAAATAAAAGATAAAAAGATCAGGTGTTGGAATCAATATTAAAAATGGCATATCCTCTTCCTTCTGTAAAGCACAGGTGCTCCTGGTCAGGATATGCCATTTTTAATATATATATATATATATATTAAAAATAAAGAAGGCATCCCCTGACCCACTTATCTTTTATTTTTTTTCTATTGTTTTTCATATATATATATATATATATATATATATATATATATATATTTTGACGGGAGAGGCGCCCTATGCTTCTATATATATGAAAAAATAGTACAAATGTAATATTGTACTGGGATAAGGTGCATAAATTAAGAAAAAGGCTTCTCCTGAAAGTTGCACGATAAGGAGAAGCCTTTTTCTTAATATATATATATATATATATGTATAAATTCTTCCCAGCAAAATTCCATCAACACTGAATATGTTAAAAAAAAAAAAAAAAGACAAATTTCCATACCACATAAAATATCAGTAGAGACAATTAAAAAAAAAAAAGTAAAATAGTTCATTATCACCTCTTTTCCTATCCTAGTACACATGGTACAGGCCATGGTGGGTAAAGTTGGCGAGTGCTTTTACTGTAAGTACATCACATGTCTATGAAAATGGCCTAATTCCAAAATTCATTAGTGGATAGAAAGTGACCTGCTCCTAGAAGATGGCAGTTGCCATGTCAAAATAGCGGAAGATATTAATTTTAATCCAAGATTTCACTATCCAGCCCTCCATAAGCTGGTTGTTTGAACTGAATGCTTGTTAAAGATCTGAAAATTTATAATGGATATAAGAGACCCAACATTTTGATAAAAAAAAATGAGGAAGCAAATAGGCTGGAAAGCAAAGTTTTAATTCTCAACCTGTGGTTTAAATCACAAAGTTATTGATGCTATCAAAGGTTGAATATGAGGTCACTGATCCACATCAAAGATGATAAACTTTCCGATTTTTTTGTCCAGAACCTGGCGCATGAGCCTTTGGTCTTGAGGTTCGGTCTCCTTCAACTGAAAGAGGCCCTAGATGGACTGGAGCCGTTGCACCAACCCTTGGGCGAGCCTGGAGGCTCTGTACTTCTTGAGGAGCTGGTGAATGCCCCCAGTGCTCCAGGAGAGGCTACTGCCAGTGCACAGGCTACACCTCTGCTGCATGCCATGGCATCAGCCCACTCCTACATTGTCATGTTTGTCCATGTTTGCCGCAGTGGCCAAAGTGAGATTCGAACCATCTCTACCAGCCAGTGGGGGTCAGAGCTGGGGTTGTCGGTGCTGAAGCAGCTCAGCCACCTGTACACGTCCCTGGTGTGGGAGAGCACCATCCTGCTGGCCCTGTGCAGTGAGAACACCCTGCCAGCTGGCTGCCAGTTTGGACGGCACCAGCTGGAGAAACTAGTGAACCACAGCGGAGGAGACACCTCCTTAGTGTCTGCCATAGACGACTGCAGCACGGAGTCTGCCATTGGCGACTTTGAAGTTACCACAGCTATGCAAGCACTGAGCACCAATGGCAATGCTATGGAGGTGGATGAGCCCAATGGTGGCAGTGACAAACCTAAATCTGCACAGATTCAATCTCAAATTAAGCAAATCAAGCCACTTCTATCTGGGGCCTCAAGATTGGGCAGAGCCTTGGCAGAGCTCTTCGGTCTGTTGGTGAAGCTGTGTGTGGGGTCCCCCATCCGTCAACGGCGCGGCCAACAGATCCCCCCAGCTCCCCCAGTCCCCACTCCAGCAGCCAGGGAGGTTGCCAGTGCCCTCACCCAACTCCTGGCGGCTGGCCTCTCCTGGGAGCCCCCACCCACCTCCCCCCTGCCCAAGTTCCGCCTCACCTTCTATGTCTGCTCTGTGGGGTTCACCTCCCCCATGCTGTTTGATGACCGCAAGTTCCCCTATTACCTGATGCTGCATAACTTCATCACCACTGGGGGCCAGCAGGCCTTCTTTGAGTAAGTTGGGAATAACTTGCTAGGTGGAGACTGCCATACTGACGAGATGTTTGCAGCACCTTCCAGTGGGCCCTCACTATTGGAGGAAAGGTGGCAATTGACCAAGGCCTTGAGCACCCAGATTTGCCAGGTAATATATGCATAGTAATAGTGGGGTTATAGGTTTCTCTTGTGGGCTTCAAAACTATTGTTCAGGTGGCACAGTTGAGGTGACAAGAGCACACATTGGGACTGTGCTGGAAAATATAATTGATTTCATGGGAATTCCTTGGAGGAATCAGTCAGTGAACTTTCAAGGGGAAGGATATTGCAACAGCCAATATGGACTGATGAGGCTTAAATTTTGGAACTTCTCTCATATTTCTATATCTTTGCAGGGGTATTTTATTTATGCTCTGATACATATCATTAGTTGTATATTTAATGGGTGCGTTTCTCAGATGGAACTGGAGAGTTCCTCGATGCCTGGCTGGGGCTGCTGGAGAAGATGGTCAACCCCAAGACCATCCTGGAATCTCCCCACACCTTCCCGCAGAAAAATTCCCAAACTTCTAATGACCCAATCCATTATTTGATCAATACCCATAAGGTAATATTGACCTTTTTCTCACTATAAAAAAGCATTTGCTTACATTTGCTCTTAGCTGGCGTTTGATGCCATCATGCACCTTTGGGATCGGAAGCCTCTGAAGATCTACGGCGACCGCATGTCTGAGACCATGTTGGCCATCCTGTGCCACATTCTGAAGGGAGAGGCGCTCATTCACGTATGTACTGGCCGGTCCACCCCCACGTCACAATGACATGTGTGCCACTGCAGGAAAAGCTCTTCAAGGAAAAGGAAGGAGGAGGGGAGAGCAGCAAGGCTCGGGGCTCTGCCAAGAAGTTGACTGAGACCACCCCAGCTCCTGCAGCCAACAGCGAGAGTGAAGTGAATGCCGCCCATCTCCAGCAGCTGATGGACATGGGATTCTGCCGGGACATGGCCACTGAAGCCCTCCGCCAGACCTCCTCCCTAGAGCAAGCCACAGACTACCTGCTCAACTACTCGAGCCAGCTGAGCCGCTCCACCCTCCCCAACTGGTCTGAGGAGGATCAAATGATGAGAGCCATAGCCATGTCTCTTGGAGAGAATGTCTTGACCTCAGTGAGTACACCATGCTTCTCTTCTAGGACATGCAGGTTTTTGATTAAAAAATTTGTTTGAAAATGACTTGGATGATTATAATAAGATAGTAGATCTGCTTATCAATGCTGCAATATAGCTTGACAATTTAAGACAAGGAAACCAATTTCATTAGAACCTCTCTGTAAAGGACAACACCTTACAGTTACAGAGCCTAATTGTTCTTTAGGGAGAGGTGTCCTCTTAATGGAGAGCATCTAAATAGTAAAAATGGTATTTTTGGTGATGAAAGCCGTTTTTTGTAGAGAAGTGGTATCTAGCGAGAATGTCCTCTCTCATGAAGTTCTATTGTATATAACATTTCTTATCCAGTTTTCTTCAATATGTTGAAGTGTGAAATATTTGTTGAATAGATTTAAAAAAAAAAAACATATATTGTAAAAATGGCATCTTACCAAATTTCTGATTGGGTCATGTACACCAAACTGCTGCTATATGCTCACTAATACTTACATATGTCAAGTATTTAGCAAAACATGACAGAGAGAAGGTCAGACTGGCACAGTAGTATTTCAAAGTAACGTGTGAGGACCTCTAAGTGACCTCTTGTGTTGATGCAGGGAGAAGAGGCTACATCCTCCAGCGGAGGGGCGGAAAAGAAGTCCCCTCCCGCCCAGGAGAAGTTTGCCTTCAACACCAAGCCCATTCCTCCCCAGGAAATTGACACTTTCACCCAGAACATCCTGTCGGGATGTCTGAGACTACTGGACACGCTTCCTGAATGTGTTTACCGCACGTGTGACCTGTTGGTGGTGGTTGCTTCCCGCAATGGGACAGAGTGGCGTGACAAGATGCTTGTCAGCCTGTTGGATGAGATTGAGGAGACTGTGGTGAGCCTCTTCCGATCCTACACCCTGCACACCGTGGAACCAGAGCAGTGGTTGGAGCTTCCTGAAGCCAGCAAAGCTGCAGTTCGCATTCATCTCTTCACTCTCCTGTTTGAGGAAATGAGACTTGCCTGTGCCACCCTTGTAGAAGCCAGAGGACTGATGCAGCCATTGGTCCGGCTCCTTGATTCTCTGGCCAACTGCCTCCTCCAGGTCTCCAATCCTACACAGCCCAAGTATGTTAATTTAGCTTTAGCCTTTCCCATTTTGTTCAACATTTTGGTGGTGTCCAGATGGCTGGCCTCTGTCATTTTGCTTATTGATCTTTATGAGAAAGCCTCGGTGGCTACCAAGCGCCGTGTACCACTGCTCCAAGTGCCCAAGCGGCAGTGGAAGTGGTTTGATGACCGCAGCAGCAGGTGGAACAGCTACACTACGGCCAACAACAAGGCCATTGACGATGCCTACAAGGCTGGGGAGCAGAGTGTGAGATTCACTGCTGGCAGGAGGAGATATACAGCCCAGTTCAGCACCATGATTCAGGTGAATGAGGAGACAGGCAACTGGAGGCCCATCATGCTGGTGGTGGAGAATGATGAAAAGAAGGAGGACAACAGAGTGAAGGAGAAGGTGATGGAGATGGACGAGAGTTCCCAGGATGCTGCCTCCACCAGCCGTGCTTCTGCTCCACCAGAAATGCACACCATTGAGGGCCTCACTTCTGATCAAGTTCAAGAACTTGTACAGTAAGTTTTCTTATTACTTATGCCATTTCTCATTTTCTAATATGTTTGTGTAAAATAGTGTCTGCGTCACCCTCATCTCCATCCCTGTGGACAACCTGGCCCTGAATGCAGCGATGAGACTGTGTCTCAGATTGACTTGTGTCCACGAAAATGCAATTCTTTTTGCAGAGTTAGGAGGCATCAAGCATCTGTTGTGCCTCACCCAGGCTTCTTCCTTCTGGGGATTTGCCTCTCTGGCCACCCTCCTGATCCGACATGTTCTGGAAGAGCCCCCCACACTGCGTCATGCCATGGAAAAAGTGGTTCGGTCTTCCACCGCCGGCTCTTCCACCCCACTTAGTTCTAAAGAACTTCACTATGTGCTCCGAGTGTTGGCTCCTGCAGCTTGCAGGAATCCTGACATCTTCTTGGAGGTGGCCAAGAATACTTTGCGGATATCATTGCTCCCACTTTCCAAGCGAGGTAAGTGGTTTAGTGTTCCCTGTTACCTAACCAGTCCTAACCGGTGGTGTTTAGAAGAAGAGGAGAGATATGCCAACACCAACTCAATCCAAATGCTGAAATCTCTTCCAGCAAAGTCAACCCAAAACCCAGTTTTTGAAGGGCCGCTGAGAGGAGTCATCTATGATTTGTTAAATGCTCTCACAATTAAGACCCCTCTAGTTGCAGAAGAAACTCCAGGTAAGTGATTTCATTATTTTCTTAAAATCCCGTCTCTACATTGCTTGCCCACCAGCTCCTGCTCCTACCACTTCCTCTGCAGACCAGGCCCTGCCCATTTCTGACCGGGACAGCCTTCAAGAGACCAACTCCAATGACATCCTGCCCCAAGATGATGATGTCGTAGATGTGGGGGTAAGTTTCCAAGCAAACAGACTGGCCATGACAATCACCACAATGTGGGTCCAGGTGCCTCACTTGAATGGTTCTTCTGAGGCTTCCACTAGCAAGGATGGCAATAAGGGCAACAAGGATGGAGCGAAAGATGCCAAGAATGAGGAAGCCAAAAAGAATGCTCCACTTATTCCTAAATCTGCCATTTGTCGACTATTGGCAGAACTTGTTCGCTCCTATGCTGGTGCAGCCAAGCTGATTGCTGAGCATATGTTCCTAGCTGGGCAGTCAGAGTTGGTTCCAGAAGACTGCACCGCCATGTCATTCATCCTGGACAATCTTCTCTCCAACTGGGAGAGCACCACCCCGGCCCTGACCCGAGTGCTGGTGGCGGCCCTGGCCTCCAGCAACCACAGCCCTGAGACCCAAGCCGCTCTGGTCAATGAGATCAAGCTGGCTCTCCACCGTGCCCTGAGCCTGCCAGAGAGCAGTGAGAAGCACAGCAGAGTGCAGGCCTTGGCCGGGCTGTTGAGTACCACCATTGAGTCATGTCCACCCCTCATTGGCTCTGCCTCTTCCTTCCAGCGCGGCAACAACTCAGGGGGAATGAACAGCATTGTGCGGCTTCTTCTACGCAGGGGCTTGGTAGGGGACCTTGCTCGCGTGCCACACCACCTTGATCTAGCCAGCCCCCATATGGCCGCCACAGTCAACGCAGCGCTCAAGCCCCTTGAGACCCTCTCCAAGATTGTCAACATCCCCCCAGCCAACCAGATGGGGCCTCGCTCGGCTGGGCAGAGGAAGGCCTCCACCAGTGGAGGAGCTTCTTCCGGCCAGCGTGCAGATCTTATGGAGGAGGACACCCAGCACGACAGTGGGGAGAACACTGACAGTGAAGGTAACACTGCCGCAGCCTTGGTGCCACTGCTTGCTTAACACTGGTGATGATGGCACAGCTCCAAATGCTCCCAACTCCAACAATGATCTGGTTCTGATGTCTTCCCAAAACAGAGAAATAGTGAGTATTGTCTCAAATACTGTCTTTGCTGTCAATTTTAGCCTCTTTGTTGGTTTTGCATCAATTTACCTTTATTGACCCTGCCTTAATGGGTTCACATCTATTGTTTCAATCCCAAAAGGGTAAAGGGAGATATCTTTCAAATCTACAATAAATCATTTTTTATCCTTGATAAGGCACAATTTGGATTATAGATTATAAACACAAGGTAATGAGACCAAATAAATAGTGTGTTACGGTGAAGGAAATAAATCAGGTGTCTAATACTACGGATGTTGACAGGCCGCTTATTTGTCTCTGGAAATCAAACTCCTTCAAGCATATATCTAATATTAGACGTATGACCCGGCTTCGCCCAAGATTCCCCCGATTGCAATTTCCTTCATACTGAAAGTACATCAATAATAAATATTAGAAGTGCCATAGAATAGCAATACAGAAGTAACACATAAACTACAGGAAAAAAGTGTGTGTGATGGCAAAAATTGCATTATATTAGTGTTTAGGTATTTGATTTAATTAATATAGTTGATATAATAATAAAATTGTAAAAAAAAAATGCATCGGCCGGGAATCGAACCCAGGCCGCCCGCGTGGCAGGTGAGCATTCTACCACTGAACCACTGATGCTTATAAAAAATGGCCATATTTGGGTATTCATTCCATTCCGAATTACTCCACGTAAAAAAAAAGTTCTTCAAATAAAAAAAAGAAATAGCCAAAAATACTAATTAAAATGTAGCCGAAAATTTTCCTCAGGTTTATAAAAAGCGACATGCAAAATTTGGTGTCAATTGGTTCAGTAGTTTTTGAGTTTATCGCGAAACAGACATTGACTTTTATATATATAGAGATAAAGTGGTGGAATGGGAATCTTGAAAAAGAAAAAATATTGATTAAATTAGAAACCAGAGTTATCGCGATAAAAGAACCTTTAAATTTGCAAGAAACAAATTTATAATGAACGGCATTTAACAAGTTTTACCGCAAATGTTTCTTTTTACACAAAATGAAAAATCTTAATTTTAATTATTTTAAGGAGAAATAACTCCCTATCCTTAGGGGTGAAGTATGAAAGGAACTGTAAAAATTGTATTATATAGTGCTATCAAAAGTTGGAGAATATTCATTGAATCAAACAACCCCTTTGGAAACACTTTTTTTTAATCTTTGAGATCATCCAACAACAATTAAATGATTGATAATATTAACAGATACTTTTACAAAGTAATAAGACCAAATCAAAATAAATTTATAGTCTATATATATAAAAATGAATGTATGTCTGTTTGTTTGTCCTTTATGCCTGACCAAACCACTCATTGGAACGCCATGAAACTTTGAGAAGTTATTTAGTATAGTACTGGGAAGGTTTCTAGCAAATAAAATGTTTGAAATAACTTTTCGCTTTAAAATAATCAAGATAAATATTCTAAATTTATCTGTTATAATTCAACAATCTGCTCTAAATATTATCATGATGATATGATGATTTTGTAATGTAGAAAATTAGGAAAGACAAAATTCAGGATGACACGGCAATTTATTTGAGACAAGAATAATGATACAATTCCAAGGCAAGATACTATTCCTTTAACTTCCACTTACCGAGGGAACCAATTAATAATAATTTTATTCAACTTATCGAGTATTTTTCAAGGGACCGGGAAAAAATGTTCACTTTATCGAGAGATTTGTTATACAAACCTTTACTCGGGTAAAACCCGGGCAAAGCAAGGTACGTCCATACAAGAATAATGATACAATTCCAAGGCAAGATACTATTCCTTTAACTTCCAATTACCGAGGGAACTAATTAATATTGATTTTATTCAACTTATCGAGTATTTTTCAAGGGACCGGGAAAAAATGTTCACTTTATCGAGAGATTCGTTAGACAAACCTTTACTCGGGTAAAACCCGGGCGAAGCCGGGCGGGTCCGCTAGTGTGTGATATTTCAGTAACAGCATTGTTACCATCTTCAGTAAAAGTCTAAAATATATATATAAAAAAAGAAAGAATAAAAAATATCAACTTTACAGGACTTTGTGCAGGACAGAAAGTTTGTTTACACTTAGTGGGGAATAAATACTCAATAATTTTGTTTAAAACAATCATCAGGCCAGTTCTTACTTATGTTTTGGAAATTTGGTATAAATTTATTAAAATGCAAAAAAAAAAAAAAACTAAATTCTATTCAATATCAAATTATTCTCTGGAGGATTACAAAACTACTGTCACAGACTATATTGGATCAAATATGATTTGACTCAACTTTTAATGGATGAATTAAATCTCATGCTCTAAGTATAATCAGATCCTTTTCAAGTGCAAAAATAGATGAATTATTTTTAAAAACAAATGTTTCATTTTAAAGCTTTTTCCCATTTGGAATTCTATCATTATTCTGTTCAAAATTTTACAATTCATACTTTATAACAAACCGCGGAAGTGTTTTTGGCAACAATTGGAGCTATTGAAGACGAGCTGTTACTGTGGCAAGGAAACCCAGAGACACCTACTGTTGGAATGCCCACGTTAGACAACAGTTAATAATGATGTGTATGAATTTGTGAATACCAGAGAGAATTGTTGTAAAGATATGTATGACTATTTCTAACCTGAAAGGATCAGGTTCCTAATATATCTTATCGTTTCTTTATTATTATTATTATTTTTTTTTTGCATAATGATCTTAATAAATGTTTCTATTTAAAAATTGTAAATTGCCACAATTATCCCTAGCGAGGATATTGCGTTTTGGGTGTAGAAATAAAGAAATATCTTTCCTATTAAAAACTAATTTTATGGGAGTACATGGAAGTGTTCACATAGTCCAACCAAATGTATGTTCCTCCCAACATATATAGGGTGTGCAGTCCGAGGCTGTGGAGGTCCAGCTAGAGTCCATCATGGACCAGCTCCTGGACGGGCAGTTCCCCAGTGGAAGGTCCGCAGAGGAGGAGCTGCAGGCCCTGATTACTGTGGAGGGAGGGGCAGGAGGAGCAGCCGCCCGCAACTCGGAGCCTAGCCTAGTGATCAACCTGGACACAGAGGCAGATCACCGGGACTCAGAAAGCCACGCAGCGGCTGATGACCGTCATGAGAGCACTGATTCGGATTCGGATGAATCTGAAGAAGCAGAAGAAGATGAAGCTGCTCAAGAAGATGATGAGCGAGAGGATGAAGGTGATGATGAAGCTGAGGAGGAAGAGGAAGAAGAGGAGGAGGATGATGAGGTAGGTTTGCTGTCTATCCTGGCCTAGGCTATAAAAATTTGCTAGACAGATTCCTTGTATGAAAAGCCTGAACACATAACTGAATCATTTCTTGCCTTATTTTAAGAATTGTATTTTACAATAATATAACAAGTAATGACTATATTTATTGGTCTCTCTGGAGATTGTGGGTTTTGTCAGGTCTGCTCTCCCACTGGTTGGGTTTTGTCAGGTCTGCTCTCCCACTGGTTGGGTTTTGTTAGATCTCCTAATTACAAAGTGATTAAATTCTTGTCAAATGTTTGACAGGGGTCCCACTATGAATTTGCTGACGGATTCCAAGACATTGGAGAAGCTCTGTTTGGAATGCAAGACCAAGAGGACTATGTATATTTCCGTATTTCTGATTCTTTCCCAATGCGAGGTAAGAACTTCTCCCCTTCCTTCTCTGGGAGAACATCTCTGAACTGCTTGTTTGTTTGAAGGAGCTGATGGCATCCGGACAATCCAGATCCCTGCACTGGCTGATGAGGCCAACAGTGATGAGAACAGCCCGCCCTCTGTTATTCCCCCTGCTCCAGGCTTCCTCACATCTTCTCATCCATTGCTCTTACGGCGTGGCTGTGGAGAAGGGGCAGGAACAGGTGCAGGACACTCCCGAGGACTGCATCGCTCAGCTCGGCAGAGATGCTATCGTCAATCCCACTTTGGAAACCATTCTTGGCACATTTACGCTACGTCTGCTGGTGCTGGCAACAATGCTACTGGTGCCAATGCTGGTGCAGGCACCACCGCTAATAATGTGCCTGGAGGAGCCAGTACCACCACTCGCCACCCCAACACTCCGGCCATTCTGCAAAGGTAAGTTTCCTCTTGCACAGCAGAAATTTGTCCTCACCCCACATTTCCAGATTGCTTGGCCCCAGCTCTGCCCAGGATCTGCTACAATTTTCATCCTTCAGTTCCCAGAATTCTGAACCCAGGATTCTTTTTGCCAACATTGCTACTGAGGATGACCTCCTAGACTTTCAGGTAATTAACCCTTTAAGTCAATTAAAAAAATGTAGCAATACCTTTCTTGACATCAACTGGTTCTTTATACCAAATATTAATTCCTTGGAAAAGTTTCTATTTTAAGTCACATGTCTTTATCAAGTGTAAAACTTGGTGAACATGCATATATAGCCATGAATTTATGGTTTTTTGTCAACCTTTGTTTGCTATTTGATATCAAGTTTTGTGCTGACCGATTCCTGAAGTACAATTGAACACTTTGCCCCCGAAAGATGCAAATTCATGTCCATACCTACCGGGCATCAAGCTGTGAATTTGCCTCCTCAAATTCTAAAAGTAAATAAAGTTGACTCTTGATAATTTGAAACTCTTAAATTTTCATCTCGATAATTTGAAATGTTTTCCCGGTCCCTTGAAAATACTCAATAAGTTGAATAAAATCAATATTAATTGGTCCCCTCGGTAGTTTGAAGTTGAAGTAATAGTATCTTACCCCAAATGAACATTTGTGAATCGCTGTACAAATGTTTATAATAATAAATCACGAATTTTGATCAAACCTTTGAGAAAGGGCAAGACCCGAAAGCTCCCATAAATGTATTACTTTAAAAACTTGTACTCGCTTGTTCGGCGGTACATATACTAAAATTGGAACTTAAAAAACTTGCTATTCCTGTATCAACATTGTATGTGTATTCTGAAACTGCCAACATTTTTTACTTGATTTTTTTCCCTCCCTTGGTTGTTTAAACTCTTGTCATTTTGAACTCTTGATAAATTGAAAATTTTCACTGGTCCCCTGAGTTTCAAATTATCGCGAGTCGACTGTATATAAAATAACTGGCAGACGACATGAATCACTAGGACCTAATTATCAGTAGGTCAGCTGGCCCAATGCTCCCCCTATCTTTCTTCCTTACTTGTTCAATTTTCTTTGTTAATGTGCTTTTTATCACTTTCCTATTAGTTTTTTTGGAGATGAAACCTGTGTACCACTCAGCCTTATTTAAAATCTGAAAGTTGATGATATAATTGATGTCAAGTGTGTGAAGACTGCTCCATACTAAGATTGGCAGTATCTTTGGATTATAGGGGGGTCGGTGGAAGGCTGGTTAAACCGTTTGGTTTTCGACCACTACGACCCGGGTTCGATTCCCCGCATTGGACACTTTTTTCTGTTAAAAAAAAAAAAAATGCTCCAATGGCCCCCAATTCTTGCAAAAGTCCAACCCCACCAGCGAGTGCAAGTAACCAAACGGGGCTCTGGCACATTTGTAAGTGCAAAGTCGAACTGCTTTTCACATGTGTAGACATGTGGTGCGCTTACAGTAAAAGCAGTCGCTAACTACCCACCATGATTATCATGGCCTGTACCACGTGTACTAGGGATTAAAAAAAAAAAAAAGGTAAAATAAATCAGTGCCTTGTCACACGAGCCACAAACCAATAGGCTTATAAATTGTCAGAAATGACTGCTACAGTTCTATTTTTAGAATGGAAGCCATGTTAGGTGTATGACTCAATCAGGGCTTGCGGATAATTCTACTTGCTGCCTGTTGTACTACCATTTTTGCTTTTGTAATTTTCCCTTTTTTAAAGGCAATTTTACCGATCGCTAGCTTATCAACATATGTTACATTTCCAATCAGATTCTTCTGATTAATCATCAATTGATTTAGATGTTTATTTCTTTGATGGAAATAATGATGGCAATTGTGGAAGCAAGTATGTAACAGAAGATGATAGAGAACCACCAAACATCACTCCACCAATGAAATGATATCAAGTAAACCATTTTGAATATCTTTTTTGTAAACAAATAATTGAAGAAACAAATAAATATGCTCAACAAGAAATCCCCAAAAAATCCTCCCTCATCTTGGTACCAAGTTACTATAAACTAGTTCTATGCATTTCTGGGTCACATTTTGAACATGGGAATGATTTCTATTTCCAGAATTTTCAATTATTGATATCGAGATTGGATTGATATATATATAACACCCCATTCTTAATAAAAATGTTTCTATGTTGCACCTTTATTCTCCAACGGTAACATCCTTAAGGATTGCAACAAAAGTCAATTAATTTCTAAAAAGTAGAAATGATGAAAGAAGTTAGAAAGGAATTAGAGATCTTGTTTAGTTTCTACCTATGAAGAAGCTCAAAAGAATTTGTGTGAGCTCACTCGAAGAAAGGCACAAGCTTCATGTACCAGATATTGATCCTAAAAATGATTGAAAACCCAGGACCATTGTAGGATCTGTACCATAAGACCAGACTTCCTTCTCTTGGCAACTGCTTCAAAAATCTGGTTGCAGGCATACAAATAAAACTTCCATATTGCTGCTTATTTTTCAGTAATATTTGTTACTGTTAATTGAACAACTTGGTCTTGTATTTAAAGGAATTATGTCTAAAAAGGCATGAGTACAAGATGTATGCACTCCTCTTTACACACACATATTGGGGATATGGTGTTCAAAGTATCAGAAATAATATAAGTGCGATATTACCACACATACTGTATATTGTTTTGAAAATGAGCAATCCATTAATAAATCTTTAATTAAAAAGTCATATATTGGATCAAATTGGTAAAATAAATGATATTTTGATCCAATATAGGCCTTTTTAATTAAAAATACTGTATATTATTTGGGCACAACTGACATTTGGGGGAATTGTCCAGGATCAAAACAGCCTTTTGGCGGATGGGAATAGTTCTTGCATCCTCTCCAGCATTCCTTCAGCCCTCGTGAGATGGACTGAAGAGTCGAGGATCTTGGATGGAGACAGTGTCCATGATTGTGTCACCAGCATTAAGCCATCGCTGATAGAAGTACTGGAGAAGTTCCGCAATGAGGAGTGGGAGGAGCGCAGGGAGAAGCGCAAAAAAGCCCAGCAGCAGGAGGAAGCCTCTCAGCCTGCTGAGGCTGACAAGCCAGAAGTTGGGGAAACCCCTCCTGCTGCCACATCTGGCGCTCAGGCTTCCTCACTCTTTGAAGAAATGGGAACCCAAGCTTCACTGATCCCTGTGATCAGTCCAATGGAGATTTCGGACTGGGTGGCCCACGACAGCCCCCAGCCCCCTGACACCGTGGAATCCCCCCAGCCCCCGCCAACAGGAGGTAGTTGAAACATCAATCTTACATGTGTTGAAACTAATCCCATACTCCATGTGTGCAGCCGCAAACACAGAACAACTTGCCGCTTCCATTGTGGCTCAAGTCCTGGGACCTGCTATGGCCTTGACCTCGCAACCTCCGCAGCAGGAAGCTACTTCTGAAGTCTCCCAAGGTAAATGCCTATCTTGCTACAACAAGCTACTATCTCAATGTAGTAGCCAACATCAATGCAGGGGGGACAAGTTGTATCTTGATTCAGTAATTAACCAACCATCGCTAAAACTTTAGTCCATGGAGCTCAAAAGATTTTTTTTACTGCTGCTCATTGTGTGTGGTCCAATTTGTTTGGAAAGTGGCTATGTAATAATAAGTGGGTGTTTTTCTCCAGAGCTTGCCTCCTTGGAAGAACAGCAGCCTCCCACTGTGTAAGTTGACTTGTAGTTGTTGTAGCTGCAGTCAGGACTGAGTGTTATTGCAGACTGAGTCCCAGCTCCACCATGGACAGTGAACCGGCTCAGGTGGCCACACCAGAGGACCCGCCATCAGGTGCTGTGACTTGGGAGAGCACAGAGCCTGTGCAATCTTCATCTTCAGATTACTCCAGCGTGCTGGGGGATGTGGACCTTCCTGAGGGCGTTGACCCATCTTTCTTGGCTGCCCTCCCTGAGAACATCCGCCAAGAAGTGATTGCTGAGCAGTTCCGCCTGCAGAGGATCAGGACGCGAGCCTCCAACCCTGTGGCTGAGTCTGCTGCAGTGGCAGCCCCTGGCAGCAGCAGCAGCAGCAGCACTGCAGCCTTCACAGAGGTGAACCCAGAGTTCCTCGCAGCCCTTCCTCCCAACATCCAGGAGGAAGTTCTGGCTCAGCAGCGGGCTGAGCAGCAGCGTCTTGCTGCCCAGAACTCCAACCCTGACACCCCTGTGGATCCTGCTGGCTTCATCCAAACCTTACCAGCCGGACTGAGACAACAAGTGAGCAGCACTCATGCTTTGGTAGCCAACATGATATACTAGCAACAGCCAGAAGTTGGGAAAAATTAATGGGAAATAATATTGAAAGAAGAGCTAACATTGCATTGACCTAATAGATCCTTGATGCTAGAGTTGTATAAAGGTGCTATCAGATGTGGTGTATACAAGTGTTATCAGATGGTGATTTTGTTTCTTATCCCCTTGTGTCCTGGGTCCACTCCACTGTACCAGCTGTGCTTAGGTGGGATCCTCCAGTTCTTGTTCATTTTTGTTTTGGCTACTGTCTCTATTTCTTTAAAAGTAAGTTTATTTTTCTATGGCAAGGGTTCTTTTGTGCCTTTTTTCACTAGCGCATCAGCAGCTTCATTGCCTTCAATGCCAACGTGTGAGGGTATCCATTGAAGGTGAATTTTTGAGGTTTTTGGAGATAACCAATTATGTTATTTATTTATTTATTTATAATATATCTTGATAATTAGTATTTCTGATGGATTTTAAGGCTTCATAGATGGCTATAAGTTCTGATATGAAGATTGAGCAAAAATCTGGGTTTCATCTGTTTATTTTCTCAATGCCATTTGTGGTTTTGATGAGACAGCCACTGCCAGTGTGTCCCAGCTCGTCTCTGCTACCATTGGTATAGATAGTTATAGCATTTTTTTAGGAATGTTATTAATTATTTCTAAAGATATAATTGTTTTAAGTATTCTGGATTTTGGTATTGTTTGTTGATGGGTTCATTTAAAGTGACATTAAAATAACATTTTGTAGTGGTTTGCATGGAGAAATTTTTTCTGCCAAATATTTTTTTTCCCACTTTATATTTTAAAAATCCATTTCTTTTGGCCAGGTGGAGAGGGCCTTCTTTTTTGAGTCTTATATTGGTTTCCCAATTAAGTATGTAATTGGAAGTTCTGTGTTTGTTTCCATAACTTTTGATTTTGTTTATATATTTTGGCAGATTGTAGCTTCTTCTATCCTTTAAGGGCATAATGTCTGCCTCGTAAAGTACAATATCATTAGGGCAGGTATTTCGAAGACCTGTAATAATTCTAGCTGCATTTAGTTGTATCCTTTCCAGTGATTTTAGATTTGTTTCAGATGCTGTACCATAGATTTGATATCCATATTCCAGGATAGGTCTAATTAGAGATGTGTAAGTTAATTTTAGTGTGGTTGCATCGGCTCCCCACTTTCTTCCTGAAATATATTTCAGGATTTTTAGTCGGTCTCTTCCTTTTCTGATAACTTCTTCAATGTTTACTGGAGTTAATTTCTGGATCCAGGGTGTAGCCAAGATATTTAGGATGTTTATTATAGTGTAATTGTTGTTCTTTCAGAATAATTTTTGGTCTTATTTTGTATAGTTTCTTATCAGTAGTAAAAAGACAGGTTTCAGATTTTTGGGGGTTAAATTCTAATTTATGTTCATTAGCAAATTTTTCTAGGTGGAGAAGAGTCTTGTTCAAATCCCTTTCAGCTTTTTTGCAGTTAGTGTTGCTGCTCCATAGAATAATGTCATCAGCGAAAAGTCCGATATTGGTTTTATGTGAAATTTTTTCTTCTATGCCTGCAATAAATAGGGTGAAGAGAGCTGGGCTAAGGACTGATCCTTGTGGTAATCCTTTGTGCAATTTGAAGGTTTTAGATAGAGTTCCATTATATTTGACCCTGATGTATCTATTTTTAAGGAAATCATTTATCCATGTGATAGCTTTTCCATCAATTTTGAAATGCTTGTATAATTTTGTAATTAACTTGTTTTTCCATACTTTATCAAAAGCTTGTGTAAGGTCTAAAAAAGCAGCTATGGTGTGGTTAGTTGTTTTTCTGTTTTGTGCATCTTTTACCTTTTGGGTGAAAAATAAGAGTTTGTTTATTGTCCCATGTCCTTTCCTAAATCCATATTTTTCCATTTTTTAAATTTTCCATTGCAGTAAGGGCAGTAGAAATTGTTTAATATCAAAAAGAATCGTACGCCTTTAAAATAGTTTTGAATTTTGATAACAGATGGCGCGCTAGTGCATCATATTATAAATCCATATTGTTCTTCTGGTAAGAGATTTCTTGTGTCAAGGTGGTAGGTGAGTCGTCTGAGTAAATTTTTTCCATTAATTTGCAGCAAATACTTGTGAGGGAGATAGGTCAGTAGTTTTTTGGGTCATAAGCAGATTTGTCAAGTTTTTTAATAGGAATTATTGTTGCGGTTTTCCAGTCTTCCAGTTTTCCAGGAGTTATTGAAAATATCAAGAAGTCTTTCTTTGCCATTTTTGCCCAAGTTTGATATCATTTGGCCATGGATTCCATCTGGCCCAGGAGTCTTGTTTAGATCAGTGTTTTCTAATGCATAATCTAGCTCTTTCATATTGATTTTTTCATGGAAAATATTATGAGTGCTGGTGACATTTTTACAGTCATGAATAATATTTCGGGCCTTTTTTTCAACTTTCTTATCTTTTATTTCAAATTTGATTTTACTACTTATTTGATATGAATTACCTTGTGGCTGGGCTCTGTCAATTTGTTTTGCCAAATGCCAAAGTTTTGTATTTGGGTTTCTTGGGTTCAAGTTTTCACAAGTTTGTTTTCATTTTTCCCTTTTCATATTTACGTATAATCTTTTTATTTTTGCATTCACAATGTTCAGTTCAGTTCTACAATTTGTTTGGTTTTGGGTGCACTTTTTTTGTAGTTCATTTCTTTTAGTTATAAGTGTTTGAATATCTTTTGCCTGGTGTGTATAATTTGGAATCCATTTCTTAATATTACCTCTTGGTATTGAAACTTTGGCTGCTTTAATAATGGTGTTTTTGAAAGATATCCAATTTTGTTCCAGATCTTTTATTCTAGTGGGTGCTATCAGATAGTAATGTACAAGTGTTATCAGATAGTAATGTGCTATATACTGGTGCTATCACATCGTGATGGGTTTGTACAAGTGTTATCAGATAGTAATGTACAAGTGTTATCAGATATAATGTGCTATATACTGGTGCTATCACATCGTGATGGGTTTGTACAGGTGCTATCAGATAGTTATGTACAAGTGTTATCAGATAGTAATGTGCTATATACTGGTGCTATCACATCGTGATGGGTTTGTACAGGTGCTATCAGATAGTTATGTACAAGTGTTATCAGATAGTAATGTGCTATATACTGGTGCTATCACATCGTGATGGGTTTGTACAGGTGCTATCAGATAGTTATGTACAAGTGTTATCAGATAGTAATGTGCTATATACTGGTGCTATCACATCGTGATGGGTTTGTACAAGTGGTATCAGATAGTAATGTGCTATATACTGGTGCTATCACATCGTGATGGGTTTGTACAGGTGCTATCAGATAGTTATGTACAAGTGTTATCAGATAGTAATGTGCTATATACTGTTGCTATCACATCGTGATGGGTTTGTACAAGTGGTATCAGATAGTAATGTGCTATATACTGGTGCTATCACATCGTGATGGGTTTGTACAAGTGGTATCAGATAGTAATGTGCTATATACTGGTGCTATCAAATCATGATGGGCTTGTACAGGTGCTATCAGATAGTAATGTGTTGTTGTTGTTGTTTCTTATCCCCTTGTGTAAAGATTACACGAATTCCATGAGATCTCATGGAATGGGGTATAGGGGTGCAGCTTTCGTTGATCATGGCATCATGATCCAGGCACACTTTGATGAAAGTCTGACTTTGCCTGTAGTTTGAGGCCGTTCCTAACATGGAAGTAGACGCCTTTGCTGCCGACTCTAACATGAGTACAGACGCAGCTCCTCCGTATCCCTGGAGTGGGACCCTTGCTGAGGTCTATCAACTGGGTCAGTTGAAGTCAGGATTTTTAAAGAGGTCTACTCCTCTTCTAACAATGCTGCTGTTGGTCCGCGACTGCTTATTCGTCAGAGTTATTCTGCTTGTTTCGCAGCTGGCCTTCATATCTGAAGGTCGTTCCCCTATCCGCCACCTGGGGACGCGCCCTATAGCAGTCAGCTCTGCCAAGGGAGATAGTAATGTGCTATATACTGGTGCTATCACATCGTGATGGGTTTGTACAGGTGCTATCAGATAGTAATGTGCTATATACTGGTGCTATCACATCGTGATGGGTTTGTACAAGTGTTATCAGATAGTAATGTACAAGTGTTATCAGATAGTAATGTGCCATATACTGGTGCTATCACATCGTGATGGGTTTGTACAAGTGTTATCAGATAGTAATGTGCTATATACTGGTGCTATCACATTGTGATGGGTTTGTACAGGTGCTATCAGATAGTAATGTACAAGTGTTTTCAGATAGTAATGTGCCATATACTGTTGCTATCACATCGTGATGGGTTTGTACAGGTGCTATCACATTGTGATGGGTTTGTACAGGTGCTATCAGATAGTAATGTACAAGTGTTATCAGATAGTAATGTGCCATATACTGTTGCTATCACATTGTGATGGGTTTGTACAGGTGCTATCAGATAGTAATGTGCTATATACTGGTGCTATCACATTGTGATGGGTTTGTACAGGTGCTATCAGATAGTAATGTACAAGTGTTATCAGATATTAATGTGCCATATACTGGTGCTATCACATCGTGATGGGTTTGTACAAGTGTTATCAGATAGTAATGTGCTATATACTGGTGCTATCACATTGTGATGGGTTTGTACAAGTGCTATCAGATAGTAATGTACAAGTGTTATCAGATAGTAATGTGCCATATACTGTTGCTATCACATCGTGATGGGTTTGTACAGGTGCTATCAGATAGTAATGTACAAGTGGTATCAGATATTAATGTGCCATATACTGGTGCTATCACATCGTGATGGGTTTGTACAAGTGTTATCAGATAGTAATGTGCTATATACTGTTGCTATCACATTGTGATGGGTTTGTACAAGTGTTATCAGATAGTAATGTGCTATATACTGGTGCTATCACATCGTGATGGGTTTGTACAAGTGTTATCAGATAGTAATGTGCTATATACTGTTGCTATCACATCGTGATGGGTTTGTACAAGTGTTATCAGATAGTAATGTGCTATATACTGGTGCTATCACATCGTGATGGGTTTGTACAGGTGCTATCAGATAGTAATGTGCTATATACTGGTGCTATCACATCGTGATGGGTTTGTACAGGTGCTATCAGATAGTAATGTACAAGTGGTATCAGATAGTAATGTGCTATATACTGTTGCTATCACATCGTGATGGGTTTGTACAAGTGTTATCAGATAGTAATGTGCCATATACTGTTGCTATCACATCGTGATAGGTTTGTACAAGTGTTATCAGATAGTAATGTGCTATATACTGGTGCTATCACATCGTGATGGGTTTGTACAGGTGCTATCAGATAGTAATGTACAAGTGTTATCAGATAATGTGCCAATATACTGTTGCTATCACATCGTGATGGGTTTGTACAGGTGCTATCAGATAGTAATGTACAGGTGCTATCAGATAGTAATGTGCCATATACTGTTGCTATCACATCGTGATGGGTTTGTACAGGTGCTATCAGATAGTAATGTACAAGTGTTATCAGATAATGTGCCAATATACTGTTGCTATCACATCGTGATGGGTTTGTACAGGTGCTATCAGACATTGACGATAGCCTCATCGCCCTCCTCCCCCAAGAGTTGGCAACTGAGGCCCAAAGCTTGCGCAGAGAAATGGAAGCCAGGCACAGGCAGATGCAAGAAAGGTTCTTGAGCTCTCAGGCAGGTACTGCACTCTCCAGAATCTTGCGATCTGCCGGGCGACTGGGAGGCAGGTACACATTTCACACAGTTCCTCACCGTGGCCAGTGGACCTGGAACAGCCTTTCTTCCAGGAGTAGTAATGCAAATGCCGGCACAAACCTACCGGCCACGCAGCTTTCCAATTTGCTGATGAAGAGAGGCCGTCAACTTCTAGACCATGAAGGTTTGTCATGTCTTTTGGTCCTCCTCTTTGTTGATGAACCAAAGCTGAACACTGCACGGCTGCACCGTGTGCTGAGAAACCTGTGCTACCACACCCCAACCCGTCAGTGGGTTATATGTGTAAGTAACTTTAGAATTTTAACTCTAGGTTGTATGGAAGCTAAAGTGGCTTGTTCAGTCCCTGCTCTCAATTTTGGAGAGAACCAAAGAAAGTCGCATGTTGGAGAATGGGCAGCCTCCTGGAGATATTCATAAGGGCAAAAAGAATTCTCCCAAGACTCCTGACACCATCCACAGGTTTGAGAGCTCATCCCCTGTTTTGGAGCTGCGTAAGGACTGGTGGTGGTGTAGGTTGGAAAAGGGCACCACGACGCCTTCCTGGCTCTCCATCGGCCTAGATGCGGCCCTCGGCTGCCGCACCAGTGTCTTTCAGATTCATCGACAGGGAAGCTCCAAGCGGCACCCTCCTCTCACCTACCCTATGGTCACCATCCACCCTCAAGCTTCTCCCATTGTGTTTAGGTAAAATTTTTCTAAAGAATTTTGTCATTTAAAATGAAGAACACTGGCAATTTGCCAAGACCTTCAACTGAGGATTTTGTTGTTGTTGTTGTTTCTTATTCCCTTGTGTAAAGATTACACGAATTCCATGAGTTCATGCTCCTCGAGCTGTTTTATGATGAGCAGCGGCCTCTCCCCTATAGGGCGCGTCCCCAGGTGGCGGATAGGGGAACAACCTTCAGATATGAAGGCCAGCTGCGAAACAAGCAGAATAACTCTGATGAATAAGCAGTCGCGGACCAACAGCAGCATTGTGTTAGGAGTAGACCTCTTTAAAAATCCTGACTTCAACTGACCCAGTTGATAGACCTCAGCAAGGGTCCCACTCCAGGGATACGGAGGAGCTGTGTCTGTACTCATGTTAGAGTTGGCAGCAAAGGCGTCTGCTTCCATGTTAGGAACGGCCTCAAACTTCAGGCAAAGTCAGACTTTCACCAAAGTGTGCCTGGATCATGGTGCCATGATCAACGAAAGCTGCACCCCTACACCCCATTCCATGAGAGAGGATTTTAATGATAGTTGTTATATACCTTCCATCTTGTCCCGGACAATCATGTGTCTTACATGCCACTGTTGTTACTGTAATTCTGTTGTATTTGTTGCAGGCATGTGTTAGACACATTGATCTTATTTGCCAAGAACTTCCCTGTACATTTCCTCCCTGACAAGCTGATAGAAGAGAAGTACGGCAAGGATGCAGTCATGGATTCCAAACAGACTCTTAAACCTGTAGTACCCACCACCCCTAAAAGTGACCTTAAGTCAGCGGCAGGCAGCAGTAGTGGTGCCCAGTGTTCCACCAATGTTGGAGCGAGCACCAGCACCACCAGACAGGTGGACACAGACTTCTGGGATGTCCTTGTGAAGTTGGACTGCCTGAGCACAAGCCGGAAGGGCAAAGGAGCCTACAAGAGTCATAACCCTGTGCTCTCCACCAGCACTGGCAGTCTGTATGGGGAGACCACAGAAGAGGAACTGAAGTTGAATGGCTTTGAGCAGTCCCCCATGGCCCAACTGATGAGCATGCTATCTCATCCCGTGGTGCACTGCAGCTCTCAGCTGACAGACCGACTTCTGCGGCTGCTGGCCCTCATCTCTGTGGCCCTGCCAGACCAGGAGACCCGAGGAGAAGCGCCTGCCTCGGAAGAGCCTGCTGCAGAGAAGACTGCAGGTGAGTTTTTCTCTTTGATAACGAGGATTGGAGATTAATAATAACTTAAATTAGTTTATTTTCTACCTATATAATAAATAAAATATTTCAGATATTTTTTTGCACTTTCTTAAAGCTTGGCTTATTTTTTTTTTTTCCAGCATCTGCTCTTCAAAATTTGTTAAACAAATGAATGCCTTATGTTGGTGGTGTCTAGAACTAGCCAAACTTGTGCCAACCATTTGTTCCCCCAGAAAATAACTTTCAGCAATTATTGTTCAATAGGACTACAATAGCTTTTTAAAAAGCTAATGTTAAGATTGTGAAGGGTTTGTCCAAAGATAGCAACAATAAAATGTATCCATTAAGAATAAACTATACATTTATTTATTTTCTCCGCAATGTTTTCTTGAATTTTGCTATCTTTTTTTTTTCAACATTCCAAGTTTCTCTAAAATAACAGATTCTATTATAAATAATTATAAAAGTTGAGAATTTTTAAATATTAAAAAATTGTATGTGTGGAATGTATGGAACAAAAATTATTTGAAGTTAGTGGTTGTGGAGCAAATACCATGTGATGTTAACAGTTGTACCCGCTCGGGATGAAAAAGAAGAAAATAAGATCATCAAGCAGCACCTCCGGCTGGCTGTTGAGGTGAGACTGAGAGACTCCAGTAGTTGATGTAGTTGGTGACACTGTGGTGACACAGGTTCTCACATCCAAGACCTGCTCTGAGGAAGGTCTGGAGGATGCCACCTCGCTCCTGCTCCGCCTCTCCAGGGGCTGTGGCTCCACCAGGCAGAGTGTCCTGCAGCTGCTGCTGGAGGGTGCCCGGGAGCTTGGCAACACTGTCTGCCAGCACATCCGTGTGCTGATTGGAGAGCTCCATGTGCTGAATGCCAAGCTGGCTAATGATAGGCCCGGCAATTCATCGATTGTCCTTATTGGACCTTCTCCTGCAGATGACGATAGCGATGAGGCGGCAGGAAGGAGGGGTACTAAGGGCACAATTGCCGACCGTTTCACCTCTTCTACTGTGGTGATTACTGCCCCCAGTACCAGGGGAGTCAAAGGCAGTGAGTTGCAACTCCCCTCAATGGCCACCCTCACCTCCAAGACCTCTTCCCAAGCTTTCTTCCTCAGGATACTCAAGGTCATCATACAACTGAGAGACTCTTCCAAGTCCCGCAAGCCATCTGCCAGGTTGTCTAGCCATCCACCCGTGGTGGCAGCAGCTGTGGCTGCAGTTGTTGGTCCAGATGTCTCGACTCCAATGGACATTGACTCAGGTGAGAGCATTCCTCCCCCTCTGTACTTCTCTGACTGATGGTGGTTAACTGATGCAGGATCTGGCACTGCAGACCTGCTCTTCAAAGAAGTCCTCACACCTCTAAGTTCTGAACTTGATTTAGATACCCTCTGGGAGACCCTGAGTGAATGTCTGGTGGAACTTGCAGAAACTCCCGACCACCATGCAGTGCTGGTTCTGCAGCCTGCAGTAGAGGCTTTCTTCCTGGTGCATGCAGCTCCGAGCGAGCAGCACCGCACCAGACACCGCAGCAGCCAAGAGAACCAACTTTCTCACATTGAGGAACATGACAGTGGCAGCTTGCTGTCTATCCTCCCCCCTCTCAACTCGGACACCCACAAGTTCCTCAAGTTTGCCGAGAAACACAAGACTGTTCTCAACCAGATCTTGAGGCAGTCAACCACCCCTCTTGTGGATGGGCCATTTGCTGTCCTGGTAGACCACACTAGAGTCCTTGACTTTGATGTAAAGAGACGGTACTTCCGACAAGAACTTGAGCGGATGGATGAGGGAGCCAGAAGAGAAGACCTTGCTGTCCATGTTCGGAGGGAACACATCTTTGAGGATTCCTTCCGCGAACTCCACAGAAGAGTTTCTGAGGATTGGAAGAACAGATTCTACATAGTGTTTGAAGGTGAAGAAGGCCAGGATGCTGGAGGGCTGCTGAGGGAATGGTACACCATTATTTCTCGAGAGATCTTCAATCCTATGTATGCCTTGTTCACCATCTCCCCTGGGGACAGGGTCACCTACATGATCAACCCTTCTTCTCACTGCAACTCCAACCACCTGAGCTACTTCAAGTTTGTGGGGAGAGTTATCGCCAAGGCCATCTACGACAACAAGCTCCTTGAGTGTTACTTCACTCGCTCCTTCTACAAGCACATTCTGGGCAAACCTGTCAAGTACACAGACATGGAGAGCGAGGATTACTCGTTCTATCAAGGTCTGGTGTTCCTCCTAGACCATGGGGTGCGGGAGCTGGGCTACGAGCTCACCTTCAGTGTGGAGATGCAAGAGTTTGGAGTGACAGAGATCAGAGATCTCATCCCCAATGGCCGCAATGAGCTGGTCACAGAGGAGAACAAGCATGAATATGTCAAGCTGGTGTGTCAGGAAAAGATGACTGGAGCCATTCGAAAGCAGCTAAATGCATTCCTTGAAGGTTTCTATGAGATAATTCCCAAGAGGCTGATCTCCATCTTTAATGAACAGGAGCTGGAACTGCTCATCTCTGGACTGCCCAACATTGACATTGATGACCTCAAGGCCAACTCTGAGTACCACAAGTACCAGCAGAATTCTCTACAGGTAGGTAGGATCCAGGCCGTCTCACTTGGCTCTCTAACACCCTGGCGGTACAGATTCAATGGTTCTGGAGGGCTCTGCGGTCCTTTGACCAGGCAGACCGCGCCAAGTTTCTGCAGTTTGTTACTGGAACCTCCAAAGTTCCTCTTCAAGGATTTTCTGCCCTGGAAGGCATGAATGGAATCCAGAAGTTCCAAATTCATCGGGATGACCGCTCAACCGATAGACTGCCCTCTGCGCATACATGGTGAGTTCTGTCTGGTGGCTGTTGTTATTGTTGTGCCACAACGTGCCGCTGTGCAGCTTCAACCAATTGGACCTGCCAGCCTACGAGACGTACGACAAGCTGAGGTCTATGTTGCTGAAAGCAATCCACGAATGCTCAGAAGGGTTTGGTTTTGCCTAACTCCCCGTATCATCCATCCCTGTATATTGCATTGTTTGGGTGTTAGAACAAAGACGGTATTTTTTATGCTGCTGCAGTAACATCCACCCTCCCCCTCCCTCCCTGTAGTTGTGTTCACCTTTCAGTTTTAGCTTTCTATTTGAATTATTAAAAAAAAAAAATGATTAATAAAATTATTTTTTAAGGGAGCCTTTTTATTGGTCTATTTTGCTCACACTGCTGTGTCTGTCTGAACACTATCAATTAACTTGTGATGTATTTAGCACATTTATAAAATGTCATCACCAGGCAATCTGCTCAGGGCGAGTAAGTACATAGTTGTGTTACTTTAGGGAATTACTGGGGTTCCCTTGGTAACTTGGTTGATGTATTTCCTCTACAAAACTTTCCAAACAATTTGAATACCATCATTTATTGCCGACATTTTCCACAGCAGGCCTTCTGCAAAGATGTGACCTCCTATTTTGATTTTTATCATTGCAACAGAAAGTTTTTAATTATCATGCATGCATGAAAAATAGCATTTAAAATTTTAATTTTCAAACAAAAACATGATGAATCTCACCATTTAATAAATTTTCATTATTTTAAAACAGTCATCTAATCCCCTCTCTAATTTAGCACTTTGTTTTCAATGACTAATTGCCTTTCAAAATACCAATTCAACATTTGTAAATGTTGTAAATGTTGAAATAGTGTCGTTGACACAACCTGAAAGTAATGAATAGCAACATTTGATCTAAAAGGCTGGGGATCCAACAAAATATTTCAAATTTTCTTCTTTGCCACATTCCACCAGAAATGTTCTCTGTGTGTCTGAGCTCTGTGGAAACTCTCCCCACGCTGAGATGTGGAATAAAAGATTAGGACTTTGAGAGAATTTTGCAGTTTGACTTTTAAACTACAAGTGTGCCCAAGTCCATTTTGGTTACTTGCTCTCACCGGTGGGGGTGGAATTTCGCAAGAATCAAAGTCCATTTTTAAGCAAATTTTTTTTCTTCAGGAAAAAAAGTATCTAATGTGGGATTTGATCTCAGGTCGTTGCTGTCAGAAATTGACACCACTCATGCTGATCTTTGAAGAGGAAGTTATTTCCTTTTCAATCAAAAATAATTGTATTGAGCACAATATTGGAGGGCTCACCATACCATTTGTTTATTAAATATCAAACTTTGTATTTAGAGACGAAATACAAGGGTCATTCAATAAATAATTTAAAAATAAATCTGAAAAGATGCTTGACGTTTTACTTTAAAAATTAAATTGCTCCAATCAATAGTTGAAAATATATTTTTTTGGGAAGTACAACGAGAAAAAATGTGAAGACGAAGTTTCTTGAATTGTAAAATTGTTTCCCAAGCTTTTGGTCCTTCAACTGGTGTACAATGATTGTGGTGCAATATTGGTGTAATTTTACACCAGCTGAAGGACTGAAGCTTGGGAAATGATTTTACAATTCAAGACATTTTTTCTCGCGGTATATCTTCTGGACGACCATCTTTTTGTCTCAACATCTTTTGTTTTCCAATTGGCAGCTAATCAATGCACCAAAGTATGCCTGCATCAGCATGCAGATGAAATACACCAACAATGTACCAAGTCTCCAGCGAACACCAGCCATTTATTTTGTGAAGTAGATGAATCAAAGTTAGTGTTTGAAAGGTTTATAAATTTACGAAAACAATTTTCTTCTCTCTTATATATAATTTTAAAAAAATCTCAATATTTTAATAAAAATTGATCAATTTGTTTCAGGTAATTGGGATTAATTTCTTCTACATAGGTTGTTCCAAAAGTAATGCCTATTGGCCATAAAGTGAAAAGTGCTAAATTTTTTAATTCAAATTTGATACACATCTCAAATATCTGTGACTATAGAATATGGTATTATTTAAAGTATTCTCCAGCTGAGTCCATACTCCAGCCTTGAAACCATGCTGTAAATCTGCTTTGAAAATATACTGGAGGTTGTTTTCTCAACCGTGTCTTTATGGCCCGTTTTACTTCCTGTTGGTCTTCAAATCTTTGTTCCTTCATACCTTTTTCATTGGTAAGAATAAACAGAAGTCACATGGTGCCAAATTTGGGCATTATGGGGGTTGTGGAACCACTGCAGACCTGCATTGTTATGGTGTAACTTGATGGATTTTGAAGGAATCTCAGGGTTTTTTTTATAGCTTCCCTAAACTTTCATCTCAAGTTAGAATATAACAAAAACAGTGCAACCTATCAATCAGTATTACACCTCAAATGTCCCAAAAGACAGTTGGCATCACCTTTTTGGATGACCTTTGCACTTTGAAAATTTTTTTCTTCGGTGAGCTGGGATATGATGCCATTCTAATTAGTCATAAAGGTATGCCCATCTCAGTCACTATATGTAAGTGTCCTTTTGGGCCTCAAGAGATCCAGTAGCTCTTGGCTACACTGATAAGATTTTGAACAGATTTTTTTTCTAACCTAGATGTTCAATCATTGTTTCTGTAGCAGCTCCCAAATATTAATTCCATGTCGGCCACATAAATTGGTGAGCCGTATTTAAAATATAAACTTTAACGAACATTTGCAAGCAATCAAACAAGAATTTCAATTCGATCAAAAGTGAAAAATAAAAATTATTCATAATATCAAATAATAAATATTTAAGAAATACATATTAAATATTTATATTTAAAACAAAAAATATAACATATTTCGCAATTTTTAAAAACAACGAAAACGTACATCGTTTGGTATTTAATTCAAGGCAAATTTTCAACTTAAAACAAAATCGCTATCAAATATAATTTTAAGAAATTATTTATGTGGATTGTCGTTAATTAACCACCACATAAATTGGTGAGCCGAACAAAAGAACCAGCACAACGAATTGATAAAATGAAAAGTGAGGAAACTGAGAAAGTTGAGACCTATAAGGTAAATATTAAACTTCCACCTTTCTGGATTGAAAGACCTGATATATGGTTCCATCAAGTTGAGGCTCAGTTCTTGATAAATAATATAAAGACAGAAAATATGAAATTCAATTATTTAATCGCTCAATTGGAACCAAAGTATATCGAAAATCTCTGGGATATAATTACCTCTAAAGAAAGAAATAAATATTCAGAGGCAAAAGAGAGACTTCTTAGAATATTTAAAGATGGCGAATCGAAAACTGCTATCGGGAATTGAACTAGGTGATCTAAAGCCTAGCCAGCTGTTGCAGAAATTGAGATCATTAGCAACAGAGGACTTATCCGATAAATTTATAAAGAAGCTATGGCTCGACAAACTACCACAAGCAATTCAGCAAATTTTAATAAAAAATTAAAGAAAAAAAGAATCTCTGGGGAACAGAAAATAGAAAGTATGAAAATGGAACATCAAGGTGGATCTCGTGACCGAAGTTCACGTGATTATCGCTACATTTCTATTGCATTATATCCAACAGTTGATATAGTAAAACGAAAATTGCAATTATACCGCGAATGTTTCTTTTAAACAAAAATCAAAATCTATTTTAAAGAGAAATAACGATTATTTCTAACTTTAAGGATGAAGTATGATAGGATGAATTGTGAAGAGTAATGACAAACGGAAAAATAAAAGTGTCCAGGGGCGGGAATCGAACCCACAACCTTCTGCTTACCGGGCAGGTGCCATGTCCACTAGGCTACCCTGGACGTATTTTTCCGTTCGTATTCCCGCCCCTGGACACTTTTATTTTTCCCGTTTGTCATTACTCTTCACAATTCATCCTATCATACTTCATCCTTAAAGTTAGAAATAATCTTTATTTCTCTTTAAAATAGATTTTGATTTTTGTTTAAAAGAAACATTCGCGGTATAATTGCAATTTTCGTTTTACAATCATCAGCCGCGTTATATTGTATTTTAAAAAGTTAATATAGTACGCAACTCTCTGATAGTTATTCTTCGATCATGACAGATAAGGTCATCAACCTTGTCTTCAGGGTTAGTTGATGGGGTTTGTCATCCAAAGCAGTCTCGCCACTTCAAAATCTTTTATCCATCTTCTTACATTACTTACACCAAATGTGGCTTCTTTGTATACATTTGTCAGTCTCTGGTGAAGCTCAACATCCCTCCATTTCCAAAAATTCAATAACAGCTCTTTGTTTCTGTCTTGATTCCATAAGTTTACTTAAGGTACCTCAAAACAAAATGGATAATTATTATATAAGGCTTAACAACATATTTAAGTAAAATATGTCAAATATATATTATTCTATATACAGTTACGAGCATCATCAATTCTTTTTCATTTCTGTCACCGTTTGCTTTTTTTTTGGAATGGCGCTCTCCTATTGGTTGGCTACGATCACGCCACCTTTGCCCCCCCCACTCGCTTTTTCGTTTTTGTAACTATTGTGTTGGAGCGGGTCGCTCCTTAAATAAATGCATATATTAGTTAATAACTAAATGGAATCCTCTCTTTCTTTTACCCAGTAAGAGACGCCTACGGAAGCCAACAGTACATAGACAGATAAAGCACATAGGCTATAGTTATTAACCAATATATGCATTTATTTAAGGCGCCAATTTATAATTGTAACAAATAGTATTTGAATCAAAACATTCAATCGGGTAAAACACGGGCGTTGCCCGGGTCATTCGGCTAGTTAGAGTTAACAGCCATTACTTCCCTTGTAGATTTTCAAAGAATTATTTTTGCTCTCTGATAACAATTTCATCATTCATGACTTTGTTTTCTAATAATTCTTTGTATTTTCACTAACCAGAAGTTTAATAACTTGAATCTCAAATGATAAGAAACAATTTGGATTATAGATGAGAATCAACAAGAACAAATTATCAACTTGGCGCCCTTTATTGATGAACATCTTTTAAACATTATTTTTCTTTTAAAATATATTTAATTACATATTAGAAATTCAAAGAGGGAGGGCATGGCGCATCAGTGGTGTACCCTCCCAGCGTTTTGCCATTTTAATGGCATTAAAGTTGTGAAACCACTGGGAAGCTTCATAACTGATGAGCCATGCCCTCCCTCTTTGATTTGTAATCTTCGCAGGTTAAAGACTGATATTTTAAATTATATATATATATATTTAAAAAATAACGTAAAAAAAAAAAGTTTATTATTTTCATCCAAATTATTGAAATGTTTGTGATGTAGCATAATTGTTACCATTTCAACAATTTGGTCTTGTTCTTTTTTGATTATAATCATGATTTAAAAAAATTAGGATTAAAAATACATGGCTTGTTAATTTCATTATTTAAGATAAAATATGATAAACTGGTGGATAATAAAGGATGGAATAATAGATAAATGTAAATATTTTAAAAATTTCCCTTTCATGAAAAATTTGATTTAATTTTTAATAAAAGTAAAAAAAGAATGAAAAATAGAGAGAGAGACCAAACAATCTGAATTTTAAAAAATTGAAAATAAAAAGTAATTTTATTAGTAGTAAAATTATTCAAACTGAATGTTATCAATGATCCAGCATGTGAATGCCGCTTAGATGTTGAATCACCAGAGCATCTTCTTTTAACTTGCCCTCTGACTAATCAAATTGTATGTAGATACTTTGAAACATTACCAAATTCTCTTTGTGTATATACTCTATCTTATGAGAACTTTGTTAAGTTTAGAACTATTTGTACAATAATTTACAAAACACTACTAATCCAACGTGTAAATAAATAATCATATATATGTAAATAATACTAGCACAGCACAATAGTCCTTTGGACTTCGTGCTTTTGTAACAATAAATAAAAAATAAAAATAGACTCTAAAAAATATAAAAAAAAGAGTCTTCTTCTTCTTCTTTCTTATCTCCACTCAATCACACTAAGGTATCAAGCTTGTAAAGCTTGAGATAAAAAAAAAGAGTGAATTATTAAAAAAAAAAAAATGGATTTTTGATGTACAATTAAGTATTTCTTCTGGTCTCAAATCCTGTGTCAGGACTTCCTCCAAAACAAGCCCTGAGTTGTTACAAGAAACTTATTGCTTGTAAAAATGCGAAAGTTAAAAATGAATCTTTGGCTAAAGGCTTCATCTTTTGATTTTCTGAGTCCAATTATATATAGTTACTTTTAGAGTTTTTTCAAGAAATGGTTTCACAAAAGGAATTATCAATTTTAACAACCTCTGATCATTCTCAAAGACTTCCTTTGAAATCAACAAGAAATGGGATTTCTCGATACCTCGGTGATTGAGCCTTTGCATGGGGCAGGCCCAGGGAGGTGCAGGGGTAGTCTATAATCCAAACCTACAAAAACAGCACATGGATAAGCATGTTAAGAAACCTTTGTATACATTAAGAAATGTATACAATTTCCTAGTCCTCAAGTGTACCTAAATGGAAGATTTCCTTCTGTCACACAAATCTCCAGATGAAGTTTTACAGTTCAAGTTTCTCAAAGGAGGAATTTCTACTAGGCATCCAACAACAAGAAAATCTTTCGAGTCAATTTACACAAGAAGATAGGTTCAACAGAATTCTTGTTGTTTGTTTTATAATTTCGAAAATATGTTTCTATGATTTTTGAAAACTGTAGGTTTCTCCTATTGGAAATATTTTAATTACAAAAAACGTTATTCATTTGGAATAAAAAGTGAGATTGACGACGACATCTCTTCCTGGCGAGGAAATAAACATCCTCCTGGTAATAATGACATCCAGTACCTCTCAATAGCCTAATGCCATCCATTTAATAACTTTACATCAGCAAGGAAATTAATTTCATTTGCGAGAGAGAGACCATATATTTCGATTGAATTCCCTGAAGCAATTATAATGGGATACAAGATACTGTTGTCTAGCCAGGCATTTGGTAAATTAAAGGCGTTGTCAAATTTCCCGTCTGATTTGAGAATGTCGGTCGCGCCAGCATATAAACAAACATGTTTTATATAACGATCGTCTTTCAGAGACTATTTTAGTCTTTGATTAAGTCGGAGCATCCGTTGGTCTTTCCAGTCCACTTCTTGTCTCAAGGATGAAAAATTCGTTAAAAAAAAAAAGATTTTTGTGACACGACTGCTTAATGTTGACCTTGTTTCACATTAGCCATTAAGGACCTCTTTGGAAATTAGCGCATTTGATTGAAATCAATTCATTGGCCACAGTGTGAGGTTGAAAGGCTCAGTCTATTTCGAATCAGTTTCACCTTTAAAAGGAGCACTACCGATTTGCGGTCTATTTTATGAGATCGATGCAAGCCTCCATGTACTTAGTTGTTTCTCGATGTCTCTCTTGATTAGAGCTTCATCTCGTTCCAGCGATTGTTAGCACGGTCGGCAATGAGCTGGAAAGGCCTGGTAGTCGACTTTCGCTTCAGGTTGATGAAGTTAATCGGTAGCGGATCTTTTGGAGATCTGGTGCTAGCCGTTGATCTGTATACGGGAGAGGAAGTTGCTGCTAAGGTGGAGCAAATCACGGCGCGCCACATGCGACTATTGCACGAGCACAGCGTCTACCTCAACCTGCAGGGCGGTGTGGGTATTCCCAAGACTCGGTGGTTCGGCCTCGAAGGCGGGTTTCGCGTCCTGGTGATGGATCTCCTGGGGCCTAGTCTTGAGAATCTCTTCACCGCCTGCGCTCGCCATTTTACCCTGAAGACCATCTTGATGCTCGCTGAACAGATGCTCTCCCGTCTCGAATTCATTCACTCACGCGGATTTGTGCACCGAGACGTGAAGCCGGACAACTTCCTGATGGGACGCGGGGTAAACGAGCACAAGGTGTACGTCGTGGACTTCGGACTGAGCAAACGCTACCGGGAGGTGAGGACAGGAAAGCACATTCCTTTCCGCGACAAGAAACACCTGACGGGGACTGCTCGGTACGCGTCGGTCAACGCTCACCAAGGCTGCGAACAGAGCCGAAGGGACGACCTTGAGTCCCTGGCCTACATCCTGTTCTACTTTAACCGCGGCACGCTACCCTGGCAGGGCCTGAAGGCTGCCACCAAGAGGCAGAAGTATGACATGATCTCGGAACGAAAATTGACCACTTCCAGCCGGACGCTGGCCGCGGGGCTTCCGGAAGAATTTATCCTTTACCTCAACTACTGCCGTAATATCGAGTTTGACGAAGACCCGAACTACACTTACCTTCGGAACCTCTTCCTAGGCGTGTTCAAGCAGTTTGATCTGGAGTACGACTTCCTCTACGATTGGGCAGTTGACCAGAAGTCGCAAGCCACGGTGTCCGATTCTCCGCATCTGTTTACAGGCATTTCTCCCACGTCCAGCACTTCCTGACACCGCTGACAGCACCCAGCCTTTCTCCAATAAAATCTAGTGTACTCCCGGCCCGATGGCAAGAGTCTAATGGATGTTACACCCCTGGTATCGCATATTGTACCTTTGGGTGATGGACTTTACAGCACCTGTTTCCAGCAGAACAAAGATGCAGAGGAGGAAAATAATAAAAATGCCTACTACCTGCTTAGAAAATTTGCGCTATACAATAAATATATGGAACCTACTTAAAAAAGAACCTAAAAATGTGTTCCTCGTAAATAAATTTTGTGAATTTCTTTTCCTCATCCTGTTTCGTTACCACACAAATTATCAACAGCAGCAGATTTTGTGACGGGTACGTACAAGAGTAACACCGGGGCAGGTCTTCTTGTTCCCTCTCTGGTGAGAATAAACACACGGGATGTTGAGTTTTCTAGGATATTATTTTATTTATTAATTTAATTTTTCTGTGATTATGTAAATATTGACCACTGACTATCTTTGTATATAATTGAGTTTTTTTAAATAAAGTGTTAAATAAAATTGAATGTAAATTAGTGAAGATTTCTGTTGAAAGTTTTTTAGAGTAAGTAATAATATGCCACCGATTGTAATTAAATCGACGATCGGACCAACCGGCGAGAAACTATGCATAATCGAAGCCTCCTTAATAACGAAGATCCTAGACAAATGTGGAATCGAGTATAAACTTGAGGAAACGGTTCAATCAAAGAAGAGAACTCGCGGCTCCCAATCGGATGACTCAAGATCGCCAACTAGGAGCGAGCGTAATCTGAAGACGCCTAGAATGGACATCGACGAACAAAGTCCCGCCACTGAAATTTCTCAACAAATGAACGTAGCTCACCCACCGCAAGACGATGAAGAAAATAACGACAACGATGGCCCATGGACCACAGTCACTAACGTGAAAAAACCGAGAATTCCTCCTGTTATTGCAGAAAATGTAGCAGATTGGAAGCTTCTTTGCCAAGAACTAAAAGGCTTGTGCACGGAACCATTCCAAGTCACGATTTCTGGCAAAAAGCACATAATTAAATCGAAAAACATAGGCGACTTCAAAAAAATCAGGGAGTATGTACAGAAAAATAATGGAGGATATTCCTACAGACTACAGGAGGAAAAACCACTGAAAGTGGTATTGAAGGGGGTAACAACAGCCTTCAAAGAAGAAGACGTCGTAACTGAACTGGTCTCAATGGGCTTCACTGAGGTCATTGTCAAAAGACTCCATAGACAATCGACCAAAATACCGATGAATATAGTCCTAGTAGAGCTACCGAAAAATGAACACAATAAACGAATCTATGGAATAACTGAAATACTTTACCAAAAAATAGTCGTGGAATCATTCAGGACTACAAAACGAGTGACCCAATGCTTTAACTGCCAGGGTTTTGGGCATGGCCAGCTAAACTGCTTTTTGAAGCCCAAATGCGTCAAGTGTGCTGAAGAACATCATTCGAAGGATTGTCCAAGAAAGTCGAAACAGCTCCCACCAAAGTGCGCTAACTGTGGAGAGGCGCACACAGCCAATTACCGCGGATGCCCAAATTTTCCGAAGCCACAACAACAGCAGCTAAAGCCTCCCAGACAAAACTCCCCTAACACCATACCTCAAGCAAGCTCCACTAAAACAGAAGAAGCAACTGTTGAAAAACAAAAGGCAAGTTACGCGGAAACTACAAAAAAGAAAACTACTCGTTCTGACACCAGGGAACTGTGCGAAAAGTTATTAGAAATTATCAAAACTTACCTACAATGAAAGGCAAATTACCTTTAAAAATCGTTTTCTGGAATTGCAACGGAATCAAACTCAAAAAAGAAGAATTCATACAGTTTTTAGAAGAAAACTCAATAGACATGGCACTGCTCAGTGAAACACACTTAAAACCATCTGTCGACCTCAAACTCAGAAACTATCAGACAATAAGAGACGATAGAATCGTTGGAAGGGGCGGTGGAACGGCAATAATTCTAAAAAACTATCTTAAATATAAAAAAGTGCTGATTCAAACATCTAACATGGAAAACACCACAATTCTAATGAAACCAGAAGGAAGGGCAGTAGTGCAGATATCGTCAATCTATAAGAAACCCGATCTACCACTCCAGGAGGAAGATCTGAATCTCTTGTTAGAGAATAATCAATCAGTAATCGCTGCAGGAGACTGGAACTCCAAGCACCCTCTTTGGGGCTCAAGAACCTCCAATAATAGTGGAACCGTGCTTCATAATTTTTCCGAAAAAGAAAACCTGGACATTGTCGCACCTTCTTCACCCACGCACTACAGTCCTTTGGGAAATCCAGACTTTTTAGACATCGCAATTCTTAGAAACATTCCCTGGGCTTCGAGGATTAAGACCCTGGATGCCTTATCTTCAGATCACCTCCCAGTAATCCTAGAGCTGACCTGCCCGAAGGATGAATTCACGACTAGGGCTTGCCGACTCACTAACTGGGTACACTCCAACAAGACTTAATTTCCAGTACGCCTCCTAGAGTACCCTTGAAAACGGAAGCCAATATTGACTCAGCAGTGACCATACTAAATGATAAAATCTACAACAGCTACTCAAAAAACACAGTTATATCATCCTCTTCATCAAAACAGAACCCCTCGACCAAGGCCTTGATAAAAGAAAAGAATAAAGCTCGTAAGAGATGGCAAGCAACCTGGGATCCAGCCCATAGAGCCATTTATTTAAACCTACAGGGAAAAGTTAACAAAGCCCTCAAATCCGACTCCACCGAGAACTGGAATCAATTCATACACAAGATTGAATCAAGCCCAAAGGACTTCTGGAGAAAAACAAAACCCATCAGGAAAAAAAACGGAAAGGATCTCAAGTTTAGTAACGAACGGCAAAACCTTATTGACCGACAAAGAAATCGGAAATGAACTTGCAGAACACTTCTCCAACCAGTTCTCCAAGGAAAAAGAAGAAGACCAACCAAATATAACTTATAATCACCAACAAGAAAAAATGCTCACAATGACGACACCAAATGAAGTCAAAGAAGTAATTAAATACTTAGCTAACCACAAAGCTCCTGGCCATGACAATATCACTCCGCAAATGGCCAAGAATCTTCCCATCAAATGGATTGTATTTCTAGCTGGAGTATTCAACGCCGCACTGCACTTGTGTTACTACCCCAAAGTCTGGAAGCATGCTATCATAATTCCAATTCCAAAAAAATCCGCTAAATCCCCTGAAGATCTAAGACCTATCAGCCTCCTCTCCACCATCGGCAAAATTTACGAAAGAATTATTCTACGTAGACTTCAGATGTACTTGGACAACTCTAACTTCATCATCCCGCAGCAATTCGGATTTAGAAGGGGGCACTCAACAACTCACCAACTCATTGCAGTTCTGGACTATATCCAGATAAGAAGATCCCACAAGGAAGTGGTAGGTGCTGTCTTTCTAGATTTTGCGAAAGCATTTGATAAAGTTTGGCATAATGGCCTTATAAAGAAACTCACAAAACACCAGTTTCCAAGTGACATTATCAATTTTATGCAGAATTATCTACAGGGCAGGACATTTTCAGTCAAGCAAGGAAATTTTATAACTGAACCAAAGCCAATCCAGACTGGAGTACCTCAAGGCTCTATCCTCGGACCCTACCTTTTCAATATTTACATTAATGACATCCCACTGCACTCTAAATGTAAACTTAAGCTCTTCGCAGATGACACAGCAATTTTATTCAACTCCAAATCAGTCAACCTATTGGTTACTCAGCTTCAGAATTACCTAAATGACATAATCAAATGGTGCGATGAGTGGAAACTAGACATTAACCCAACTAAGACTCAAGCAATAGTTTTTCCCCCAAGAGATAACAAAAAATTCAAGCCACAAACCAACTTGACAGTAAACTCAAGCACTATTAGTTGGGCCGACCATGCCAAGTATCTTGGTGTCACTTTGGATTCGAAATTAAAATTTAACCTACATGTCCAAAACACCATAGAAAGGCAAAGATAGCCAAAATATCTCTATCAAGCCTGCTTAATTTTAAAAGTAATTTAACAACAAAGCATAAATTCACGTTGTACAAAACCTGCATTCTACCCATCATCACGTACGCACTACCAGTCTGGGGCAAACATATCACACCTACGGATAAAAAAAGAATAGATGCCTTCATGAGGATTTGCTTACGAACCACTATAGGAGCCCCATTCAATCTTTCAAACAAAATTCTCAAAGAAGATCTCAACCAGCCTAATATAGAAGAGATTTATCAAGACTCTGCGACAAGACTATTCTCGCAATTTCAAAAATCCTCAAATCCAACTATACAAGAAATTGTTCAAAACCAAGGTGACCTCAGCCACCGAATCCGACGACCTGGACCCAATGGCTAGCTGACAGCCAAACACCCAACAACTGCCCTCCTGTAAGGTTCGGGGGGCCACTCCAGCATCACAACTCGCCATGTGTAAATAATATGGACAAGGTGACTCGCGAGCTGTGCTCGAATGTAACACCTGCAAATTGAGATGAAATAAATAAATAAAGTGTTAAAATTCAAAAAAGATGCAGCCTATTGTAATCAAATCAACGATCGGCCCAGCTGGCGAAAAGGTCAGTATAATCGACACCAACATACTTTTGAAAATTCTTGAAAGATGTGGCATCGAGTACAAAGTAGAAGAAACTCCTTCAACAAAGAAACGAACTCGCAAATCCCCATCAGATTCAACACCACGTAGCCATAAGACACCGAGAATGGAAGTTGTCTCACAGCATAATGAAAACGATGTCTCCATGAACGAGGTAACTGAAGTCCCTCAAGAAACGTCCGCAGCTACCCCATCTCAGGTTAACGAAGAAAACATTGATGAAGATGGTCCTTGGACAAAAGTCACACATTCAAAAAAGCCAAGAATACCACCTGTAATAGCAGAAAATGTAACAGACTGGAAGTTGCTCTGCCAAGAGCTGAAAGACCTGCGCACAGATAAATTCCAATGCACGATCTCAGGAAATAAGCACATTATCAAGGCCAAAAATATTTCAGACTTAAAAAAAAATCAGGGAATATGTTCAAAAAAACAATGGCGGCTACTCTTATAGACTCCAAGAAGAAAAACCGCTCAAAGTGGTATTAAAGGGCGTGACAACAGCCTACAAGACTGAAGATATAGCAATAGAACTTGCAACAATGGGCTTTACTGAGACCTCTGTGAAGAGACTTCATAGACAATCAACTAAAAGGCCAATGAATATAGTACTGGTAGAATTACCGAAAAATGAACATAACAATAAATTTTACGGAATAACTGAACTTCTCTATCAGAAAATTGCAGTAGAATCTTTCAGAACAACAAACCTTGTGACTCAATGCTTCAACTGCCAGGGTTTCGGGCACGGTCAACTTAACTGCTTTCTGAATCCAAAATGCGTCAAGTGTGCCGAGGAGCACCATTCGAAGGACTGTCCAAGAAGGTCAAGACAACTTCCCCCAAAGTGTGCAAACTGCGAAGAAGCACAAACAGCCAATTACCGCGGATGCCCTAAGTTTCCAAGAGTACATCAGCAACAGCCAAGATACCCTGGTCAGTACAAACCTAACAACCCAATTCCGTTTTCAAAAAGATCAGAAACACTGCCGAAAATTGTAGAACAACAAAACAAAAGCAATGCTGAGGTTGCGACAAGAAAAACTTCTCATTCTGAGACTAAGGACCTATGTGAAAAATTGATGCAAGTAATTAAAACATACCTACAGTGAATTGCAAATTACCATTTAAAATTGTTGCTTGGAATTGTAACGCAATCAGATCAGAGAAAGAAGAATTATTGCACTTTTTAGAAGATAACTCAATAGACATTGCTCTGCTCAGTGAAACTCACCTTAAACCCTCAATTGATCTAAAGTTCAGGAACTATTTTATTTATTTAACAGTTGGGAGAGACACGCCATATCCACAATTTGGATAATTGCGTGTATATTTTAAATTATGAAAAAGGCATCTCCTTATCGTGCAACTGAAAGTTGCTGATGGCTGGCGCCATCTATCGGAATAAATATCAACTATTCTCGTTGATTTTTAATTATTCCAGAATTGGCCAAATACCCATTCTTGATTAATCAAGAAAAGCTAACCACGGACGCGTTTCGGGCTGTTGGCTCTCATCAGCGTGGTGCAAGCTGTACCTCAACGACCAAAAAATTGGTCATTAAGGCATCCTGAAAAATCATGAAACGGGTAGTTAAGGCCAGAATTGCGTGAGGACGCTACACAATGTGAAAAAATAGTACAAATGCAATATTGTACTGGGATAAGGTGCATAAATTAAGAAAAAGGCATCTCCTTATCGTGCAACTGAAAGTTGCTGATGGCTGGCGCCATCTATTTTAAATTATATACAATTAATACAATTGAACATTGGAAATCATTAAAATTAAACGTTCGATGTCAAATTTTACATATAGCAATTATAAGTAGTAGCTTGAAATATGTACAGTCAACACTTTCGCCTCAAAATATACATCCTGCAGAATCTATTAAACTTGATGTATAGGTCTTTATTGCAAGCAGCTTGTTTTGTATTAGTCAGGTAAAGTTGGTTTTCTTCCCTTAGATCAGAAGTTAATGGACAGTTTATCAGAAGGTGTTCAGGGGTTTGTTGTTCGTTTCCACAAGTGCATGCTGGTGAACCAATTTTGCCAATTCTAAACAAATATGTGTTGAAGTCACCATGTCCAGTAAAAAATTGAACGTTATAGAAGTTGGGTTGAACATAGGGATTCTTGAAGTATCAAAGAATCCCTTGAAATTATCATTGGCACCTCCATAGTATTCCTCAAATTTCTGGTTTATAAAATTAGATACAATTTTTCTTTTAGTTGGATCTGATTTTTTATATCCAATATTTATTTTTAGTATATTTGTTTCAATAAAATCCGTGAGCTTTGGTGTTCTAGCAACAATATGAGTACAGTTTGAAGATGTTGAATTATAAACCTGTGTACTGTGCTTCAAAATTTTGTACTGCAGAGAGTTTAATTTATCTTTGACTTTTTTGGGTATAAAGTTGTACCAGATCGTGGAACCATAAGTTAGTGAACTTCGAAACAGTGTCTTATAGAGTTCTATTCTTCTTTTACTGTCCAGTCCCCATGCTTTCCCGGTTAATCCAATTAGGTATCAACTAGCTCTATTTGTCTTAGTAATAATCTCATCAACATGGGGCACAAAATCCAATTTGTTTTTATTTCTATGATTTTAAAAAGTTATTCCCATAATCTTCAGTTTTTCTACCCGATTGGCAGTGATAGTGTTAGGAATTTTTGCAGCTATTTTGCTATTAAACAAGTATAAGATTTTCGTTTTCTCTTCAGATACGGTCAACTTATTGTTCCCACACCAGTCTAATATTCTCCCCATGACCTTTCCTGTTGTATTCCGAAGTTCTGTCAAGTTGTTTCCCCAACATATCACAGTTATATCATCCGCATAAGCAATGATTTCACTGTTTGATTCTGAATAGTTATTCAATAAATCGTTTAGAATAATATTCCATATTGTAGGGGATATAGGCCCACCCCGTGGACATCCCTTGCTTAATTTTTTATGGGTTTCATTTGATGAGTATCTAAATCTCACTCTTCTATTATTAAGAAAAGACTGTAGTAGTTTTATTATTGAAGCTTGAACGTTGTCCTCATCTAGTCTTTTCAGCACCATCGGCCACCATGCATTGTCGAACGCCCCACTTATATCAACTGAGATTATAGCTGTATATTCTTTGTTTTTATGTTCTAGAGCTATTTTGACAATTTCATTTAATGCAGAGATAGTAGATCTTGATCTTCTAAATCCACATGTTGAGGATTGTTAAGCAGATTCGAGTCTTCATAAAATTTTATTAGTTTGTTGTTAATTATTTTTTCAAATATTTTGGAAATGTTTAGGTTGAGACAAATGGGTCTGTAGCTTTTATAAATTTTCATGTCTGTTTTACCTGGTTTGGGAATAATTATTATCTCAGATTTTTTCCATTCATTCGGATAATAATTTAAATCTAAGCATTTTTGAAAAAGTTTCACCAGTATTGGAACTATTAGTTGTTTAGTATATTTTATCATATTGTTAGAAATATTATCAATTCCAGGCGTTTTCTTTGAGTTTAGTTCATCAATTATTCCATTTACTTCATTGGGCGTTATTATTATATTTTCTTTATTATGAAATCCTAGAGTATAGTTCCTTATGTTTTTGTGGAAGGTTGTGTCTTCATTATCTCTATCATCGGGGAAAAGGTTGTTCAAAAGTTCTACTGTCTTCTGGAATCGTTCTCCATCTTTATTCACTTCTAAGATTTCCAAAATTCCCTTTATCAATTATCAACTTCCCTTTATAACTATCAAACCATTAGAACTGACCGAATTACAGGAAAAGGCGGGGGAACAGCCATCATTATAAAATCCTTTTTTTATACGAGGGTGAGTAGAAAAGTAAGGTCTCATTTTTTTTCATAGAAAAACACATTAAATCACAACTTTCTTTACATCATTGGAAAGGTTGGACACTTTGCTATTTTTCTACATAGTCGCCTTGATGCTCATTCACTTTTTTCATCCTGTCAACCAACTTTGTAATTCCGGTGTTGTACCACTCTCCCGCCGCCTCTTTGAGCCACTTGTCGACCTCTTCTTTCACCTCGTCGTATAATTCTCCGGTCGAAATTCACCGTCAGTTAGTGGAAGTGTATGGTGAGAAGTGCATGGACATCAAAAATGTGCGGAAATGGTGCCGGGAGTTTAACGAGGGGCGGATAAACGTCCACGATGAACAGCGGTCTGGGCGGCCGAGTTTGCCGGAATCAACCGTGGCTCGAATCGACGAAATGGTGCGCGCAAACCGGCGGATAACCCTTGAAGAGATCGAGGATGGCCTGAATGAAGATTGCAGCCACTTCTCAAAAAACACCTTGGGGGACAGAAGTTTGCGTCAGACGACGAGGTGAAAGAAGAGGTCGACAAGTGGCTCAAAGAGGCGGCGGGAGAGTGGTACAACACCGGAATTACAAAGTTGGTTGACAGAATGAAAAAAGTGATTGAGATCAAGGCGACTATGTAGAAAAATAGCAAAGTGTCCAACCTTTCCAATGATGTATAAAAAGTTGTGATTAAATGTGTTTTTCTATGAAAAAAAAAAATAGGAGACCTTACTTTTCTACTCACCCTCGTATATAAAAATATGCTGATTCATACTTCAAACTTGGAAAATACTTCAATATTGATAAAACCAGGTGGAAAAACCCTCTTGCAAATCTCAGCAATTTATAAGAAGCCTGATGCACCATTATTGGAAGAAGATTTGAACCAACTGATAAAACACAACCACGCAATAATCGTTGCAGGAGACTGGAACTCCAAACACCCTCTTTGGGGATCAAGGACTTCTAATAACAGCGGAATCATGCTGCACAATTTCTCTGAAAAAGAAAGCCTCGACATTGTCGCACCTTCGTCACCCACGCATTACGGTCCACTCGGCACTCCCGATTTCCTTGACTTCGCTGTTTTTAAAAACATTCCCTGGACCCCAAAGGCCAGAACCACCGACGATTTATCATCTGACCATCTCCCTGTAATCTTTGAATTGAATTGTCCAAAGGACGAATTCACAACCCAGCTCAGCCGAGTAACTAATTGGGTACATTTTCAACAAGATCCAATCTCCACCACGCCCCCAGACTCCCCTTGAAAACTGAAGTAGACATTGATTCAGCAGTTGGAATTTTAAACGAGAAAATTAATAAAGAACCCAAAAATCAAAGCCTTAATAAGGGAGAAAAATAAAGCTCGGAAAAGATGGCAATCAACCTGGGATCCAGCTCATATATATATATAGAGCTACTTACCTCAATCTTCAAGGAAAGGTAAACCAAGCCCTTGAAGCAGAGAAATCTGAAAATTGGAATAGTTTTTTAAGCAAACTTGAATCGAGCCCAACAGACTTCTGGAAAAAAACAAAACCCATTAGGAAAAAAAAAAAAAAACTGACAAAATCACTAGTTTAAATGCAAATGGAAAAACCTTGCTGACCGACAAAGAAATTGGAAATGATCTTTCAGAGCATTTTTCCGAACACTTTTCCAAGGCGGAGTAGAGGTTCCGTCTTACCTAACAGATAACACTTGCCAACATCCCCAAGAGAATATACTATCAATGACAACGCCAAATGAAGTCAAGGAAGTGATTAAAAACCTAGGTAATCACAAAGCTCCAGGCCACGACAATATTACGCCGCAAATGACTAAAAACCTCCCCATCAAATGGATAGTTTTCCTCGCTGGGATCTTCAATGCTGCATTACACATGTGCTACTTCCCGAAGACATGGAAACATGCCATTATCATAACCATTCCAAAAAAATACACCTGTCAAATCACCTGAAGATCTCAGACCAATCAGCCTTCTCTCTACCATCGGTAAGGTATACGAGAGGATTCTTCTTCGCAGATTGCAGTCATACATGGATTCGATTAACTTTATCATTCCTCAACAATTTGGATTCAGAAAAGGACACTCCACAACCCACCAGCTAATCACAGTAATAGAATACATTCAAATAAGAAAGTCCCACAAGGAGGCAGTAGGTGCTGTTTTTATAGACTTTACCAAAGCCTTTGATAGAGTATGGCATGATGGCTTGATAACAAAAATAACAAGAAATCAATTTCCAAGGGATTTTATCAAATTCTTGAAAAACTATCTCCAGGACAGGACCTTTTCAATTAAGCAAGGGAATTATATAACCACGGCAAAACCAACCCAGATTGGAGTCCCTCGAGGCTCTATCCTTGGACCCTACACCTATTCAACATCTACATCAACGATTTCCCTCCACATCCAAAATGTCAAACAAAACTTTTCGCAGATGACGCAGCAATTTTAGCGAACTCCAAATTAATAGGAATAATAACTACACAACTCCAAAATTACATAAACAGTATAACCAAATGGTGCAATGATTGGAAATTAGACATCAACCCAAAAAAGTCCCAGGCAATAATTTTTCCTCCACTAGACAATAAAAAATTCAAGCCACAATCCATCCTAAAGGTAAACCAGAGCCCTATTAACTGGACTGACAGCGTTAAATATCTTGGAGTTACCTTAGACTCTAAGTTGAAATTCAACATGCATGTCAAAAATATCATAAAGAAAGCAAAAATCGCAAAAAATAACATTATCAAGCCAGTTCAACTATAGAAGCAAATTGACTACAAAACAAAAGTTGACTCTATACAGAAGTTGTATCCTCCCGATAGTAACATACGCACTCCCAGTTTGGTGCAAATATATTACAACCACAGACAAAAATAGGATAAACGCATTTATGAGAATCTGCCTTCGGACAAGTATAGGAGCTCCATTCAACCTATCAAACAAGATACTGAAGGAGGACTTGAACCAACCCGATCTTGAAGATATGTACCAAACTTCCGTTAAGAAATTATACCTTCAAATGCAAAATTCAAATAACCCAACCATGCAAGATATTCTACAAAATAAAGGAGATATCAATCATCGATTCCGACGACTCGGCCCTGACACTTAGTTAAGAGCTCATCGCCCAACATCTGTCCTCCTGCAAGGTCTAGGGGGACCACCTCTACTCCACCAACTCGCCAGGTGTAAATAGCCAGGACAAGGTGACTCGCGAGCTGTGCTCGAATGTAACACCTGCAAATTGAGATGAAATAAATAAATAAATAAATAAAGTGTTAGTGTGAATAGTAATTTGGTCGTTTTTTATTCTCTCTTTGGTTGACTCATTCTTGGCATCAGTGGGGTGTCGCAGGCTTCTAATTCCTTAAGGACAAAAGGAACCTTAACATTTGGTCCCTCGAGCCGGATTCTAAAAGGGAATAGACAAATAACTTAAGAAGCTAAAGAAGTAAAGCAAAAGAATAAAGTCAAAGAAGTTAAGTCTAAAGAAAAGGCCAAAGAGAAGTTAAGTCTAAAGAAAAATCCAAAGAAGACAAGGCTAAAGAAGATAAAGCCAAAGAAGTCAAAGCCAAAGAATTTAAAGCTTAAGAAGGTAAAGTTGAAGAAAATTAGGATTAAACAAAGTAGATTGGCGAAATTTAGCGAAGATATGTAAACTAGGTCTTCATTTAAATAGATAAAATTTGTTAATAGAGAAATTCAATATGGATAAAAGTAAGAAATTGAGAACGCTGCTGCGATCATCGGTGACAAAAAATATAAAAGAAATTGAGACGGAATTTGATAAAGAATATCCTTCTCGGGACTCTATCTTGGTCGTGTTTAAATTGCTGGAGATTAATGAAAGCCAGATAAGGAACGCGAATTCCCAAATTAGGGAGTTAATGCTGGACGATGAGAACACCACTATACAGGAATTGGAGAAAGAACAGGATTTGGTCGAGCAGTATGAAAAGAATTTTCTGCGAACAGAGAAGAAAGTAAACGAATATCTCAATCCTAAGGGAAATGACCAACAAGGCCAAGGGGATGTGGCTTCAATTAGGAGTGGCCCAGAGAAGAGTACCTCATACAGACTGCCAAAAATCGCATTAAAAGTTTACGATGGCACCAGTCTCGAGTGGCTGGGATGGTGGTCGCAGTTTGAGGCCATTCATGAGAATCCAAGCCTGTCTGAAAGTTGGAACCAGAGCAGAAAGACTAGTCAAGAGATACCCTTTGACGGAGGCTAACTACCCCAAGGTAATAGAGGCGCTCAGGGATCGCTTCGGCGACAAGTTGATCTTGACCGAGGTTTATGTGCGGCAATTGTTGAAACTGGTCATCAATAACGTAAGAAAGAAGAATGGATCCTTGGAAAGTTTATATGACCAGGTTGAATCACACATAAGGTCGTTGGATTCCCTGGGTGTGAATGTGCAGCAGAACTCTTCCTTTTTGTATCCACTCGTGGAGTCCAGTTTGCCAGAGGAGTTGATTATAATCTGGCAGAGGAGTGCAATGGCTGGCTATGATAGAGACGAAAAGGAATGAATCCCATCGGTGGACCAGAGGCTAACATCTCTGCTGGCTTTTGTGCGAAGAGAAGTTAAGGGTGAACAAAGCATTGCCTACATTAAGGATGGATTTGGGGAATCATCACATAGAAGAGACACCGGGCATTATGTAACAGGGTTACATACGGCAAAAATAAGAGAAAATGCCGTAAAGAGGGTTCCCTGGTGTATAATCTGCCAGGGGAACCATTGGATACAATCTTGCCCAAAATGGCGTTCAATGCCGGTCCCAGCGCGAGTAGAGGCATTAAAGACAGATCGACCTAACCACTAATTCGAAAACAGTAGCCCTGTTTAAGCGAGCAAAGAAAATCCACAATATTTTAGATGATGTAAGTGTCTTCAGACAGATCGACCTAACCACTAATTCGAAAACAGTAGCCCTGTTTAAGCGAAAACTGGCATCCTTAATGAAAGAAAAACTGATAACCGACGCCCAATTCAAAGAATTCACATCTTCCACCAACCGAATCCTCCGTTGCAAACAAGTGAGCTTTATGCCTCCTTCCTTGCGAATTAAGGATTCTGTGAATAATCATTTTTCTCGGGGAAAGATTATAGAATACAGACAGTCTCTTACGGATGAGAATCAAGGGATGCCATTCCTCCATCAGATTCTTTGGAAAAACCATCAAACAGTTAATAGCCTTAGTCATTGCTAAAATCCCCATTCATGATTTAACAGATCTCATCATTAGATCCACCAGGGCAGTAAGGGAACAAGATAATTCTATTCACATGAAACATGAAAAGAAACTCCAACACTGGTCCAAAAAGTATGGCTTTCCATACAAAAATCACTCTAATTCAATTGTTAATCTCACGGAAACCAAGCTTTCTGAAATAGAAATGGATGTTCTTATGAAAGGACTCAAGTTTAGGATGCCTAATCGAACAGACAATTACCTTACCATAGGAGCTGTAGAGACAGCTATATCGTCCTTCAAAAATACTGAAAAGAATGAGATCAGGAACTTGGTTGCCAGTAGAGAACAAATTAGATGTCAAACCCAATAGAGAAGAAATGACCGCCATTAAACAACTCAAAAATAATGCAGATCTTGTGATTACAAAATCAGACAAAGGAGCCAACACGGTTATCATGAACAGACTCAACTATGCAAAGAAAATCCACAATATTTTAGATGATGTAAGTGTCTTCAGACAGATCGACCTAACCACTAATTCGAAAACAGTAGCCATGTTTAAGCGAAAACTGGCATCCTTAAAGAAAGAAAAACTGATAACCGACGCCCAATTCAAAGAATTCGCATCTTCCACCAACCGAATCCCTTACATCTATGGGTTACCGAAGCTACATAAGGAGGATATCCCTCTGAGACCAATAATAGCGTACCATCTTTCGCCAGCTATGCCATTATCAAGGTTCTTAACTTCATTCCTATCTCCAGTGATACGCTCTTACAATTCCTTTTCCATTAGTAACATATCTGATTTCATCATTGAACTACGGAATTCCAAACCAAACCCGGGGTGCATCATGGGCTCCTTTGATGTTGTATCCTTGTTCCTTAGCTTACCCCACAATCTAATTGTGGAAAATCTGAAAGAAATACTGGCTCAAAATTCTACTGATTCCATTGAAAACAATAGGGTTGTTACTTTATTCCAGCTTTGCCTTTCATTGAATAATTTCAAGTTTGAAGATTTAATCTACCAACAGATTTGTGGTTCCCCTATGGGGAGCCCACTTTCATTGATAGCCGCTGAAATAGTCATGTTAAAAATAGACAAGTGGATCACTACCTTCAAACACCTTGGCATAAAAAGATGGCACCGCTATATTGATGACATCTTTTGCGAGTTTGAAGAAGACAAGGGTTACCTGATTTTAAACACTCTGAACAGTTATAACCCCCAAATAAAATTTACTATGGAGACAGAAACTGAGGCTGCCTTACCTTATTTGGACATACTCATCCTCAGAACCGAACACAAATTCCATTCTACCGTTTATTATAAGAAATGAATAGAGCCGTCATACCTCAAATTCAACTCATTTGGCCCGATAAGTCACAAAATTTCCATAGTTAAAACATTGACAAAAAGAATTATCACGCATTGCTCCCTACCAGGCTTCAAAAAGATTGAAAAGAGCAACATCATCCGAAACCTCTAGAGATATGGATTCCCAGCCTCATTTGTGATGAAACACACTTATAACGGGTTCCCTCCCCAAAACCGGCAGGTATATCGATCTAATTGCTATTTGCAGTATTCCCCTACTAATCAAAGGCTAGCAGAGGTATTGAAGAAATTTGGGGTTAGGCCTATTTTTGTAGGCTCTCGATCCATCGGCCAAATAGTCAGACATCCAATTACGAAATCTCAGGTTAAGACAGAACCGAGTGACCAACAAAATGCAGTTTATTCATTATCTTGCCAACAATGTACCGCTTCGTACGTGGGGGAAACCGGCCGAACTGTCGGCACCAGAGTTAAAGAACATATCAGGAACGTAAGGAATCACACACAAGATAGCAGATCTCTTATTTATCAACATGAGGATTCTACTGGCCATCATTTTAACCTACAAGACGTCAAGTGTTACTTCCGGAATATATTCTCTAAATATAATAGACTTATACTTGAATCCTTGGTTTCGAACGATAAAAAGAGCATTAATAGAAGGATCGCTATACCACAGCAGTACCTTCATATATCCCATAGCTAAATTCATGTTTTCTCACCCTGAGATTTGGAATAGAATTATGTTAGTTGTATAAATACATAGTCGGTTTGTTTATTTTTGCCTTATTGTAATTGCCAAGACTTATTTTAGCCCTTTTTATGTAATTTTAGCGTATCTCAAATTTCATAGTTTTAGAATTTGTTTTTTTAATTTAAAGTTTTCGGCATATTTGCATGTATCGTTGTATACAATATATTTTATTACAATTTGTTTAATTTACTTCCGGTAGGATTAGTTCTACACCTTATATATAGTTTAGATTTTGTGTTATTTGTATATATATTTTTTGCGAAATCGGCCTGAAGATAGGCTAACGCCTGAAAGCTTGCCAACATTCAGAATAAAGAAACTCGTTGCAATTTTTTCTTCCTTTCATTCATTGTATATCTAATTGCAATTATTTAGGATTTATTGTGTATTAAAGAAGGCGCACGCATGTTTTAAATGCTTACGCGTGGGAAATATGGGAACAACATGCGTGAGAACTATCAGATATGCACAATGTCAAGGCGGCCATAATAGTTTCCTGCATCGAACGAATACAGTGTCTCGAGAAATTCAGGATCCAAATGATCGTGAGATGACTAGCCCCAAGGATCCTCCAGCACCGATTAATGGACAATAGGTGGAATTTGCCGGAATGCATGTACGGACGGCCATTCCTAAGGCACTTTTGGCCACCGCTTTGATTCGGATTGTAAATTCCCAGGGAAACGGGGTAATAGCACGAGCATTGCTGGATCAGGGATCTCAGTCGTCATTTATACAACGAGATCTTCTATAGCATTTAAATGTTCCGACATGCGGAGTAAATTCCCAGGTTTATGGAATAAATAATACTAAAGGAGAACTTGTTAAAGAACTAGCTTCGTTTACGTTGGAATCTTTGACAGAACCAGGATGGACCTTACCGATGAAGGCATTAGTGGTAGGAAGAATGACAGGGTTATTGCCGACTAAAGACCTATGTCTGGCTATACCGTCCAGTTGGAAGGTCCTACCTCTAGCCGATCACCAATTTGAGAAATGTGGAAAGGTGGATGTCATCCTGGGTGCGGATGTCTATGGAAGATTACTCCTCCCCGACCTTAGGCTTTGTGACAGAACCCATCTATGTGCCCAGAACACCAGGTTGGGATGGGTGATTTCTGGGGAATTGCCGAAAGGAAATGAGACGAGTCCGCATTTGGTGTATAATATTCGTGTCAAATATGAGGACCACCTGGATAAGTTGCTACAGCGATTTTGGGAAATTGAAGAAATTCCCTCAAAGCCGACAGAATCAGAAGAAGATGAGTTCTGTAGGAATCTATATAAAAGGGAGGTTCAGCGAACACCAGGTGGGCGATATATTGTTCCCCTGCCTTTTGATTCTAAGATTCCCAGTGAAAGTTTGTTTGGAAGATCGTTTCCCACTTGTGTCCAACGACAACTCGCCTTGGAACGACGGCTGGTAAGGGATGCACCTCTTCGAGAGGAATATTATTCTTTTATGAGGGACTATGTTGAATTGGGACATGTGACTTCCTTATCTGAATCCTCTGCCATCTATACAGAAAGATGTTGTTTTATACCCCATCACGCAGTAAGGAGAAATCAGCCAGACAAGAGAAAGTTAAGAGTAGTATTTGATGCCTCAACAAAAACACCGAATGGATGGTCATTGAATGATAGATTATATACTGGGCCAAAATTGCAAACGGATATCCTTACCATCTTGATAAATTGGCGCCGATATAAAGTTGTCATGTTGGCTGATATTGAGAAGATGCACCGACAAATAATGGTACGCCCCCAGGATGCGAAACGACAAAGAATCCTGTGGAGAGAAAGTCCAGACGATAGACTGAAACCTTACCAACTAAATACAGTAACTTATGGAACCTCTCCTGCTCCTTTCTTGGCACTCCAAACTTTATCACAATTGGCAAGGGATGATGAAGGAAAATATCCGAGAGCGGCGGCGGTCATAAGAGCAGAAACGTGTGTGGATGATATATTAACTGGAGCGGAAAATTCGGTGGAAGCTTTGAGTTTACAAAAGGAGCTCATTGGCTTATTGAAAGGGGGAGGATTCGTTTTAAAGAAATGGGCATCTAATGACCCTGTAATTTTGAACCAAATCCCCGAAGAATCACGTTTGCAAAAGATCATGTTTGAAAATGTTGAAGTTGTAAAGGCGTTGGGATTAGGGTGGAACCCAAGGGAAGATTGTTTATTTATGACTTACAAGATCCCAATACGACTGAGGAAATTACCAAACGCCAAATGCTCTCATTCGTGGCAAGATTATATGATCCTATAGGATGGTTGGCACCTGTTGTTATAATTGGTAAAATCTTGACCCAACAGCTATGGGTTACGGGTGCAAAGTGGGATGAATCCTTAGATGGTTCTATAAGGGAATTATGGAGGAAATTTCGTATCCACTTTGTGGGAGCCGCCAAACAATTGCGTTTGGAATTTTATATGGCTCGGGATCAGATGTCGGAGATCGCGGAAATATTGGCCAATGATGGAACGGAGTGGAAATTTAATCCTCCGGGTGCTCCTCACTTTGGTAGTCTATGGGAAGCCGGCATAAAATGCTTCAAGTATCACTTTCGCCGCATCCTTGGAGAGACCTTGTTGACCTATGAGGAGTTGCTGACCCTGATTGTCCAAATATCAAGACCTTTGGGATCAATTAGTAGCGACCCCAATGATCTAGAAGCATTAAACCCAGCGCATTTTCTACTGACATCGTCATTTTCTTGTGTCCCTGAGGAAGACTTAATGAACGTTGGGGTTCAGCTGTTACCTCGGTAGAAAATGGTTCAGAGGATGGTCCAACATCTGTGGAGGCGATGGTCTACGGATTATATTCATAATATACAACAACGTCATAAATGGAGAATGTTGGGGTCCGATGTAGCTACTGGCTCCCTGGTTCTAATCAGGGAGGAACATGTGCCCCCCGCCAAGTGGATGATGGGGCGAGTGGTGGAGGTCCATCGGGGCAAAGATGGGTTGGTACGAGTGGTATCAATCCGCACCAGGACTGGCATACTCAAAAGACCCCTGGTTAAGCTGGCATTGCTACCTGTTCCCCCCAGTTTGCCTTGATGGTTCCCATCAACTCGGGGAGAATGTTGAGTTTTCTAGACTGTTATTTTATTTATTAATTTAATTTTTCTGTGATTATGTAAATATTGACCGATGACTATCTTTGTCTATAATTGCGTTTTTTAAATAAAGTGTTAGTGTGAATAGTAATTTGGTCGTTCTTTATTCTCTCTTTGGTTGACTCATTCTCGGCATCAGTGGGGTGTCGCAGGCTTCTAATTCCTTGAGGACAAAAGGAACCTTAACACGGGATGTTCACATTTTCCTAAACTACGGATACAGACTTGATGTGATTTCAAGGCATTTATTCTCTACTTGTTGTTAATAATGGTACTCATTCACAGAGTTCTCGAATGAGAGCAAATACAAAATCCCGAGTTTTATTTAACTCGGCCATAGACACGAAGTAGATTTCCTTACAGCGTGGAATATATTAGGCACCTCGAGGGATGCAGAGTAGCAGCTTGGAGCCCGAATTAAGAAAATGTCAACGGCAGCCTCAGAAACATTAAGAAGAAACAGCTTTGGCAACGGCGAGAAGAGATTGTAAGAACTATAATGACCTTTTTGGAACAAATTAGTGTTTACTGCTTTGTGTTTAGAGATAAAATGACTGCGGGGATGCCGCGGGATGTTCTTGGAACGACGGAGATGCGCGCGGGCAGGAATCGATTCAAAATGGCGGCGATGATGGTCTGGTCGCTGGTACTGCTACTGCTCTGGACGGGCGAGCTGGAGGCTGCTCGGGGCCGCGCGGGGGTCTCGGTCCGCACCCGTAAGTACCTGTTCCGGCTGGGGCCAGCTGGCAGCTCGAATGTGTGTGAACATTATGTGTCGATTGTGCTGGTCATCTCATGTATTCCCCACGTACGATGTTATAGCGACGCAATCATGTCTTAGTATATCGCGATTGCTCTTGTGCTATTTGAATGGAAATATTTGTGGCATCTAACATTATCAACACATTTTATATCTTATTAAGTCACAATATATAACGGACCAAAATTCTATTGTTATGATTTATAGCGTATCAACAATGTTATAGTTTTGATATCTTATGTACCAACAATGCTAATTCTCATGTATACCGTCCTAACAATGATATAGTTCTGATGTATACCGTACCAACAATTTTATAATTCTGATGTATAACGTACCAACAATGCTAATTCTTATGTATACCGTCCTAACAATGTTATAGTTCTGATGTATACCGTCCTAACAATGATATAGTTCTGATGTATAACGTACCAACAATGCTAATTCTTATGTATACCGTCCTAACAATGTTATAGTTCTGATGTATAACGTACCAACAATTTTATAATTCTGATGTATAACGTACCAACAATGGTATAGTTCTAATATATAACGTACCAACAATATTATAGTTCTGATGTATAACGTGCCAACAATGGTATGATTCTGATGTATAACGTACCAACAATATTATAGTTCTGATGTATAACGTACCAACATTGTTATAGTTCTGATGTATAACGTGGCAACAATTTTATAATTCTGATGTATAACGTGCCAACAATGTTATAGTTCTGATATATAACGTGACAAAAATGTTATAGTTCTGATGTATAACGTGCCAACAATGGTATGATTCTGATGTATAACGTACCAACAATATTATAGTTCTGATGTATAACGTACCAACATTGTTATAGTTCTGATGTATAACGTGCCAACAATGTTATAGCTCTGATGTATAACGTGCCAACAATGTTATAATTCTGATGTATAACGTACCAACAATGGTATAGTTCTGAGGTATAACGTGCCAACAATGTTATAGTTCTGATGTATAACGTGCCAACAATGTTATAGTTCTGATGTATACCGTGCCAAAAATGGTATAGTTCTGATGTATAACGTACCAACAATGGTATAGTTCTGATGTATAACGTACCAACAATGTTATAGTTCTAATATATAACGTACCAAAAATATTATAGTTCTGATGTATAACGTGCCAACAATGTTATAGTTCTGATGTATAACGTGCCAACAATGTTATAGCTCTGATGTATAACGTACCAACAATATTATAGTTCTGATGTATAACGTGCCAACAATGGTATAGTTCTGATGTATAACGTGCCAACAATGGTATAGTTCTGAGGTATAACGTGCCAACAATGTTATAGTTCTGATGTATAACGTGCCAACAATGTTATAGCTATGATGTATAACGTGCCAACAATGTTATAGCTCTGATGTATAACGTGCCAACAATGTTATAATTCTGATGTATAACGTACCAACAATATTATAGTTCTGATGTATAACGTGCCAACAATGGTATAGTTCTGAGGTATAACGTGCAAACAATGTTATAGTTCTGATGTATAACGTGCCAACAATGTTATAGTTCTGATGTATAACGTGCCAACAATGTTATAGCTCTGATGTATAACGTGCCAACAATGTTATAGCTCTGATGTATAACGTGCCAACAATGTTATAATTCTGATGTATAACGTACCAACAATATTATAGTTCTGATGTATAACGTGCCAACAATGGTATAGTTCTGATGTATACCGTGCCAAAAATGGTATAGTTCTGATGTATAACGTACCAACATTGTTATAGTTCTGATGTATAACGTGCCAACATTGTTATAGTTCTGATGTATAACGTGCCAACAATTTTATAATTCTGATGTATAACGTGCCAACAATGTTATAGTTCTGATGTATAACGTGCCAACAATGTTATAGCTCTGATGAATAACGTGCCAACAATGTTATAATTCTGATGTATAACGTACCAACAATATTATAGTTCTGATGTATAACGTGCCAACAATGGTATAGTTCTGAGGTATAACGTGCCAACAATGTTATAGTTCTGATGTATAACGTGCCAACAATATTATAGTTCTGATGTATAACGTGCCAACCATGTTATAATTCTGATGTATAACGTACCAACAATGTTATAGTTCTGATGTATAACGTGGCAACAATGTTATAGTTCTGATGTATAACGTGCCAACAATGTTATAGTTCTGATATATAACGTGACAACAATGTTATAGTTCTGATGTATGACGTGCCAACAATGGTATGATTCTGATGTATAACGTACCAACAATATTATAGTTCTGATGTATAACGTGCCAACAATGGTATAGTTCTGATGTATAACGTGCCAACAATATTATAGTTCTGATGTATAACGTGCCAAAAATGTAATAGTTCTGATGTATAACGTGCCAACAATGTTATAGTTCTGATGTATAACGTGCCAACAATGTTATAGTTCTGATGCATAACGTACCAACAATGTTATAGTTCTGATGTATAACGTACCAACAATGTTATAGTTCTGATGTATAACGTACCAACAATTTTATAATTCTGATGTATAACGTGCCAACAATGTTATAGTTCTAATATATAACGTACCAGCAATATTATAGTTCTGATGTATAACGTGCCAACAATGTTATAGTTCTGATGTATAACGTACCAACAATGTTATAGTTCTGATGTATAACGTACCAACAATGTTATAGTTCTGATGTATAACGTGCCAACAATGTTATAATTTGATGTATAACGTACCAACAATGTTATAGTTCTGACGTATAACGTACCAACAATGTTATTGTTCTGATGTATAACGTACCAACAATGTTATAATTCGATGTATAACGTGCCAACAATGTTATAATTTGATGTATAACGTGCCAACAATGTTATAGTTCTGATGTATGACGTGCCAACAATGGGATAGTTCTGATATATAACGTACCAACAATAAAATAGTTCTGATGTATAACGTACCAACAATGGTATAGTTCTGATGTATAACGTACCAACAATGGTATAGTTCTGATGTATAACGTACCAACAATGGTATAGTTCTGATGTATAACGTGCCAACAATGTTATAGTTCTGATGTATACCGTACCAACAATGGTACAGTTCTGATGTATAACGTACCAACAATGTTATAGTTCTGATGTATAACGTGCCAACAATATTATAGTTCTGATGTATAACGTGCCAGCAATGTTATAGCTCTGATGTATAACGTGCCAACAATATTATAGTTCTGATGTATAACGTGCCAGCAATGTTATAGCTCTGATGTATAACGTGCCAACAATATTATAGTTCTGGTATATAACGTACCAACAATGGTATAGTTCTGATGTATAACGTACCAACAATGGTATAGTTCTGAGGTATAACGTGCCAACAATGTTATAGTTCTGATGTATACCGTACCAACAATGGTATAGTTCTGATGTATAACGTACCAACAATGTTATAGTTCTGATGTATAACGTGCCAACAATATTATAGTTCTGATGTATAACGTGCCAGCAATGTTATAGCTCTGATGTATAACGTGCCAACAATATTATAGTTCTGATGTATAACGTGCCAGCAATGTTATAGCTCTGATGTATAACGTGCCAACAATATTATAGTTCTGGTATATAACGTACCAACAATGGTATAGTTCTGATGTATAACGTACCAACAATGGTATAGTTCTGAGGTATAACGTGCCAACAATGTTATAGTTCTGATGTATACCGTACCAACAATGGTATAGTTCTGATGTATAACGTACCAACAATGTTATAGTTCTGATGTATAACGTGCCAACAATATTATAGTTCTGATGTATAACGTGCCAGCAATGTTATAGCTCTGATGTATAACGTGCCAACAATATTATAGTTCTGGTATATAACGTACCAACAATTATATAGTTCTGATGTATAACGTACCAACAATTATATAGTTATGATATATCACGTACCAACAATTATATAATTCCGATATCTAACGTGTCAACAATGCTATAGTTCGTTTAACTAACGTACTAACAATTGTATGTGATAGTTAAGATATATAATATACCTGCACACAATTTTATTGTTTACACTATATAATATACCTACACACAATTGCATTGTGTAAACCATCTAATGTATCTACACAATGTATTTGTTGATACCTCAGTAACAATGTGATTGTTTACTAACGTAGCTACTTGCCCTTTAACAATGTGTTGTTGTATATAACACTATATGTACAACTATTTGTGAGATGGAAGTTATGAAAGTTATGAAAGTTCGCACGATAGTTCTGTCATTGTTCCAACACGGCGATGGATTCCCTTCAAGGTTCTAGGTCAGTAGCTAGATGTAGTGAATGCGTAGTGCAATATGTACAGTACTGTAGATGTAGCCTAGTATCTCCATGTTGTGTGTGTCAGGAATTTCAGTTGGCGTGTAGTTCCAACACTGTGCGCCACAGCCTGCGAACGGCAATTTAATTTTAAACACAAAGTAAAAAATTGAACAGCACAATTGAGAATGATATTGTTTCATTACAGATTATCTTTCTGTACTTCAAAATGTTGCGAATATTCTAATCGTTTTTATATAAAGGAAGTTTAAAAATACAGTTTTTTTTAAGGAGACGCAATATCACGCAATCTTTCCGTATTCTTGTTGTGACGTGATGACCTCCCATTGTACAAAGAGGAGATTTCCTAAGTGCTAGGCCGCTCGCTTCTGGAGGACATTTCGAATATTTTTCTTTTAATTCACCAAATTGTGATCGTTATCCTTGAATTGGTTTAAGACTAATTGAACTCAACTCTCTCTATATTTTTTTTACCTAAACTATGAAGAACCTTTTGCCACCCCAAATGAAGGATCCACCTGATGTAAGACAGATGTGGTGGATGCAGGCATGAAGCCCGACAGGCGCCCCGCCGGAACCCCCCCCTCCACCAGCCACAAGCAGTATCACTCGCGGCCCAAGGATCTTTCGCTGGTGGGGGGCCTGGGGGGGTTCGGGGGTGAGGATGAGGAGACCACGCCGGGGCCCGGCTCAGGTGAGACTCGCAGGTGGAGCGCATCAAATATCCTGCTCGGCCGTTACTTGGCTCGCTCGGTGTGTGTGGGCGACAGAGGGCAACAGGGAGGGCTGCGCGCCGCCGGAGGTGATGGTGGACGACAACCACGTGCCGGGCGACATCGACTACTCCACCGTGCAGGAGGTCCAGTTCCTCGGCGTCATCGGTCCGCTGGAGGAGAAGCGGCTGTGCAAGATCAAGTGCATGAACGGCGTGTGGGTCGGCCCGCTCTGCACCGTCGACGAAGGTACGTCGATTCTGGGAATAGTTACTTTAGTCAAGTTGGAACTTAGGGGGAACTGAGTTTTTCTAGGCGTTCACCACGTTGGCTTATACGAACCTTGAGGCGAGGGTATCATCTCTCTCTTGCATCTCTAATTTTTGTAAAAAAGTTTGTTCATTTTTGATCAAAAATCATCTCCAGAGGCAGTCCTGGAGTTGATAGAGGTCATCCATCTTTGTGGCCACATATCGTCCCACGCCTGGATCCTTCCTCTAAAGATGTTTTAGTTTAATTTTCTAGTGAAATACAGAATCAGCGACGTGTGTACGCTAGAGCACGCAATCCAAGTTCCACAAAGAAGTCAGGTTGCCGTGACTTTATAATTGTTAATTAAGCAGAAGAACAAAGAGCGGCCGTGAGGTAACCTCCTCAGCGCTAGTTTGAAAAAGTCCACGCTTTCTGAGCTCCACAAGTGTTTTGCAAATTATCTGGCAAATTTAAAAAACGTCAATTAGAAGATTAGTAGCGAGAGAAGCAAGGACCTGAATAAATGATGTAAAAGGTTTCTGTATGGGTTGTATGCTTCTATTCATTTATTGGAATGTAATATATTGCTTGATTATCAAGTTTGATTGTTATACTTTTATTTAAATAAAAAAATAACAAACATTTTATAAAGTAGTAGAATTATATGTTCTCCGCACCGACCGCAATAGACATCATTTATAACTACTGTCCATAGCGACAAGATGCTTTATAGCTGGAACTTTATGCTCCTTCTTTTAACCTGACATCTACAAGTGACGTTCAATCGTTCATCTACAAGTTGCTTCCTCGAAGTTATATTTTCTACCTCCTAACTCTAGCCACAACTGTTGTGTTTACAAAGTTTTGATTCTAACTGATGACCATTAAACCTCGGAGTGCGGTAGGAGGACGGTTCCAGCCGATGCTCCGCTCCTGCCCACTCCACCCTCCCGAGGGCCCCATCCACGTGGCGTATCAGGACAAGGCGCTGGAGGTGGAGGAGACCCTAGAGCTGCCACACGGCAGTTCCATCGTCCTCACCTGCGCCGAGATTGGCCTCTTCCGATTCTACGGCAACTCCACTTTGACGTGCAACAACGGTCACTGGAGCGCACCCATGCCACAATGCCTGGTCACCACACTGCACAGCAATTTTTCTGGTAGGCTGCCCCAGATGCTTCCTCATACCCCCTAACCTCCACCCCCCACAGACCAGGTGCCGCCCACTATCTCCTACAACGTGGCGTCCGGCGACGCTGGACCTTCTCTGGACGGCCAGCTGATCGTCCTTCCTGGCTCCATCGTCCACTTCGACTGTCTCTTCCAGAGGCAGTACGGCAACCCGCAGTGGACGTGGACCCCTACGCACAGGTCGGTCAGATTATCTACGATTATAATTTTTATTAAATGTGTCATTGATACTTACCAAAATCCCATACCTAATAAAACGACTGTTCATTGTGGCACAGGCAGTATCCGAGTGGGTGGTCCATTGAGGTGGAGGAGCGCTCTTGGAAGTACCGCTTGTCCATCTTCTATGCCAAGGAGCACGACAGCGGCATCTTCACGTGCACCACGCCGGCGGGGCAGACCAATGAGGTGTCGCTGCTGGTGCAGGGCGTCGAGTGCCCTGCACTGCCCTCCGCCGACAACAACCGCGTCATGGCCGTGGAGGGCAACCAGATGCACAGCAAGGCGCGCTTCGCCTGCATGGAGGGCTACGTGCTAGTAGGACCCGAGGTCATCACGTGCACCGCCTCCGGCGTGTGGTCGGACGACCCGCCGCACTGCCAGAGTAGGTAGTTTTTACAACACCGAGTGTGGCAGTACTGAGGCTGTATTTGTGCTCGTGTGACACCACCTTAATGTCAGTCAGAATATTGACGGTGCGTGCATTGATCGAGTGCATGGCTGCAATACTGAGATTTTGTGATATCTTTCAGCCGGAATAAAGATGGTGCGCGCAGTGATCGAGTGCCCCACCATCACGCCCGAGGACGGCCACCTGCGGCTCTCGTGGTACAGCAAGACCTACGGCTCCTCCGTGTACTTCTCGTGCCCCACGGGGTACCGCCTGCTGGGAGCGCCCTCCGCCACCTGCCTCAAAAACCAGTCCTGGACCAACCCGCCCCCGACCTGTCAGGGTAATTCTGAGTTTTACCAATTTTTATTTTGGAGTTGAAAGATTACTTATGGCAGCTCAGCAGTAACAAATAGCAGTCCGAAGTTTGGCGCCAGAGAATGCACGTCCATATGCCAAAATATCTCAGCATTCGCGAGCCCCATCAATGAACTCTTGCCCTCCGGTGATCCAAGAAGTTCTACATCATATTTTGGCGTAGCAGATATTTTGGTCAACATTTTTACCGAAGTTGGAGGCCGCAGTATAAACCTAGACTATTACATAACTTATAGACAATATTTGCTGGGAGCACCTCTTCTTTCACGAACAGTTTTGCGGAGTAAAACCATTTTGCTGAGCCCAAATAAATGACTTATAAAACGACACTTGAAGTTACACCGCATGAGTTTCTTTTGAACGAAAAATCATTTTTGTTTTAATTTCAAGGTAAATATCGACTATTTTTAACCTTTTTTGGATGAGGTATGAAAGGGTGAATTATGAAAAGTAATGACGAACGGAAAATAAAAGTGTCCAGGGATGGGAATCGAACCCACAATGTTCCGCTTACCGGGCAGATGCCATGTCCACTAGGCTACCCTGGACGTATTTTTCCGTTCGTAAATGATACATAAAGTAACTTATAATACAATATAATACACTGCGGCCTGTGATTGTAAAACGACACTTGAAGCGATACTCTTCATAATTCACCCTTTCATACCTCATCCAAAAAAGGTTAAAATAGTCGATATTTTACCTTGAAATAAAAAAAAATGATTTTTCGTGTAAAAGAAACTCATGCGGTGTAACTTCAAGTGTCGTTTTACAATCACAGGCCGCAGTGTATTATATTGTATTATAAGTTACTTTATGTATCATTTACGAACGGAAAAATACGTCCAGGGTAGCCTAGTGGACATGGCATCTGCCCGGTAAGCGGAGCATTGTGGGTTCGATTCCCATCCCTGGACTCTTTTATTTTTCCGTTCGTCATTACTCTTCATAATTCACCCTTTCATACCTCATCCAAAAAAGGTTAAAAAATAGTCGATATTTTACCTTGAAATAAAAAAGCAAATTGATTTTTCGTTTAAAAGAAACTCATGCGGTGTAACTTCAAGTGTCGTTTTACAATCACAGGCCGCAGTGTATTATATTGTATTATAAGTTACTTTATCTATCATTTACGAACGGAAAATAGGTCCAGGGTAGCCTAGTGGACATGGCATCTGCCCGGTAAGCGGAACATTGTGGGTTCGATTCCCATCCCTGGACACTTTTATTTTTCGTTCGTCTTTACTCTTCATAATTCACCCTTTCATACCTCATCCAAAAAAGGTTAAAAATAGTCGATATTTTACCTTGAAATAAAAAAAAAAATATATAAAAAAAAATAGATTTTTCGTTTAAAAGAACTCATGCGGTGTAACTTCAAGTGTCGTTTTACAATCACAGGCCGCAGTGTATTAAAATGACTTATAAACACTATAAACAATATGTGTGAAAAGTTTTGTCGGTATATGTGATTCATTTAATCAAAAATATAATAAAACCGAAACTATACTATTAATATTGTAGTCGCATTAAAATATTCTCTATTGCTTTTACTTGAATAAAGGTCGATACTTAATAAATAAAAAATATATTTTAAAAAAGCTTTTATTTAAATGCACTAAAAGGAAAAAAAAAATACTTCATCTTCTGCCATTGCGATATTAGATTTATCCGAGTGAAAATAAAAGCGGCGGGGGCAATCATTATGAATTTCGAACCTAATGTGATTTAATATGTAGCAACTGATGCAATTTCCCGAACGGATATAACAAGGTTCTTGGACGATCTTTCTTTGACTTCTACCGATATTTTGAAAGTTGTAAAACCAACTGTAGACATTGCTTTGCCTTGATTTGCAAATCGTATATTTCAAACACCAGGAAAGCATAGTAAAATTGTTCCTTTTTAGTTGAACTGCTATTAGTACTTTATGCAAATCAATAAGAACTTGTAATTAGAAATTTTATAAATTTACATAATTCGAATTGTTAAAATATGCTTTTTCAATGATTATATTTAATATGGTGCCAGATATTTTTGAAGATAGAAAAATTCATATAAAGTAATAATGAGCCTTCTATAGATATCGATTGAAAATTATCTAGAGGCGATCCTACCTGCCCACACTGCCACGAGGAAGACCAAACTGTCGACCACCTTCTCTTCAGATGTCCCGCCTACCACCTTCATAGGTTCCAAACAGCCACCCTCCTAGGAATAAATATATTTGCCCCTGAAGACCTGCAGAACATCCCCAAGCACAAGTCAGCCTGGCGACACCTGATAAACTGGATGTCTGCTGCCACCATTAGACGTGAAGTCTAAAGACCAACCTGAATAGTTGGCGACTTTAGTATGCTCCAGGAATCCGGGTTACCTAAATAAATAATAATATAGATATCAAATGAAAACATTTAGACGCCATGTTTCTTTAACACATATATCAAACTTCCACTGTCCTTACTGCAATGAAAAAATATTTGGAAGGCTTGGCTCATCAGTGGTGAACCCTCCCATCAGTTTCACCAATTTAATCTACCAGGTCACTTCTTTAGCGCTCTAATACAGTATTAGATCATTCTGCTTATATATGCTACACTGAAGGGTGGAATCTCAGAAATGGTGTTTAAGCAAGTTATGTACATAAGCTTTTGTGACAATAGAATTACATATAATATTTGTATTGACAATGCTCTTCCGCAAACAATAAGGCCAGTTAGGCATAAATCAATGTAAAGCAACGAAGCGCCATCTATATATATCAAATTAAAACAATTAGATTCGAATGTTTCATTAACACATATGTCAAAATTCTACTGTCCTTACTGCGATGTAATTCTACTGTCCTCACTACTTATGTACATAGTTAAACACCATTTCTGAAATTCCACCCTTCATTGTAGCATATATAAGCAGAATGATCTAATACAGTATTAGAGCTCTAAAGAAGCGGTCTGGTAGATTCAACTGGCGAAACCGCTGGGAGGATTCACCACTGATGAGCCAAGCCCTCCCAATATTTTTTAATAGCAGTAAGGACAGTAGAAGTTTGATATATGTGTTAAAAATAAACATTTACATCTAAATGTTTCATTTTATATATAAAAAAAAATTTAAGCACCGACAAAACTTTTTTTACTAACACCTTGTACAGGTATACCTGTATAGAGAAATTTAGCTGGGAAATAACAGATATTTCTTCCGTAAAGAAAGACTTTCTGAGCCATGTGTTGTTGGCCACCTCGCGAAGGTTGTTTGTCAACCCGGGCGTGAGCCGGGATTGAGTCAACAAATATCACCTTTTTAAAGGGAGAAAAAACTTTCCATTTCGTTTTTTTAAAAACTGACTGACGTATTGTGAAATCTGTGCCCAGCAATCCAGTGCTCCCCGCCCTTGCCCCCCACCAATGGACGCGCCCTGGACAACGGCCGATACCTCGTGGGCGACTATGTCCAGTACACCTGTAATGCGGGATTCGTCATCGTCGGGGACTCCATCGGAATATGCAAGGACGACGGCGAGTGGACCCAAGGACCTCCGATCTGTAAGTGGCCTCCGTTGTAAGCAAATGTTTGACGTCATGGTGAGATCTATCGTTTCTGTGCTGCAGGCAAGCCGGCGTGCGAGTTCCCTGGTGAGCCGGGCAATGGTCATGTCATCCCCACCAAGTTCCACTACGACATCGGGCAGGTGGTGACGGTGGCCTGTAACCCGGGTTACCGGATGCTTGGCCCACAGCGGCTGCGGTGCACGCCGAGCGGCCACTGGTCCAGCCCACTGCCGCATTGCCGCGTCACCCAGCACGGCCTAGACAAACCCTACTAACTTGGTAGCTTGACTGGCGGCATCTTCTGTCGGCGCCTACATACGGCCACTTCTCCGTCATTATATAGAGAATTGACCGTATGGTGAACATCTCATTGTTGATGAAATATTTCCTTCCTCTTTTTACAGGAATTCCAGCAGATCAAATTGGCTTGTTTAGAGTCGGCGGCTTCCAAGTATATTTTAAGGGAGATAAAAGTAAAAATTGTGGCCAAAATTGGCAAATGTCATTGTGTGATATGGAGGACATCTATTGCAGAGAAAACATCTAAACTAACATAAACAGATTGTTCCTGAATTAGATAACTTTAAATAAACTTTTATTCCACTCAGATGGTGCCAAATGTTAGGGAAGTTTTGTCAAACTTTCTTCGTAGCACAGTAGGAACCTTAGAGAGCTTTCTGGCAACTTGACCTCTGCACATATCATTCCTCCTTCCTCCACACCACAACCGATCAACTTAAGTTTTTTTTTCACTCTCTTCTCGAAGAAAATTATATGAGCGTAATTCTGATCAAAATCCTTCTTGTTAAATATTTTGAATGACCAAAAATGCTTATATTCAGGGAAAAAAGTTGTTTGGAAAAGTTGTACTTGAATCTCACCTAGCGACTTGCTGCCAATCAAAGATAATCTGTAATTTTTTAATTATTATCCCATAATTTAGTCCATAAGTCTGCATGATGGGTAAAATGAGCTGCTGTCATTGGTTGGTTATCCAGGGGGCACCACGTGACTGTCAGACAGCCCCATATAATCTGTAGTGTATTTGCATATTGAATTATGGATATGCAAATACACTACACCCTCCCCTCCTAATAATATTGGAGTCGGTCAGGCGGTCTCCTGGATCGCTGGGGTCTGGGGCTCCGGCTCGGGACTTTTCTATCGTAAAACTCTCAAGATAGATACATTTTCAATGATTAATATTAATTTAAAATAGTCAATATGAGCATTATATAGTGTGTTATATTATATATAAATACAAAGTTATATATTAATAAAAGAGAACACATTAGCTTGTTCTCTCTCTTCAAACAGGTCTAAATGACTACCAGTTCTAATCCTTATGAAAGTTTTAATAAAGCTAAACATATTCTAATTATGTAATTGTACATCGGCCACCTTACACTCTCACTATTATTTAAGTCATAGAAAAGCGTTATCTATATATATAAATTTGACTATTTTAGCATTTTAAATTTGATCCCTCGCAATGAGTATTAAATTATTTGTAACATTTTTAAATTGGTTATATTTTAAATAATGAAACCATTATTGATTAAAATATGCATAATTACTTAACATGGATCAGAGCTTATATTTTAAAATAATAAAACCTGAATTTTTGAAAACATGTAAATATTTATTATAGGTGATAAATTGAAAATATAAATATATGCATGCTGATATTTGAAGCAGGCTACTGATTTAACAAATAAATTTATATTTATCTTGATTTTTGCCAGTTTTTGCTTGCAATTCAAAATAAGTTTTTGAGATAGAAACCTGAATTTTTGTATTTTTTTTATCCTCTTAGTTCATAAACAATCACTGAAAAAAAAAAAAAACAGCAGTTTCTGAGATAAAATCGTGCATTCCAAAACAGACAGTCTTCGTATTTATATAAATGATAAAATAAGAATAATAAATCAAATTTTAATTTGAAATGATCAATTTAATAATCTTTCAAAAAGTTTGTATTTTAGAGAAAAAGACTTGAAGCACTTTATGAAAGTTTTTTTTTTGAGGTAAGCCTATGTGAGATACAAGCCCATATTCCGCCTAACTTTGAATTCGATATGTTGGACAAACAAGTAATTGATGAGAAAAATGTCCTCATCTATAATTGTATGGATTTCTCCACTTTTCATCAAATTTTATAATTGGGACAAGTTCAAGAAAGTACACAACTTTTGTATAATTTACATAAAGCGAAATTTACTTTTAAATTTGTTTAGACTTGTTCATCATATGAATTGGCCAAACAATTTCGCTGTAAAAATGTATATGTATATAGAAAATATTTTTGTGGAGATGAAGCATCTCAGTTACTTTCTAATCCAGCTCATTCAATATACCAAACATCCATCCCTCTAATATTCCACAGATTATTTGTCTCCCCATCCCTTCCAATCAATAGATTTCTCTATTTCCCCACCTATTCGACTTCATGTACTATAGATCTATCTATCTATCTCTACCCACTCAATGTACTGTAACCTAACTTCTCCCACCCCATGTCCCATAAATCCTTATATTTTCCTGGTTGTTACTGCAGAAGGCTTGTTTCTCAATAAATTTTACCTTCCGCATGTGTAAGCTCCCTTTATGTTATCTCCTACGATTTACACTAGTTGAGCAACACTTGCAATCTGCAAAGGAAGGGAATTCTGATGGATTGCAAACCGCATCTGTCTGTAAAGCAGGAGTGAAATATATATTCTCCACTTCCTTTTTCATTTAAGAAAATTACACAAGATGAGGTCCAAACTTATATCTGAGAGAAGTTCGGGGTGCACAGTCAACCTGTGTCAAAATAACATTTCCTGTAGTCGAACCACATGTAATGCTTAACAATAATATTTAGTAAAGTGAAATCTGAACAGAAAAATACGTGTTTTAGAATTGAGAAAATAAGACATTAAAGCACGAAAGTTTCTTTTTACACATAAATAAAATTTCTACTGTCCTTACTGGAATGAAAAAATATTGAGAGGGCTTGGCTCATCAGTGGTGAACCTGCCCAGCGGTTTCGCCAATTAATCTACCAGACCGCTTTTTTAGAGCTCTAATACTGTATTGGACGATTCTGATTATATATTCTACACTAAAAGGTGGAATCTTAGAAATGGTATTCAAATACATACATAAATTTTGGCATCAAGCAAACAATAAGGACAAAGCCATAAATTAATTATAGGACACGCCATTTATATATAAGAAAATAAAACATTAGATGGTGTGTTGTTGTACTATAATTAATATTTTAGAATTGCTTTCATATTCGCTCATCATAAAACACATTTGATGCATTAAGCTAAACCTTTGTAAAACAACACATTTGCTGCAATGAGAATGAACGAGTTGTAAAACAACACATTTGCTGCAATGAGAATGAACGAGTTGTAAAACAACACATTTGCTGCAATGAGAATGAACGAGTTGTAAAACAACACATTTGCTGCAATGAGAATGAACGAGTTGTAAAACAACACATTTGCTGCAATGAGAATGAACGAGTTGTAAAACAACACATTTGCTGCAATGAGAATGAACGAGTTGTAAAACAACACATTTGTTGCATGAGGATGAATGTGTTGTAAAACAACACGTTTATATTTGCCTACAAATTTTCTTAAAAAAAGAGATCCATGGATAATTATACAACAAAACAGAAATTTATGATCTTTAATTTGTTTGCTAATTCTTCTAATAGTAATTTTTTTTTTAACGAAGTGCATGCTTAATCTCTATAGCTGATTCTTTTTTTTTTTTTTTTGCAATGGGACATCCTGCATCCTTATATGAATGTATGATGAGCAAAACTTGCTATACATTCATTTTTAGAATAATGTTGGAAGTTTCAACCCCCTTAGCACGTCTTAGAAGAGATGGTTGTTCTTCTAGGTACAAGCCTCGAGTGGAGTTTTTGTGTTGTTATTTTTCAAAGCAAAACACGGTTTTAAGATGATTTATTTGAAATTGAAAAAATCTTACGTTTTATAGATTTATATTTTAAAATTTTTCTTCTTATTAATTCTTCATTGTGTATAATGCAGTGGGACGCTGAAAATCAAATAATTTTTCTGGCATGATTCAAATTTAAGAACCTAAAGAAGAATCTAGAGTTAGAATGATAGCTCATGTGAATTTTGTTTCTCAAAGTTAAATCTAAAAACTAAACGCGATGTGAATTTTCTGGGGCAAATTTTATTTAAGAACCACTGGCAAAATTATACAAATTTAGAATATTTCTTGCTCCTAGGGAATTTTGTGAGTATTGGAAATAAATTATTTGGAGTGGAGGAAAATGTTGTTTTGAGATTAGTTAACTGAGAGAGAGATAAGAAATTATTTCAATTTTATTTTGAAAACATTTTTCATTACGATGAGAGAAAGTGTATCTAGAGATTACCCCAATAAGAAGGATCAGTTAGATTCAGCATACAAATTGATGTTATTTTAATGTCACTTTTTCAAATATAAACAGTTTCCTACTACCCCTACTGAGATGGGAAATATTGGGAGTGCCTGGCTCATCAGTGGTGAACATTCCCAGCCGGTACCAGGTCATTTTGCTAATTGTTGTTCTGCATATATATTTCGACAATTTAGATTAGATCAAATCCCGATACAACACAGCACTACTGTAAAACTCACACCAAATTAGAAACGAGCAGTTTATTTCTCCTCTTTGATTACGTCTTCGGGAAGCTTGAAGGGTAGGAAAAGCTCCTCGAGGTCATCGGGTAGGGACCATCGCGAGGTTTTTTTCCGGGGACGGGATGTCTTGCGAAGGGAGACGAAATCCAGGGGGGTGAGCCAGCCACGGACGATGCCGCCTCTCACCTTGGCACTCTCTCTCGGCGCTGGGGTCGATGAGCTACGGGATTCCACCGTCATCTCGTCTGAAGTTGTGTTCTTCGGGATTGGAGTTGTCGACCTTGCCGGAGGTAGGGGCCGTTTGGGTTTCATCTGGCCGCGAATCCAGCGCCGATCTTCGGCTGGGGTCTCAAGCCAGGACAGACTGCGTCCTGGCGACAGTTCGTTGGACACAACGCGAGCCCGAAAGCCCCTTTCGTCGGCCACGTAGAGCACGCGGCGCAGCGATCCGTCGCCAGCCCGCATGCCGTAGGATCCCGCGACCCTACGCCCGGGCCAGCCTGCCTCGCGTCTGAAGCTGACGGCGCCGTCGGGCTCCCGAGCCACGTAGAGAAGGTGGTGGGCGGACGCCAGTGTCGCCAGGGCTACCACGACCTGCGCGCAACATTTCACAGATACTTTTCAGTGTATGTGTAAGCACATCAATAGTGATTTGTAACAAAATAATTTAGGGAACTAGAATGAGCGATGTAAAAACCTTTATATAGAGGTTATACTTTAAAAACTGTGCCATGAATATACCGCCAAACGAACGTTATTTGTATGCCTATAGCACGAAGAGCTGAAAAAGCAACGCGATTAAAATATATCTATAAGAAACTTATCCCTGGATGTGCTTCTTATTTCTAACCGATCATTTTAAAGAACTACAATGGCAACAAAAATGGTGAAATTATTCAGCGCTATTTCTTTTTATACTCCTATATAGGTTTCATTTCTGCAATTTGTGAACTGAAGAGGAAATATATATGGCAAGGCTTAGCTCGTCAGTAGGGATCCATCACTGCGATTTCCCCAATTTCTACAATTAGTGAAATTAGCGAATCCGCAGGCAAAATTCGCCACTGATGAGTCAAGCCTTCCCATATCTTTTTCTCCATTTCACTAATTGTAGAAATTCTTCCTAAAAATGATTAAAAAGCATAATTCTGGAAATTTCCATTGTACAGTGTGCGTTCTGTCTACTTTATAATGCATAAACATTTTAAAGAGGAGCTCCCAGGGCAGTGTTGGCAGGCCCACCTAATACGGGGGCTGCTTCCCTGTAATTGTAGAAATTCTTCCTAAAAATGATTAAAAAGCATAATTCTGGAAATTTCCATTGTACAGTGTGCGTTCTGTCTACTTTATAATGCATAAACATTTTAAAGAGGAGCTCCCAGGGCAGTGTTGGCAGGCCCACCTAATACGGGGGCTGCTTCCCTCCTTCACCTTCTTTCTCTCAGACGATTCATTACCTCACTTACTTCAGAAACAGTTAATTTTGTAATTCTAAAATTTTAGAAAATATTTTTACCACATAAAGGTTAAAAGTTTAAACCTCAGTGATGTAAAATTATACTTTTTGAAAAGCTCAATTGTGATGGTTTGAAATGGAATAATAAAAAAAAAAAACCTGAACACAAACTGCTCCGTTTGTACAATTTCCTTGAGCTCTGTTGATGCTGTGAGCCATCCCAATGTGTTGGCAGAAAACTATTTAATTTTTTTATGAAATTAATATTTTATTATATGAATAATTATATATATATAAATGTATTTAAAAATATATTATTATATCCCGTTTCTATATTGTGTTTAATTACATGTTTTTGACCGACATCTCCGGTAGTGCGTAGAATAGGCGTCAGTTTCAGCCAAACAATGCGCTTATTTCTTCTAGAAAGAGCTTCAAGGTATTAGACAAGTAATTTAGATATATACAAATATTCATTGCTATGTAACAATAACCAAACTTAGTAGAAACATCTCCACTTACCGCTGCACCCAGGAGCTCCATGACAGAAGGACTCGCCCCTCTAGGACCCCCCTTTTATATACGTGAACTCGGTCAAGGCGGGCAGATCGCTAATTGGACACCGGTTCTGATTGTGCTGCGACGTGGTTGAGGGACCATCAGGGACGACATCTTCTTCCAAAGGTGGAAACTGGAAGTTTAACAATTCATTGTGTCTTACAGATACAAGTATTTGGAAAGGGGTTCAATTTGCTATTCAACATAAAACACGCGGATGATTTGGTTCCATTTAGAAGTTGTCTCTGAAAGTGAATCCTGACATCAAGGTAAACCATACACCGAGAAAGGATCTGGCTATATTTAAAGAAAATTATTTAAAAAATAAAAAGAGGAAAATAATTTTTAATTATAGTAACAGAAAAATCTAAAATATTATCAAAAGGTTGCACACAAGGTGGACTATTGTCTCCATTGTTTTGGATGGTATTTATAAATGATATGTTAAACAAAATACAATTACCAAACTCAGAAATATTTTTCTATCCTGATGATGTCACAATAATATGTTGGAACAAAGATAGGAGGGCGCCATTCCAAAAAAAAAAAAAAAAAAAAGCAAACGGTGACAGAGATGACTGATGAAGAATGACGCTCGTAACTGTATATAGAATGGATCACATTTGGCTCTAATCATTCCCAATTGGTATACAATTTCATTAATCTTTTTGTTCCAACATTTTCCTGATTGTGGTAGACCATACAGGCTTTTTTCCAATTTGAACACTTTGTTTTCTTCTCCTTTTTGCATAAAACCTTCTGATTGTCTCATGTATACTGTCTCTTCTAACTCACCATAGAGATAAGCTGTCTTCTCATCATAAGTATTTATGATTAAATTCTGTTGCGTTAAGTGTGCGGTGCATCCTGAATCTATACACCATATTTGCCTATCATTTCTCTCATCTGGTGAATCTTCAAATTCTTTTACATATGTTTCAAATGCTTGCTCATTAAATCCACTTTTCATAGTATCCACTAGGTTATTTGAATGTTCTCTACTGTATTTGTGATTTCTAAAATTAGGAGTCCATTTCTGTTGATATCCTTATTTCTGCTTATCTCGAAACCAGCAATCATTAGCTAGATGTACCTTTTTATTACAAACAAAACATCTTTTGGGCTGAAATTTTTTAACTTTTCTATGTTAACTTGTTCATGTCCATTCTCAACCGATTGATTCAATCTCATATTTTTCTTCTTGACTCCTCTTCTCTTAGAGTTTGTTGAATCTCTTCAAGTGTTGCCTCTCTTTTAGATCGTAAGACAATAGCAATATTTTCATACCTTGGTTGTATGCCTCTGACAATATGAATGAAAGTTCTCTCGAAGGAAATTGATGCCCTAATGATGAACTTCTAGCAGCAATATTTTTTTGCCCTCGTTATATATTCATCTACAGTTTCATTTTATTTTTCATTCTAATGTTCTTTAATTCTAAGCCTATATCAATAATTTTATCTTCCAAATTGCCTGTGTATGTTTTTCTCGGCGAGTCCCATACTCTCTTTGCATTTGTTTCTCCGATGAACATTCCCGCTTTTTCATTTGTCAACGTAGTGATGATTATCCCGTAACGCTTTATCATTTTTATCACTCCAAATCTTCCAAGAACTTTTGTCTTCCATATCAGGTTCTGGATGGGAAATTACACATTTAAATAATTTTCTTACTCTCAGAACTGCGCCGATTTTCAACGTCCAAATTTGATAATTAGTTCCTGTTAATGGTTCAATTTTTGTTTGGGATAAAAAATTATATTCAGCCATTTTCGCCTTTTGAACTAATATAAACAATTATATGTTTTAAATTTAATTAAATATTGGGTAGCTTTTAAACATGCAATATATAGATAAAATTCAAATTAATCTATATAAATACCTTAAATCTTCTCAGAAGTGCTTCAGTTTACCGATCAGAATAAACTTCTTGCTTAATCTTCTGATTGAATATTTTCGCTTTATATCAAACAACCACGCTCTGCTACAAATTGTTGACTTTGCCTTAGAATTTTTAATAAATCTGATTCCAAGAATATTAATTAAACATTATATTTATTGATTTACAAGAGAGAGAACAAAATATAAAAGGGAAACTAATATTAAATATATATACAACAACAATTTATTCCTGATATAAGGACATCGTCCAAATAAACTGCTACTCCATCAATTCCAATTAGAAGAGTGTCCATAAATCTTTGGAAGGTTCCCATGGCGGAATTCAATCCAAAAGGAAGACGCTTAACTCTATACAATCCTCTAGGCGTATTAATGGTAAGTATTTATCATCCACATTTAATTGTTGATAGGCTTGGGCCATATCTAATTTAGTAAATACCTTACCACCTTTTAACCTGTACAAAAGTTGTAGAATTGTGGGCAGTGGATATTTATCAGGATTGGTATATAAGTTAACTGTTGTTTTGTAATCACGACAAAACCTTATTGTTGCAACATTTTTTAGAACCGTAACAAAATAGTGATGCCCATTTAGAAAATTTTATAGGTTCAATAATACCTTGCTCTTCCAGGGATTTCAGCTTTTTATCCACTAACTCTCTTAGAGCAAAAGGCCTTTACAAATTTTGGCACAGCATTTTCAGGAAAGTCAATGTGAATTAAAGGGCCATTGTAAGCATCTATTTCTTCCTTGAACAATTCCTCGAATTCAGGAGATATCGGATTACTTCCTTTTATATTCAAGAAATTTATTTTTAAATGGAAGGCTCCGAACCATTGTCTTCCTAGAATATTAGGACCAAGTCTATCAGCCACCAAAATTGGCATGCTTTTTGTGCAATTCGCGACTTTAGCCATCACATTGAGTTTTCCTAGAATATTTACTTTATCTGATGCCCATGTTCTTAAAGAAACATCAGATTTATTAAGTTGCGTCATTTTCCAGTACTTTAAACAGGTTTCTTTATTCAGTATTGAATATGAACTACCCGAATCTATTAGCATTGCTATTTCATTTCCATCAAAATTTGCTGTAATGTAGAATGGACAAATTTCATAATCTGTTTTGAGGCTATTCAAAGATGGATCACTAAAACTAGTATTTTTATGCAAATATGTAAGGTTATTCGCTTTTTTTAAACAAGCCTTTTGTAAATGATCTACTTTACCACACTTAAAACATTTAGCATTTTGGAATTTACATACTTTTGGCAAGTGGTTGCCCTTGCAACGAATGCAAACCAGTTTGTTTACACTTTTTCTAAAACTATTAGATTCGATTTTATTTGGCTTAAACTTAGGTGATTCAAATTTATTTAATTTACTAGCGGATGTACCCAGCTTCGCCCGGGGTTTTACCCGAGTAAAGGTTTGTCTAACGAATCTCTCGATAAAGTGAACATTTTTTCCCGGTCCCTTGAATTGGTTTATTAATTGGTTCCCTCGGTAATTGGAAGTTAAAGGAATAGTATCTTGCCTTTGAATTGTATCATTATTCTTGTCTCAAATAAATTGCCGTGTCATCCTGAATTTTGTCTTTCCTAATTTTCTACATTACAAATTCATCTTATCATCATGATAATATTTAGAGCAGATTGTTGAATTATAACAGATAAATTAGAATATTTATCTTGATTATTTTTGGGCGAAAAGTTATTTCAAAAATTTTATTTGCTAGAAACCTTCCCAGTACTATACTAAATAACTTCCCAAAGTTTCATGGCGTTCCAATGAGTGGTTTGGTCAGACATAAAGGACACACACACATACATTCATTTTTATATATATATAGACTAATCACATTTAATGCTGGCATTTTTTCCTGTAGAATACTTGCATCTGTACTAGCCGATTCATCACACAGAGCCAAATTCACAGCCTTTTCAAAGGTTGAATCTTTTTCAGACAATAGTCTTTTAACCAGAGATTCATTTCTCAGGCCACACACCAGTCTATCTCTTAAGCGATCATCTAAATCAATAAATTCACAGTTTTCGCTTAATTTTCTTAGTTCAGCCACATAGGCGGATACAGATTCTGTGCCTTGATTTCTTTTATTGCAATGGTATCTTTGTACAATTAAGTTTGGTTTAGGGCAGAAATGGCCAGTCAATAGCTTGATCAATTCGCCATAATCAATATCATTTAAAGGTTTAGGTGCGGCCAATGATCTTGCCAAAGAAAAAGTTTCAGGACCTATTAAAGTCAATAATGTTGCTTTCTTTTGTTCAAATTTTTCAATGCCATTTGCCACGAAATAAAAATTAATTCTTTCGAGATATGCAATCCACCCTTCAGGCTTAGATAAATCGAAATTTTCAAGCTTGCCAAAACTCGCCATTTTAAAAATATTTCTACTTTAAAACTTTAAATATTTTATATTTAAAATTACTTACATATTCAATTAAGAATCGACATCATCGTCGCCAATAATTGTTATGTCTTTATATTTAAATTAATGACATTTGTTTACACACAAATACAAAAACAATTGTTGAGGTGTATACGTCATAGTGTGTTCATGAACTATTCCAACGCTCGTGCAGAAAGTGTCCCATTCCTTGGAACAAAATTCCAAGCCATTATCCGTACGTATTCGTTTTAGTTTCCGGCTGGTCTGTTTCTCAGATTCTTGAATCCACTCTTTGACTTTTCCCAGGGTTCCGCCTTTGTTTTTCAGGAAAAATACACTTGCATATCTCGTAGATTCATCAATGATGGTTAAGACGTACTTGGCTCCTCCCCAGCTCAATACGTCGAGTGGACCCATCAAGTCCGCATGCACCAAGTCCAACGGCATGATTTCTTTTTCCTCCTTGTGTGAATGTTGAAGGAATGGCAGACGGTAAGACTTGCCGATCAAGCAGTCTTCGCACTTTTCTGGCTTTGCCGGGCTGCAATCAAGTCCTCTTATGCTTTGATTCTTGGCCATCTTTGCTATCGTATATTGTTACATCATGATTAATGGCGTATTTCTTATATTATTTTTAATATATTTGAAATTTAAATTATATATTTATTTATTTTCATATTCTATGATATTTATTTAAAACAGATTATTTAGATTATCATAATTTGTATTTAGGTACACGTGTGACTTCACTGCTCTCTTTGATGTGAGAAAAATAAAGAAAGGATTCTGGAGGCTACTTAAAGTAGACTTATCTCATTATTCCCTTATATAAATTTGTAGGATGGTTGAAACACGCTCTGGAAAGATGCAAGACCCGTCTGAAGAGAGACTCAAGACTGAAGAATCTGCCAAACCGCAGCCTAGTGCAACAATTGGTAGAGATGCAAGTGCCGACCCAGTTGTTTTGAACCCCAACATAGACATCCCCAAATATGATGGAACAGAAGACCCTCGCCCATGGATTGAGTCCCTTGAAGAAATTGGCTTCCTGTACCACTGGGCAGAATATATTATTTCTCGCTATGCAGCCATGAACATGATTGGTAGCGCCAAAACCTGGCTGGACCTACACAAGATAAGTTTTACCAGCTGGGAACATTTCAAGAGCCGCCTAATTCAGGATTTTGGCTCAGACGCCAACAAAGAAGAATTGAAGATGAGGCTGAACAGAATGCAGCAGTGGAATGAACCTGCAATCAGGTTTGCAGAGGATATCCTGGTTCTGTGCAACAAGGTCGATCCCCAAATGGAAGAAGAGAATAAAATAAATTGGGTTATTGGAGGGTTAAAGAAAGAATACTCTTTTGCCCTCTACTTAAACCCTCCTAAGAATACCAACGAACTCCTAAGATTGTGTAAAAAGATGGATTTGTTTGAAAATAATTATCAAGAACGTATAGAGAAATCAAAGGCTCTATATAATGGACCACGCTCTCCTCGTTCCCATCATCAAGAGCAATGGAAGAACGCTCCGTCGTTCAGAAGACCAGACCAGAACACCTCCAAGCCACAGGCCCCCGCTCCGAGGTACTACCAGAACACCCCCAAGCCCCAGGCCCCCGCTCAGAGGTACTACCAGAACAGGCCGCTGCCCCAGGTATCTGCCCCTAGACGATTTTACACTCCCATTCATGAGCCAAAACCGGTCTACCCAAGGAAAACATTCAATAAGAGTCCAGATTCAAACAGGAATAGGACAGAAGACGGGAGACCAATATGTTTCAAGTGTAACAAGCCAGGACACGTAGCGCGGTATTGCAGAGTCAAGTTTGTGAGGATCGTAGAAGAGGACCCCTCAGTTTCCCAAGACAAGAGCCAAGAAAACCTTCAAATGGACGAAAGGAAAGATTATACACGGCCTCGCCTCTATGCGGATGTTTGTAATGACACACAAACGAATATTCCTACACGGAATAGATATTCCGTGTTGGAAGATTTAAACTAAGTGTCGCGCCTGATTCCTTCAATCAAAGCAAGTCGACCATAAATGGAATTAGAAAGTTGGACCCTAGGTACAAAATTAATATTAATGTGGACAAGATAGGGTTATGCGAAGCTTTGATTGATACAGGCGCCGATCTTTCAGTGGTCGACCTAAGAACAGAACTTTTTGCTGGCCGTGAAATAAATAGTCTCACTAAAACGTGTTCAGGACCCGATGGGAAAAAATTAGATATGGTAGGTAGCATTATTTTAGATTTAAAAATTGATGACACTGAATTATCCCACGAATTTGTAGTAATGGACGCGCATCTACGAACTCTTATTCTTGGACGAGATTTCCTTAAAAAAATGAATGCCAAAATTGATTGTAAACGAGAAACAATAAAATATAATTTGATGAGTAATCATGACGTAAGCAATTATGATCTAAAGAAAATAAAGAGCACTACAGATACCGTTATACCTAAACTATCTATTAAATTGATTAGGGCCTCAATAGAAGCAGAGGATGGCGAATATGTCATTGAAGAGAACAACAGAATGACTCAAACAAATGGTCTTCGATTGGCAAGAAGTTTGCTTACTGTCACGGATAAGAAAACCCATATCTGGATAACGAACCCTTATCCTCGACCTTTAAAAATCATGAAAGACCAAACATTGGCTTATGGAAGTCTTCCTGCAGGGGTAAATTTTATAGAGAATAAAGAGAAGCAGAATGAAAATGACGAAATACAATTTCAAATAAACAAAAATTTATCATTTAAAGAACAAGAGAGGTTAAAACAAATTTTGGCCAAGTATACTGATTTGTTCTCATCGAGGTTAGGTAGGACCAATTTGGCAAAACATTAGATTCATACAGAAGACGCAAAACCGATAAAGCACAAGCCTTACCGGGTAAGCGCTAAGGAACGAACCATCATAAAGGATCAAATAGACGAGATGCTCGAAGAAGGAATAATTAGACAATCTTCAAGTCCCTGGTCCTTTCCCGTTATATTGGTCAAAAAAAGAGATGGCAAATACAGATTTTGTGTGGACTACAGGAAATTAAATGAAGTAACAGTGAAGGATGTTTATAGAAATCCCAAGAATTGATGATGTAATGAATACTCTCCAAAGCTCCAAGTACTTCTCAGCAATAGATCTCAAATCGGGATATTGGCAAGTCGAAATTGAAGAGAGAGACAAAGAGAAGACAGCTTTCACTACTGCACATGGGTTATATGAATTCAACGTAATGCCCTTCGGTCTATGCAACGCCCCTGCTACTTTTGAGAGGAACATGGACAATGTCCTCGGAAATCTGAGATGGCAGATTTGCCTTTGCTACCTGGACGATGTGATTATATACAGCTCGGACTTTCCAACCCACATTAAAAGACTTGAAGCTGTCCTCAGATGCTTCAGCGATTCTAATTTAAAACTGAACGCCAAGAAATGCAGATTTGCTTTCGAGGAACTTGAGATCCTTGGACATATAACCAACCAAGAGGGTATAAAACCTGCCGAATATAATATCAAAGCCGTTAGAGATTTTCCTCAGCCCAAGAAGGCCAAAGAAGTGCAATCATTCCTAGGAATGTGCTCATATTATAGAAAATTTATTAAAGATTTCTCATTAATCGCTGACCCATTGACCAGTCTCATCAGAAGTCTCCTTAGACGTGTCTTGCATCTTTCCAGAGCGTGTTTCAACCATCCTACAAATTTATATAAGGGAATAATGAGATAAGTCTACTTTAAGTAGCCTCCAGAATAATTTATTTATTTTTCTCACATCAAAGAGAGCAGTGAAGTCACACGTGTACCTAAATACAAATGATGATAATCTAAATAATCTGTTTTAAATAAATATCATAGAATATAAAAATAAATAAATATATAATTTAAATTTCAAATATATTAAAAATAATATAAGAAATACGCCATTAATCATGATGTAACACTTCCCCCTCTCCAGAGGTCGTCACGTCCTCGTGATTGACCTCATCAATTCTTTCAAAATAGGGTTTGATTCTTGAGACATGGACAATCAATGGGTCTTGGCCAGGATTATCTTTTGGTTCAATTAAGTAATTTACGTTGGACAGCTTCTTTAATATTCTATATGGGCCAAAATATTTTCTCAATAGTTTTTCACATTTTCCGATTTTCCTAACTGGTGTCCAAACTGCCACTAAATGTCCTGGTTCATAGATTCTCTCTTTGTGTTTTTTGTCATAGTTTCTTTTCATTCTTTCCTGAGTCTTCTCTGTGTTGTTAATGACTACCTGTCTCGTCCTTGCTATTTTATCTAAGTAGTTTTCTATATATTCGTCGTAATCGTCTATGTTACTGTCCGTTGGGATATTCTCGTCGTCTAAGAGGGACATGGGTTCCCTCCCAAACAACAGGAAAAATGGAGAGTAGCCTGTGGTTTCTTGAATTGTGGTATTATACGCGTGGGTGATAAAAGGAAGGATTTCGTCCCAGTTCTTCTGATCCGTATTCACATACATGCTGATCATATTGATTAAAGTTCTATTTAGCCGTTCCGTTAGCCCGTTAGTCTGGGGGTGGTAGCTCGTTGTGAAGCAATGTTTAACTTTGCACATTTTCATAACCTCCTTCATCAAATTGCTAGTGAATTGTGAACCTCTGTCGCTGATAAGAAATCTTGGAGCCCCGTGACGTAAAAATATATGTTCGATTAAAAATGTAGAGACTTCTTTCACTGTCGCTTCTGGTACTGCCTTTGTTTCAGCATACTTGGTATAATAATCCGTCAACACAATTATCCATTTCCTTCTTCTTTTCGTTGATGGCAAGGGGCCAACAAAGTCAATTCCGATTCTTTCAAAAGGGTAGTTAGCTGGGGGAATAGGTTGTAGAAGTCCAGATGGCAACTGATTTGAACCTTTCCGACTTTGGCAAAGATGGCACGTCTTTACAAATTCGGAAACATCTTTCAGCATGGAAGGCCAATAGTATTTATTCTTCAATCGGTATGTGGTTCTGGCGACGCCCAGATGGCCATTCAGCATATGGTTGTGGTATTCACTCATGATTTCTTTCCTTCTCTTCTTTGGCACTACCAGCAACCATTCTCTACCTTCAGGATTTGGATTTTTCTTGTAGAGACACCCATTTTCTTCTTTAAAGTTCTGTGTAATTGAACGCTTGTTTCCACTAAGGTTCTCCTTAATATTCTCAATAAAATCATCCTTTTCGTCTATTATTTGATTCAAAAATAGTCTTTCATAATCCTCGTCCCATTCGTTTTCTGGTAAGGGTCCTCTAGATAGACCATCAGCGTCCAGATGTTTTTTTCCCGATTTGTGTATAATTTCGAAATTATATTCCTGAATCTTCAGTGCCCATCGTGCTAATCGGCCGGTCGGATCTTTTAAATTCTTAAGCCAGCATAGTGCGTGATGATCAGTGACGATTTTAAAGTTCCTTCCATATAAATAGGGCCGTAATTTTGATATCGACCACACTACAGCTAAACATTCCTTTACGGTGGTTGAATAATTTTGCTCAGGTTTACTTAGGGTTCGGCTCAAATATGATATTACCTTCTCTTCGCCACCGATATTTTGAATTAGTGTTGCGCCTAAGCCGATGTTAGAGGCATCTGTGTGAATGCAGGTGGCTGCATTTGGATCAAAGTGACCTAAAATTGGCGGATTCATAAGAGCTTTTTTAAGGTTTTGGAACGCTTCTTCCTGTTTTCCTGTCCAGATAAATTGAACATTTTTTCTGATGAGACTGGTCAATGGGTCAGCGATTAATGAGAAATCTTTAATAAATTTTCTATAATATGAGCACATTCCTAGGAATGATTGCACTTCTTTGGCCTTCTTGGGCTGAGGAAAATCTCTAACGGCTTTGATATTATATTCGGCAGGTTTTATACCCTCTTGGTTGGTTATATGTCCAAGGATCTCAAGTTCCTCGAAAGCAAATCTGCATTTCTTGGCGTTCAGTTTTAAATTAGAATCGCTGAAGCATCTGAGGACAGCTTCAAGTCTTTTAATGTGGGTTGGAAAGTCCGAGCTGTATATAATCACATCGTCCAGGTAGCAAAGGCAAATCTGCCATCTCAGATTTCCGAGGACATTGTCCATGTTCCTCTCAAAAGTAGCAGGGGCGTTGCATAGACCGAAGGGCATTACGTTGAATTCATATAACCCATGTGCAGTAGTGAAAGCCGTCTTCTCTTTGTCTCTCTCTTCAATTTCGACTTGCCAATATCCCGATTTGAGATCTATTGCTGAGAAGTACTTGGATCCTTGGAGAGTATCCATTACATCATCAATTCTTGGGATTGGATAAACATCCTTCACTGTTACTTCATTTAATTTCCTGTAGTCCACACAAAATCTGTATTTGCCATCTCTTTTTTTTTGACCAATATAACGGGAAAGGACCAGGGACTTGAAGATTGTCTAATTATTCCTTCTTCGAGCATCTCGTCTATTTGATCCTTTATGATGGTTCGTTCCTTAGCGCTTACCCGGTAAGGCTTGTGCTTTATCGGTTTTGCGTCTTCTGTATGAATCTGATGTTTTGCCAAATTGGTCCTACCTAACCTCGATGAGAACAAATCAGTATACTTGGCCAAAATTTGTTTTAACCTCTCTTGTTCTTTAAATGATAAATTTTTGTTCATTTGAAATTGTATTTCGTCATTTTCATTCTGCTTCTCTTTATTCTCTATAAAATTTACCCCTGCAGGAAGACTTCCATAAGCCAATGTTTGGTCTTTCATGATTTTTAAAGGTCGAGGATAAGGGTTCGTTATCCAGATATGGGTTTTCTTATCCGTGACAGTAAGCAAACTTCTTGCCAATCGAAGACCATTTGTTTGAGTCATTCTGTTGTTCTCTTCGATGACATATTCGCCATCCTCTGCTTCTATTGAGGCCCTAATCAATTTAATAGATAGTTTAGGTATAACGGTATCTGTAGTGCTCTTTATTTTTTTTAGATCATAATTGCTTACGTCATGATTACTCATCAAATTATATTTTATTGTTATCTCGTTTACAATCAATTTTAGCATTCATTTTTTAAAGGAAATCTCGTCCAAGAATAAGAGTTCGTAGATGCGCGTCCATTACTACAAATTCGTGGGATAATTCAGTGTCATCAATTTTTAAATCTAAAATAATGCTACCTACCATATCTAATTTTTTCCCATCGGGTCCTGAACACGTTTTAGTGAGACTATTTATTTCACGGCCAGCAAAAAGTGCTGTTCTTAGGACGACCACTGAAAGATCGGCGCCTGTATCAATCAAAGCTTCGCATAACCCTATCTTGTCCACATTAATATTAATTTTGTACCCAGGGTCCAACTTTCTAATTCCATTTATGGTCGACTTGCTTTGATTGAAGGAATCAGGCGCGACACTTAGTTTAAATCTTCCAACACGGAATATTTATTCCGTGTAGGAATATTCGTTTGTGTGTCATTACAAACATCCGCATAGAAGCGAGGCCGTGTATAATCTTTCCTTTCGTCCATTTGAAGGTTTTCTTGGCTCTTGTCTTGGGAAACTGAGGGGTCCTCTTCTACGATCCTCACAAACTTGACTCTGCAATACCGCGCTACGTGTCCTGGCTTGTTACACTTGAAACATATTGGTCTCCCGTCTTCTGTCCTATTCCTGTTTGAATCTGGACTCTTATTGTATGTTTTCCTTGGGTAGACCGGTTTTGGCTCATGAATGGGAGTGTAAAATCGTCTAGGGGCAGATACCTGGGGCAGCGGCTTGTTCTGGTAGTACCTCTGAGCGGGGGCCTGTGGCTTGGAGGTGTTCTGGTCTGGTCTTCTGAACGACGGAGCGTTCTTCCATTGCTCTTGATGATGGGAACGAGGAGAGCGTGGTCCATTATATAAAGCCTTTGATTTTTCTATACGTTCTTGATAATTATTTTCAAACAAATCCATCTTTTTACACAATCTTAGGAGTTCGTTGGTATTCTTAGGAGGGTTTAAGTAGAGGGCAAAAGAGTATTCTTTCTTTAACCCTCCAATAACCCAATTTATTTTATTCTCTTCTTCCATTTGGGGATCGACCTTGTTGCACAGAACCAGGATATCCTCTGCAAACCTGATTGCAGGTTCATTCCACTGCTGCATTCTGTTCAGCCTCATCTTCAATTCTTCTTTGTTGGCGTCTGAGCCAAAATCCTGAATTAGGCGGCTCTTGAAATGTTCCCAGCTGGTAAAACTTATCTTGTGTAGGTCCAGCCAGGTTTTGGCGCTACCAATCATGTTCATGGCTGCATAGCGAGAAATAATATATTCTGCCCAGTGGTACAGGAAGCCAATTTCTTCAAGGGACTCAATCCATGGGCGAGGGTCTTCTGTTCCATCATATTTGGGGATGTCTATGTTTGGGTTCAAAACAACTGGGTCGGCACTTGCATCTCTACCAATTGTTGCACTGGGCTGCGGTTTGGCGGATTCTTCAGTCTTGAGTCTCTCCTCAGACGTGTCTTGCATCTTTCCAGAGCGTGTTTCAACCATCCTACAAATTTATATAAGGGAATAATGAGATAAGTCTACTTTAAGTAGCCTCCAGAATAATTTATTTATTTTTCTCACATCAAAGAGAGCAGTGAAGTCACACGTGTACCTAAATACAAATGATGATAATCTAAATAATCTGTTTTAAATAAATATCATAGAATATAAAAATAAATAAATATATAATTTAAATTTCAAATATATTAAAAATAATATAAGAAATACGCCATTAATCATGATGTAACAATATACCCTTCCATATTGCTGTGCTTAGTCAACCTTTCGCCATATAACTGCCTTCTTAGTTGTACGGCTCGATATCTACTATCCTTTGGTGCGTATAATTTTTCCAGTTCCTCCCAGACCTCTTTTGGAGTATTCAAATGTTGAACATGCAATTGTTGTTCATCATTAATCCGAGGCAAATTTTTGCAAACGCCTTACCCTCCCGCGACAAAAAAAGTTTTGTTACAACAAGGTCACTAGGGTCAGGCTTATCCTCTCCTGGATTGATCAAACTCCACAAGTCGTTTTCCATTAGAACAAGTTTCATCTGGAAGCTCCAGCTGGAGTAATTAGCACCATTCAATTTTGTAATCGTCGTGTTTGCAATTTTACAAAATATTTGGTAAGTAGAAAAAAGGATGTTCCAAGTAATCAAAGGAAATTTGGTTACTCACGTTTTAGGCCTTGCGCTTCTTCAGTCTCATAATCTTTGTTGTATTCCAATTGATTACACACAGCGCTCAACGTTAATTATTGTGTAATTAACTACAAGGTAAAGGGATTATATATAGATTAAAAAGTAAACATGGAGAAAAGAGAACAAGTCAGTATGTGGCGACGCCGCCTTGCAAGGGTTACATCAACAGGAAGTGACGTCAGCTCCAGGGTTACCGAAGCCAACCGTCCGCCGACACGGCCCAGCAAAAGTACTGCCTGGCTTAAGGCGTAAGAATAAATAAAACAAAATATTATTTACATAATTACAAACATGTTTGAGCCGACCAACGGGGAACGAGAAAATATCTTTATTTTACGGGGCTGCTAACCAAAATAAATGATTTTTGAGCCCCGATCAACGGGGAATAACAACAATGATCATTTATAGAGAAAGCGTGACCTCTGGCGGTCGATTTAAACAGAGTATTTATATATCTATGAAATTATAATTTTAAATAAAATAACATTTCAATATAACAATTCTAAATAAAATATTTTAATATAACATTTTAAATAATACCTTTATATAACATATATATATACATACATATGTAGAAATTGTTTTATATAAAAGTAGGGATGATTTCATTGTTAGGTGAATATTTTTGTTCTAATGAATTTGAACTCTGCAGATAACTCAATTTTCTTATTAATGCTCTTGTGATATTTTGATAGAAGGGATGGGGGGGGGGGGGGGGGGGGGATTCTAAAAATAATCTTTGGTATCTTCGAGTGATATGTAAGACGTCAGATGCCATGATCAGAATATCACTCGAAAATACCGAATATTCTCCTTATAGAATCCCTTCTATCAAAATATCACAAGAGCATTAATAAGAAAATTGTTACCTACAGAGTTCAAATTCATTAGAACAAAAAGTTTCCTCTAACAATCAAGTCATCCCTACTTTTATGTACATATAACCCCCAATTTTAATTAAAAAATATTAATATTTCAAATAGTGTGTAAATATATACATGGGATAATTGTGTTTGAAGGGATTTTAATGTTTGATTTCGTTATGCAACGCCCACATGTGTGCAGGTGCGCCGTTGCTCAAAAGCTCGCTTATCCAATTAAAATATATGAACGTTGTTGTAGGTAAATGATAAAAATAACTTTGACTTGTGTTTAAATAATAGATAGAAAATCTTAGTTTTGATAAATACTCTTGATGATAATAAAACTTTAGATAATAAAAGGCATATATTGGATTTAATAAATATTTTATTAAATCCAATATATGCCTTTTATTATCTAACGAATTAAGTATGGATTGCTCTATTTTCAAAATAATAAAACTTTGTGATAATCAAACTTATAGATAAAAACTTATAGGCAAATAAACAAACACTAATTAGAAACTTTTTGGTATAAAAACTTGTTTAAATATATTGTTACGTGTAAGGCCTCCAAACGTTTACAACCTCCGCCAATAGATGGCGCTTTCGCCAGATTCCCTTGCTGGTTGATGTGGGAGTCGCCGACTGCTGTGGTCCCGTTTCCTGGGGAGGTTGGCTGTAAATACGCTTTTGTGTTGGCCCCAGGATGTAGGGTAATGTAAATACACATTGTCTGTTATTTTATTTAGATGTAATGTTTAGTAATAGATGACAATAAAGGAAGTGCTTCAAGTCTCCGTGCCGCCTCCTGTCAATACTATCGCCACTGCCATCATCGCCAGGCTATTGCTGCTGCTACTACTCTTCTGGTAAGTCTCTCGTGTCCCCCCACCAGTGGTAAGGCCGAGAGATACTGCCAGAGGAAGGGAGTTTCCACTGGAGAGGTGGAGCTCAGGACGTCTTTGGGTGGCCTGCGGGGAAAAGCCGCAGGGAAGAGCAACAGGAGCCTAAGTAGGTGAACCACGAAGGGAAGAAGCGCGTCGTCGCAAAGAACCGGTGGGGTAAACACGCGACAACTGGTGTCAGAGGTGGGATTCTTCCTCGTGGAGGTCACCAGGAGGTTTTTTTTTATTTTAAAAGTTTTTTTTTGTTGCTGACAAAGGCCCATTGACGGGAGAGGCCAAGGGATGGCCTCTGAGCAGGACTCGCTGGCCGAGATCGACCGGAGGCTGCAGGAACACCGGGAGGAGTGGGACAGAAGAAAGCGCCGAACGGAGGAGGAAATACTTCGGATGAAAAAGAGTTCGAAGAGGGAAGGCGTCGAAGAAAAGAGGAATTGCTTCTGTTGGAAAAGGAAAGCGAAGAGAAAAGGCTTCGCAGAAACTTAGAGATGGAGAGGCTGCTGTCTCAAATGAAGGCCCACTGGCAGAATGGGACAGGTACGGCCGAGACAGCTGTGGATGATGTCGGCGAGGGCCGGGCAGAGTCCCGAGGACTGAAGTCGAGCCGGGGAAACATGAGGGAATTGCGTGGAGTGGAGGGCCTGATTGAGGAGCCTCCTGGACAGACCTTGAATCTGCGTCACGCGGACCCGCGAATGAAGCGACCCCATCGAGAAAAGCGGGTACCGGCGAGGGAAGCAGTGCCCTCGGGAGAAGCGGTTCCAGGGAAAAAACGGCTACGACGAGAGAGGCGGTGCCCTCGGGAGTGGAGGTCCCGGCGAGAGAAGCGGTCCCGGCGAGAGGAATGGTCCCGGCGAGAGAAGCAGTACCGGCGAGAGGAGAGGTCCGGCGAAAGGAATGGTCCCGGCGAGAGGAATGGTCCTGGCGAGAGGAATGGTCCCGGCGAGAGGAGTGGTCCCGGCGAGAGGAGTGGTCCCGGCAAGAGAAACGGTGCCGGCGAGAAAAGCGGTACCGGCGAGAGGAGACCCGGCGGGATGAATGGTCCTGGCGAGAGAGGTGGTCTCGGCGAGAAAGGTGGTACCAGCATAAGAGGCGGTGCCGGCATGAGAAGCGCCTCCGGCACGAAAGGCGGTACCGCTATAAGAAGCGGAGTCGGCATAAGAGGCTGAGTCAGCATGAGAGGTGCCTCCGGCGTGAGAAGCGGTTCTGGCGTGAGAAGCGGTACCGGCGAAGGGGGCGGCTCCGGCGAGAGGGACGGCTCCGGCGGGAGAGGCGATCCCGGCGAGAAAGATTGGCTTCGGCGAGAAAGGTGATTCCAGCGAGATGGGCAGTTCAGGCAAGAGAAGCGGCACCAGCGAGAAGCGTGACATCTGGGCGACGGAAGCGATGAGGCCGGATCGGGACGATCCGCCTTGAGGGGGAGGCAGTGTTACGTGTAAGGCCTCCAAACGTTTACAACCTCCGCCAATAGATAGCGCTTTCGCCGGATTCCCTTGCTGGTTGATGTGAGAGTCGCCGACTGCTGTGGTCCCGTTTCCTGGGGAGGTTGGCTGTAAATACTCTTTTGTGTTGGCCCCAGGATGTAGGGTAATGTAAATACACATTGTCTGTTATTTTATTTAGATGTAATGTTTAGTAATAGATGACAATAAAGGAAGTGCTTCAAGTCTCCGTGCCGCCTCCTGTCGTTACTATCGCCACTGCCATCATCGCCAGGCTACTACTGCTGCTGCTAATACTCTTCCGGTAAGTCTCTCGTGTCCCCCACCAGTGGTAAGGCCGAGAGATACTGCCAGAGGAAGGGAGTTTCCACTGGAGAGGTGGAGCTCAGGACGTCTTTGGGTGGCCTGCGGGGAAAAACCGCAGGGGAAGAGTAACGGGAGCCTAAGTAGGTGAACCACGAAGGGAAGAAGCGAATCGTCGCAAAGAACCGGTAGGGTCAGCACGCGACAATATGTTTAAAATAGTGTACTTAACTTGGATGATTGAAGACTGACATTGGATTAAATTTTAGTACTTTAATTAATTAATTGAAGGATTAAATATAAAAAGTTTGGCGCGCGTTTAAATGGCGTCGCTTCCCTTTCTTGATAAAAGTTCTTCCGCTTCTTGGTCGTCGACCGCGCATGCGCTTCACCTGTGAATCTTGGTCGCCGACCGCGCATGCGCACCACTTCTCACTGGCGGTGGCGCCGCCAGGCGAGCGTAGCTAGATTTGGTTAATCTAACCTCTCCAAACGTATTGTTAATTTTAATTAATTTTTGAATAACTTTTAGCAATTTTACTCAATAGATATCGCTTATTGGTCGTGTTAAGTGAGATAATCAATTTCTGCGGCCACATGAAAACACACTGTCGTATTCGCCGTAGTCGAAAATTTTCATTTTATTAACAGTCCAACTTGACCCAGGATTCATACACTGCAGTATCCCAACTTGGTCAATAGAAGTTTGAGAAAAAAACATCATTTGAGAGAAAAAATGCATCTATGTTAAAAGTGTTTTGCAATTTTTTTTCTCAAGACTCTTTTCCCTGGATGAATTTTTCTCTCAAAAGATATTATACAAGGGATTATTATTTACAGAAATGAAAAAAATATATATATATTGCCACGTGGAAAATTAGGGAAGACCAAAAAAACTTCAGGAGGAAACAAAATTTATTTCAGGGAAGGACAGACTATCAAAAGTAAACAAAAGATAAGCACGAGGGAAATTTTACAGAGTCGCAAGATATAAAACATAAAAAATGACCACTCTGTTAAATAAAAAATAATAAAATTAAGAAATACTATGTTACATAAATAAAATTAATTAATACTACGTTACAATATTGTGACGGTGTTTTGAGCCACCGCCAATTCGAACAGCCCTTTCAACCGCCACCACCTCTGCCGGCGGTTGACGCCAAGTCGGCTCATGCGCGGCGGCGGTGACGTGGTAAACACGTGGGAGGATACGATTGTTATTGACGGTCACCACGAGCGAACGTCCATTTTCATCCATCCATTTTCATCAAACCTTTTTCAACTCTTCTTTACTAGATTTTACTTTGTAACCATAATAATTAACATTGATATTTCATTTTTATATTTTATCTGTAATAATTAAAATACCTTGGAATGAATAATTGAATCATTTCTTCAAAACCAGACGAACCACCACAATATAAATATGATTTTCAATATATTTGAATTCAAGTTATTTTTAGGGGAGGAGGGATAAATTCTAAATATGTCTGGAAGGTTTTTTGATCGTTTCAAACCAAGAATAGGTACATTTGAATAATTATTGCCTAGAAAAGAAAGGTCCTCGCGGTTATTTTTAACTAGCCGAATGACCCGGCAACGCCCGTGTTTTACCCGATTGAATGTTTTGTTTCAAATACTATTTGTTACAATTATAAATTGTCGCCTTAAATAATTGCATATGTTAGTTAATAACTATAGCCTCTGTGCTTTATCTGTCTATGTACTGTTGGCTTCCGTAGGCGTCTCTTACTGGGAAAAAGAAAGAGAGGATTCCATTTGGTTATTATCTAATATATGCATTTATTTAGGGAGCGACCCGCTCCAACACAATAGTTACAAAGACGAAATAGCGAGTGGGGGGGGGCAAAGGTGGCGTGATCGCAGCCAACCAATAGGAGGGCGCCATTCCAAAAAAAAAAAATCAAACGGTGACAGAGGTGAATTATTAAGAGATGAAGAATTAAGAGATGAAGAATTGATGACGCTCGTAACTGTATATAGAATATTTAAAAGGCAAGATTAATTAAGCATTTTTATTCTATATTCTCTTCAATATCTTGTTTGCATTTATTGAAGCTCTCTTAGTGTTCTGCTGCTCACTCCATATCTTGGACAAAATGCCAGTGTTGAAGTGGGTCAGTCTCCTGGTGCTGGTCACCTCAGACGTATTTGGTAGAGGGGAAGTCTGCTTCCTCTCCTTCGAAGGAAGAGAGGGGGTTGTACCCAATAATAAAATAAGAAATAGGCTCTACAGGTTCGGGTCCAAGTAATAATTGCTAACTAATCTTGCCTCATGAATATGATAACCACCCATGGTGGTAGCGGTAAATCAAATTTGAACTAAAAGTTATAGTTTAAAGTTGAGTTGAAACTTGACGAAAATTTTCCCCATAAATATATATATTACCGTGAAGGCCTATATTATATATTTTTAATTAATATTTTGTTTAAATATTTAAATCCAGGAAAGTTGCTTTCAATTTCGATCAAGAATGTTCGTTAGCAATCATGCATGAAGACGTTTGGGTCTCACAACAATATTTAGAAAAATGAGCAGGTACCAACTTATTGTACCCGAGATTGGTGTAACCACGCTTCAATAACACAGTTTATGTCTCCAAGCTTAGAGTATAAAATTAAAATGATGCCAATTGAATAATTATTTTATTTATTATTTTCATTTATACTTTTTATATAAATTAGTAGTTTTATCCCCATTTTTTCGTAAATTATAATATTTTAATTTCAAGTTGTAGGCCTATGAGAGAGATAGAATGCGAGAGAGAAAATATAAGCGACAACCTTTATTAAATAAGGCCAAACAAGCCAACCCTAATTACAGACCACCCCAATGTCTTTAGACAGTCTCTCACAAGACGTTATCCACTATTTTTCCAGTTGAAATGAACAAAAAATTGTTTCAGGATCAGGTTTAACGCCAACTACCTGATAGGTGGCGGCATAGTCACCATGGTGGGGGGCCTTCCACTACCTCTGGTACCGGATGCACGAGGACAAATTTCTTTTCCCAGAGTACCACACAGAAGATCCCAAAAAGCTCCCCTTCGGCATCCACTTGAAATTAAAATCCTCCCGAATCCTAGATGAGGACTGCGTACAAATGTGGCAGTTTTATATTGAAATAATGTAAATTAAAATAAAGTTATGATAAATGTGTTGGCTCTACAACTTCTTGAATAGCTGTAGAATCCTCCCATAATTTTAGCGTTAGCACTCCGACAATGAACTCTAGAAATGTATAAATGATCATAGTGCCATCTTGAGGTGGGCCATCGAGGAGTGTCATCCACAAGTATAGTGGCTGCACCAAGTAGATTCAATAGCTCCCCAAGTTTTTTGTGTGGAAAATTAATTTTAGATGATAACATGATAATTGTTATGCTGGCTCAATATTTTAATTTTTTTCTATTTATGTAAATACACAA
>CP092880.1:66763725-66788014 GCA_030710605.1 Cordylochernes scorpioides
TACGTTGACGTATGCACGAAGGAACGTGTGGCCACTGGACATGCGTCAGACCAGGAGGCTGTTGTTGGGTTCTGTGATGCCTGGAGTACAGTAGCTCCATCTATTATTTCTTCTTGTGGTGAATCTGTATAAGACGGCTGGTCTTAATAAAGCTTTGTGTGTGTGTATTACCTTATGTTTTTATAACCTATAATCCAAATTGTACCTTATCACTGTTTACAGTTGCTGTAAAACCAGTTTAGTTCTATAGTGGCTCCCTCTATCATCGTCCCATTCAGGAAAGTTGTCTTACTTGAGGATGAAATCTTGTATTGTATTGTATTGACAATGATCTTACATGATGAAAGACTTGTTCAAAGTGTCACTGTAAACTTCCAAGTTTTTAACTCACTGATGAGAGAAAGGAAATAAAGATAAACACACACATTAGAAAAAAAAAATTATATTTATTTATAAAAAAAAAATCATTAATAATAATAAGTAAATTTTTAAAAAGTTTTGATACAAAGATATATCATTTTAAAAAAACTATTGTGAAATTTAATCAACAAACCATAAAACATTTTTGTAAATTTATAAAAAAAATATATATATATATATATGCCATAATTTGCCTAATGCCCAATAGATATAATTTATTTTCGCCATAATTAGTATGTTAAAATGTAAATACAAATTAATCCATCTATAAATCTGTACAAAATAAACGGGGGAGCCAGCGGGAGAATGCTACTGCCGCCACCGCGTGCGCTCACGAGTATGGAACAAGTTCTTTTTCGCACAATGGTCGCGCCTTTCCATTCGACCACGACAGCTACGACATATATATATATATAGATAGAACAGTTTTTAAAAGAATCATACACGTCTATAATAGTTTTGAATATTCATATTCATCCTGTCACGTGATAGCTGCGCTGATATAAGTTATTTTTCCACCTTTCTAGAGCCAGCTAGCTGGGATATGTAAATTAGGTGAAAATACTTTTAGTTTCATGTAAATCTTTTAAATTAAATTGGATACAAATTGGTTAATAAAAAATTTACTCATGCAAATTCCAGGCACACTCTTCAATTATATAAAGATTTTTTAAAAAATAAGAAGAACAATACATTGACTACATTGACCAGTTATAACATGTGTGTCTGTTAAAAAAAAAGTTGTCCATTAAATATAAAATAAATAAACAAACATAAAACACAAGGTAATAAGACCAAATCCAAATAAATAAATAGTATGTGACGTTTCAGTAACAGTGTTGTTACCATCTTCAGACAAAAGTACTGAATTGTGTGACATTTCGGTAATAGCTAGTTCAGTACTTTTGTCTGAAGATGGTAACAATTCTGTTACCGAAACATCACACACTATTTATTTATTTATTTGGATTTGGTCTTATTACCTTGTGTTTATAATCTATAATCCAAATTGTGCCTTATCAAACATAAAACTGTAATAAACCTTATTAAAAAATTATTAAAACATCAAAATTACACAGAAATATATATATTTTTCATTGTTTAAAATATATTCAAATTTAAAAATCAATCTGTGTTAAAAAATATAATCAAAATACAAATTTGCTTAAGAGGTCACATTTGATATATACTCCCTTGCGCAATAATAAAGAGAAAGAGATATAAATAATTTATAAAAAGAAATAAATATAAAAAAAAGATGACATAGAATCATGCTATTTACAAATGTGTTCACAAACATTTCTATCTTTTTTAAAAAATCCATTAGAAAAAATCAAAGTTGAAGAAATAATACAAATAACCATACCCTATGAGGTGAGTGTTAGAAAGTCGTTGAAATATTGGGAAGAAAATAAAGATTGGTTGAGGTAACAATCTTTTTCCTGTTCTTAAAAATAAAGATATTTCGTCCAGTAAATATTTTTATTATCTCGACGTTTCGACAAAAAAATATTTTGTCTTTGTCAGGTGCAAATAAAAATGTAAAAATTTTGGCAAGACGTTAAAAATTATTCTATATATTTCAACTATAAAAGGAAGTTCCAAAAATGCAATATAACAGCGGTATGGTAGATTAAACTGGCGAAACCACTGGGAGGGTTTACCACTAATGAACCATATCAAGGTATCAAACTTGTAAAGCTTGTTGATGGTGTCTACCGGGGAAGAGTAGAGCTCATCAATGGATGAGTCAATACAGTCAATAATTTGTTTTGGAGTTATAAACACAAGGTAATAAGACCAAACCCAAATAAATAGTGTGTGACGTTTCGGTAACAGTACTTTTGTCTGAAGATGGTAACAAAGCTGTTAACAAAATATCACACACTATTTATTTATTTGGATTTGGTCTTATTACCTTGTGTTTATAATCTATAATCCAAATTGTACCTTATCATTCTTCCAGGAAAAATTTCCATAAAAATATATGTAAATAAAGAAATGCACCTTTTGTTATTGTTATTCTCTGATCGCTACAACCAGGTGGTTATCTTCAACATCTATCCCTCGTGATATTCTTATCTAGTAATCCATATTGTACCTCTCATGCTATCAAATTTGGTATACTCTTTGAATTGCAGTTAAAAATATAGCGTAAATATTGTTACATCAATTTTAATGCGCCTTACATTTATTCAAAATATTCTATGATATTTAATATTTATTTAAAACAGAATTATCATCATTCCTTTTTAGAGTTTCACTCCTTTTGTAATATTTATTGTACAAATATCTTGATTGGTTATTGGAGCGAGAGAGGACCTAGAGGAAGACTGCGGATCACGACCTACGAGGAAGACCACGAATAAATAAACACAATAATGTTGAAAGGTAATTTATTTTTATTTACTTTTATTTATTTACTTCTACTTTTATTTATTTGCTTTGAATATGGAAACCCGCTCGGTGTATAACACCAAGAAGGAAGAAACCAAGGTCGACGACCCTGCAAAGCTGCAACATGGTGCAACAATATATATATGTCACATTCTGCTTATAAATTATTAGTAGATGTAAATTTTTACGCTGTTAGGAATTATGTAAATATTTGTAACTATATAAAAAGGCGTGTGATTGAAATAAATTGAGTCAGACGATTAAATCTTCTCTCTTCCTTTACGCAAAACAATATCATCTGCATATTGGCGTGTACAGATAATCATAGTAACGTTTCAGAAGTCGACAGGATCTGACCAGCGATGGGAAGAAAGAGAGCAAACACCTCATCGATGGAATACTCATTAGAAGAAAGAAGAAATCTGAATCTTCCTTTAGAATTGATCCCGAGATATGATCCTGATGATGGACTTAGCTACGCTAACTGGTCAATTTTATTTAACCATCAAGCACAACAGCAAGGTCTCTCATCAAAAGAATCCCTGTCCATGATGCCAATGTTATTTAAAGGTAAAGCTCTGGAAATGTATGCTTTAATTTGCTAGGATATATCCTCATTAGAAGAACTTCATGCTAGAATGAAATGTTTTTTTCACGAGCCTGAACATGGGTTACATCGAAAATTCTGGCAATTAAGAAAAGGACGAGAACAATCTGTAAAGGAATACTACTTTGCAAAGATGAAGATCGCTACCAAATTGGGACTGTCACAGGAATTGATCTTGGAGGGATTAACTTCTGGCATTGATTCGGAGTTTGAGCGCTTATTAATTGCTGCCTCACCGGCAAGTTTGGAATGCTGGCTTGAGATTGCCGAGGCCATAGAGGTATCTCACTGCCGAACCACAAGTGCAGCCTCAAGAATGGAGTTGGGTTATCCTGCCCGACGACGACCGTCTACTTCCTGGCAGGGAGGACAGGGCTATAGGCCGCGGAACTGGAGAGAGGGAAGGAACGATCGTCCCGGGACCCACCTTCCGCCAACGAGGAGCCAAACCGCGAGCCTTGCCGCCGTTCAGGATCACGAGGGTGAGTCACCAGCCTCTATCAGGAGGCCCGAACAAAGCGATGGACGTCTCCCCAGTCTTCACGTCTTGTTGAGGGATCGTGTGGACGAGGTGGACTTTAAGTTACTTTTTGTTTTAGACTCCGGATCAGAAATAAATATCCTTCCCAGGCATCTATTGCCGGCGGAATTTATGACATTAATTAAGGAACCCAAACTTAAATCTTTAAAATCGGTTAGCCATTGTATAGACATTGTTGGCGAGATTGAGTTAAATACTACCATAGGAGCTAAGTCACTCAATCTTTTGTTTCATATAGTTCAAAGTGGAAGTCTTAATTTTGGTATTTTATCTGCCAAATACTTACCCTATTTTAAGGTGAAAATAGATTTTAATAATAGTTACATTAAACAGAATAATAGAAAATTAGGCCAGTTTAATTACAGTTTTTCAGACAGAGAATTAGAAGCCATACAGAGATTTTATAAAATTCAAAACTATTATGCTAAAATTAGTAGAACCAAATATTGCAATCATCATGTAAATTGTTTAAAGGTAAATAGAAAATGTCTTAGGATTAGAGATTCTTTATTCTATAGAAATGTTGCAAACTTGCTTGAAGATGATGTTTGTAATTTTGTTTGTTCCGTGCCAGACAGTGGAGCAGTTCCTTATGTATTAAAATCTAAGCCAGTGTATCAACCAGATGCAAAACCTCTGCCACTGTCTGACACGAATGATTGTTTTTTACATGATAATATAGAACTTTTCTCTATGGTAAAAATATTATTAGATAATTATTCAGAGATATTTGGGGAAAACAAATTTAATATAAAACCATTGAACATCCAGCCTCCAAGAGTGAGACTGAGTGACAAAAAGCCTGTCTGTGTTAGACCGTATCGTCATAGCTTGAGAGATCGGGATTTAATAAAACAACAAATTGAGCAATTGTTAAAGTACGGCTTAATCAAACCTGCATCTTCCCCATACAGCGCACCTGTGACGCTCGCACCCAAGAAGGGCGAGGGACGGGTTAGGCTTTGTATCGACTATAGACTCCTAAACAGGAAAATAATTTCGGATTCGTTCCCTATTCCATTAATGGAGGATATAGTTCAGAAGGTACAGGGCGCCAGAGTATTTTCATGCCTAGATATCTTGAGCGCTTACTGGACAATCCCTCTTCATCCAAAAGATCGGGAGATGACATGTTTCTCAACTTCTGAGGGCTCTTATGTCTGGTGTAGATTGCCGTTTGGATTAAAGACCGCCCCTGCAATATTTAATAGAAAACTCTCTGCCATTCTGCAGAAATATAAACTTGATAATGTAACATCTTATTTTGATGATATTTTAGTATTTTCAGAAAACGAGGAATCCCATTTAAAACACCTCGGACAAATATTTGAGATTTAAAAAAAAGAAGGCATACAGTTAAGGAGAGATAAATGTCTACTATTTATGAAAAGGATAACTTACCTCGGCTATGAAATTTCGGAGAACCAGATCTCGCCTTCGGGCGTTAATGTCGATGTTATCAAATCATTGCCCCCACCTCGTGATTTGCGATGTTTAAGATCCTTTTTGGGAAGCGTGACACATTACGCGAAATTTATAAAGAATTTTAACAACCTAAGAGCCCCTTTGAATGAGCTTCTCAAGAAAAACTCCTGGTTTATCTGGACGGAGGAATGTCAGAGAAGCTTTGAGGATTTAAAGGAAGCGCTATGCTCCAAACCAATACTTCAACTTTTTAACCCTTCTTTTGGCTACACATATTTATTGTGATGCCAGTACCTCGGGTATAGGAGCGGTGCTTAAACAGGAATATCCTGATGGCACGCAAAAGCCGTTCACCTATTTCAGTAGGGCTTTGCGAGGTGCCGAGTCTAAATATACAATAACAGAACTAGAACTGCTCGCGGTGGTCGAGACTTGTAAGCGCTACCACCCTTACATATCCGGCAGTCACGTCATAGTTCACACGGATCATAAGGCGCTGATATGGCTGAATAGCTTCAAACACACCAATGGGAGACTGTTCCGATGGTCTTTGAAGTTGTCCGAATATGACTTGGATTTTAATTATAACAAGGGTTGTGAAAATCACGAAGCTGATATGCTCTCCAGACTTCCATACTCTTATTTTTTGTCAGCTCAAGCCTTGAAACAAAACCAGGGTGATTTATCGATACCACCTTCAAAATTATACTCTATGGTGGATGGTATTACTTATATATGACTTAATAACAAGGATAGGATATGATAAAGCACAATTTGGATAATAGATTATAATAAAAGTTGTCTCATTTATTCTTTTGTCTGATGATGGTGACAATGTTGTTGCCGAAACGTCACACACTAATAAATTATTTGGATTAGGTCTTATTTTCTTTTAAGGATAGGATAGTTGTTCCCCTGGAGCTCCAAGATAACCTGATTCAGAAAGCCCATGAATCTTTAGGACACCCAGGCATCAGTGCTATGATCAGAGCACTTTCCGTTCAATACTATTTTAAGGGGATGATAGGGAAGATAAAGAATTATGTTAAGAACTGCAAGGAGTGTCAAACAATAAAGAGTAGCATCCAGCCCTCCTATGGACTGATGGGATCATTGCCTAGGGCGGCAAAACCCTTCGATGTCATGGCTTTGGATACGGTTTTGGGTCTAGGAGGTTATAATAGTGCTAAAAATTGTATCCATACCGTTATCGACCATCATTCACGATATATCTGGGGTTATGCTTCCAAAGGCACATCCATCGCGACTTACATAAATATCATCAACCAATTATTAAATACAGGAAAACCTAGAATCTTAGTCACGGATAGACATCCCTCGTTTGTCTCGAAGAGATTCAATAAATTTCTTCAGGAGAAGGGTATAAAGCACGCAATGACATCTCCGTCCCATCCAGAGTGTAATGGACTATTAGAACGGGCTAATGCAACGTTGATTGGAAAGTTAAAAATACAACATCAAGGTAACCCTAGGGCCCCTTGGCCTAAATTGTTACAAAAGAAGCTGGAAGAGTATCGAAACACACCCCACTCTACGACTACATTCCCTCCAATATACTTGCTGTACGGAACCCTCCCTTCCTACATCTCTGATCTTACGAATCCGTATCCGCCAGTAGAAAAAGCCCGAACCATTGCCAATGAAAAAACCGAGGAATTACATAAACGGTTAGTTAAAAGATACAATAGTTCTCATAGATTCCCGAATTTAAAAATTGGAGATAAAGTTTTGTATCGAATCCCTCATCAGGTAGGCCATGGCAAACTGTCACCAGTTTATTATCCAGATCCATACACCGTTCTTTCTACCCCATCACCTCACATAGTCGAAATAAATAAACCATGCCAGCCTGAAAATAAGCCCAGCACAATAGTTAATGTATCTAAATTAAAACTATGGGACCCTATTTCAACCTCGAATGAAGGCATGGGGAATTATCCATTTCCCTTCCAAGATGTGGAGGATTTGAATGGATGTCTTTAATCCGACCATAACCAAACGTTAGAAAGAAGTTTCCACTCTCTAAGGGGGCTGCTTAATATCGCAAAATGTTTTTCTTTACGTCCATGTGGTTTTCTACTTCAATGGTAAAGCTTGAATTCTCTCTACAAACATTGAAGGACTCTGCTAATGATGGACAGTACAGCCCTGTTGCATATGTTCTAAGTGACACACCTGGGAAAAAACTAACAGGCCGGTCACCCCAAGGACCTCTAGTAAAATGGTCACTATGCGATACAGTGGATTAGGTACGCGCCTGGATACCCCAACTATCAGGTCCGACTGCCCTACTGCCATAGTGAGAATACTTTTATTATTATTATTATTATTTTTTTTTTTTGCTTTTTGCAGAATGTTTATTTTTTTTAACCTTCCAACCCCTCCTAACCTCCATTTGCGTAAATAAATCTGGAATTTTTTTTTTTTTTTTTAGTAGGGGGGTTTGTCACATTCTGCTTATAAATTATTAGTAGATGTAAATTTTTACGCTGTTAGGAATTATGTAAATATTTGTAACTATATAAAAAGGCGCGTGATTGAAATAAATTGAGTCAGACGATTAAATCTTCTCTCTTCCTTTACGCAAAACAATATCATCTGCATATTGGCGTGTACAGATAATCATAGTAACGTTTCATATATATATAACAAAGTTGGAGAACTTAATGACACTAAATGAGTCCAAGTCAAAAATTATGGTGTTCCGTAATGGAGGTAAACCCTCAAATAAGGATAGATGGTTCTGGAATGATAAACCCATAACAATAACTTCAAGATATACATACTTGGGATTCCCTCTGACGCCAACAATAACAACTACTCACCCGGCAAATTACTTTAAAGGAAAAGCACTTACAGCAATTAACGCCACACACCCAATATTAATAAAATCAAAAGCAAAGTCAATAAATTTATCAACCAAACTCTTTGATACAATAGTTAGAGCTGTCCTGATGTATGCCGCTCCATTGTGGGCAACAGAGCATAAAGACTTATTGGATAGTATACAAGACATATTTATCCGTAGGTTCCTGAATCTGCCCAGATACACTCCAGGCTACCTAATCAGATTAGAAACCGGTCGTATCTCATTGAGTGTAACAGCCTTAAAATTAACCCTGAAGTATTGGCTGGGGGTGTTGAATATGAGCAGTGACAGATTGCCACGTATATGTTTTAATAGAACACGGGAACTGTCTAATGCTTCGGGCACACCCATCGGTTTCATTAAAAAGCTCACCAATCTGCTTAACAATAATGGATCCCCTGCACTTGTTTCCTGTGATGACCCTGAAATGCTGAGGAGCGCGATTACAGGGCTCTTAAAAACAGCGGCAGACCAATCTATACAAAACGACCTTACAAGAATGGATAAATCTAAGCTATACTCTCACTACAAAGACATTCACATATCTTTCATGACGGAGGGATACCTTTTAGGAGATTTTCCTTTCCCGGTTGTAAGACTACTCGCACAAGTTAGAATACTTTCAAGTTTTTTTAGAGAAAACCACACCAAGATGCTCTGCGGTGAGGACCCGACTTGTACCTTCTGTAATTCAAAACTAAAAAATGAAATCACTCACTATATTTTTGATTGCCCTGCTCTGAAAGAAGAACCCTTATGCTCAAAACTGGGCAACTCTGTGCTTCACTTCCATCAATAATTGACAATATGACCCAGAATAAGTATATTGCTACGGCGTTTTATGGTTTCCACAAGTCCATATCTCAGAAGAAGGCCAAGTGATACTCACTCCTCACTTTCTTACTGCTACTCTTTTTGTGTTGATTTCTTGCTTCCCTCTTTCTTTTTTTTTTTCATTTTCTTCTTACTCTGTATATATCGTTATTTCCTTTGTCTCACTGCTTTGTTCTTATGCATACCTCTGGTGAATCCAGTATAGGGTCAGTGACCCTAAATAAAGGCTTTTTTTTTTTTTTTTATATATAACAAAGTTGCATGAGGATGATATTCATGCACCATTAGAGGCTGCTCTTTCTTTAATTGTGTATCAAAATGACAGCACAGTGCATCAATCCTAGTAAAAAACTTTACTAATTATTATAAACACAAGGTAAAAAGACCAAATCCAAATAAATATTTTAGTGTGTGACATTTCGGTGTTATATACCAACTTCAGTTATTCAGTAAAAGATTAACTCTCCAAAAGAACATCTTTCAGGAAAATTTATTAGAAATTGGGTCCCAAATCAAAGACTAAAATGCCCCACTCCTCTCAACCTGGCTCACAACTCTAATCTTTTAGACATCCCAATTAATCCCAAACACAGAACTTCCTATCCCCCACACAAAACTCGCAACAAACTCATCTGTTTCCCTCATCTACCAGCCAATCCCCACAAACATGAAACTCAGCCAGAATTACTTAAAGCTCTTGGCCTCCAAATCATTGAGGAAAATAGCTCCCTCTTCGACATCACAATTTACACTGACGGTAGCCAACTTGAAACTGGACTGTCTGGCAGTGGAATTGCTATCTACAAAGATCATGGAATAAATCTCCCTTTCCCACCCTAGACACCTTTCAGTTTATAAATCAGAACTCTCTGCTATAGATACGGCTCTAAAAGACATCAACATCAACTCGCCAAGCAAAATAATAATCTATTCAGACTCAAGAGCAGCCATTTATACCCTTCAAAGCTGCTTCTCCAGTCAAGAACCTCTCCTCAAGAGCATCGCTAAGTCTGTAAACCGACTCCCAGCCAACAGCTCTGTCACAGTGCAATGGCTTCCAGCTCACGTTGGAATTCCTGGTAATGAGCTGGCAGACTCTCGGGCAAAGGCTGGAGCTCTTGGCCTAGCTGAAGCCAGAGAATCTACCACCCAACTAGACGAAAGAGACCTCATCCGTACCATCAAAACCCAATGCCTGCAGGAATGGAAATCTAATGCTGCACATGACTGGTACAGAGCAGGAGGGACAAGCACCGGTTCTGTCCTTCCAAGAGAACAACAGTTTTTGATTTCCAGACTTAAGTCATCTACAGACAATGACTTTTCAGAATGGTTGCAAGGTTTTCCCACTATGTACTAAGTGTTAATCTGCAACCTCAAACCACATTATTGACTCATCCATTGATGAACTCTACTTATCCCCAGCAGACACCATCAAAAAGCTCTACAAACTTGATACCCTAATATAATTGAGTGGAGATAAGAAAGAAGAGGAAGACAATCTTTCAGAGGATAATTCCCTCTTCACATAAAAAAATAATTTTGAAAATAGAGCAATCCATTAATAAATCTTTAATTAAAAAGGCATATATTGGATCAATATTGGTAAAATAAGTGATATTTTGATCCAATATATGCCTTTTTATTTAAATAAAAAATAATATAAAAGGTAATAAGAACCAAATTATTGAAATGTTTGTGACGTTTCGGTAACAGAATTGTTACCATCATCAGACAAAGTACTTTGTTGATGACAATAATGCTACCATTATACAGAAACTTCCCACAAACATTTGAATAATTTGGATATGGGTCTTGTTACTTTTGTGTTTCTAATCTATAAACCAATTTGCACTGTAACCTGTTGGATGACGTGTAAGCATTGTTCCTGAGGAGAGACACATGCTGGAAGGTGGTTGTGGCAGAGAAAAAGGTTAAATTGCTTTGTTTGATAAAGGAGATTATCAGGAAATCTTGAAAAGTCTGAAAAAGTAAAACTTTGTGTTAAAATAAATCGAAGTTATAGCAGATGTTCCCTTATATAAACACAAATCAAATCCCCATTTAAAAAAAATATACAATATAGTAAAATGTCTATAATGAATCTGTTGGGTATAGTGAATGAAAAGTTTGATCCCATTAGGGGTTTGCTATAGCGAAGTTTTAGCGCATTATCATCATTATGATTGTAGTTTGGAGCTAAGTCGGCCTGCCACTGAGTAGTGCTCCAAGTCTTAATGACAAAGGCAGACACATTCTACTTCACCCAGTCATGATGGTTGTCAAACAGACACCATCATGGGTCACAACTTGATACCCTAATATGATTGAGTGGAGATAAGAAAGAAGAAGGAGAAGGTGATTGTAGTACAGTAGAACCTCCATGAGAGGACACCCATGGTGAAGGACAGCTCTCTGTTAAGATGAGACCTCTCCCTAAAGGAGAATTTGGCTTTGCAGTTAGGTGTTATCCTTTACAGGGAGGTTCTACTGTATTTTAAATCGTTAAATATCGGTCAAAGATTACATTTTCGGTATTTACCAACCTGTGGGGATGAGTAGTGGATCTTATGTTGCTAGATAAATATCTCGAAGTAGACAATTTGTATAATCTTGGAGCTTGGGTGGACATGCTGAAACTATCTTTGCCGATACTCTGTTAACTCCCCCAAATTCCTCCACAATGGCTGAAAGCTTGAAGGTGAACTGTCGGTACTCCAATTCTGCCAGATGGCGGCGTACCTCCTCATCTTTACCTTCGTTCTTCAGAGCTGACAGGTCGCTAGCTGAGATTTCCAGTAGGGATTCTAAACCCTGTTGAAAGCAGGTGACATTCATTGAGTCGCTGAAATCTGCTAGGGTCATGTTGAGTAGAAAGTTCCAGAACATGTCGGGGGATTTATCGCAGGAGTGGCACCAAAATATATCTCTTCCATCTTGCTGTCTTACTTTCTTCCTACATTCTTTACAGGCTCGGTAGAATGCCTCGAACTTCTTGGTGGCGACAACTCTTGCGTTAACGGTGAAGAAGAGTTTCTTTTTGGGCTCTGCTTCGAGAAGCTGGTTAACTTGTGCCATTGTCATTTCAGGGTAGGATTCCCGGTGTTCCAGGTCTTCTTCTGTGAGAGGTTGTAATTTGAAATAATCTTGTATGAATCTACATTCCGGAATGTCTGGATTGACCAGAACTGTTACGGTTTTGCCGACATCGAGGATTACTCCATCTGTCAACTTCAATCTGGCATATTTCAACACAACAACATCCCCTTTGGACACTTGTAACTGAGTAGCCATGGTATCCCATAATCTAACTACAATTAACTTTCTGGTTTCATCGACTATCCATATGTTTCTCTTATACTTGCCGGTACTTTCATCTATCTCTCCAACATCCACTACCATCCCTATCACATCAATAACTTCGCAGTGGGAACGTTCATCCAGAAGATCAAATGGAATAAAATTAAAATCTACTTTAGGAATGGTATGTTCATTTGAGAAAGGTGTAATTCTTGTTTCCTGTTGAAAAATCAGTTTATATTTATGTTTAATGTGGCAATGTTTGAAGTTCTGTCTCTTGGACCCAATATTATTTGCCAATATGTAAATTTTCCCAAATTCCAATTTGTTATGCAAATTGAGGCAGATGTCATCAAAAGCGACGGCACTGATGGAACCAGTAGCATCCATTAAGTCAACTGTGAAATAGGTCCCAGAATCACTACCATATTTCCATATAGGGGATAAGCCTATCACACGAGCAATTATTTTCTTCTCAATTATGTTTTCACTCGTTATATCACCAATAGCTTGTAGATTGGAGAGCTGTGGTACTATTGGCTCACCAAGTAATTTCTCTTCATGTCCTTGAAGTGAGATTTCAATTAATACTAAAATATTCTTGTATGGTTTGTTATTGGTGCACCAATATTCTTCTAAAGTAAATATATCAAATTGCTTCAATTTTTTATCTTCAATTAAATAATTTAATCTTTTTTCTAATATAGTAAATGGATGGCATAATTCTCCATCACTAATTAATATACGATAATTTCTTAACGAATGATCAAGTTTCTTATATCCGAGATATTGTAAAGTTGGTCGTCTGACTTGAATACCATTTAAAAGGTTTTTTATAGCACCTTTTGATAAATTAATTGTCATTTTTTTTGGTAAATTTGCTTTTTTTAAAAAAGTAATCCCTAATATTTCATTAAAGATGTCACCAAATATTAAGAAATTACCTTTTTCAGCTATTTAGAATATAATTTTTCCTATTAGTACCTTTTAACAGCTTTTCAAAATGAATAAAAATGTTGTTTAATGTTCTCAGAATTTTTTGTTTGCTCACTTTAAATCCAAATTAAAAATATAATTATGTGTTGTGACAAATTGTGCATATTATTGATTTTCAATTAAATTTGTAAAATAATTTTACTTACAAAACATATTCAAATGCTTTGTTGGTTGATTTCTTAAAAAGGGGGAATTTGTTTATATATTTTAGCACAATATAGAATTTCTTTTTCTTAATAATTATTGGAAAAATTGAACACTTGAATATTACTTCCTATCACCATTGGATTGCGTGAATAAAATATTGTTCAATATTCAGTTGATTTTAATATAAAAAAAATAATAAAAACTTCATATATAAACAATATGATCACACGGACAACTAAAATATTTACTACAAAGAAGGCTTAATTTGTTTGTAAATAAATAAAGCCGGGTGGCAAGATAATTTTGCTAATGTATATTTTCAGAAACGAACTCTCTTAACAAAGAAATGGGAAAGTAAATAAATATTTTAAATTAAAATTATTCACAATATCTATTTTAAAATGAACTATTTAAATTTAATATTTGATCCCCTAATATTTATTCTATTTTGTATAAACGCACGCGTGAGAACACCTTTTAACTCATATTCTTTTTCACCTCTAAGTCATCGACCTAGTTTTATAGGATAAAAATGAACATTTGAATAATATATTTTATAAGTTTAAAATACTACATCCACAAAAAAATAAGAATAATTTTTGCCGAAATAAAGATACATTTCGTATAGTTTTTATTTATAACACGAAAAAAATAAAAATTAAAACAAATATATTTTTTAAATAATATTTTTGTTTATTTATATTAAAAAGATTGGCAAGTTTTGTGTTCAAGCGAATTTTAGCCTTTACTCTCTCACTATTATTCTTTTGTTTTGTTGTTGTTTTATGTATTCTTAGATTTTTTTAGGTTGTTTTTTCTCTAGATTGCACAACACGCCATACTGATTTTATCCAGAATTCCACGCAATTATATTTATCTCCACAGTAATATATTGATTTAAAAATTAGAATTATTATTGTTCTAAAATATATCATATTATCTAAATATTATATTATTAAAATAACGTGTGTAAACATCCTATTACTTTCTTATTTTCAAGAACTCTTTTAAAGATAATAAAATTGGAAAATCTGTCTTTAATGTTCACATGCACACACTTTTTAGTGTAGAAATTTTGTGTGTCAAATTCGAAAGAGCGAACAATTATCTTTAGGCCCACTAGTTCAGTTCACATGGCCTTAATTGTCACCTCTCTTCCTTTATCCTCCCAGATATGGTGACAAGTGAACCCAGTAACACATGGGTTGAATCCTCATGCAAACGAGGCACATTCACCTCCTTCCTTAAATCTTTGTTGCATCAAGTCGCTTCCCTCCTCCAAGAGGCATTCACTCCTGAAAATATTGATAGTTTAGTCTTGCTCCTCAAGTCCATTATTCAAGGTGTCAGTGACGCTTCTGCGGAGACGATCCAACAGTCACAGACCTTCAAAATCCTGGTGGCCTCCCGAACTTAGTGGCCTAAGAAGACATGTCCTATTCCTTCGTCGCTGCTTGCAGTGAACCCAGAATTCAATTCAGTATTTCTTTCGTGGCCTCTATCGAATATGCTACAACCGATTCAAAGCAGCAATACTGCAACTAGGCAATGAAGTTTCAGCTCCTTCAAGGAGCGCCATACACCTTTCATAGCAGATGGCTGTAAACCATACAGGGGTCATCCTCTCCTCCTGCATAACCTTGGTTTCACTTCAGAGGAGACAAGCCGCCCGGTCCTAGAACATTTTCTTCCATCAGACAATCAACCGCACCCACCAAAAATTGATCCTCCACTCTTCTCTGATGAACCTTCGAGCCGTGAGAAATCCCCAGAGCCATTTACCTTGTGGCAGCAAGAAGACCCCAGGTCCAGATGGGCTTGGCACTTTGTTTCTAGTTGAACCCAGATACCAAATGGACACTGGATATTGTCCAAAGCCTTGATCGCCTAGTTTGCTCAGACTCACTGTTTGCCTTGTGAAAGGTTTCCTTGAGAACAGAGAAGTTCGGTATTCCGCGTGATAATTCAAAGCCTCAACCTTCTTCCAACTGGGAACACCTCAAGGCTTTGTGTTAAGTCCTTTCCTTTGGAATGTGGTCACTCGTGAACTATTCATACTTTTAAAATCGAATTTGATCAAACAAGAAAATTCTTAAGAAAATTGTACTCCCAACCCGCTTCATTATTTCCCGTCTCACTAATGTTATCCAGGGAAAATTTAGCCTGTAATTTTTGTCGGAATTTTCAAAGCTGTGGTAATCCCGGCCCTCCTCTAAGGGGTCTCTGCTTGGGGCAGTCACGCTTTTAGAGAAGGCATCCGACAGCCCTGGTGTCTGCAGTACCTCTTCCTGCGTCCCATAATGCAAGGTGACCTCCTGTACCCTTACTATTACAGCCATGTCCCTAACTGGTAGCTCTCCGCTTGATAGCATAATATAAAAGCTCGAATGACTTACTTCAAGGTGGTTGAAAAGGGCCATTTCGAATTCCAGCTTGGTCCAGTTGTTCTTCCATACCCTCCTTTCAAACGCTCAATTACCTCTTCATCCTAGATTACAACACAAAATCACTTCCCCTGTTATATATACTGATGGATCAAAATTCGAGGCAGGAATTGGTGCCGAAATTATCCTTCTTCCACAAAACCAACCACTATCTGGTTACCTGGTTCACCTCAACAATTTACTACAATTAATTTAAAATATCTTTATAAATTCAAATGATTTATCGTTGAAATAAAATAGTTTCTCAAAATCAAAAGACGTTTCGTTTAAGTCAACTTTATGGACCAACTATCAGCTCGACTGTGGCGCTCGAGTGGCAGAAATTTAAAGGTAAATTTGAGTGCTTTATCACCTTACATAATGGTTTTTGTTATAATTATAAAAATAATAAAATAAAAAAACCATACAACGTGCCCCATTTTAAACTGGAAGTAAAAAATATAAAGTTAATTTTTTAGTTCCCATTTATGACACTCGAGCGCCACCATCGAGCTGATATTTGGTCCATAAAGCTGACTTAAATGAATTTATGCGCCGAATTTATTTCTTTTTCTTTTTAAAATAATATATCGATTCTAAGGTTTTATTTATTTTTCAAATTTATAGATTGTTTTTATTGCTTTTAAAATATAGGTTGTTTTTGCTTGATTTGTAGTTTTTACTAGACACACATTAAATATTACGATGCACTAGCGCGCCATCTGTTATCAAATTACGAAACTATTTGAGGCGTATGGTAGATTAAACTGGCGAAACCACTGGGAGGGTTCACCACTGATGAGCCAGGCCCTCCCTTTAATTTTTCCATTGCAGTAAGGGCAGTAGAAATTGTTTTATTTTAAAAAGAATATTACGCGTCTAAAATAGTTTCGTAATTTGACACATTAAATATGTTATAATACCTTGATAAAGGTTGGCGTTCAGCCAACTGAAATATTGGTAAAATAAATGATATTTTAATCCAATATATGCCTTTTTAATTAAATATTTATTTATGGATTGCTCTATTTTCAAAATAAATAATAGTAATGACATATTTGCGAATATTTGTTTTTTTTTATACATATATTTATAGTAAATATTTTCTTTTAACTAACTTTATTGTAACCCAAATTTCTGACGTACCGAGGTCGCCTTCTATAGTTTATGGTATTTTAAATTATAATTAATTTATTTTATTTCATTAAGGAAATTTGATATTATTTTAAAGACATTTTTTTAGGCATATATAAAAGTTTTATACTTTTAAGATATTATTATTTATTCAAGTAACCCAGGTTCCTGGAGCGTACAGAAGTCGCCAACTACCCGGGATGTCCTTCTGACCTAAGTCTTCTTGGATTTATATACAATGCCAGTGGAAGTCCAATTAATGAGGTGTCGCCAGGCAGATTTCTTTCTTGGGAGATTTTCTAGGGATGCTGAACATATGTTGGTGATACCTAGGAGAGTGGCTGTCTGGAATCTTTGGTATTGGAAGGTTGGGCAAGTGAAGAGGAGGTGGTCTACGGTTTGGTCTTCATCTTGGCAGTGGAGGCAAGTTGGGTCTTCTTTCGATACCGTTGCAAGGTCTGCCTGAATATAGCCATGGCCGGTCAAGATTGTTGTGGAGGTAGATCCATGCTTGATGTTTCGAAGCATTTGGAGTAGTAGTTTCGGGGTAGCAGCAAATCTTCGTAGATTTCTGGTGGAGTAATCTTGGATGTAGAGGTCTGTCCACATTTTGAGGGCTATCTGTTCTTTTTTACCGCGCGCGACGCTCTTTGGGAGGGTGGTAAAGGATAGTGGCAGATTAGAATGTGCTGCAGCCTTTGCCACCTGATCCGCCAGTTCATTTCCTGGAATACCGCTGTGGCCTTTGATCCAGCAGAGTTGCACATTTGGTGAAAAATGCAGGTTGAAGATTATTTCTGCAATTAGTTGTGTTCTTGGGGGCCAAAACCTACATATGGCTGATAGAGCTGATTGGCAGTCTGAGACAATGATAAAGTGTTCTTTCGGGAAATTCATGGTGATTTTTGTTGCGTAGAGAATGGCAAGCAGTTCAGCTTGGAACGCTGAGCACTCTTGGTGGAGTTTAAGTTGTATGGTTTGTAGAGGAGGTGGTAGGATGACTCCAGCCCCAACTCCTTCTGATGATTGGGATCCGTCTGTGTAAATGGTGGTGACATTTAGTTGTAGTGATTTGGTAAAATAGATTATCTTCCGTAATGGAGGATAGGGTAAAAAGGAAGGACTTGGGCGTGATTCGTAGTGGCCCGTTTTCAAAGTTTTTAAATATTCTATGTGGGCCTTTATAGAGATATCGAGTGGGGGACAACCCGTCGATGAAATAGCTGGTATTGTCGGTGTGCATGGACCACCTCTTATTATTGCTTTCGCATATTTGTAGTGGAGACTACGTAGCTTGCGAGCCCCATTTGTATCATATGCACGTTTTCCCCAGACACCAGAGCTTTTAAGATATTATGAAGCTTGAAAATGACATTATTAAAAGTTCAATAAGAACAGGTTTGAAAGTTTTTAATTTTAAAAACTTAATTTAAAATAACAATATTTTATAACATGAATTGCCATACATATAAATTTAAAAATAACAACATATCTAAATTTTAAATGACATGATTTAACCGCGTTTTAACGGTATTCAAAATGATAAATTATTTACGCGCAAATGATATTCTTTATTTTTTAAAATAAAAATTCCAACTGTTTTTGCTGCAATGATACGCATGGACAAAGCTTAAAGAAGTAGAAAGTCGTTGATGTCGCCGGTGGTCTGTTTTTTTTTTTTTTTTTTTTAAGACAGAGTCAATTTTGTTCACACTTGGTATCTCGTGTGTCTTTAATAAAGGTCACTGTAATATCTTTCAGAGTTATTGTCTGAATAAAAGGTACAACTTCCTTAAATATTATCCATTATTGTATTTTAAAAATGAGCAATGGTCTAATGGATTAGAAATAAAACTTTGATAGAAAAATATTTTCCATATATGGAGGCTCATCTATAGTTTTATTTGGATAAAAAACAGAACTCAAAAGACCGTTCATTTAAGTTAACTTTATGGATCAACTATCAGCTCGACTGTGGCGCTCGAGTGGCAGAAGTTGGAACTAAAATTGCCATTGTTAACTTTGTATTATTTAGGTTGTTTTGAAGGGAAATTTGGGTATTATATTACTTACATAATCATACTAGTTATAGTTATCAAAGGCACAACATGTAACTTCACTTTAAATGGATGTAAAATTGTAAGTACTTTTTAGTTCCAACTTCCACCACTCGAGCGCCACCGTCGAGCTGAAACTTGCCCATAAAGCAAATATAAATGAATTTATACACCAATTGTATTTCTTCTGCTTTTAAAATAATATAAATGGACTTTGATATATTATATTTATAATTTGAATATATATATATATTTTTTATATTTCTGCGTATACTTATAGATGTTTGATTTAAAATTATATTTATGACATTTAAAAAATATATATATGATTTCGTTTATATTGTGACATTTAATTTTAATCAAAAGATAAATAACAATTTAGAAATTTTGCTACTCAGCCTATTTATCTTATTGTCTTTTCTATTTGTTGTGAATAAATTGGAACTTGTGTTTTTATCAAAATAAATTGCTTTGTAATTCTTATTTTTATCTTCCTTCATTTTACTACGTAATAATACGTTTATGAATGTGTATATTTTATATAATATATATTTATATAATATATATCGGGAAGAAATCGGGTTTTATTTGAAAAGAAACATACAGGCTGTAAAATAGTTTAAATTTTCGATAACAGATGGCGCACTAATGACAGAAGTGGGAACTGTAATTAACTTTGAATAATTTTTATTCTTTTATAAAAAGGTAAATTTGAGTGTTGTATAACTTATTTAATTTTTTATTTATTATTAACACTTTTTTAACACCAAAAACATGACTCCGCTTTAAACTATGAACGTAAAAAAAAAAAGAAAAAAAGGCAAAGTTAATTTTAGTTCCAACTTCTGCCACTCGAGCGCCACCGTCGAGCTGAAAGTGGGTCCATAAAGCTGAATTAAAGGAATTGCCACACCGATCATATTTCTCTTTTGCTTTTAAAATAATATGAAAATGTTTTATATTTCATTTAAATATATAGAATTGTTTTTATTTTTGATTTGTATATGATTATATATCTTTATTTAATTAAAAATCTTGGGTCTTGAAACAACTTAAATTAATAAAAGTTACCGGGTTCATTGTGATAACTTCTACAAGACTGGAGGAAAAATTGTGAGTTGCATTTGAAAAGTTTCCTGTACATTTTTTGTCGAAATTTTGCATTCAGAATTTATACTACAAATGGTAATTATATCAATGCAGAACTTTATAGTTTTTTTTCATATAATTTTCCTGTCTTCAACTAATATATATATGTACCAACAGAGGCATCTCTCCCTTTAATTATGTATTAACATTTATACATATTAACATATTAATAACGTTTATATATAATGTATAGTCAAATCATTCTTACACGCAAAAATGAATGAAATTTTTGAGAACACTAATGAAATTTTCAGAAGCTTTTTCGTATTTGGAATTCCAAGATTATTCCGTCCAAATTTTTATAATATACAATTCATTACAGATCATGGCAATTTTTGGAAATTTTTGGCAACTATCGGCGCCGTGAAGGAACCAGGATGCTTCTGCGGAGGTGAAATTCAAGACGCGAGACATCTACTTCTGGAGTGCCCAATTTTCCGGGATTTTAGAGAAAATAGATTCGGTCGTATTGGACAGCTTGATGAATTTGTAGACAAAAAAGAAAAGTATAAAAATTTTGATCAATTTTGTAAATACATATACAACTTTCTTTTGAATTGGAAAAAAGAGAAGGAATCTTAGAAAAAAAAAAAAAGAACTGCGATGCTTGCTCTGTGTGTTTTGCTTTGTTGTTTGTTTTTCTCTTTGGACAATTTTCTTTAGTTAATTTATGTAAAATAATGATTTGAACAGGATTGTATATAGCCGAATTGCTGTAATGCAATGAAAGGTATTGACGCAAATATCCCTGAGTTTGGGATATCGCATTTCATGATGTTAATAAAGTTTATAATAATAAAGTTAATATATAATGTGAAAATTAATTTGTATATAAAAACAATATATATCAACAATTTATTATCGTGATACTCCTGTTGAAGGACTGACAAGTCCGAAAGCTTGAAAATAAAAATTTGAACAAGAAACTTAACCCTGGAAGCGCTTTATTTATTTTATAATATATTATTTTAATCAGAGTGTGGGGCCCCATGGACATATCTATTTACATTCTACGTTTGAAAGTATATAACATGGAATATCGCCTCTTTGTCTCTTGATTTAGAAACGGAATCTACGTGTGGTATATCTCCTCATTTTTCTATGATACATGATAGAACTATGTTATAAAAATAAAGTTGCATATAATATGAAAGTAAAAATTATTATCTTATATAGTTTTATACTGGCGAAACGGCGTCTAATTATGTGTCAGAAGATAAAGTGTGATAGAAAGAGATTCTAAACCTGGAATTCTAGTTCATATTTTACACAGATAGTGGTCTAAAATATTTAGGTAAAATTTCGGAATATATTATATGTTTTGTGAAAAAATATATGAAATAATTACCCTAAAAGATTTTTAAAACAATGTTTTTATTAAGACAGCTTTCGGAGCTTGCTCTTTCTCATATATAGTTGAGAAAATGGCGAGTTCCGAAAGCTCTTAATAAAATATAAAACTAAAAAAAAAGGCGGGGTAAGTCATTTTTAGAAATTATTTCTCTCATATAACTTATTTTTCATGACATAATTATGCAAATTAATTCCGTTACATATTGACATAATGGTTTGCCATCGTAAGAGAGTATGTATCACGCTGAAAACCTCTCTAAATAGTTTCAATTATAAACTATAGATGTCGTTCTGAAACACTTTATTTGAGTTAATATGAATGATGACGAAACATCGAGGGGCCATTGTGTTGGTCGACGATGAGATTGCGGAGCTGGTAATATGGATGGCTGTGCTGGAGTAAACCTCCTTTTTTGTGTCTGGATGCTATATTTATGGCGAACTAAATAACTTAGTCCCTATTTCTGCTCCGCGCTTATGGAATTGAAGACTTGGGGAGATGGCGTCGACCTTTCATATTAAATCTTACTTTTCCTTATTACTAATAATTGTATATAGTTGCGGAACTACTGGTTTCCTGTGCTGCTCTTTTCCTGATATTGCACCTTGTACAGAGAATCTGTATAAGACTAATGTCTTAATAAAGGCTTTGTGTGTGTGTGTGTGTGAGTTAATATTTGAGAAATTATATCATCAAGTTTCTTAAGAGAAGTTACCAGACATTTTCCAAGAATAATTATAAAATTTTAACGTTTTTATACTTTATTTTTAAACCGAGAAAAATGTTAGGGTGTATTTAAAAAAAAAGAGAGACATATAGATTGTTTGAAAAAATCACACAACAGATGTAAAAAAGAGAGAAGGATGTTTTTATTGAAATCTATATAAATGGGACATATATGTAAATAAAATGGGACATGTGTAAAAATAAATGGTACACATATGTAAAGAAATGGGACATATATGTAAATACATGGGACATATATATAAATAAACGGGACATATATGTAAATAAACGGGACACATATGTGAATAAATGGGACATATATGTAAATAAATGGGACACATATGTAAATAAATGGGACACATATGCAAATAAGTGGAACACATATGTAAATAAAATGGGACATATGTAAATAAGTGGGACACATATGTAAATAATGGGACACATGTAAATACATGGGACATATGTAAATAAATGGGAAATATATGTAAATAAAATGGGACATATATGTAAATAAATGGGACACATATGTAAATAAAATGGGATGTAAATAAGTAGGACACATGTAAATAAATGGGGGAGATTATATAAAATATCACGGTGAGGGAGGTGCACTGTGGGCAAACAAAATGAAGAGGAGACATGAGGATTCTACCACGACACCAAAAGATAAAGAAATACGTTTCAAAATGGCGGCATTGTTCCATTTCTTGTTTTTTTTTTTTCACAATAGAAAATGTGCTAAACGAGAATTGATAAAAGCTCCCGTTTCACAAATAGGAATTTTTCTTTAAAACACAAATTATCTAAATGAATAAAGAAATAGAAAGCGTTAGACCCAGAAAGAACTGTGGAGAATTTACATGAAACTTAGTAAAGAGAAGATTGAACAGACATTATTACATAGAATAACAAATGGTTAAATATACCCGCATTTAACTATTTTTTTTAGACGTTTTGTATATAAAACTTGATATTTCATTATACGTCAATGTTTTCTTTTTTTACTTTAACTCTTTCTGGGTATACCACTTTCTTTCTTTTTTTCATTAAAATCGATTTTTTTTAATAAAAAAAATAAACAAAATTATTTATAAATAGTTTTTCGATATACAAATTAAGTGAACCATTATACATTTTAGTTTTATTTTTGTAAACAATATTAAAGAGATTGACCAAATATCTCTATAAATGAAATCAATTAGAGTCATCATAAAAAAATACTTCAGTTTTCTTTATAAACTTTCTTGTTAAAGAAGGTAAATTAGAAGCAATGATGAAAGGATGCTTCCAAATGATAAAAAAAAAAAAAGATTTAGATGAAAAAACGAAATAAAAGAAGATTAGCCATTGTACCTGCATTATATTACCAAGTTTGATGCTGTAATTACGCCTGTAGAAGGGTTTTTAGCCTGAAAGCTTGCTTTGATATATTTCTATTAAAATAAACTCTTCTTCTTTTATTTAGTTTTTTCATCTAAATATTACCAAGAAGAATATTATAATTGTTATAAAAAAAAGATTGTAAACTTCCTTTGAATACTTTAATATACGGACCTTAAATAAAATTTTAAGAAAGTGTGCGTAATAATGATTTTTAAAAATATGTAACAAACAAAAAAAGAAATTTAAAAACAATATCTTATAGTGTATTCCAAAAATTTTTGTTTACAATAATTTTGCTTTTCAATTGAAAGTATGCAACTTGCGAACATTTACAAACATTATGGAAATATGAAATTTTTTAACTGATAGGGGGGGATTATCGATTATATATAAAAAGAAAGACACCTCTCCCGTCAAAATAGACGCAAAAACTAAGCGTTAATCTATCGACACTCTCAATAATATAACGGACTCGGGTCAGTGACAATGCCATAACACCAGCTTTG
>CP092880.1:66788114-66822511 GCA_030710605.1 Cordylochernes scorpioides
TATATATATATATGTCATAATTTGCCTAATGCCCAATAAATATATAATTTATTTTCGCCATAATTAGTATGTAAAAATATAAATACAAATTAATCCATCTATACAAATCTGTACAAAATAAACGGGGGAGTCAGCGGGCGAATGCTACTGCCGCCACCGCGTACGCTCACGAGTGTGGAACAAGTTCTTTTTCGTACAATGGTCGCGCCCTTCCATTCGACCACGACAGCTATACGACATATATATATATAGATAGAACAGTTTTTAAAAGAATCATACACGTCTATAATAGTTTCGAATATTCATCCTGTCACGTGAGAGCTGCGCTGATATAAGTTCTTTTTCCACCTTTCCTCAGCCAGCTAGCTGGGATATGTAAATTAGGTGAAAATACTCTTAGTTTCATGTAAATCTTTTAAATTAAATTGGATACAAATTGGTTAATCAAAAATTTACTCATGCAAATTCCAGACACTCTTCAATTAAATAAAGATTTTAAAAAAATAAGAAGAAGAACAATACATTGACCAGTTATAACATGTGTGTCTGTTAAAAAAAAGTTGTCCATTAAATATAAAATAAATAAACAAACATAAAACAGTAATAAACCTTATTATATATTTATCATGTGTATATAATCTTTCTCCATTTTTACCCCTTTGTATATTTCCCACTTTCATGGGTTTCTCCGTCTTGTAAACCCAAGGAGAATCCTCTGTAAGACCTGTGTGTCTTAATAAAGGTTTTTGTGTGTGAAAAAAAAAAAAAAAACCTTATTAAAACATCAAAAATACACAAAAAAATATATATATTTTTTCATTGTTTAAACATATATTCAAATTTAAAATTCAATCTGTGTTAATAAAAATATAAATTTGCTTTAAGAGGTCACATTTGATATATACTCCCTCGTACAATAATAAAGAGAGGGAGAGAGAAATAAATAATAATTTTTAAAAAGAAATAAATATAAAAAAGATGACATAGAATAATGCTATTTACAAATGTGCTCACAAACATTTCTATCTTTAAAAAATCCATTAGAAAAATAAAAGTTGAAGAAATAATACAAATAATCATTCCCCTCTGAGGAAAGAGTGACAGAAAGTTGCTGAAATATCGGGAAGAAAATAAAGATTGGTTGCGGTAACTATCTTTTTCCTGTTCTTAAAATTAAAGATATTTCATCCAGTAAATCTTTTTATTATCTCGATGTTTCGACAAAAATCTTTTGTCTTCGTCAGATGCAAATCAAAATAAAGCATTTGGCGAGGCGTTAAAAATTATTCTATATATTTCACTATAAAAGGAAGTTCCAAAAATGCAATATAACAGCGGTATGGTAGATTAAATTGGCGAAACCACTGGGAGGGTTTACCACTAATGAACCATATCAAGGTATCAAACTTGTAAAGCTTGTTGATGGTGTCTACCGGGGATGAGTAGAGCTCATCAATGGATGAGTCAATACTACAGTCAATAATGTGTTTTGGAGTTATAAACACAAGGTAATAAGACCAAACCCAAATAAATAAATAGTGTGTGACGTTTCGGTAACAGTACTTTTGTCTGAAGATGGTAACAAAGCTGTTACCAAAACATCACACACTATTTATTTATTTGGATTTGGTCTTATTACCTTGTGTTTATAATCTATAATCCAAATTGTACCTTATCATTCTTCCAGGAAAAATTTCCATAAAAATATATGTAAATAAAGAAATGCACCTTTTGTTATTGTTCTTCTCTGATCGCTACAACCAGGTGGTTATCTTCAACATCTATCCCTCGTGATATTCTTATCTAGTAATCCAGATTGTACCTCTCATGCTATCAAATTTGATATACTCTTTGAATTGCAGATAAAAATATAGTGTAAATATTGTTGCATCAATACGCCTTACATTTATTCAAAATATTCTATGATATTTAATATTTATTTAAAACAGAATATTTAGATTATCATCATTCCTTTTTATAGTTTCATTCCTTTTGTAATATTTATTGTACAAATATCTTGATTGGTTATTGGAGCGAGAGAGGACCTAGAGGAAGACTGCGGATCATGACCTACAAGGAAGACCACGAATAAATAAACACAATAATGTTGAAAGGTAATTTATTTTTATTTACTTTTATTTATTTGCTTTGAATATGGAAACCCGCTCGGTGTATAACACCAAGAAGGAAGAAACCAAGGTCGACGACCCTATAAAGCTGCAACTTGGTGCAACAATATATATATGTCACATTCTGCTTATAAATTATTAGTAGATGTAAATTTTTATGCTGTTAGGAATTATGTAAATATTTGTAACTATATAAAAAGGCGTGTGATTGAAATAAATTGAGTCAGACGATTAAATCTTCTCTCTTCCTTTACGCAAAACAATATCATCTGCATATTGGCGTGTACAGATAAACATAGTAACGTTTCAGAAGTCGACAGGATCTGACCAGCGATGGAAAGAAAGAGAGCAAACACCTCATCGATGGAATACTCATTAGAAGAAATCTGAATCTTCCTTTAGAATTGATCCCGAGATATGATCCTGATGATGGACTTAGCTACGCTAACTGGTCAATTTTATTTAACCATCAGGCACAACAGCAAGGTCTCTCATCAAAAGAATCCCTGTCCATGATGCCAGTGTTATTTAAAGGTAAAGCTCTGGAAATGTATGCTTTAATTTGCAAGGATATATCCTCGTTAGAAGAACTTCATGCTAGGATGAAATGTTTTTTTCATGAGCCTGAACATGGGTTACATCGAAAATTCTGGCAATTAAGAAAAGGACGAGAACAATCTGTAAAGGAATACTACTTTGCAAAGATGAAGATCGCTACCAAATTGGGACTGTCACAGGAATTGATCTTGGAGGGATTAACTTCTGGCATTGATTCGGAGTTTGAACGCTTATTAATTGCTGCCTCACCGGCAAGTTTGGAACGCTGGCTTGAGATTGCCGAGGCCTTAGAGGCATCTCACTGCCGAACCACAAGTGCAGCCTCAAGAATGGAGTTAGGTTATCCTGCCCGACGACGACCGTCTACTTCCTGGCAGGGAGGACAGGGCTTTAGACCGCGGAACTGGAGAGAGGGAAGGAACGATCGTCCCAGGACCCACCTTCTGCCAACGAGGAGCCAAACCGCGAGCCTTGCCGCCGTTCAGGATCATGAGGGTGAGTCACCAGCCTCTATCAGGAGGCCCGAACGAAGCGATGGACGTCTCCCCAGTCTTCACGTCTTGTTGAGGGATCGTGTAGACGGGGTGGACTTTAAGTTACTTTTTGCTTTAGACTCCGGATCAGAAATAAATATCCTTCCCAGGCATCTATTGCTGGCGGAATTTATGACATTAATTAAGGAACCCAAACTTAAATCTTTAAAATCGGTTAGCCATTGTATAGACATTGTTGGCGAGATTGAGTTAAATACTACCATAGGAGATAAGTCGCTCAATCTTTTGTTTCATATAGTTCAAAATGGAAGTCTTAATTTTGGTATTTTATCTGCCAAATACTTACCCTATTTTAAGGTGAAAATTGATTTTAATAATAGTTACATTAAACAGAATAATAGAAAATTAGGCCAGTTTAATTACAGTTTTTCAGACAGAGAATTAGAAGCCATACAGAGATTTTATAAAATTCAAAACTATTATGCTAAAATTAGTAGAACCAAATATTGCAATCATCATGTAAATTGTTTAAAGGTAAATATAAAATGTCTTAGGATTAGAGATTCTTTATTCTATAGAAATGTTGCAAACTTGCTTGAAGATGATGTTTGTAATTTTGTTTGTTCCGTGCCAGACAGTGGAGCAGTTCTTTATGTATTAAAATCTAAGCCAGTGTATCAACCAGATGCAAAACCTCTGCCACTGCCTGACACGAATGATTGTTTTTTACATGATAATATAGAACTTTTCTCTATGGTAAAAATATTATTAGATAATTATTCAGAGATCTTTGGGGGGGGAAAACAAATTTAATATAAAACCATTGAACATCCAGCCTCCAAGACTGAGACTGAGTGACAAAAAGCCTGTCTGTGTTAGACCGTATCGTCATAGCTTGAGAGATCGGGATTTAATAAAACAACAAATTGAGCAATTGTTAAAGTACGGCTTAATCAAACCTGCGTCTTCCCCATACAGCGCACCTGTGACGCTCGCACCCAAGAAGGGCGAGGGAAGGGTTAGGCTTTGTATCGACTATAGACTCCTAAACAGGAAAATAATTTCAGATTCGTTCCCTATTCCATTAATGGAGGATATAGTTCAGAAGGTACAGGGCGCCAGAGTATTTTCATGCCTAGATATCTTGAGCGCTTACTGGACAATCCCTCTTCATCCAAAAGATCGGGAGATGACATGTTTCTCAACTTCTGAGGGCTCTTATGTCTGGTGTAGATTGCCGTTTGGATTAAAGACTGCCCCTGCAATATTTAATAGAAAACTCTCTGCCATTCTGCAGAAATATAAACTTGATAATGTAACATCTTATTTTGATGATATTTTAGTATTTTCAGAAAACGAGGAATCCCATTTAAAACACCTCGGACAAATATTTGAGATTTTAAAAAAAGAAGGCATACAGTTAAGGAGAGATAAATGTCTACTATTTATGAAAAGGATAACTTATCTCGGCTATGAAATTTCGGAGAACCAGATCTCGCCTTCGGGCGTTAATGTCGATGTTATCAAATCATTGCCCCCACCTCGTGATTTGCGATGTTTAAGATCCTTTTTGGGAAGCGTGACACATTACGCGAAATTTATAAAGAATTTTAACAACCTAAGAGCCCCTTTGAATGAGCTTCTCAAGAAAAACTCCCGGTTTATCTGGACGGAGGAATGTCAGAGAAGTTTTGAGGATTTAAAGGAAGCGCTATGCTCCAAACCAATAATTCAACTTTTTAACCCTTCTTTTGGCTACACATATTTATTGTGATGCCAGTACCTCGGGTATAGGAGCGGTGCTTAAACAGGAATATCCTGATGGCACGCAAAAGCCGTTCACCTATTTCAGTAGGGCTTTGCGAGGTGCCGAGTCTAAATATACAATAACAGAACTAGAACTGCTCGCGGTGGTCGAGACTTGTAAGCGCTACCACCCTTACATATCCGGCAGTCACGTCATAGTTCACACGGATCATAAGGCGCTGATATGGCTGAATAGCTTCAAACACACCAATGGGAGACTGTTCCGATGGTCTTTGAAGTTGTCCGAGTATGACTTGGATTTTAATTATAACAAGGGTTGTGAAAATCACGAAGCCGATATGCTCTCCAGACTTCCATACTCTTATTTTTTGTCAGCTCAAGCCTTGAAACAAAACCAGGGTGATTTATCGATACCACCTTCAAAATTATACTCTATGGTGGATGGTATTACTCATATAAGACTTAATAACAAGGATAGGATAGTTGTTCCCCTGGAGCTCCAAGATAACCTGATTCAGAAAGCCCATGAATCTTTAGGACACCCAGGCATCAGTGCTATGATCAGAGCACTTTCCGTTCAATACTATTTTAAGGGGATGATAGGGAAGATAAAGAATTATGTTAAGAACTGCAAGGAGTGTCAAACAATAAAGAGTAGCACCCAGCCCTCCTATGGACTGATGGGATCATTGCCTAGGGCGGCAAAACCCTTCGATGTCATGGCTTTGGATACGGTTTTGGGTCTAGGAGGTTATAATAGTGCTAAAAATTGTATCCATACCGTTATCGACCATCATTCACGATATATCTGGGGTTATGCTTCCAAAGGCACATCCATCGCGACTTACATAAATATCATCAACCAATTATTAAATATAGGAAAACCTAGAATCTTAGTCACGGATAGACATCCCTCGTTTGTCTCGAAGAGATTCAATAAATTTCTTCAGGAGAAGGGTATAAAGCAGGTAATGACCTCTCCGTCCCATCCAGAGTGTAATGGACTATTAGAACGGGCTAATGCAACGTTGATTGGAAAGTTAAAAATACAACATCAAGGTAACCCTAGGGCCCCTTGGCCTAAATTGTTACAAAAGATGCTGGAAGAGTATCGAAACACACCCCACTCTACGACTACATTCCCTCCAATATACTTGCTGTACGGAACCCTCCCTTCCTACATGTCTGATCTTACAAATCCGTATCCACCAGTAGAAAAAGCCCGAACCATTGCCAATGAAAAAACCGAGGAATTACATAAACGGTTAGTTAAAAGATACAATAGTTCTCATAGATTCCCGAATTTAAAAATTGGAGATAAGGTTTTGTATCGAATCCCTCATCAGGTAGGCCATGGCAAATTGTCACCAGTTTATTATCCAGATCCATACACCGTTCTTTCTACCCCATCCCCTCACATAGTCGAAATAAATAAACCATGCCAGCCTGAAAATAAGCCCAGCACAATAGTTAATGTATCTAAATTAAAACTATGGGACCCTATTTCAACCTCGAATGAAGGCATGGGGAATTATCCATTTCCCTTCCAAGATGTGGAGGATTTGAATGGATGTCTTTAATCCGACCATAACCAAACGTTAGAAAGAAGTTTCCACTCTCTAAGGGGCTGCTTAATAATACAAAATGTTTTTCTTTACGTCCATGTGGTTTTCTACTTCAATGGTAAAGCTTGAATTCTCTCTACAAACATTGAAGGACTCTGCTAATGATGGACAGTACAGCCCTGTTGCATATGTTCTAAGGGACACACCTGGGAAAAAACTAACAGGCCGGTCACCCCAAGGACCTCTAGTAAAATGGTCACTATGCGATAAAGTGGATTAGGTACACGCCTGGATACCCCAACTATCAGGTCCGACTGCCCTACTGCCATAGTGAGAATACTTTTATTATTATTATTATTTTTTTTTTTTTGCTTTTGCAGAATGTTTTTTTTTTTCTAACCTTCCAACCCCTCCCAACTTCCATTTGTGTAAATAAATCTGGAATTTTTTTTTAGTAGGGGGGTTTGTCACATTCTGCTTATAAATTATTAGTAGATGTAAATTTTTACGCTGTTAGGAATTATGTAAATATTTGTAACTATATAAAAAGGCGCGTGATTGAAATAAATTGAGTCAGACGATTAAATCTTCTCTCTTCCTTTACGCAAAACAATATCATCTGCATATTGGCGTGTACAGATAATCATAGTAACGTTTCATATATATATGACAAAGTTGCATGAGGATGATATTCATGTACCATTAGAGGCTGCTCTTCCTTTAATTGTGTATCAAAATGACAGCACAGTGCATCAATCCTAGTAAAAAACTTTACTAATTATTATAAACACAAGGTGAAAAGACCAAATCCAAATAAATATTTTAGTGTGTGACATTTCGGTGTTATATACCAACTTCAGTTATTCAGTAAAAGATTAACTCTCCAAAAGAACATCTTTCAGGAAAATTTATTAGAAATTGGGTCCCAAATCAAAGACTAAAACGCCCCACTCCTCTCAACCTGGCTCACAACTCTAATCTTTTAGACATCCCAATTAATCCCAAACACAGAACTTCCTATCCCCCACACAAAACTCGCAACAAACTCATCTGTTTCCCTCATCTACCAGCCAATCCCCACAAACATGTAACTCAGCCAGAATTACTTAAAGCTCTTGGCCTCCAAATCATTGAGGAAAATAGCTCCCTCTTCGACATCACAATTTACACCGACGGTAGCCAACTTGAAACTGGACTGTCTGGCAGTGGAATTGCTATCTACAAAGATCATGGAATAAATCTCCCTTTCCCACCCTAGACACCTTTCAGTTTATAAATCAGAACTCTCTGCTATAGATACGGCTCTAAAAGACATCAACCACAACTCGCCAAGCAAAATAATAATCTATTCCGACTCAAGAGCAGCCATTTATACCCTTCAAAGCTGCTTCTCCAGTCAAGAACCTCTCCTCAAGAGCATCGCTAAGTCTGTAAATCGACTCCCAGCCAACAGCTCTGTCACAGTGCAATGGCTTCCAGCTCACGTTGGAATTCCTGGAAATGAGCTAGCAGACGGCAAAGGCTGGAGCTCTTGGCCTAGCTGAAGCCAGAGAATCTACCACCCAACTAGACGAAAGAGACCTCCTCCGTACCATCAAAACCCAATGCCTGCAGGAATGGAAATCTAATGCTGCACACATGACTGGTACAGAGCAGGAGGGATAAGCACCGGTTCTGTCCTTCCAAGAGAACAACGGTTTTTGATTTCCAGACTTAAGTCATCTACGGACAATGACAGAATGGTTGCAAGGTTTTCCCACTATGTACTAAGTGTCAACCTGCAACCCCAAAACACATTATTGACTGTATTAACTCATCCAATGATGAACTCTACTCATCCCCGGCAGACACCATCAATAAACTTTAAAAGCTTGATACCTTAATATAATTGAGTGGAGATAAGAAAGAAGACCATCTTTCAGGGGGATAATTCCCTCTTTATATAAAAAATAATATTAATATAAAAAGGTAATATGAACCAAATACAAATTATTGAAATGTTTGCGACGTTTCGGTAACAGCATTGTTACCATCATCAGACAAACACAAGGTAATAAGACCAAATCCAAATAAATAAATAGTGTGTGACGTTTCGGTAACAGCATTGTTACCATCTTCAGACAAAAGTACTGATATTACTGAATACTAAAGTATATACTGAATACTGAAAACTAAAAAAAAAACATTCAGTACTTTTGTCTGAAGATGGTAACAACGCTGTTACCAAAACATCACACACTATTTATTTATTTGGATTTGGTCTTATTACCTTGTGTTTATAATCTATAATCCAAATTGTGTCTCATCATCATCAGACAAAGTACTTTGTTGATGGTAACAATGCTACCATTATACCAAAACGTCACACAAACATTTGAATAATTTGGATATGGGTCTTGTTACTTTTGTGTTTCTAATCTATAATCCAATTTGCACTGTAACCTGTTGGATGACGTGCAAGCATTGCTCCTGAGGAGAGGCACATGCTGGAAGGTGGTTGGCAGAGAAAAGGTTAAATTGCTTTACTTGATAAAGGAGATTATCAGGAAAGCTTGGAAAGTCGGAAAGAGTAAAACTTTGTGTTTAAAATAAATCGAAGTTATAGTGGATGTTCCCTTATAAACACAAATCAAATCCCCAATTTTTAAAAATATACAATATAGTAAAATGGCTATAATGAATCTGTTGGGTATAGTGAATGAAAAGTTTGATCCCATTAGGGGTTTGCTATAGCGAAGTTTCAGCGCATTATCATCATTATGATTGTAGTTTGGAGCTAAGTCGGCCTGCCACTGAGTAGTGCTCCCAGTCTTAATGACAAAGGCAGACACATTCTACTTCACCCAGTCATGATGGTTGTCAAACAGACACCATCATGGGTCACAACTTGATACCCTAATATGATTGAGCGGAGATAAGAAAGAAGAAGGAGAAGGTGATTGTAGTACAGTATAACCTCCATGAGAGGATACCCATGGTGAAGGACAACTCTCTATAAAGAACAGTTTGTATTTACAAAATTACCATTTTTAATATTTAGCAACTCTCTGTTAAGAGGAGACCTCTCCCTAAAAAAGAATTTGGCTCTGCAGTTAGGTGCTATCCTATACAGGGAGGTTCTACTGTATTTTAAATCGGCAAATATCGGTCAAAAATTACATTTTGGTATTTACCAACCTGTGGGATGAGTAGTCAATCTTATGTTGCTAGATAAATATCTCGAAGTAGACAATTTGTATAATCTTGGAGCTTGGGTGGACATGCTGAAACTATCTTTGCCGTTACTCTGTTAACTCCCCCACATTCCTCCATAATGGCTGAAAGCTTGAAGGTGAACTGTCGGTAGTCCAATTCTGCAAGATGGCAGCGTACCTCCTCATCTTTACCTTCGTTCTTCAGAGCTGACAGGTCGCTAGCTGAGATTTCCAGCAGGGATTCTAAACCCTGTTGAAAGCAGGTGACATCCATTGAGTCGCTGAAATCTGCTAGGGTCATGTTGAGTAGGAAGTTCCAGAACATATCTGGAGATTTATTGCAGGAGTGGCACCAAAATATATCTCTTCCATCTTGCTGTCTTACTTTCTTCCTACATTCTTTGCATGCTCGGTAGAATGCCTCAAACTTCTTGGTGGCGACAACTCTTGCGTTAACGGTGAAGAAGAGTTTCTTTTTGGGCTCTGCTTCGAGAAGCTGGTTAACTTGTGCCATTGTCATTTCAGGGTAGGATTCCCGGTGTTCCAGGTCTTCTTCTGTGAGAGGTTGTAATTTGAAATAATCTTGTATAAATCTACATTCCGGAATGTCTGGATTGACCAGAACTGTTACGGTTTTGCCGACATCCAGGATTACTCCATCTGTCAACTTCAATCTGGCATATTTCAACACAACAACATCCCCTTTGGACACTTGTAACTGAGTAGCCATGGTATCCCATAATCTAACTGCAATTAACTTTCTGGTTTCATCGACTATCCACATGTTTCTCTTATACTTGCCGGTACTTTCGTCTATCTCTCCAACATCCACTACCATCCCTATCACATCAACAACTTCGCAGTGGGAGCGTTCGTCTAGGAGATCAAATGGAATAAAATTAAAATCTACCTTAGGAATGGTATGTTCATTTGAGAAAGGTGTAATTCTTGTTTCCTGTTGAAAAATCAGTTTATATTTATGTTTAATGTGGCAATGCTTGAAGTTTTGTCTCTTGGGCCCAATATTATTTGCCAATATGTAAATTTTCCCAAATTCCAATTTGTTATGCAAATTGAGGCAGATGTCATCAAAAGCGACGGCACTGATGGAACCAGTAGCATCCATTAAGTCCACTGTGAAATAAGTCCCAGAATCACTACCATATTTCCATATAGGGGATAAGCCTATCACTCGAGCAATTATTTTCTTCTCAATTATGTTTTCACTCGTTATATCACCAATAGCTTGTAGATTGGAGAGCTGTGGTACTATTGGCTCACCAAGTAATTTCTCTTCATGTCCTTGAAGTGAGATTTCAATTAATACTAAAATATTCTTGTATGGTTTGTTATTGGTGCACCAATATTCTTCTAAAGTAAATACATCAAATTGTTTCAATTTTTCATCTTCAATTAAATAATTTAATCGTTTTTCTAAGATGGTAAATGGATGGCATAATTCTCCATCACTAATTAATATACGATAATTTCTTAATGAATGATCAAGTGTCTTGTATCCAAGATATTGTAAAGTTGGTCGTCTGACTTGAATACCATTTAAAAGGTTTTTTATAGCACCTTTTGATAAATTAATTGTCATTTTTTTTGATAATTTTTTTTTTTTAAGTAATCCTTAATATTTCCTTAAAGATGTCACCAAATATTAAGAAATTACCTTTTTCAGCTATTTAGAGTATAATTTTTCCTATTAGTACCTTTTAACAGCTTTTCAAAATGAATAAAAATGCTGTTTAATGTACTCAAAATTTTTTGTTTGCTCTCTTTAAATCCAAATGAAAAATATAATTATGTGTTGTGACAAATTGTGCATATTATTGATTTTCAATTAAATTTGTAAAATAATTTTACTTACAAAACATATTCAAATGCTTTGTTGGTTGATTTCTTAAAAGGGGGAATTTGTTTATATGTTTTAGCACAATATAGAATTTCTTTCTCTTAATAATTATTGGAAAAATTGAACACTTGAATATTACTTCCTATCACCATTGGATTGCATGAATAAAATATTGTTCAATATTCAGTTGATTTTAATATAAAAATAATAAAAACTTCATATATAAACAATAAGATCACACGGACAACTAAAATATTTACTACAAAGAAGGCTTAATTTGTTTGTAAATAAATAAAGCCGGGTGGCAAGATAATTTTGCTAATGTATATTTTCAGAAACGCACTCTCTTAACAAAGAAATGGGAAAGTAAATAAATATTTTAAATTGAAATTATTCACAACAATGCTATCTATTTTAAAATGAACTATTTAAATTTAATATTTGATCCCCTAATATTTATTCTATTTTGTATAAACGCACGCGTGAGAACACCTTTTAACTCATATTCTTTTTCACCTCTAAGTCATCGACCTAGTTTTATAGGATAAAAATGAATATTTGAATAATATATTTTATCAGTTTAAAATACTACATCCACAAAAAAAAAATAATAATCATTTTTGGCAAGATACATTTCGTATAGTTTTTATTTATAACATAAAAAAAAATTAAAACAAATATATTTTTAAAAATAATATTTTTGTTTATTTATATTAAAAAGATTGGCAAGTTTTGTTTTCAAGCGAATTTTAACCTTTCCTCTCTCACTATTGTTCTTTTGTTTTATTGTTGTTTTATGTATTCTTAGATTTTTTTAGGTTGTTTTTTCTCTAGATTGTACAACACGCCATACTGATTTTATCCAGAATTCCACGCAATTATATTTATCTCCACAGTAATATATTGATTTAAAAATTAGAATTATTATTGTTCTAAAATATATTATATTATCTAAATATTATATTATTAAAATAACGTGTGTAAACATCCTATTACTTTCTTATTTTCAAGAACTCTTTTAAAGATAATAAAATTGGAAAATCTGTCCTTAATGTTCACATGCACACACTTTTTAGTGTAGAATTATTGTGTGTCAAATTCGAAAGAGCGAACAATTATCTTTAGGCCCACTAGTTCAGTTCACATGGCCTTAATTGTCACCTCTCCTCCTTTATCCTCCCAGATATGGTGACAAGTGAACCCAGTAACACATGGGTTGAATCCTCATGCAAACGAGGCACATTCACCTCCTTCCTTAAATCTTTGTTGCATCAAGTCGCTTCCCTCCTCCAAGAAGCGTTCACTTCTGAAAATATTGATAGTTTAGTCTTGCTCCTCAAGTCCATTATTCAAGGTGTCAGTGACGCTTCTGCGGAGACGATCCAACAGTCCCAGACCTTCAAAATCCTGGTGGCCTCCCGAACTTAGTGGCCTAAGAAGACATGTCCTATTCCTTCGTCGCTGCTTGCAGTGCACCCAGAATTCAATTCAGTATTTCTTTCGTGGCCTCTATCGAATATGCTACAACCGATTCAAAGCAGCAATACTGCAACTAGGCAACGAAGTTTCAGCTCCTTCAAGGAGCGCCATACACCCTTCATAGCAGATGGCTGTAAACCATACAGGGGTCATCCTCTCCTCCTGCATAACCTTGGTTTCACTTCAGAGGAGACAAGCCGCACGGTCCTAGAACATTTTCTTCCATCAGACAATCAACCGCACCCACCAAAAATTGATCCTACACTCTTCTCTGATGAACCTTCGAGCCGTGAGAAATCCCCAGAGCCATATACCTTGTGGCAGCAAGAAGATCCCAGGTCCAGATGGGCTTGGCACTTTGTTTCTAGTTGAACCCAGATACCAAATGGACACTGGATATTGTCCAAAGCCTTGATCGCCTAGTTTGCTCAGACTCACTGGTTTGCCTTATGAAAGGTTTCCTTGAGAACAGAGAAGTTTGGTATTCCGCGTGATAATTCAAAGCCTCAACCTTCTTCCAACTGGGAACACCTCAAGGCTCTGTGTTAAGTCCTTTCCTTTGGAATGTGGTCACTCGTGAACTATTCATACTTTTAAAATCGAATTTGATCAAACAAGAAAATTCTTAAGAAAATTGTACTCCCAACCCGCTTCATTATTTCCCGTCTCACAATGTTATCCAGGGAAAATTTAGCCTGTAATTTTTGTCGGAATTTTCAAAGCTGTGGTAATCCCGGCCCTCCTCTAAGGGGTCTCTGCTTGGGGCAGTCACGCTTTTAGAGAAGGCATCCGACAGCCCATGGCGCTCTGCCTTCTGTAAAGCACATGTGCTCCTGGTCAGGATATGCCATTTTTAATATATTTATAGTAAATATTTTCTTTTAACTAACTTTATTGTAACCCAAATTTCTGACGTACAGAAGTCGCCTTCTATATACGCCTTATAAATTATAATTAATTTATTTTATTTCATTAAGGAAATTTGAAATTATTTTAAAGACATTTTTTAGGCATATATAAAAGTTTTATACTTTTAAGATATTATGAAGCTTGAAAATGACATTTTAAAAGTTTAATAAGAACAGGTTTGAAAGTTTTTAATTTTAAAAACTTAATTTAAAATAACAATATTTTATAACATGAATTGCCATACATATAAATTTAAAAATAACAACATATATCTAAATTTTAAATGACATGATTTAACCGCGTTAACGGTATTCAAAATTATAAATTATTTACGCGCAAATGATATTCTTTATTTTTTAAAATAAAAATTCCAACTGCTTTTACTGCAATGATACGCATGGACAAAACTTAAAGAAGTAGAAAGTCGTTGATGTCGCCGGTGGTCTGTTTTTTTTTTTTTAAAGACAGAGTCAATTTTGTTCACACTTGGTATCTCGTGTGTCTTTAATAAAGGTCACTGTAATATCTTTCAGAGTTATTGTCTGAATAAAAGGTACAACTCCCTTAAATATTATCCATTATTGTATTTTAAAAATGAGCAATGGTCTAATGGATTAGAAATAAAACTTTGATAGAAAAATATTTTCCATATATGGAGGCTCGTCTATAGTTTTATTTGGATAAAAAACAGAACTCAAAAGACCGTTCATTTAAGTTAACTTTATGGATCAACTATCAGCTCGACTGTGGCGCTCGAGTGGCAGAAGTTGGAACTAAAATATACTTTTCTGACTTTGTATTATTTAGGTTATTTTGAAGGGTAATTTGGGTATTATATTACTTACATAATCATACTAGTTATAGTTATCAAAGTAACAACATGTAACTTCACTTTAAATGGATGTAAAATTGTAAGTACTTTTTAGTTCCAACTTCCACCACTCGAGCGCCACCGTCGAGCTGAAACTTGCCCATAAAGCAAATATAAATGAATTTATACACCAATTGTATTTCTTCTGCTTTTAAAATAATATAAATGGACTTTGATATATTATATTTATAATTTGAATATATATAGATTTTTTATATTTCTGCGTATACTTATAGATGTTTGATTTAAAATTATATTTATGACATTTAAAATATATATATATGATTTCGTTTATATTGTGACATTTAATTTTAATCAAAAGATAAATAACAATTTAGAAATTTTGCTACTCAGCCTATTTATCTTATTGTCTTTTCTATTTGTTGGGAAAAAATTGGAACTTGTGTTTTTATCAAAATAAATTGCTTTGTAATTCTTATTTTTATCTTCCTTCATTTTACTACGTAATAATACGTTTATGAATGTGTATATTTTATATAATATATATTTATATAATATATATCAGGAAGAAATCGGGTTTTATTTGAAAAGAAACATACAGGCTGTAAAATAGTTTAAATTTTCGATAACAGATGGCGCACTAATGACAGAAGTGGGAACTGTAATTAACTTTGAGTAATTTTTATTCTTTTTTAAAAGGTAAATTTGAGTGTTGTATAACTTATTTATTATTTTTTTAAATTTATTATTAACACTTTTTTTAACACCAAAAACATGACTCCGCTTTAAACTGTGAACGTAAAAAAATATATATATATAAAGTTAATTTTAGTTCCAACTTCCGCCACTCGAGCGCCACCCTCGAGCTGAAAGTGGGTCCATAAAGCTGACTTAAAGGATTTACCACACTGATCGTATTTTTCTTTTGCTTTTAAAATAATATAAAAATGTTTTATATTTCATTTAAATATATAGAATTGTTTTTATTTTTGATTTGTATATGATTATATATCTTTAATTAATTAAAAAAGGCATATATTGGATCAAAATATCATTTATTTTACCAATATTTCAGTTGGCTGAACGCCAACCTTTTTCAAGGTAGTATAACATATTAATGTGTATAGCATTCAGCCAACTGAAATATTGGTAAAATAAATAATATTTTGATCCAATATATGCCTTTTTAATTAAAGATTTATTTATGGATTGCTCTATTTTCAAAAAATATATATCTTTATGTTTAAATAATATTTGTGTTCATTTTTGAATATGTGTTTAAGTTTATATGTTTTTATATAGAAGTATGGAAATATATATTTTACCTTTAAATAATTTATATATGAATCCACATGTGTATATATTTGTTTTATATAGATATATATTTTTTATAAGTATATTGCTACGGCGTTTTATGGTTTCCACAAGTCCATATCTCAGAAGAAGGCCAAGTGACACTCACTCCTCACTTTCTTACTGCTACTCTTTTTGTGTTGTTTTTCTTGCTTCCCTCTTTCTTTTTCTTGTTTTTTTTCTTTTTCTTCTGTCTATATCGTTGTTTCCTTTGTCTCACTGCTTTGTTCTTATGAATACCTCTGGTGAATCCTGTATAGGGTCAGTGACCCTAAATAAAGGCTTTTTGTTGTTATATTTTTTATATTTTATAATTTTTTCGATTGAGAGGAATGTTGCATACAAATAATTTTCGAATTTATTTTGTCCTTCAATTTACATATTTACATATGTATATTTACGATATAGTTAGGGCTAAAGAAACGTTCCATAATTTATGTGCAGAAGATATTTTTTTTCAGAATCTATATTTATTACCTGTTGATTTCAATGAGGATTAAAAGATAATAGAGCCACTGTGGTGTGTCGATTTATTAGTCCAGCGATGGCCCAGAAAGTATTTCAAAGTTAGTGTTTTATTGGTATTACTTATTAGCTACATTTTTAGAGGAAGACAAAAGGACAACACCCTAGAATGTCTATTCTGGTTCTCATTCACTTCCGCTCATCTGCCGCGCCGCGGTGGTTATCTCCTACTAGCCGAATGACCCGGGCAACGCCCGTGTTTTACCCGATTGAATGTTTTGATTCAAATACTATTTGTTACAATTATAAATTGGCGCCTTAAATAATTGCGTATGTTGGTTAATAACTATAGCCTATGTGCTTTATCTGTCTATGTACTGTTGGCTTCCGTAGGCGTCTCTTACTGGGAAAAAGAAAGAGAGGATTCCATTTGGTTATTATCTAATATATGCATTTATTTAGGGAGCGACCCGCTCCAACACAATAGTTACATAAATAGCGAGTGGGGGGGGGGGGGCAAAGGTGGCGTGACCGTAGCCAACCAATAGGAGGGCGCCATTCCAAAAAAAAAAGCAAACGGTGACAGAGAGAGATGATTGATTAGGAGATAGAGGAATGACGCTCGTAACTGTATATAGAATTTCATGCCCCCCGCTTGTATGTTTGCCGTGGTCCGTCATCCCAGCAGGCTGGAAGAAAGTCTCTTGGCCCCCACACCACATTTACTGTACTTTTGTACAATAGAACCGAATAAAAGATTGGGTCTTGAAACAAGTTAATAAAAGTTACCGGGTTCATTGTGATAACTTCTACAAGGCTGGATAGAATTATAGAACTAGAATTACATTAAGAATTGAAATTTCTAGTTTTAATTAGTATAGTTTTTGTTATTGCTGTTATTGTTTTGGAATGTTTTATATTTGCGCCATATAGGTTTAGTGGTTGTAATTCTAAATATATATTGGGGATAATATGTATGTAAATAACCTTTATTTCTTGTATAATTTATTGCTCTAAAATGTAAATTTAAATAACTTTCACTCTCTCTCTCTAAAACTATAAATAATATGTATATATATTAAAAAACTATGTACATAAAATAGATTAAAAATTTACATGCAAATATCCACATAAGATATAGCGTGTGTTTTTTAATAAATATAGTCGAACTTGGATAATTCGAACCCCAAGGGACCATAAAAAAATTCGAATTATCCAAAAATTCGAATTAAAGATGTTAAATTATTTATATAGGAAATTCTAGGGACCAAGATAAATATTCGAATTAAAGAGGTTTTCGAATTAAAGAAGTTCGAATTATCCAAGTTCTACTGTAATAATAAAAATAAAAGGCTGGAGGAAAAGTTGTGAGTTGAATTTGAAAAGTTTCCTGTACATTTTTTTTGGTGAAATTTTGCATTCCGAATTTATACTACAAATGGTAATTATGCCAATCCAGAAATTTATATATTTTTTTCATATAATTTTACTGTCCTCAAATAATATATAAATGTACCAACAGAGGCACCTCTTCCTTTAATTATGTATTAACATTTATACATATTAACATATTAAGAACGTTTATATATAACGTAAAAATTAATTTATATATAAAATTAGTATTTATCATCAATTTATTATCGTGATACTCCTGTTGAAGAACTGACAAGTCCGAAAGTTTGAAAATAAAAAGTTGAACAAGAAACTTAACCCTGGAAGCTTCATTTATTTTATAAAATATAATTTTAATCAGAGTGGGGGCCCCTTGGACATATCTATTTACATTCTACGTTTGAAAGTATATAACATGGAATATTGCCTCTTCGTTTCTTGATTTAGGAACGGAATCTACGTGTAGTATATCTCCTCTTTTTTATTTGATACATGATAGAACTATGTTATAAAAGTATAGTTGCATATAAAATGAAAGTAAAAGTTACTATCTTATTTAGTTTTATACTGGCGAAACGGCGTTTAATTATGGGTCAGAAGATAACAGTGAGATAGAAAGAGATTCTAAACCTGGAATTCTAGTTCATATTTTACACAGATAGTGGTCTAAAATATTTAGGTAAAATTTCGGAATATATTATATGTTTTGTGAAAAACATATATAAAATAATTACCTTACAAGATTTTAAAAACAATGTTTTTATTAAGACAGCTTTCGGAGCTTGCTCTTTCTCATTTATAGTTGAGAAATGGCGAGTTCCGAAAGCTCTCAATAAAATATATAACTGAAAGAAAAAAAATTGCGGGGTAAGTCATTTTTAGAGATTATTTCTCTCATATAACTTATTTTTCATGACATAATTATGCAAATTAATTCCGTTACATATTGACATAATGGTTTGCCATCGTAAGAGAGTATGTATCACGCTGAAAACCTCTCTAAATAGTTTCAATTATAAACTATAGATGTCGTTCTGAAACACTTTATTTGAGTTAATATTTGAGAAATTATATCATCAAGTTTCTTAAGAGAAGTTACCAGACATTTTCCAAGAATAATTATAAAATTTTAACGTTTTTATACTTTATTTTTAAACCGAGAAAAATGTTAGGGTGTATTTTTAAAAAAAGAGAGACATATAGATTGTTTGAAAAAAATCACACAACAGATGTAAAAAAAAGAGAGAAGGATGTTTTTATTGAAATCTATATAAATGGGACATATATGTAAATAAAATGGGACATGTGTAAATAAATGGTACACATATGTAAATACATGGGATATATATGTAAATACATGGGACATATCTGTAAATAAACGGGACATATATGTAAATAAGTGGAACACATATGTAAATAATGGGACACATATGTAAATAATGGGACACATATGCAAATAAAATGGGACATATATGTAAATAAATGGGAAATATATGTAAATAAGAGGAACACATATGTAAATAAATGGGAAATATATGTAAATAAATGGTACACATGTAAATAAGTGGGACACATATGTGTAAATACATAGAACACATATGTGAATAAATAGGGCATATATGTAAATAAAAATGGGACATATATGTAAATAAATGGGGGGGATTATATAAAATATCACGGTGAGGGAGGTGCACTGTGGGCAAACAAAATGAAGAGGAGACATGAGGATTCTACCACGACACCAAAAGATAAAGAAATACGTTTCAAAATGGCGGCATTGTTCCATTTCTTGTTTTTTTTTCACAATAGAAAATGTGCTAAACGAGAATTGATAAAAGCTCCCGTTTCACAAATAGGAATTTTTCTTTAAAACACAAATTATCTAAATGAATAAATAAATAGAAAGCGTTAGACCCAGAAAGAACTGTGGAGAAATTACATGGAACTTAGTAAAGAGAAGATTGAACAGATATTATTACATAGAAAAACAAATGGTTAAATATACCCGCATTTAACTATTTTTTTTAGACGTTTTGTATACAAAACTTGATCCTTCATTATACGTCAATGTTTTTTTACTTTAACTCTTTCTGGGTATATCACTTTCTTTTTTTTTTTTTTCATTAAAATCTAAAATCGAAATTTTTAAAAAAATAAACAAAATTATTTATAAATAGTTTATAGACATACAAATTAAGTGAACCATTTATACAGTTTAGTTTTATTTTTGTAAACAATATTAAAGAGATAGACCAAATCTCTCTATAAATGAAATTAATTAGAGTTATCATAAAAAAAGACTTCAGTTTTCTTTATAAACTTTCTTGTTAAAGAAGGTAAATTAGAAGCAATGATGAAAGGATGCTTCCAAATGATAAAAAAAAAAATTGTAAACTTCTTTTGAATACTTTAATATACGGACCTTAAATAAATTTTGAAGAAAGTGTGTGTAATAATGATTTTAAAAATATGTAAAAAACAAAAATAAATTTAAAAACAATATCGTTATCTTATAGTGTATTTCCAAACATTTTTGTTTACAATAATTTTGCTTTTCAATTGAAAGTATGCAACTTGCGAACATTTACAAACATTGTGGAAATATGAAATTTTTTAAATGATAGGGGTAAGGGATAATCGATTATATATAAAAAGAAAGACACCTCTCCCGTCAAAATAGACGCAAAAACTAAGCGTTAATCTATCGACAATATCAAAAATCTAACGGAATCGGGTCGGTGACAATGCCATAACACCAGCTTTGACAATTTCAGAACGTCCACCTGAAGACAATGGTTTCGGGCTAATTGGCCCTCGTCAGTCTAAGGCAGGGTTTGTTTTTCATGAAAGTCGGACAATCTTCAGAATTTGCCAAAAATTCTATGGCCCAAATATAGATTATATTTTGCCGGGAACATGTTGATCTTGACAACAGACAATAAATAATGTTGTAGATCTATATCAATTTGTAAATAGCAGAGAGAATTATCATAAGTTTAACTATCTTTGTAGATATATTTATGATTATCTTTCTAACCCGAAAGGTTCAGGTTTCTAATATATATTATTGTTTCTCTTTTTTATTTTTTGATTACTTTTTCTTGTATAATATGTTTATAACTGTTTCTGTTTTAAAAAATGTAAATCGATGCAATTATCCATAGCCGGGATATCGCGTTTTGTGTGTTGAAATAAATGAAGGTTGATCTTGAAGAAAAAAAAGGGAGAGGTGTCTTTTTGTTGTACATTAAAGGATTATATAGAAACATATTCAAATGGTACACAAATATATATTTTATATCAAATTATATAAAGTATATTTACATATAGAATAAACGATACTCAAAGATTCATTGGACATCATAGTATTTGGAACCTTTTCAAAATTTCAAAATTAGATTGAATAAAGAGAGGTATTGGTTAGTTCTCGCCAAGTTTTGAAAGATATTTTTCACTATATCGAGATTTTTGATACTATATCATATTCTTTACTTACAAATCAAATTTTCTATTTTTTTTTAGAAAACGAATGATTCTTTATTTGATTGTAACACTAAAACGAGAAGTTTAAGAGGAGAAGCGTTTCTTCTAGATTTTTGAAATCAGAAGCTTTCGGATATATCTCTCCTTCAACAAGTGCACATAGAATTAAAGGTATAAGAAGAAGCTTATATGTACATTGTTATAATTTTCATAAATATAGCAATCTACCTAAATCATATATTGTAGCTACAAGAAGAGGCTTATATGTACATTTCTATAATTTGCATAACTATAGCAATCTACATAAATCATAGAATATATCTACAAGAAACTTATATGTACATTGCTATAATTACATAACTATAGCAATCTACCTAAATTATAGATTATAGCTACAAGAAAAAGCTTATATGTACATTGTTATAATTTGCATAACTATAGCAATTTACCTAAATTATAGATTATAGCTACAAGAAGAGGCTTATATGTACATTTATATAATTTGCATAGCTATAGCAATCTACCTAAATTATAGATTATAGCTACAAGAAAAAGCTTATATGTACATTGTTATAATTTGCATAACTATAGCAATCTATCTAAATTATAGATTATAGCTACAAGAAGAGGCTTATATGTACATTTATATAATTTGCATAGCTATAGCAATCTACATAAATCATAGAATTAAAGGTACAAGAAAAAGCTTATATGTACATTGTTATAATTTGCATAACTATAGCAATCTATCTAAATTATAGATTATAGCTACAAGAAGAGGCTTATATGTACATTTATATAATTTGCATAGCTATAGCAATCTACATAAATCATAGAATTAAAGGTACAAGAAAAAGCTTATATGTACATTGTTATAATTTGCATAACTAAAGCAATCTACCCAAATTATAGATTATAGCTACAATAAGAGGCTTATATGTACATTTATATAATTTGCAGAGAGAGATAGAACTATAGCAATATACTTAAATCATAGAATTAAAGGGGTACAAGAAAAAACTTATATGTACATTGTTATAATTTGCATAACCATAGAAATGTTCCTAAATAATACATTGTAGCTACAAGAAGAGGCTTATATGTACATTTATATAATTTGCAGAGAGAAATAGAACTATAGCAATATACTTAAATCATAGAATTAAAGGTACAAGATAAAGCTTATATGTACATTGCTATAATTTGCATAACTATAGCAATCTACCCAAATTATAGATTATAGCTACAAGAAGAGGCTTATATGTATATTTGCATAACTATAGCAATCTACCCAAATTATAGATTATAGCTACAAGAAAAGGCTTATATGTATATTTGCATAACTATAGCAATCTACCCAAATCATAGATTACAGCTACAAGAAAATACTTTATATATACGTTGCTATAATTTGCATAACTACATCAATATACATGTAAGGTCTATACTAGTAGCTTTATTTTCAATGCACCTGTTGAAGAAGAGACATGTCCGAAAGCTTGCAATGGTACAAATCTAAAGAAACTCTTTCTTCTTTATTAAAAAGGTAATTGTTTTAATGTAATTGTTACATATGTAATAATTACATATATTATTGAGAATTACCGTCTGAAATATTTGGTTGCATATACCTGTTCTTACTTATCTGAAAAAAAGCTATTTATACGTTTAACCTTTTATTTTTTACTTGACAAATTATATATAATAGATCATTAAATACTATTGAAAAAATAACCACTGTGCAAACAGTTTCTTCTTTTTATTTACATAAAAGGAAGGAAAGCTTTCGAGCCAAGATCATTTCAACGAGTAAATTTATCAGTGTAAAAAATTATATATGAGATGGTAGGTTATATAAATATATTTACTTGTGAAAATTAGACACTATTATATACTGGCGAAACCGCTGTGAGGGTTCACCACTGATGAGCCAGGCCCTCCCATTAATTTTTCCATCGCAGTAAGGACAGTAGAAATTGTTTTATTTTAAAAAGAATATTACGCGTCTAAAATAGTTTTGTAATTTAATATCTACTGTCCTTACTGCAATAGAAAAATTAATGGGAGGGCCTGGCTCATCAGTGGTGAACCCTCTCAGCGGTTTCGTTTAGATATTGTTTAATTTTAAAAAATAATCATACACGTCTATACGAAACCACTGGGAGGTTTCACCACTGATGAGCCAGGCCCTCCCATTAATTTTTCCATTGCAGTAAGGGCAGTAGATATTGTTTAATTTTATAAAAAATCATAAGCGTCTATAATAGTTTCGAATTTTCATAACAGATGGCGCGCTAATGTATTATAATATATATTTGTATATTTAGGTAATAAAAATGCATATATTAGATTGACTAAAATGATTTATTTTGCCAATATATGTTTTTTTAAGCTGAATCACCTGAATGCTCGTGTGGAGGCGAAGAACAGAACCCCAGACACTTATTAACTGACTGCCCGCTGACCTTAGGGAACTAAATCAACTTCCCATAACAAACATGTGGTCTACACTAAGGACCAAAAAAAAGATTCAACAAATTCTGCAGAATGTACTTAACTAAATAAGTGACTACTAATGTAATCAATTTGCATACTGATATGTAAATATGTATATATCCTTTTTTCTTTCATTCAAATGTATATATTTCACACGCAAATATCCGATTTGTTGATATAGCGTGTATTCTGCTATTGTTAAATAAATAAAAATAAAATATATGTTTTTTTATTACCTAAAGATTTAAAAATGGAATGCTCTATTTTTTAAAACGATATGTTAATTTAGTTAGTTCTTAAAACATTATACTTAGTAATAAAATATTATGAGAGGTCGTACAAGTATTTATGATCTTTTATAAAGTAGAAGAGAGACAAAAAAAGAATAAAATCCTGTTTACAAACAGTCATTATATTTGAATTAATAATAAAATATTTAGAAAATAGTTATAAAATTATATTAGTAAATTAAATTTAATTGCCATCTATCGTTAAAATTTTACACAAATAAATTTACTGGCAATGCGTTTCTTTTAAATATCATCAAATATTATCTCTACAGACCTTACTGCAATGATATGAGTTATTGAATGAGAGGGCTTGGCTCATCAAACCAATCCAATACAATAGTAGAGCGGTCTAGAGATTAATTTGGCGAAACCGCTGAGAGGGTTCACTACTGATGAGCCAAGCCCTCTCATTCAATAACTTATATCATTGCAGTAAGGTCTGTAGAGATAATATTTGATGATATTTAAAAGAAACGCATTGCCAGTAAATTTATTTGTATAAAATTATATATATTTTATTAATTGATTGATAAAATAAACAATAAACAAATGGAATTAAATATTTGGGGCTAAAATAATTCTTGTTTACCGAAAAATGAGCATAATACATACATCGTCTGATTTCGCAGTTTTTTCAGATAAAAACAATGCATTAAATATTTACTTTAATTTACTGGTTAAACCGTTTGGTTTACGACCACTACGACCCGGGTTCGATCCCCGCATTGGATACTTTTTTCTGTTTAAAAAAAAAAAAAAAATGCTCCAATGGCCCCCCGATTCTTGCAAAAGTCCAACCCCACCAGCGAGTGCAAGTAACCAAACGGGGCTCTGGCACATTTGTAAGTGCAAAGTCGATCTGCTTTCACATGTGTAGACATGTGGTGCGCTTACAGTAAAAAGCAGTCGCTAACTACCCACCATGATTATCATGGCCTGTACCACGTGTACTAGGGATAAGAAAAAAAAAAAAACAACTTTAATTTACTTTAAATTGAGAAAAAGTCATCTCTCCTGATTGTGCAATTAAAAGTTCTTAATGTACAATTTCACTTTTTAACTATTTTTTCACATTAAAAAGGTAATTTTCGAGATAATATATACACTATAAACGCATATATACACTCGTAAAGAAGAGCTGTAGGTCGAAAGCTTGTCCCACCTTTTATTTTTTTAAATAAATTAAACAAGAAACTTTATGGACAGTATTTTTCCATTAGTATTCAATAAAATTTTCCTGTAAATAAGAATTTCTATAAATATATTTTATTTTTATTATTTTTAAAAACACCATGTAACTATATATATATATTATATTCATGATATACAAATTTGCGAAATAGGTTTTTAAGTATGTATATATGTTTTAAAAAGTTGTCTTTAAGGCAAAATTGGTAAAATTTTTCAAAATTCTTTTGATTAATAAATCAATTTATAGCGGATAAAAAATGTACGCAATTATATATTACCTTCAATAATTATTGATATAGATTATAATCTATTGTCTTTTTTATATGCTAGTTTTTTAAAAGAATGAAAATTAATGATATATCGATAATTGAAAAAAAAAAAAAGAATTATTTTGAAAGAGTAACCTTTAAAACTAATAAGAGTATTATAAAAAAATTTCAAAGTGAGCACGCTTTTTTAAAAATTCTTAGATATTCCTATAATAATGAAAAATATGGAAATTTTTATAATCATAATAAAAGAAAATAATAAATGATAGGATAAGTCTTTTTTTTTTTTAAATGAGCACCTTTAACATTTTCGCAAGCTGTTTTCATAATTACATAATTTATATCATTGGTCCCACTCTATATCTGAGTGAAGAGAAAAAAAAATCATCATATACACCGTAAATATGTAAATAAAAAATAATCATTTAAAAGCTTTAGTATTGTACAAGTGTTTCAATTCTAAATGTCAATTTTTAAACTTTTTTTTAAACCAAACGAACTCAAATAAATGATCGTCTGTTATCCATATTACATATAAGCTAACCACCAAATTCTGCTAAAAAACAAACATTATAGGTGAAAGCACTCTTTGGTACACAAAATATATCTCCAAAAAGCATATTTTAAAAAAGAAACAACCTTTTTTTAAAGTGAATTTTTATCGAAAAAGCACATTTTGGAATAACATGGAGCTTCATTTTTTTCTTCTGCGGGTTATAGCTAGTCATAAAAATAGCCGATTTGTTTTCATAGAAAAATAATAATGTGCCTGTTATAGAATTTGTGATATATACATTAATATATGGCGTATATGGTAAACGTAAACATTTCAGCACATTTATGTACATTAGGTAAAAAAACAAAGGATATAGAAATATATTTACTTGTATATAGAGAGATATTAAGACAGCCAAACATATATTTACATATATATAATGTATGATATGGTTTGTTTCGTTGCCCACAATCCTCAACACGTGGTTCAATGGAAAGATAAATTGTACACCCATATACCATAAGACTTCTGTTTATTATTATTATTAGTACCCATATATTCAAGTATATAACTTTGTTATTTCTTTTCTATATAGCACTTATTTGCAGTTTTAATTCTAAACAAATACGCAAATAAGTTTAATTTTAATATTTTCTTGGTATATATATGCAAATAAGTATATTTTAAATATTTTTCTTGATATATATGCAAATAAGTTTAATTTTAATATTTTTCTTGGTATATATGCAAGTAAGTTTAATTTTAATATATTTTTTTCTTTTGTAGTATGCAAATATATGCTTAGTTATAATATAAAATTTTCGGTATATATGCAAATAATTTTAGTTTTTTTAAATATTATTTTTACTTTTCTGTATATATATATGCAAATAAGTGTATTTAAATAAAATAATATATAATAAAATAATAATAAAATAAGCTATCTTTTTTTTTTTTCGTAGATGTTAATCTAGTACCGGTCGAAGAAGGAATTAATACGAAAGCTTTTGTACAAATATAAAAAGAAAAACTTAAACCCCCTTTTATATAAACTCTCTTAGAACGATCGCTAATTGATTTTTGATCAAGAAACAATAAGATAAAGGTAAATTTTTATACAATATAATACGGCTTATGATTGTAGAACGACATTTGAAAATTATCCCGCATGTGTTTCTTTTGAACGAAAAATCGAAATTTATTTTAAGGAGAAATAACGATTATTTCTAACCTTAAGGATGAAGTATGAAAGGATGAATTGTGAAGAGTAATGATAAACGGATAAATAAAAGTGTCCAGGGATGGAAAACGAACCCACAGTGTTCCGTTTACCGGGCAGATGCCATCCCTGGACATTTTTATTTTCCCGTTTATCATTACTCTTCACAATTCATCCTTTCATACTTCATCCTTAAGGTTAGAAATAATCGTTATTTCTCCTTAAAATAAGTTTCGATTTTTCGTTCAAAAGAAACACATGCGGGATAATTTTCAAATGTCGTTCTATAAAGGTAAATTAATTGATATATAATGAATAACATTAATTTTTTAATGAAAAACATCATTTAGACATGGCTTAACATATTTAACCAAACACTTTGCCTATAACAATAAAACACGATATCTTTGAAAAAATGTAATTTTTACTAATTTAAATTCTAATTTAAATACTAATTTAAATAATACTAATTTACTATATAATTATAATTATAAAATTATAATTATAATTTACTATATAATTATAATTACTATATAATTTACTAATAATACTAATTTAAATAATACTAATTTAAAATCTAATTTTTAAAAAAATGATTGGTGGCTTGCGCCATCTAGAGGAATAAATATCAACTGAACGTTGATTTGGATTTATTACACACTATTGGCCAAAATACCCATTTTATTATTAAATCAAGAGAAATCGAACAAATGTACGCGTTTCGGGCTGTTTGCCCTCGTCATCCTGGTGCAGGCTGTGACTTAACTACACATAAAGGTAAATCAAATAGACTTATATAAAAAAAATAAAGACAGGGATATTTAACAGCTTGATCTATAAGTCTTGTCTTACATTTTTCTTTGATCTTAATGTAGAAAAAAAGTAGATAATCTTTTTTTAACATGATAATTTGTGAAGTGTTGGCAGGATAGCCATATATAGTTGAGAAAAGCTGTAGAAAACAAGAATGTTCCTATATGCAACATTCCGTACATTGAGAAAATATGGAATTTCAGAGGAAAAACATCTTATAGAGAGGGGATGTAAAAGAATGGATTTGTGGCGAAATGAATGTCAATATATACCAATGGAAAAAATTTCCATCTATATTTTAGCCATAGATTTGGCCCAGCCACTTCGCCAGCTAAACACCTCTTTGGCAGATTGTCAATATTCCATTAGATCCCGTGTGGATCTCATGGAATAAAGTCCGCCCTAGACTGACGAGGGCCATTAGCCCGAAACCATGGTCTCTAGGTGGACGCTTTTCAGTTTGCCAAAGCTGGTGTTGTGGCTTTGTCACCGACCTGAGGCCGCTAGTTGCGGCGACGGTCAATAGATGGCGTATAGTTTTGACGTCTATTTTGACGGGTGAGGCGACCCGTGTCTCTTTAGATATACCAATATGTATATGCATATGTATTCGATATGCAACACAAGTTTTTTTTTTGTGTCAGGCGTATTCTCTCTCTCTATGATTGATAAAATACTCCTCAACAGACTTATTTATAAATAGATTGGGCGAGAGCAATACTCCAAGCATATATTTGCATATATTTCTACTTCTTCCAAAACTTATTTGCATATTTACCCCTTATATATGAAGTGCGGGTATAGTCAAATATAATATTAAAACTGTATGATAAATTAAACTGGCGAAACCGCGGTGGGTTCAACTCACAGATGAGCTAAGGTTATCTCAAATTTATATATTTTTTATCATTGCACTAAGAGTACTATTGGAAATTATTTTTAAGTGAATAATAAAAGTAAACGATTTTTTCATTTCATAAGTTTTTTTTTTGTCTCTATTGGCGAGTTTTCTGTAACAGCATTGTCACCATTGTTGCAGTACTGGGTCTTCTACTCCAGAAAAGTACTCGACGTTTTTTTTTACTGCAGTACTTCATAATTGAATAGGCTTCTAGTGATAGTCAACACTCAAGTAGATAAGAAAGTTTTTTTGAAGCCCTATTGCACCAAACTAGAAAAACTTTCTGAACCCAAAAGACGTGAATAAAGCAAAATATTCAGTAAAAAGCAACAACAAGAAAGTTGAAACACTGGGAATTTCTAATCATTACGAAAAAACTTAATATTCGAATGTATGGAAAGAATTTGAATCAAAATTTTGATAGGAGCGGACAACTTTTTTTTTATGCGTCACTAGCATTCTATTTAACTTTTTGTAGAACGACTTTGGACAAGTTTTACCGTAAATGTTTCTTTTGAACGAAAAATCGTAATTTATTTTAAGGAGAAATAACGACTATTTCTATCCTTAGGGATGAAGTATGGAAGGATGAATTGTGAAGAGTAATGATAAACGGAAAAATAAAAGTGTCCAGGGATGGGATTATTTTTCCGTTTATCATTACCCTTCACAATTCATCCTTCCATACTTCATCCTTAAAGATAGAAATAGTCGTTATTTCTCTTTAAAATAAATTACGATTTTTCGTTCAAAAGAAACATTTGCGGTGAAACTTGTCCAACGTTGCATTATATTGTATTATATATTTAACTTTATTCAGATCTAAGATAGGCAATCCATTTAACCAGCTTAAACACGTTTTTGGAAAATTTGATCGATTCCATAACTCCTCCAGTAGGATGTTGTAAAATTGAAGTTTCCTCGGTACTGATAAAGGCCAATGGTCCGAAACCATGGAATACAGGTTGTTGGCTGTTGTCTGAATTTGTCTAAACTGGTGTTGTGACTTAGTCACTGACATAAACCCCTTTCTCAGAGATTTAAAAAGATGCATGGGGGGGGTCGGTGGAAGGCTGGTTAAACCGTTTGGTTTACGACCACTACGACCCGGGTTCGATCCCCGGATTGGACACTTTTTTTCTGTTTAAAAAAAAAAAAAATGCTCCAATGGCCCCCCGATTCTTGCAAAAGTCCAACCCCACCAGCGAGTGCAAGTAACCAAACGGGGCTCTGGCACATTTGTAAGTGCAAAGTCGAACTGCTTTCACATGTGTAGATATGTGGTGCACTTACAGTAAAAGCAGTCGCTAACTACCCACCATGATTATCATGGCCTGTACCATGTGTACTAGGGATAAGCAAAAAAAAAAAGATGCATGGATTAAAAGGAGGAATGGTCTTTTTGCACAGGAATGCCATTCTCCAGAATTATTATAATACAAATTTTAAATACAGTTGAACTACCTCTCTTTAAAGGACGACACTTAGTTTTATAGTTAATATGTTTTTTAGAGAGAGATGTTTTTTTACAGGAAATCAGCTGATTGGTAAAAAAAAACTGGTAATTTTGTTGATGAAAACTGTCTTTTTCTGTAACGAGGTGTTTGTGCTAGCAAGAGTATCCTCTCATGGAAGTTGTAGTACTGTAAATAATTGTTGAAAGAAGATAAATATGCTATTGATGGTAACAATGCTGTTACAGAGAGAGAGATGTAATACGGGTCAGTATTGATTCCCCCCGTGTAACAGAATGAAAAGTTTGAGAATGGAACCGTGTTGAGGCAAGGCAACGTTCGTAAGTTGGAGTGAGCAGCACAACACGCCGTGGTGGATTTGGCACGGGACGGGGGTCATACGCGTAGATGAGGACCTGGTGCCAGGAGGACGCTGGTCTCACTCTCCTCACTGCGACACAAATAGTTATCATAATTATGATTGATAATAATAATCATCATTTGAGGCGATCCATTGAATATAATATTCTAAAAAAAAGGACACACCTGAATATCTGTGAAAGATAAAAATATATGTATATTTTATATGTTATAAAAACAAATGAGATTTGATTTTCTGCTTGAATTTTAGATTATTTTGATTTTGGTTATCTTAAGAATTAAGCTATGGTGGTGCAGTCGTGATTGAATAATAATCTTGATAAAAATTGTTATTAAAAATAGCTTTAATTGATCTTATGGAATATATAAAAAAAAACATGGCTTGACAAAAGCACTGCCTGGCTTAACGCGTAAGAATAAAAAAATGAAAAGCTTATTTACATAATGTACAAAAGTTTTAGCTGGCCATCGGGGAACAACAATGAGTTTATATAGTGGAAGCGTGACCTCTGGCGGTCGATTTAACAGAGTATTTGTATCTATGAAATATATAATTTTTTAAATAAAATAATATTTTTATATAACATATATATATATATATATTTTAAGGGATTGCTCTCTATGGAAAATTACTTTTACAAGTTTTTTTTTTTAATAAATCCTTGAATATTTTTAATTATTACCAGTTGCAAATAAGACACGCTATATCCGATCTGGATAATTGCGCGTGAAACTATTTACAATAATTGTAGTAGAGTAGGTAACACAGAATTGTCAAAAAGAAAATGAACAATTAAGAAAAAGAGCATTGAATAAACATATACATTAAACAAATAAGCAACAACATAAGCAGATAGAAGAAATCGCAATGAATATTTAGAAAAATTTTCTTTTTATTTCACAGATACAGATACGCCATTTTATACGTATATAATCCAATACATATTTGTTTTTCTAAGAGTGAATGGCGGTGTACGAGTAGGTAACACCCTCGATTCCCGACAGCCATGAACCGGGATTGAATCCCACGTTAACATTTTGTTTAATATGTGAATAACCTTCACATATTATTTATTGTTTCAATTATCATAAACTAGGTTGCTCTTGTTGAGCGGTACCTAATAAAGTGATTTTGGAACAAGAATGAGTAAATGGCCATCATATTTACATATGCGCTATCTGTTTACGCGGAAGATGAACACTGCTATCTACTTTCGGCAGTTTTCCCGGGTCGTACTCCTGCTGACATCCGCCATGGAGTGGACCGACCATCTCACACCATCTACAGTCATCAGTGGTGAATTTTCACAACATCTCGCCAGTAGGAAATTATTTGTAATTGATATAAAAAAGTAGCAATGATATACTAATGTCAAGGATTTCCCTTGTCAAATAGGTACTAGGATTAGCGCTACCAATAGCAATCACGCGAAAAGTGCAGTTTTCTATCTAAACTGCATGCCAAAACAAGCTTCTTTTATAAAGTCAATTTTGGCTATTTATTTACATAAAAAATATTATAAGAAAATTTACATAACAAATTTGAAATATTATGCAGTGACAATAATAATACCACACAAATCATGATTATTCTAAACAAAATGTCAAGATGTCAGATACAAGTATATATACCATAGGTGTATACGGACGGTTTAACTGAAATCATCCTACCTCCAATTCTAGAACAGAACAGTCCCTGCACTCTACAGTCCAATCAGCTGTACCTGACGTCATCCTCCACGAGGGCCTCCTGGCGTCGGAGGAGCGGCTGTCGAGGTCCCCGGACCCTCAGGACGCTGGACTCCTCCTCCTCACTCTCGCTGGGGTGGGAACTCTCGAGAGAGGCCAGCTGGGGGATGGGGGACCTGTGCATATTGGCTGGTTGGTTGGTGGTTTGGTAGGGCATATGCAAATGTATATGCATATAAGGAAGATTGGGCTTGAAAATCATACTTTAGGTTAGCAGCCCGTAAAACTCTAGAGGGAGGCCAGCTGGGGGACCAGTGCATAGTGGCTGGTGGTGGTAGGGCATATGCAAATGTATATGCATATAAAGTAGATTGGGCTTGAAAATCATACTTTAGGTTAGCAGCCCGTAAAACTCTAGAGGGAGGCCAGCTGGGGGACCTGTGCATAGTGGCTGGTGGTGGTAGGGCATATGCAAATGTATATGCATATAAGGTAGATTGGGCTTGAAAATCATACTTTAGGTTAGCAGCCCGTAAAACTCTAGAGGGAGGCCAGCTGGGGGACCTGTGCATAGTGGCTGGTGGTGGTAGGGCATATGCAAATGTATATGCATATAAAGAAGATTGGGCTAAAAAATCATAAACTTAGGTTAGCAGCCCGTAAAACTCTCGGGGGAGGCCAGCTGGGGGACCTATGCTTAGTGACTGGTTGGTGATGGTTTGGTAGGGCATATGCAAATGTATATGCATATAAGGAAGATTGGGCTCAAAAATCATAAACTTTGGTTAGCAGCCCGTAAAACTCTCGGGGGAGGCCAGCTGGGGAATGGGGGACCTGTGCATAGTGACTGGTTGGTGATGGCTTGGTAGGGCATATGCAAATGTATATGCATATAAAGTAGATTGGGCTTGAAAATCATACTTTAGGTTAGCAGCCCGTAAAACTCTAGAGGGAGGCCAGCTGGGGGACCTGTGCATAGTGGCTGGTGGTGGTAGGGCATATGCAAATGTATATGCATATAAGGTAGATTGGGCTTGAAAATCATACTTTAGGTTAGCAGCACGTAAAACTCTAGAGGGAGGCCAGCTGGGGGACCTGTGCATAGTGGCTGGTGGTGGTAGGGCATATGCAAATGTATATGCATATAAAGAAGATTGGGCTCAAAAATCATAAACTTAGGTTAGCAGCCCGTAAAACTCTCGGGGGAGGCCAGATGGGGGACCTATGCTTAGTGACTGGTTGGTGATGGTTTGGTAGGGCATATGCAAATGTATATGCATATAAGGAAGATTGGGCTCAAAAATCATAAACTTTGGTTAGCAGCCCGTAAAACTCTCGGGGGAGGCCAGCTGGGGAATGGGGGACCTGTGCATAGTGACTGGTTGGTGATGGCTTGGTAGGGCATATGCAAATGTATATGCATATAAAGAAGATTGGGCTCGAAAATCATAAACTTAGGTTAGCAGCCCGTAAAACACATTTTCTCTATAAGAAAGATGGCGCATAGATTTTACGTTTATTTTGATTGAAGAGGAACGCTCCCTTTATATAAATCAAAATAGATAATATCTTAGAGGATGTAACAATTCAATGCTATTGTTTTTTTTTAATATAAAGGACGGATTTCTACTATTATTGAACTGAATATGAAAAAGAAATTGAGAAGGCTTGGCTCATCAGTAATGAACCCTACCATTTCGCCGACTTTATCCACCAGATC
>CP092880.1:66822611-66841593 GCA_030710605.1 Cordylochernes scorpioides
ACAATTTCAGAACGTCTACCTGAAGACAATGGTTTCGGGCTAATTGGCCCTCGTCAGTCTAAGGCAGGGTTTGTTTTCATGAAAGTCGGGCAATCTTCAGAATTTGCCAAAAATTCTATGGCCCAAATATGAATGATATTTTGCTGGGAAAATGTTGATCTTGACAACAGACAATAAATAAAGTTGTAGATCTATATCAATTTGTAAATAGCAGAGAGAATTATTAACTATCTTTCTAAATATATTTGTGATTATCTTTCTAACCTGAAAGGTTTCAGGTGTCTAATATATATTATTGTTTCTCTTTTTTATTTTTGATTACTTTTTCTTGTATAATATGTTTATAACTGTTTCTGTTTTAAAAAAAATGTAAATCGACGCAATTATCCCTAGCTGGGATATCGCGTTTTGTGTGTTGAAATAAATAAAGGTTGATCTTTAGGAAAAAAGGGAGAGGTGTCTTTTTGTTATACATTAAAGGATTATATAGAAACATATTCAAATGGTAGACAAACCCAAATACTTATTTTATATCAAATTATATAAAGTATATTTACATATAGAATAAACGGTACTCAAACATTTATTGGACACCATAGTATTTGAAACTTTTTCAAAATTAGATTGAATAAAGAGAGGTAATACTATTGGTTAGTTCTCGCCAAGTTTTGAAAGATATTTTTCACTATATCGAGATTTTTGATACTATATTCTTCACTTTCAAATCAAATTTTCTATTTTTTTTAGAAAACGAATGATTCTTTATTATATTTGATTATAACACTAAAACGAGAAGTTTAAGAAGGGAAGCGTTTCTTTTAGATTTTTGAAATCAGAAGCTTTCGGATATATCTCTCCTTCAATAAGTGCGCATAGAATTAAAGGTACAAGAAGAAACTTATATGTACACTGATATAATTTGCATAAATATAGCAATCTACCTAAATCATATATTGTAGCTACAAGAAGAGGCTTATATGTACATTGTCCTAATTTGCATAACTATAGCAATCTACATAAATCATAGAATTAATCTACAAGAAACTTATATGTACATTGCTATATTTGCATAACTATAGCAATATACATAAATAATATATTATAGCTACAAGAAGAGGCTTATATGTACATTTATATAATTTGCAGAGAGAGAGATAGAACTATAGCAATATACTTAAATCATAGAATTAAAGGTACAAGAAAAAGCTTATATGTACATTGTTATAATTTGCATAACTATAGAAATCTACCCAAATTATAGATTATAGCTACAAGAAGAGGCTTGTATGTACATTTCTATAATTTGCAGAGAGATAGAACTATAGCAATATACTTAAATCATAGAATTAAAGGTACAAGAAAAAGCTTATATGTACATTGCTATAATTTGCATAACTATAGCAATCTACCCAAATTATAGATTATAGCTACAAGAAGAGGCTTATATGTATATTTATATAATTTGCAGAGAGAGAGATAGAACTATAGCAATATACTTAAATCATAGAATTAAAGGTACAAGAAAAAGCTTATATGTACATTGTTATAATTTGCATAACTATAGCATTCTATCCAAATTATAGATTATAGCTACAAGAAGAGGCTTATATGTATATCTGCATAACTATAGAAATGTACCTAAATCATATATTACAGCTACAAGAAAATACTTTATATATACGTTGCTATAATTTGCATAACTACATCAATGTACATGTAAGGTCTATACTAGTAGCTTTATTTTCAATGCACCTGTTGAAGAAGAGACATGCCCGAAAGCTTGCAATGGCACAAATCTAAAGAAACGCTCTCTTTTTTATTAAAAAGATAATTGTTCTAATGTTACATATACTATTGAGAATTACCGTCTGAAATATTTGATTGCATATACCTGTTCTTACTTATCTGAAAAAAAAGCTATTTATACGTTTAACTTTTTATTTTTTTACTTGACAAATTATATAATAGATCATTAAATACTATTGAAAAAAATAAACACTGTGCAAACAGTTTCTTATTTTTATTTACATAAAAGGAAGGAAAGCTTTCGAGCCAAGATCATTACAACGAGTAAGTTTATCAGTGTAAAAAATTATATATGAGATGGTAGGTTATATAAATATATTTACTTGTGAAAATTAGACACTATTATATACTGGCGAAACCGCTGTGAGGGTTCACCACTGATGAGCCAGGCCCTCCCATTAATTTTTCCATCGCAGTAAGGGCAGTAGAAATTGTTTTATTTTAAAAAGAATATTACGCGTCTAAAATAGTTTTGTAATTTAATATCTACTGTCCTTACTGCAATAGAAAAATTAATGGGAGGGCCTGGCTCATCAGTGGTGAACCCTCTCAGCGGTTTCGTTTAGATATTGTTTAATTTTAAAAATAATCATACACGTCTAACGAAACCACTGGGAGGTTTCACCACTGATGAGCCAGGGGCCCTCCCATTAATTTTTCCATTGCAGTAAGGGCTGTAGATATTGTTTAATTTTAAAAAGAATCCGTCTATAATAGTTTCGAATTTTCATAACAGATGGCGCGCTAATGCATTATAATATATATTTGTATATTTAGGTAATAAAAAATCATATATTAGATTGACTAAAATGATTCATTTTACCAATATATGTTTTTTTAAGCTGAATCACCTGGATGCTCGTGTGGAGGCGAAGAACAGAACCCCAGACACTTATTAACTGACTGCCCGCTGACCTTAGGGAACTAAATCAACTTCCCATAACAAACATGTGGTCTACACTAAGGACATACACCAAAGATTCAACAAATTCTGCAGAATGTACTTAACTAAATAAGTGACTACTAATGTAATCAATTTGCATACTGATATGTAAATATCTCTTTAAACTACTTTTTCTTTTTTGTTTTTCATTTAAATGTATATATTTCACACGCAAATATCCGAATTGTGGATATAGCGTGTACTCTGCAATTGTTAAATAATAAAAAAATAAATATATGTTTTTTTATTACCTAAAGATTTAAAAATGGATTGCTCTATTCTCAAAACGATATATGTTAATTTAGTATTATTAATTAAATATTAATTTAGTTAGTAAAACATTATACTTAAAATATTATGGGAGGTCGTACAAGTTTTTATGATCTTTTATAAAGTAGTAGAGAAAAAAAAGAATAAAATCCTGTTTACAAACAGTCATTATATTTGAATTAATAATAAAATATTTAGAAAATAATTATAAATATTTTATAAATTGATTGATAAAATAAACAATAAACAAATGGAATTAAATATTTGGAGCTAAACACAAGGTAATAAGACCAAATCCAAATAAATAGTGTGTGACGTTTCGGTAACAGCGTTGTTATCATCTTCAGACAAAAGTACTGAATGTCTGAAGATGGTAACAACGCTGAAACATCACACATTATTTATTTATTTGGGTTTGGTCTTATTACCTTGTGTTTATAATCTATAATCCAAATTGTGCCTTATCATTTGAGGCTAAAATATGCGCTTCTTTTAAATATCATCAAATATTATCTCTACAGACCTTACTGTAATGATATGAGTTATTCAATGAGAGGGCTTGGCTCATCAAATCAATCCAATACAATAGTAGAGCGGTCTAGAGATTAATTTGGCGAAACCGCTGAGAGGGTTCACTACTGATGAGCCAAGCCCTCTCATTCAATAACTTATATCATTGAAGTAAGGTCTGTAGAGATAATATTTGATGATATTTAAAAGAAACGCATTGCCAGTAAATTTATTTGTATAAAATTATATATATTTTATTAATTGATTGATAAAATAAACAATAAAACAAATGGAATTAAATATTTGGGGCTAAAATAATTCTTGTTTACCGAAAAATGAGCATAATACATACATCGTCTGATTTCGCAGTGTTGCCAGATAAAAACAATGCATTAAATATTTACTTTAATTTACTTTAAATTGAGAAAAAGTCATCTCTACTGATTATGCAATTAAAAGTTCTTAATCACTTGATCCCAGTACAATTCCACTTTTTAAACTATTTTTTCACATTAAAAAAGGTAAGTTCCGAGATAATATATACACTATACACGCATATATACACTGGCAATGAAGAGCTTTAGATCGAAAGCTTGTCCCACCTTTTATTTTTTAAAATAAATTAAACAAGAAACTTTATGCACAGTATTTTTCCATTAGTATTCAATAAAACTTTTCCTGTAAATAAGAATTTCTATAAATATATTTTATTTTTAAAAACACGATATAACTATATATATATATTATATTCATGATATACAAATTTGCGAAATAGGTTTTTAAGTAAGTATGTATATATGTTTTAAAAAGTTGTCTTTAAGGCAAAATTGGTAAAATTTTTCAAAATTCTTTTGATTAATAAATCAATTTATAGCGGATAAAAAATGTACGCAATTATATATTACCTTCAATAATTATTGATATAGATTATAATCTAATGTATTTTTTATATGCTAGTTTTTTTTTAAGAATGCTAATTAATGATATATCGATAATTGAAAAAAAAAAAGAATTATTTTGAAAGAGTAACCATTAAAACTAATAAAAGTATTATAAAAAATTTCGAAGTGAGCACGCTTTTTAAAAAATTCTTAGATATTCCTATAATAATGAAAAATATGGAAATTTTATAATCATAATAAAAGAAAATAATAAATGATAGAATACATCTTTTTTTTTTTAAATGAGCACCTTTAACATTTTCGCAAGCTGTTTTCATAATACATAATTTATATCATTGGTCCCACTCTATATTTGAGTGAAGAAAAAAATCATCATATACACCGTAAATATGTAAATAAGAAATAATAATTTAAAAGCTTTAGTATTGTACAAGTATTTCAATTCTAATTGTCAATTTTTAAACTTTTTTTTAAAACCAAACGAACTCAAATAAATGATCGTCTGTTATCCATATTACATATAAGCCAACCACCAAATTTTGCTAAAAAACAAACATTATAAGTGAAAGCACTCTTTGGTTCACAAAATATATCTCCAAAAAGCATATTTTAAAAAAGAAACAACCATTTTTTTTAAAGTGAATTTTTATCGAAAAAGCACATTTTGGAATAACATGGAGCTTCATTTTTTCTTCTGCGGGTTATAGCTAGTCATAAAAATAGCCGATTTGTTTTCATAGAAAAATAATAATGTGCCTGTTATAGAATTTGTGATATATACATTAATATATGGCGTATATGGTAAACGTAAACATTTCAGCACATTTATGTACATTAGGTAAAAAAACAAAGGATATAGAAATATATTTACTTGTATATAGAGAGATATTAAGACAGCCAAACAAATATATTTACATATATATAATGTATGATATGGTTTGTTTCGTTGCCCACAATCCTCAACACGTGGTTCAATGGAAAGATAAATTGTACACCCATATACCATAAGACTTCTGTTTATTATTATTATTAGTACCCATATATTCAAGTATATAACTTTATATTATTTCTTATTCTATATAACACTTATTTGCAGTTTTAATTCTAAACAAATACGCAAATAAGTTTAATTTTAATGTTTTTCTTGATATATATGCAAATAAGTTTAATTTAATATTTTTCTTGGTATATATGCAAATAAGTTTTATTTTAATATTTTTCTTGGTATATATGCAAGTAAGTATAATTTTAATATATATTTTTTCTTTTGTGTATATGCAAATATATGCTTATGCAAATATAATATAATATTTTCAGTATATATGCAAATAAGTTTAGTTTTTTAAAATAATTTTTATGATTATATATTTATATATAATATTATATATATGCAAATAAGTGTATTTAAATTTCCTTTTGTATATAGGCTATCTTTTTTTTTTCGTAGAGTTTAGTCTAGTACCTGTTGAAAAAGGAATTAATACGAAAGGTTTTGTACGAATATAAAAAGAAAACCTACACCACTTTATATAAACTCTCTTAGAACGATCACTAATTGATTTTTGATCAAGAAGCTATAAGATAAAGGTAAATTTTTATACAATATAATGCGGCTTATGATTGTAGAACGACATTTGACAATTATCCCGCATGTGTTTCTTTTGAACAAAAAATCGAAATTTAAGGAGAAATAACGATTATTTCTAACCTTAGGGATGAAGTATGAATGGATGAATTGTAAAGAGTAATGATAAACGGGAAAATAAAAGTGTCCAGGGATGGCTTCTGCCCGGTAAACGGAACACTGTGGGTTCGTTTCCCATCCCTGGACACTTTTATTTTCCCGTTTATCATTACTCTTCACAATTTATCCTTTCATACTTCATCCTTAAGGTTAGAAATAATCGTTATTTCTTCTTAAAATAAATTTAGATTTTTCGTTCAAAAGAAACACATACGGGATATTTTCAAATGTCATTCTATAAATGTAAATTAATTGATATACATAAATATATAATGAATAGCATTAATTTTTTAATGAAAAAACATTATTTATATATGGCTTAACATATTTAACCAAACACTTTGTCTCTAACATTAAAACACGATATCTTTGAAAAAATGTAATCATCTAATTTTTAAAAATTGATTGGTGGCTTGCGCCATCTATTGGAATAAATATCAACTGAACGTTGATTTGGATTTATTACACACTATTGGCCAAAACCCCCATTTTATTATTAAATCAAGAGAAATCAACCAAAGTACGCGTTTCGGGCTGTTTGCCCTCGTCAGCCTGGTGCAGGCTGTGACTCAACTACACATCAAGGTAAATCAAATAGACTTCTTCTTATAAAAAAATCAAGACATGGGTATTTAACGGCTTGATCTATAAGCCTTGTCTTACATTTTTCTTTGATCTTAATTTAGAAAAAAATTGTAGATATTCCTTAAAACATGATAATTTGTGTAGTGTTGGCATGACAGCTATATATAGTTGAGAGAAGCTGTAGAAAACAAGAATGTTCCTATATGCAACATTCCGTAGATTGAGAAAATATGGAATTTCAGAGAAAAGACATCTTATAGGAAGGGGATGTAAAAGAATGTGGATTTGTGGCGAAATGAATGTTAATATACAATTTAGATCAATATGTGCATATGTATTCGATATGCAACTCAAGTTTTTTTTGTCAGGCGTATTCTATAATTGATGCAAATACTCCCCAACAGACTTATTTATAAATAGATTGAGTTAGAGCAATACACCAAGCATATATTTGCATATATTTCTACTTCTTTCAAAACTTATTTGCATATTTACCTTATATATATCAAGTGCGAATATAGTCAAATATAATATTAAAACTGTATGATAAATTAAACTGGCGAAACCGCTGTGGGTTCAACTCACAGATGAGCTAAGGTTATCTCATATATATATATATATATATTTTTTTATCATTGAAGTAAGAGTACTATAGGAAATTGTTTTTGTGTAAATAATAAACGATTTTTTCATTTCGTAAGTTTTTTTTTGTCTCTATTGGCGAGTTTTCTGTAACAGCATTGTCACCCTTGTTTGCAGTACTGGGTCCTCTACTCCAGAAGAGAGTTCTCGACTTTTTTTTTTACTGCAATACTTCATAATTGAATAGGCTTCTGGTAATAGTCAACTTACAAGTAGATAAGAACGTTTTTTTGAAGCCCCATTACACCAAACTAACAAAGTTTTCTGAACCCAAAAGACGCGGATAAAGCAAAATATTTGGTAAAATGCAACAAGAAAGTTGAAACGCTGGAATTTTTCTAATCATTACGAAAAAAAAAAAGAATGTTCGAATGTATGGAAAGAATTTGAATCAAAATTTTTATAGGAGCGGACAACTTTTTTTTTATGCGTTACTAGCATTCTATTTAACTTTTTGTAGAACGACTTTGGACAAGTTTTACCGTAAATGTTTCTTTTGAACGAAAAATCGTAATTTATTTTTAAGGAGAAATAACGACTATTTCTAACCTTAGGGATGAAGTATGAAAGGATGAATTGTGAAGAGTAATGATAAACGGAAAAATAAAAGTGTCCAGGAATGGCATCTGCCCGGTAAACGGAACACTGTGGGTTCGTTTTCCATCCCTGGATACTTTATTTTTCCGTTTATCATTACCCTTCACAATTCATCCTTCCATACTTCATCCTTAAATATAGAAATAGTCGTTATTTCTCCTTAAAATAAATTACGATTTTTCGTTCAAAAGAAACATTTGCGGTAAAGCTTGTCCAACGTCGCATTATATTGTATTATATATTTAACTTTACGATGTACTAGAGCGCCATCTGTTATCAAATTATAAAACTAATTTAGAGGCGTAATATTCTTTTGTCCATAGTTCTTCTAAAATACCCATTCCAAGAGTCTTACAACAGTCACCTATAAAAGGAAGTTCCAAAAATGCAATATAACAGCGGTATGGTAGATTAAACTGGCGAAACCGCTGGGAGGGTTCACCACTGATGAGCCAGGCCCTCCCTTTAATTTTTCCATCGCAGTAAGGACAGTAGAAATTGTTTTATTTTAAAAAAGAATATTACGCCTCTAAATTAGTTTTATAATATTTAACTTTATTCAGATCTAAGATCGGCAATCCATTTAACCAGTTTAAACACGTTTTGGAAAATTTGATCGATTCCATAACTCCTCCAGTAGGATGTTATAAAATTGAAGTTTTCTCGGTACTGATAAAGGCCAATGGTCCGAAACCATGGTATACAGGTTATTGGCTGTTGTCTGAATTTGTCTAAACTGGTGTTGTGACTTAGTCACTGACATAAATCCTTTGCTCAGAGATTTAAAAAGATGCATGGGGGGGTCGGTGGAAGGCTGGTTAAACCGTTTGGTTTACGACCACTACGACCCGGGTTCGATCCCCGCATTGGACACTTTTTTCTGTTTAAAAAAAAAAATGCTCCAATGGCCCCCCCCGATTCTTGCAAAAGTCCAACCCCACCAGCGAGTGCAAGTAACCAAACGGGGCTCTGGCACATTTGTAAGTGCAAAGTCGAACTGCTTTCAACATGTGTAGACATGTGGTGCGCTTACAGTAAGAAGCAGTTGCTAACTACCCACCATGATTATCATGGCCTGTACCACGTGTACTAGGGATAAGCAAAAAAAAAAAAAAGATGCATGGATTAAAAGGAGGAATGGTCTTTTTGCACAGGAATGCCATTCTCCCGAATTATTATAATGAAAATTTTAAATACAGTTGAACTACCTCTCTTTAAAGGACGACACTTAGTTTTATAGTTAATATGTTTTTTAGAGAGAGATGTTTTTTTACAGGAAATCAGCTAATTGGTGAAAAAAAAACTGGTAATTTTGTTGATGAAAACTGTCTTTTTCTGTAGCGAGGTGTTTGTGCTAGCAAGAGTATCCTCTCATGGAAGTTGTAGTACTGTAAATAATTGTTGAAAGAAGGTAAATATGCTATTGATGATAACAATGCTGTTACAGAGAGAGAGATGTAATACGGGTCGGTATTGATTCCCCTCGTGTAACAGAATGAAACGTTTGAGAATGGAACCGTGTTGAGGCAGGGCAACGTTTGTAAGTTGGAGTGAGCAGCACAACACGCCGTGGTGGATTTGGCACGGGACGGGGGTCATACGCGTAGATGGGGGCCTGGTGCCAGGAGAACGCTGGTCTCACTCTCCTCACTGCGACACAAATAGTTATCATAATTATGATTGATAATAATAATATTCATCATTTGAGGAGATCCATTGAATATAATATTCTAAAAAAAGGACGTACCTGAATATCTGTGAAAGATAAAAATATATGTATATTTTATATCGTAAAGATAGAGGCTGCCTGGCCGGCATTCATATTTATATGAACAATAGACACTTCGGCCAGTTGGAGTTTTTTTTATTTTTCTCAACGTTTCGACAAATATCCTGACGAAGACAAAAGATATTTGTCGAAAGTTGAGAAAATAAAAAACTCCAACTGGCCGAAGTGTCTATTGTTCATATAAATATATTTTATATGTTATAAAAACAAATGAGATTTGATTTTCTGCTTGAATTTTAGATTATTTTGATTTTGGTTATCTTGAGAATTAAGCTATGGTGGTGCAGTCGTGGTTGAATAATAATCTTGATAAAAATAGTTATTAAAAATAGCTTTAATTGATCTTATGGAATATATAAAAAAAAACATGGCTTGACAAAAGCACTGCCTGGCTTAACGCGTAAGAATAAAAAAAAAATGAAATACTTATTTACATAATGTACAAAAGTTTTTAGCTGGCCATCGGGGAACAACAATGAGTTTATATAGTGGAAGCGTGACCTCTGGCGGTCGATTTAACAGAGTATTTGTATCTATGAAATATATAATTTTTTTAAATAAAATAATATTTTTATATAACATATATATATATTTTAAGGGATTGCTCTCTCTAGAAAATTACTTTTTAAGTTTTTTTAAAAAATGAAATCCTTGAATATTTTTATTTATTACCAGTTGCAAACAAGACACGTTATATCTGATCTGGATAATTGCGCGTGAAACTATTTACAATAATTGTAGTAGAGTAGGTAACAGAATTATCAGAAATAAAATAAACAATTAAGAAAAAGCGCATTGAATAAACATATACATTAAACAAATAAGCAATAACATAAGCAGATAGAAGAAATCGCAATGAATATTTAGAAAAATTTTCTTTTTATTTCACAGACACAGGATACGCCATTTTATATATAATCCAATACATATTGGTTTTTCTACGAGTGAATGGCGGTGGACAAATGGGTAACACCCTCGATTCCAAACAGCCATGAACCGGGATTGAATCTCGCGTTAACATTTTGTTTAATATGTGAATAACCTTCACTTATTAATCATTGTTGCAAATATCATAAACTAGGTTGCTCTTGTTGAGCGGTACCTAATAAAGTGATTTTGGAACAAGAATGAGTAAATGGTCATCATATTTACATATGCGCTATCTGTTTACGCGGAAGAAAAATACTGCTATCTACTTTCGGCAGTTTTCCCGGGTTGTTCTCCTGCTGACATCCGCCATGGAGTGGACCGACCATCTCACATCATCTCCAGTCATCAATGGTGAATTTTCACAACATCTCGCCAGTAGGAAATTATTTGTAATTGATATAAAAAAGTAGCAATGATATACTAATGTCAAGGATTTCCCTTGTCAAGTAGGTACTAGGATTAGCGCTACCAATAGCAATCACGCGAAAAGTGCAGTTTTCTATTTAAACTGCATGCCAAAACAAGCTCCTTTTATAAGTCAATTTTGGCTATTTATTTACATAAAAAATATTATAAGAAATTTACATAACAAATTTGAAATATTATGCAGTGACAATAATAATACCACACAAATCATGATTATTCTAAACAAAATGCCAAGATGTCAGATACAAGTATATATACCATAGGTGTATACGGACGGTTTAACTGAAATCACCCTACCTCCAATTTTAGAATCGTACAGTTCCTGCACTCTACCGTCCAATCAGCTGTACCTGACGTCATCCTCCACGAGAGCCTCCTGGCGTCGGAGGAGCGGCTGTCGAGGTCCCCGGACCCTCAGGACGCTGGACTCCTCCTCCTCACTCTCGCTGGGGTGGGAACTCTCGAGAGAGGCCAGCTGGGGGATGGGGGACCTGTGCATAGTGGCTGGTTGGTTGGTGATGGTTTGGTAAGGCATATGCAAATGTATATGCATATAAGGTAGATTGGGCTCGAAAATCAGAAACTTAGGTTAGCAGCCCGTAAAACTCTCGAGTGAAGCCAGCTGGGGGACCTATGCATAGTGACTGGTTGGTGATGGTTTGGTAGGGCATATGCAAATGTATATGCATATAAGGTAGATTGGGCTCGAAAATCAGAAACTTAGGTTAGCAGCCCGTAAAACTCTCGAGTGAAGCCAGCTGGGGGACCTATGCATAGTGACTGGTTGGTGATGGTTTGGTAGGGCATATGCAAATGTATATGCATATAAAGAAGATTGGGCTCAAAAATCATAAACTTAGGTTAGCAGCCCGTAAAACTCTCGGGGGAGGCCAGCTGGGGGACCTATGCATAGTGACTGGTTGGTGATGGTTTGGTAGGGCATATGCAAATGTATATGCATATAAGGAAGATTGGGCTCAAAAATCATAAACTTTGGTTAGCAGCCCGTAAAACTCTCGGGGGAGGCCAGCTGGGGGATGGGGGACCTGTGCATAGTGACTGGTTGGTGATGGTTTGGTAGGGCATATGCAAATGTATATGCATATAAAGAAGATTGGGCTCGAAAATCATAAACTTAGGTTAGCAGCCCGTAAAACACATTTTCTCTATAAGGAAGATGGCGCATGGATTTTACGTTTACTTTGATTGAAGAGGAACGCTCCCTTTATATAAATCAAAATACATAATATATTAGAGGATGGAACCATTCAATGCTATTGTTTTTTTTTTAAATAAAGGACGAATTTCTATTATTATTGAACTGAATATAAAAAAAAAGAATTAAGAAGGCTTGGCTCATCAGTAATGAACCCTCCCAAGCGATTTCGCCAATTTTATCCACCGGATCGCTGCAATATATGTTGATACAGAAAATACAACACACAACATTGCAGAAATCTGGTGGATTGGCAATATCGCTGGGAAGGTTCACCATTGATGAGCCAAGCATTCCCAATTATTATTCTCTCATGTGAGCTGTCAGGAAATGCCAATTTTGTTTTTAATATCAACACCTGACCATTTTTCTATTATTTTTTCTTATCTTTCACGTATCTAACATAGTAGAGGAAATCTTGGTCATATGTCCATATCAAATTGCTGTAGAGGGACCTACCCTGGTGGCTTGTTCCGGTACTTGGGGAATGGTGGCGAGGCTAGAGGACGAGGTGACCCCCCCGGGGACTTGACGGACTCGGCCGAGTCGTGGGAGCGGACGCGGGGTTTACGCGGCTTACCGCCCCGCGAGGACTCGGGGTCCTCGTCACTCTCCGAGGACTTGTGGTGGTCCGGGGAGAGATGCTCCGTCGGACTGCGACGTGCCCCTGCGTGCTTCCTACACGCGCCTTTGGACTTGGGGCTTGTCTTGTCTGGGTAGCACACGAAGGGCTCCACTTCGGCCCTCGTTCCTACCAGCAAACCTTGCTGCTGCCTGCGACGTATCTCTGCAGGATCCAGGCTCTCGTCTTCTATAGACTCCTCGGTGCTGGTAGTCTGGTAGCTGGAGGTCTTCTTGATGGGTGGATGGTGGTGATGACCTGATCGCCGGTGTTTGGAGGCCAGCAGATGGCGGGTCCGCTGCGGCGAGAGCTCGCAGGCCACCGGTGTCGGCGGGAAGAGGAAGGCGCTGGGTGGACAGGACTTGGAGTGTTCCTCCAGAGTGACTGGACTGCCGGAGTTGCAGCGCGACAGTCCGGGACTGGAGAGAGAGGAGTAACCCGACGTGCTCAGGTTGGATTCTGAGATGGTGCGGTCGTTGGAGATGTACGGGCTGAGGTACTCGATGTGTTTGGAGGGATTGGGGGTCTGTGGGGTGCACGGGTCATCGACGTTGGAAGTGATGAGGATCTTGGGCATGGGAAGGTCCACCGAGTACTTCCTGACTGGAGGATGGAACTCATGTTCCGCCTGGATGATGATGGAACACGACGCTGATTCCTCGAACATGGGGGGCACGGTGAGTGAGTTGGAGCGCTCCATCAGTGAGCCCCGCAATGGCGGTGCTAGGGCGTTGGGAACCCTCAGGAACATGCTGTCGTTACTGTCAGGTTGGAGGTCGGGATAGCTGTCGTAGATGTTACCGTCAGATTCCTGCGAGGGCACCTTGAAGATCTTGACTTCAGGGGCGCGGTGCGTGGATGGCGGTGGAGACTGGGAAGGCGGAGGTGGTGTGATCTCGGCGCGTACTTGCTCCTCGACGCGGTGCGACGGGCTCGAGGCGGAGGACGAAGACGAAGAGACAGCTTCACGATGTGGCTGTTCGCCGATGGAGGCGAAGTCGGTGAAGGAAGGAGCGGAATGGCGGCAGAACCGCGGGGAGAGCTTGGAAGACAGCGAGGTCTCCTGCTCACCCTCCCCGCTCGACTCCTGCTGTAGCCGTTTCTCGTTGAGCCGGAAGAACTCATCGAGCGACATGCGACGTGGGGAGGATGACACGAGGTTGGATAGGATCCGTAGCTTCTCGTCGTCGCCTCGCGCCTCCTCGCCCTCGCGGGGCCCCGCAGGTCGCCGAGCCACGCGCCGCAGGAGTTCCTCGAACCCCGAGCGAGACGCGGGACTGAGACCTGACGCCGGCTTGCCACGAAGCCGACTGAACAACGAGGTCTGTGGACTGGGGCTACCTGGAGTCACGGTGGATGTCAGACTGTACCGAGTCGCCGAGGACGTGCGGTCTGGGCACACATCAACATGGCAACCACACGCAGTAGAACAACTTGGGATATAAGATAGAGAGAGGAACGTGTTTAACAAAAAAACAACTCAGAGCGGTAATATGATAATTGAAAACATCTCTTATTCACCAACCGATGTAGATTTTACTACATTTAAGACCACTAGGACCCGGGTTCGATTCCCGCATTGGACACTTTTTTCTGTTTAGAAAAAAAATGCTCCAATGGCCCCCGATTCTTGCAAAAGTCCAACCCCACCAGCGAGTGCAAGTAACCAAACGGGGCTCTGGCATTTGTAAGTGCAAAGTCGAACTGCTTTTCACATGTGTAGACATGTGGTGCGCTTACAGTAAAAGCAGTCGCTAACTACCCACCATGATTATCATGGCCTGTACCACGTGTACTAGGGATAAGCAAAAAAAAAAAAAGAATTAATACAATGGCAATCTCCCTATTCGTTAATGGAGAAAATCGCAAGGCTAGGAGAAGATTTCTTTGATTCATAAACGGTTGAACAAGCTTTCGGGAAAAAACCCTTCAACAGGTGCAATACCTATGGGATGTATATTGTACCCGTAGAAGGCAGTATCTTCCCCGAAAGCTTGTCCAACCGTTTATAAATCAAAGAAGCTCTTCTCCTCGCTTTGTGATTTTCTCCACATTATAGGATGATCTTAAAAAGGCAGAGAGCGCCATCTAGTGGAACAGAAATCAACTAAACGTTGATTTAGGATTGTTCAATGATATTTTGGCCAACCCATTTTCTTTATAAATCAAGAAAAACCAACTGCGAACGCGTTTCGGGCTGTTGGCCTTCGTCAGCGTAGTGCAGGCTGTGCCTCAACGACAAAATATTTGTTGAAGAGGCTTCCTGAGACATCAAGAAATGGGAATTTTTATATATATTTTTCATACACACATAAATACATTTTGTCGATATTTATTCCGATAGATGGCAGTAGCTAAATTGCAACGTTCAGTTGATAAGGAGTTACCAGCTTTGTTATCAAGTAATGATTCTTACATTCGGTAACAAATTGGAACTAAACGCCGGGGGATTTCAGAGACTAATTCGAGTGTTTACTTACCCTAACCTGATCATTACCCGATTTAAACTAACCTAACCTCACATATCATATGGCTTATAAACACAACGCGCTAGATTATGGTTAGTAAACATGGGCCTAACCATACCTTCATCATGACTTTGTGAAAATAACGCTATATTGTTGCACCAAGTTGCAGCTTTGCAGGGTCGTCGACCTTGGTTTCTTCCTTCTTGGCGTTATACACGTTTCCCGAGCGGGTTTCCATATTCAAAGCAAATAAAGAAAAGGGAATAAAAATAAATTACCTTTTAAAGTTATTGTGTTTATTTATTCGTTGTCTTCCTCGTAGGTTGTGATCCTCCGTCTTCGTCCTCTCTCGCTCCAATAACCAATCAAGATATATGTACAATAACATATTACAAAAGGAATGATGATAATCTAAATAATCTGTTTTAAATAAATATTAAATATCATAGAATATTTTGAATAAATGTAGGGCGCATTGATGCAACAGTATAGAAGCTAGTCTCGAGACCTTGTGTCAATATGTTACCCGGGATACTCACTATACTTGCTGCGCTCGATTTCCTCCGCCAGGAGTTTCTCGATCTTATCGGCGAACTTGCGTTTGATGCAGTAGACACAGAGGATGACCACCAGCACGGAGCACACGGTGATCAGACCGAGCCAGAATGGTTCCTCCAGCATGCGCTGGCTGAGAGGTTTGTAGGGGATCTTGAGGGCGTATTTCTCACACCTTGCTCCTGCAACAACCCCGTTATACAGTGTCGTTTTATGTGGTGGATGGGAGAAACAGTACAAGTAAGGAACTGCCCTGTAGTACAGTGTCGTGAGCCCAGAGCTACTACGGTAACCGTGAACAGGGAACTCTGAAATGTAACTGACTAACGAGGTCTCATGGCACCCTCACTTTTAATGGAACAACAAAATCAGAAATTGACATGGACAAGATAACACAACACTGTGTCGTAATGAGGAGAGTGTCTCATAAATCTGAAAAATAAGTTTTAAAATGAAGGAAATATCATCTCCTGGTGATGCAATTGTATTACGATGCACTTGCGCGCCATCTGTTATCAAAATTAGAAACTATTTTAAACGCGTAAGATTCTTTTTGAAATTAAACAATTTCTACTGCCCTTACTGCAATGGAGCCAGGCCCTCCCTTTAATTTTTCCATTGCAGTAAGGGCAGTAGAAATTGTTTAATTTCAAAAGAATCATACGCGTTTAAAATAGTTTCGAATTTTGATGCAATTGTATGTTTCTGATGACTAGGCGCAGAACCGCCTTGGTATAGTTCAATTTGACCCGGAATATAGGAATCCTTATTTATTGACAAAGTTGGTAATTCTTTGTCAACTGAAACTTGCAATGTAACTACTGTCAACTGTCGGGATGCGCGCGCAGGGAGGAAATGTAATCTTTTGCCAATTGTAATGCCATCTCTGAGTCAGGTCGAGAACTATGGCGTCTAGTTTTGACGTTTATTTTGACGGGAGAGGCGTCCTATTCTTTTATAGATCAATTTCCTCCCGGAAAAATTTCCATCAATATTTTGGCCATTGATTTGGCCTAGCCACTTTGCCAGCTAAACATCTCTTTGGTAGATTGATGAGATTCCATTAGATCCCGTGTGGATCTCATGGAATAAAGTCCGCTCTAGGCTGACGAGGGCCATTAGCCCGAAACCATGGTCTCTAGGTGGACGCTTTTCAGTTTGTCAAAGCTGGTGTTGTGGCTTTGTTACCGACCTGAGACCGCTAGTTTGCAGCGACGGTCAATAGATGGCGTCTAGCTTTGACGTCTATTTTGACGGGAGAGGCGCCCTATGCTCATATATATAAATATATAACACAAATTGATATTTACGGAAGAGCGATTGCTCGAAGCATATTATATATTTATAATTGTATGTAATTCTGCTGTCCTCAAAGCTTATGTCCATAGTTCATCTAAAATACCCATTCCAAGAGAGTCTAGCATCAGTATAACTATAAAAGGAAGATCGAAAAAGACAATATAACAGCGGTATGGTAGATTAAACTGGCGAAAACGCTGGGAGGATTCACCACTGATGAGCCAGGCCCTCCCATTAATTTTTCCATTGCAGTATGGGCAGTAGAAATTGTTTATTTTTAAAAAGAATCTTACGCGTCTATAATAGTTTCGAATTTTGATAACAGATGGCGCACTAATGCATCATCTATATTAATAAAATGGAAATTTCATAAGTGGTGTTCGCTAAAAACTTTCGTTACAATGCATCAATTTCGACCAAATTTTCAACATTTATGTAAAACGAGATGGAGCAGGTTTTGCTTAACATCAAAATATTTTTCCTAACTTTAACATGCGTAACTTCGCTGTTATCGATTAAATACAAAATAAAAATCAACAGAGTTAATTTTATTTATATATAAATACAAAATTAAATTTCAACAGAGTTAATTTTTTTTACATACTAGCTAATAATCTCAATCTAAAAAATATTCATATTGTTTTATCATGTTTCTAATTTCGCCTAACAAATATACAAATTTATAGTGACCAACATATGCAAATTTTATCTTTGTTTTTATTTAACTTGATATCGTAAACATATACATCCATTGTAAGCATTTTTCTGTTCACCTTCCGTGGTTTCTCTTTTCTCTGATAGTTTTTAGGTGTAGTATATTTTCTTATTACTAGACTACAAACATTCCCTCGAGAAAAACCTGGGCGAAGCCGGGTACATCCGCTATATTATATAAATATATGACGTAACGAATATAATTATCATTATTATCATAATATTCTGTGTGTTCCCGAATATTATTATCAAAAATATTCGTTAGGCAAACTTTCACTCGGATAAAACCCGGGCGAAGCCGGGTACACATCCGCTAGTAATAAATATATTTAAATAGCCTATAATAAAATATTGTCTTGAAACACTTCGCTAATATGATTTCCATCATTTGAAAATGGCGACAGTGGGTCGTCTAAGCGTCAAGAACAATAAACTTGTATATATATTCTGTTTATATTTGCATATTGGTAGCGAGGAACTATTTACATATCTCAGCATTTCTGGAACATTCAACACCTACACAGATATTGTTCTGTGACAGCTTATTTCCACCTTGCCAACAATCCATGTCACTATGTCTAGTGAGGGGCAAAAAACTTATTTACACACGCGCGCCTATGTAGAAAGAAAAACTTATTTACACACGGGCGCATATGTAAAAAGAAAAATAACGTCTCCACATAGACTTTTCTGGAACATTCTCTTGACTTGTCACTTCAAACAATTTCTTTGGACACAGTCTACATTTTCTTGTAATGCCAAATATTATAACAGCTCTGCTATCACATTTTCAAACTTTCTACAGTTTTTTTTCAAAGACATTTAATTTTTTGCTTTTAGTCAAGACGAGGGCCACTCAGTTAATTCCCCAAACAGCTGGTTCTGTTTGAGGACGGCGTGACGCAAGAGTAAGACTGAAGAGAGTGACATCTTAATTTCCTTGTAGACCACCTTGCTTGTGTTA
>CP092880.1:66841693-66957677 GCA_030710605.1 Cordylochernes scorpioides
GCTGCAATATATGTTGATACAGAAAATACAACACACAACATTGCAGAAATCTGGTGGATTGGCAATATCGCTGGGCGGGTTCACCATTGATGAGCCAAGCATTCTTTATTATTATTTTTTGTACATACTCAGTTCAACAATGATATATAAACTCGTCCTTTACACCTATCCCCCGATTTACACGGTAGATAGGTTCCTGAGAAAAACATGTAAATCGAAAATTAAAAAATTAAAAAAATTAGAAATACAGACACAGTGTGCGTGTGCAGCAAGTCAGCACATATGCTCGGGATTCCTCGTGAGATGTGTACACAGCGCATGTGTTCAATCACAGTAGCATTTAGTATAGTGCGATAAAAACAACAACAAAAAAAAACTTATTTGGAAAACAGTGTAAGAGCGAAAACGTGTAAAACAAGTACCGTGTAAATCGGGGGATAGGTGTATTTATATAAAAAAACAAAACAATGGCGTTAAACTCTACATTTTTTCAACCAGCAATAATCGCACCTCGGAAGTTCCTCATTGGCCACAATATCGCTTCTGCACAAAGCTTACCTCTACATACAGAATACACTTTGTGTATTGTTTAGATATAATATGCTCCCGGTTAAAAAAATCCATTTATATTTCAGCTATAAAATTAGTCTAGACATTCTTTACCAGCTAAACACCTCTTTGTTAAATTCTGAAGATTTTATAAAGAAACAAACAATTTTAATCCTCATCTATACTAAATACAACAACAAACCTTTTATGGGAGACGCGCGTCGAATTGACTATTTGAATATCATATATAATACACTGCGGCTTGTGATTGTAAAACAACACTTGAAGTTACACCGCATGAGTTTCTTTTCAATGAAAAATCAAAATTTATTTCAAGGTGAAATATTGACTATTTCTAACCTTTTTGGATGAGGTATGAAAGGGTGAATTATGAAGAGTAATGATGAACGGCGCTCTTCCATCTAAAATTCTCATGTGAGCGGTTAGGAAATGCTAATTTTGTTTTTAATATCAACACCTGGGCATTTTTCTAATATTTTTCTTTTTTTTTCCCCATGTATCTAATATAGTAAAGGAAATCTTGGTCATATGCCCATGTCAAATTGGTGCAATGCTGTAGAGGGACCTACCCTGGTGGCTTGTTCCGGTACTTGGGGAATGGTGGCGAGGCTAGAGGACGAGGTGAGCCCCCCGGGGACTTGACGGACTCGGCCGAGTCGTGGGAGCGGACGCGGGGTTTACGCGGCTTACCGCCCCGCGAGGACTCGGGGTCCTCGTCACTCTCCGAGGACTTGTGGTGGTCCGGGGAGAGATGCTCCGTCGGACTGCGACGTGCCCCTGCGTGCTTCCTACACGCTCCCTTGGACTTGGGGCTCGTCTTGTCTGGGTAGCACACGAAGGGCTCTACTTCGGCTCTCGTCCCTACCAGCAAGCCTTGCTGCTGCCTGCGACGTATCTCTGCAGGATCTAGGCTCTCGTCTTCTATAGACTCCTCGGTGCTGGTAGTCTGGTAACTGGAGGTCTTCTTGATGGGTGGGTGGTGGTGATGACCTGATCGCCGGTGTTTGGAGGCCAGCAGATGGCGGGTCCGCTGCGGCGAGAGCTCGCAGGCGACCGGTGTCGGCGGGAAGAGGAAGGCGCTGGGTGGGCAGGATTTGGAGTGTTCCTCCAGAGTGACTGGACTGCCGGAGTTGCAGCGCGACAGTCCGGGGCTGGAGAGAGAGGAGTAACCCGACGTGCTCAGGTTGGACTCTGAGATGGTGCGGTCGTTGGAGATGTACGGGCTGAGGTACTCGATGTGTTTGGAGGGATTTGGGGTCTGTGGGGTGCACGGGTCATCGACGTTGGAAGTGATGAGGATCTTGGGCATGGGAAGGTCCACCGAGTACTTCCTGACTGGAGGATGGAACTCGTGCTCCGCCTGGATGATGATGGAACACGACGCTGATTCCTCGAACATGGGGGGCACGGTGAGTGAGTTGGAGCGCTCCATCAGTGAGCCCCGCAATGGCGGTGCTAGGGCGTTGGGAACCCTCAGGAACATGCTGTCGTTACTGTCAGGTTGGAGGTCGGGATAGCTGTCGTAGATGTTACCGTCAGATTCCTGCGAGGGCACCTTGAAGATCTTGACTTCAGGAGCGCGGTGCGTGGATGGAGGTGGCGACTGGGAAGGCGGAGGTGGTGTGATCTCGGCACGTACTTGCTCCTCGACGCGATGCGACGGGCTCGAGGCGGAGGACGAAGACGAAGAAACAGCTTCACGATATGGCTGTTCGCCGATGGAGGCGAAGTCGGTGAAGGAAGGAGCGGAATGGCGGCAGAACCGCGGGGAGAGCTTGGAAGACAGCGAGGTCTCCTGCTCACCCTCCCCGCTCGACTCCTGCTGCAGCCGTTTCTCGTTGAGCCGGAAGAACTCGTCGAGCGACATGCGACGTGGGGAGGATGACACGAGGTTGGATAGGATCCGTAGTTTCTCGTCGTCGCCTCGCGCCTCCTCGCCCTCGCGGGGCCCCGCAGGTCGCCGAGCCACGCGCCGCAGGAGTTCCTCGAACCCCGAGCGGGACGCGGGACTGAGACCTGACGCCGGCTTGCCACGGAGCCGACTGAACAACGAGGTCTGTGGACTGGGGCTGCCTGGAGTCACGGTGGATGTCAGACTGTACCGAGTAGCCGAGGACGTGCGGTCTGGGCACACGTCAACATGGCAATCACACGCAGTAGAACAACTTGGGATATAAGATAGAGAGAGGAACGTGTTTAACAAAAAAAAAAAAAAACAACTCAGTGCGGTAATATGATCATTGAAAACATCTCTTATTCACCAACCGATGTAGATTTTACTACATTTAAGACCACTAGGACCCGGGTTCGATTCCCGCATTGGACACTTTTTCTGTTTAGAAAAAAAAAAAAATGCTCCAATGGTCCCCGATTCTTGCAAAAGTCCAACCCCACCAGCAAGTGCAAGTAACCAAACGGGGCTCTGGCATTTGTAAATGCAAAGTCGAACTGCTTTTCACATGTGTAGACATGTGGTGCGCTTACAGTAAAAGCAGTCGCTAACTACCCACCATGATTATCATGGACTGTACCACGTGTACTAGGGATAAGCAAAAAAAAAAAAAAAGAATTAATACAATGGCAATCTCCTTATTCGTTAATGGAGAAAATCGCAAAGCGAGGAGAAGAGCTTCTTTGATTCATAAACGGTTAAACAAGCTTTCGGGAAAAATACCCTTCAACAGGTGCAATACCTATGGGATGTATATTGTACCCGTTGAAGGTAGTATCTTCCCCGAAAGCTTATACAACCGTTTATAAATCAAAGAAGCTCTTCTCCTCGCTTTGTGATTTTCTTCACATTATAGGATGGTCATAAAAGGCAGAGCGCCATCTAGTGGAACAGAAATCAACTAAACGTTGATTTAGGATTGTTCAATGATATTTTGGCCAACCCATTTTATTGATAAATCAAGAAAAAACCAACTACGAACGCGTTTCGGACTGTTGGCCCTCGTCAGCGTAGTGCAGGCTGTATCTCAACGACAAAATATTTGTTGAAGAGGCTTCCTGAGACATCAAGAAATGGGAATTTTTATATATATTTTTCATACACACATAAATACATTTTGTCGATATTTATTCCGATAGATGGCAGTAGCTAAATCGCAACGTTCAGTTGATAAGGAGTTACCAGCTTTGTTATCAAGTAATGATTTTTACATTTCATAGCAAATCGGAACTAAACGCCGAGAGATTTCAGAGACTAATTCGCGTGTTTACTGAACATTACCTGATTTAAACTAACCTAACCTCACATATTATATGGATTATAAACACAATGATAGTTTAGAGTTAGTAAACATGGGTCTAACCATACCTTCATCATGACTTTGTAAAAATAACGCTATATTGTTGCACCAAGTTGCAGCTTTGCAGGGTCGTCGACCTTGGTTTCTTCCTTCTTGGTGTTATACACCGAGCGGGTTTCCATATTCAAAGCAAATAAATAAAAGTAAATAAAAATAAATTACCTTTTAAAGTTATTGTGTTTATTTATTCGTTGTCTTCCTCGTAGGTCGTGATCCGCAGTCTTCGTCTAGGTCCTCTCTCGCTCAATAAACAATCAAGATATATGTACAATATAAAGAAGGTTGAAATCCTCTAAAGAACTTATTATACTACTAAAAACTAAAAACACTTATATATGTACAATAAATATTACAAAAGGAATGAAACTATAAAAAGGAATGATGATAATCTAAATAATCTGTTTTAAATAAATATTAAATATCATAGAATATTTTGAATAAATGTAGGGCGCATTGATGCAACAATATGTGTCATAGAAGGTTTAGTTGATATTTTCCCCGATAGATGGCAGTAGTTACACCGCAACGTTCAGTTGACAAGCAGTTACCAGCTTTGTTATCAAGTAATGATTCTTACATTTCATAGAAAATTGGAACTAAACGCCGGGAGATTTCAGAGACTAATTCGAGTGTTTACTTACCCTAACCTGAACATTACCTGATTTAAACTAACCTAACCTCACATATTATAGCTTATAAACACAATGATAGATTAGAGTTAGTAAACATGGGCCTAACCATACCTCTTCCACATGACTTTGTAAAAATAACGCTATATTGTTGCACCAAGTTGCAGCTTTGCAGGGTCGTCGACCTTGGTTTCTTCCTTCTTGGTGTTATACACGTTTCCTGAGCGGGTTTCCATATTCAAAGCAAATAAATAAAAGTAAAAGTAAATAAAAATAAATTACCTTTCAACGTTATTGTGTTTATTTATTCGTTGTCTTCCTCGTAGGTCGTGATCCGCAGTCTTCGTCTAGGTCCTCTCTCGCTCAATAAACAATCAAGATATATGTACAATATAAAGAAGGTTGAAATCCTCTAAAGAACTTATTATACTACTAAAAACTAAAAACACTTATATATGTACAATAAATATTACAAAAGGAATGAAACTATAAAAAGGAATGATGATAATCTAAATAATCTGTTTTAAATAAATATTAAATATCATAGAATATTTTGAATAAATGTAGGACGTATTGATACAACAATATGTGTCATAGAAGGTTTAGTCGATATTTTTCCCGATAGATGGCAGTAGTTAAACCGCAACGTTCAGTTGACAAGCAGTTACCAGCTTTGTTATCAAGTAATGATTCTTACATTTCATAGGAAATTGGAACTATATATGTCATAATATATGCTCTTCCAGGATTAATAAAACAAACCAACAGCCAACGAGAGAGAGATGAGCAGCTAAAGCGAGACACTTTAGACAACTAACTTACGACCATTTTTGGCCACATTCCTGAGGGGGGGGGGGGGGGGGGGGGCGTCACCACCTGGCGACTATCCTGGTTAGCCCCCCGGTTGTGTACACAGGGAAAACAGTCGTTCAGCAGATAACGTCTCGTTCGCTCTCTCGGCTGGCTGCCTGGAGGATTGCTCTAACAACTCGTCGTGTGATTATTTCTCTCCTCACCACATTTACCACTATATTGCCACATATATATATACGTCGGGAAATTTCAGAGACTAATTCGAGTGTTTACTTACCCTAACCTGAACATTACCTGATTTAAACTAACCTAACATCACATATTATAGCTTGTAAACACAATGATAGATTAGAGTTAGTAAACATGGGTTCTAACCATACCTCTCTTCATCATGGCTTTGTAAAGATTACGTTAGATGGGAGCTAGTCTCGAGACCTTGTGTCAATATATCACCCGGGATACTCACTGTACTTGCTGCGCTCGATTTCCTCCGCCAGGAGTTTCTCGATCTTATCGGCGAACTTGCGCTTGATGCAGTAGACACAGAGGATGACCACCAGCACGGAACACACGGTGATCAGACCGAGCCAGAATGGTTCCTCCAGCATGCGCTGGCTGAGAGGTTTGTAGGGGATCTTGAGGGTGTATCTCTCACACCTTGCTCCTGCAACAACCCCGTTATACAGTGTCGTTCTATATGGTGGATGGGAGAAACAGTACAAGTAAGGGACTGCCCTGTAGTACGGTGTCGTGAGCCCCGAGCTACTACGGTAACCGTGAACAGGGAACTCTGAAATGTAACTGACTAACGAGGTCTCATGGCACCCTCACTTTCAATGGAGCAACAAAATCAGAAATTGACATGGACAAGACAACACCACACTGTGTCGTAATGAGGAGAGTGTCTCATAAATCTGAAAAATAAGTTTTAAAATGAAGGAAATGACATCTTCTGGTGATGCAATTGTATTACGATGCACTTGCGCGCCATCTGTTATCAAAATTAGAAACTATTTTAAACGCGTAAGATTCTTTTTGAAATTAAACAATTTCTACTGCCCTTAGTGCAATGGAGCCAGGCCCTCCCTTTAATTTTTCCATTGCAGTAAGGGCAGTAGAAATTGTTTAATTTCAAAAGAATCTTACGCGTTCAAAATAGTTTCGAATTTTGATGCAATTGTATGTTACTGATGACTAGGCGCAGAACCGCCTTGGTATAGTTCAATTTGACCCGGAATGTAGGAATCCTTATTTTTTGACAAAGCTGGTAATTCTTTGTCAACTGAACCTTGCAATGTAACTACTGCCAACTGTCGGGATGCGCGTGCAGGGAGGAAATGTAATCTTTTGCTAATTGGAATGCCATCTCTGGGTCAGATCGATAACTACTATGGCGTCTAGTTTTGACATCTATTTTGACGGGAGAGGCGCCCTATTCTTTTATAGATCGATTTCTTCCCGGCAAAATTTCCATCTATATTTTGGCCATAGATTTGGCCCAGCCACTTAAGCCAGCTAAACACCTCTTTGGCAGATTGTCAAGATTCCATTAGATCCCGTGTGGATCTCATGGAATAAAGTCCGCCCTAGACTGACGAGGGCCATTAGCCCGAAACCATGGTCTCTAGGTGGACGCTTCTCATTTTAGCAAAGCTGGTGTTGTGGCTTTGTGACCGACCAGAGTTCGCTAGTTTGCAGCGACGGTCAATAGATGGCGTCTAGCTTTGACGTCTATTTTGACGGGAGAGGCGCCCTATGCTCATATCTATATATATAAAATTGAATGTCTGTCTGTCTGTACTCTATAGATTCAAAAACCATACATCCAATCGCCGTGAAATTTTGGGATATTATTAGGTATATCACCGGGAAGGTTTTTGAAAAATAATTTCATGAATATCTTGAATATCCTTAGAGTTATTTGCAGATTTGTAGATTTAACTCGCAAGCAGCGCCTCCATTGTGACGATGATAACAAGTTTTCTTATCACTAAGGTTGTTATCTTAAAGATTATTTATCAAAAGTAAGATTATCTCAGGATGACACGGCAATTTATTTGAGACAAGAATAATGATACAATTCAAGGCGAATATACTATTTCTTTAACTTCCAATTACCGAGGGAACCAATTAATATTGATTTTATTCAACTTATCGTGTATTTTTCAAGGTACCGGGAAAAAATGTTCACTAGATAAAACGATGATTTTGTAGTGTAGAAAATTAGGAAAGACAAAATTCAGGATGACACGGCACACAGGGACCGGGAAAAAATGTTTACTTTATCGAGAGATTCAAATTTACGAGTTTCAAATTATCAAAATATATCTTTTTTTTTTATAAGTTTATAGAGAATTGTTTTAACAAATGTTCGTTAGACAAACCTTTACTCGGGTAAAACCTCGGGCGAAGCCGGGTACGTCCGCTAGTATATAAATATATATGCTTGTGGTCAGGAGATGCCTTCTTTATTTTTAATATATAAATATATAACACAAATTGATATTTACGGAAGAGCGATTGCTCGAAGCATATTATATATTTATAATTGTATGTAATTCTGCTGTCCTCAAAGCTTATGTCCATAGTTCATCTAAAATACCCATTCCAAGAGTCTAGCATCAGTATCACAATAAAAGAAAGATCGAAAAAGACAATATAACAGCGGTATGGTAGATTAAACTGGCGAAACCGCTGGGAGGATTCACCACTGATGAGCCAGGCCCTCCCATTAATTTTTCCATTGCAGTATGGGCAGTAGAGATTGTTTATTTTTAAAAAGAATCTTACGCGTCTATAATAGTTTCGAATTTTGATAACAGATGGCGCACTAATGCATCATAATAAATATATTTAAATTGCCTATAATAAAATATTGTCTTGAAACACTTCGCTAATGTGATTTCCATCATTTGAAAATGGCGACAGTGGGTCGTCTAAACGTCAAGAACAATAAACTTATATAAGTACTCTGTTTATATTTGCATATTGGTAGAGAGGAACTATTTACATATCTCAGCATTTCTGGAACATTCAACACCTATACAGATATTGTTCTGTGACAGCTTATTTCCACCTCGCCAACAATCCATGTCACTATGTCTAGTGAGGGGCAAAAAACCTATTTACACACGCGCGCCTATGTAGAAAGAAAAACTTATTTACACACGGCGCATATGTAAAAAGAAAAATATACTTTTCTGGAACATTCCCATGACTTGTCACTTCAAACAATTTCTTTGGACACAGTCTACATTTTCTTGCAATGCCATATTAGAACAGCTCTGCTATCACATTTTCAAACTTTCTACAGTTTTTTTTAAAGACATTTAATTTTGTGCTTTTAGTCAAGACGAGGGCCTCTCAGTTAATCCCTCATGTTGAAATAGCTGGTTCTGTTTGAGAACGGTGTGACACAAAAGTAAGATTGAAGAGAGTGACATCTTAATTTCCTTGTAAACCACCTTGCTTGTGTTAGAGGACAAGTTAATTAGATGTAAGATCTTCTATTTAAAAAACAAATTTTGGTTTTGTGCCTTGAAATTTTATTTCATTTTTAAAAAGAGATTATTTATTTCATGGGGAATCTCATAAGACTGGTGTATACCTCCTCATTCAGGCTTACTCCAATGCGATAAATCTATAACCACAGTATGTTGGTTTTTTATCCCTAGTACACGTGGTACAGGTCATCATAATCATGTTGGATAGAAGTTGGCAATTACTTTTACTGTAAGTACACCACATAGCTATACATATGGAAAGTAGTTCTGGAAAGTCTGGAAAGTAATCAAAAATAAAAAGAGAAACAATCCCTATATATAGTCACGACCGTCTTTCCTCATCGGCCTCTGTCACGGATGCGCGCGCACAGGGAGGTCACGTGCTCGCCGGCAGCCAATAAAAAAAAAACTCCCTCGAGCCGGATTTGAACCAGCGACCTAAGGATCACCGTTGTAACATCTACAGTCGGGTAAAACAGGGCGTTGCCCGGGTCATTCGGCTAGTAATATATATTAGGAACCTGAACCTTTCAGGTTAGAAAGATAATCACAAATATATTTACAAAAATAGTTAAACCTATGATAATTCTCTCTGCTATTTACAAATTGATATAGATCTACAACATTATTTATTGTCTGTTGTCTAGCGGTAAAGAAGAGTGGGAATTTCAGCAGTAGGTGTCTCGAGTCCTGGAATTCGTTGCCACAATGACAGCTCTCTTAGGGTCTCGAATGGTTCGTTTTGCTAGAAGAAGGGATATCGACTTATTGGTCTTCTAGACTTGGATGGTCATTCGAACCTCAGATTATTTTTTTTTTTTCCTTTTCTTGTTTTTTTTTTTCTCTTTCTCTTTTTACTCTGTATATATCGTTATTTCCTTTGTCTCACTGCTTTGTTCTTATGCATACCTCTGGTGAATCCTGTATAGGGTCAGTGACCCTAAATAAAGGCTTTTTTGTTGTTGTTGTTGTTGGGAGATGCCGGCATATAGACCAGAAAGTTTGGGAGTCTATATGACCCCAGTATGTAAAATTGTTTGAGATTCTTCGGTCACATCGCGCGACGCAGGGGAATGGAGTACACCATACTGACCGGAAAGATGTCTAAGCGACACATACCTGGACGTCCGCCGACATGCTTCATGGACCAATTAAATGAACTCACTGGTTTACCGGTCGCCGAGATTATACATCGAGTTCAAGACAGAGATGGCTGGCATCGTGTTTGGTAGCAATACGTGCAGTGGGCCACACAATTTGATCACGAATAAAATGATTTATATACAGTTAAACCTGTCTATAGCGCCCTCTCTTGGGACTTCCCAAAATAGGGTGCTATAGAGAGGGAGGTGCTATAGACAGGTCACTTTTAATTTTTATTAAGAAAGGTTATTTGTATAATATTATGGAGTAATTGAAAATCGATTATTTGTAGATATTTATTTCGATATGACAATCAAATTTTCACAATAAGGAGATCCCTTTATTCCAATTTAACCACCTAAATCGAGTATAATATTACTTTTGTACCGTTTCATTTCCATAAGTATATAGAGGAAGGCGGTATTTAGAGGGGACGCTATAGAGAGGTTTAACTGTATATCAATGGGAGATATGTAAATGTAGGTACCTTCGAACCAAGTAGGACAGGAACACGCCAGGCTTCCATTGTTGACGGCACAGCGGCCGTTGTTGTGACAGGGGTTGGGGAGACAGGCACAGTGAGGGGACGGTGGAGCACCGGGTCCGCACAGACACACGTAGCCGTCGGCAGTGAGGTTACACAGTCCCAGTGGACCGCAGGGTTGTGTGTCGCACCACGTCAGTTGACACATCCGTCCTGTGTCACCCAGTTGTCTCTCCACTGTCGCACAGTGTGTCCCACTTACCTGTGTAGGGACCCCGACATACACACCGTGGGGAGCCATCTTGTACACAAGAGCCACCGTTCTGACAGGTGCCTCCACATCCTTCAACCGCTACAACAACAGACTGGTGAAGTCTTCCTGTAATATAATGGGAGAGTTCATGATAATCATGGAGGGTTGTAACTCTTTGTATATATTGTAACGTGAATGACAAGGCCAAGATACCATAGTAAAGTTGGGGAAAGAGGGGTGGAAGCCCCCGCTGCCATGTGGCAGGTGCTAAAAACAGAATTCCTGTGTGGGGTAGGACAGAGTCTGGTGACATCTGCGGCAAGGAGAAAACGCGGCGACTTGTCTCCGAGCGTGGGGATGATCCTACAAGGCGGTGCCAGGAAAGACTGACATCGGAGCGACCTACAAGGCGGTGTGGGCCAGGCTGCATGTGTATAGTGTGGAGCGGAACGCTTCACAAGAGAACATCCACGGCATCAAGGATTCTTCTGACGGGGAGGTTGAAGACAAGTCCCACTGTTGTATTCCTTCTGTTAAGTGAGATACAATAAAGCGCTAACTTTAGCTGCAATCCTTCGAACTCACATGCGTATCTTTGTGGCATACTGACAAAGTACAGCGTCTGGATACGACGTAACAATATGCTCACTTATACATTATACATTCCTTATACAGTAGAACCTCAATGAGAGGATACTCGCGCTAGAGGAAACTTTTCCACAAAGAACAGTTTTAATTTTCAAAATGACTATTTTTACTATTAGGCAACTCTCCGGTAAGAGGACACACCTATCCCGTAAATGACACTTTAGCTCTGTAACTAGGTGTTGTCCTTTACAGGGAGGTAGTTCTACTATAGCAGCGCTCCGGTAAGAGGACACCTCTCCCGTAAAGGACACTTTGGCTCTGTAACTAGGTGTTGTCCTTTACAGGGAGGTAGTTCTACTATAGCAGCGCTCCTGTAAGAGGACACCTCTCCCGTAAAGGACACTTTGGCTCTGTAACTAGGTGTTGTCCTTTACAGGGAGGTAGTTCTACTATAGCAGCGCTCCTGTAAGAGGACACCTCTCCCGTAAATGACACTTTGGCTCTGTAACTATGTGTTGTCCTTTACAGGGATGTAGTTGTACTATAGCAGCGCTCCTGTAAGAGGACACCTCTCCCGTAAATGACACTTTGGCTCTGTAACTATGTGTTGTCCTTTACAGGGAGGTAGTTCTACTGTATTTAACAACTCTCCAGTAAGAGGACACCTCTCCCGTAAATGACACTTTGGCTCTGTAACTAGGTGTTGTCCTTTACAGAGATGTAGTTGTACTATAGCAGCGCTCCAGTAAGAGGACACCTCTCCCGTAAAGGACACTTTGGCTCTGTAACTAGGTGTTGTACTTTACAGGGAGATAATACTACTGTATACACGTTTACTTATACATTATATCATTCTCTCCTCTAAGGAGAATGACATCGAGTCACTCAAACTAAATAAAACATTAGTTGATATCGCCATATATTTTTCCAAACTTACTTATACAAATAGAATTAATTTACTTACAAGGTACCAGAGCCCTGTTTGGTTATATGTATTCCTTGGTGGGTTTAGACTTGTAGTACAAAAATAGGGAGGAACATGGAAATATTGTAACAAAATATTTATTAACTTTATTATTTTTATTAACAGAGTGGTCATTTTTATGCTTATATTTTGCTACTCTGTAAACTTCCCTCATTCCTTATCTTTTATTTACCATTCATAGCTTGTTCTTGCCTGAAATAAATTGCTGTCTCATCCTGAAGTTTTTTGTTTTGGGGTTAGAAGACCTAATCTGATAGGCCAATTAGCCCGGAATTTCAAGACGACGACGAAGTTTTTGTCTTCCCTAATTTTCCACGTGGCAATATATATTTTATTTAGAAATCTGACTTCTGGTGAATTGATAAGATTGCTGTATACAGGATCGGTATGTTTGAGCGACAAATTCTGTTGACAGAAACAATCAAGAGTCGAGCTCAAAATCGGCATTAAGGAAGTTTTAAAAATTGCTTCAGTTGTCCATCTTCTTCTAGTCTTGCCTGAATCTAACAATCATGGTGAGTTTTACACTTTATTGAACGACATTTATCCCGCATGTGTTTCTTTTAAACGAAAATTGAAATTTATTTTAAGGAGAAATAACGATTATTTCTAACTTTAGGGATGAAGTATGAAATGATGAATTATGAAGAGTAATGATAAACGGAAAAATAAAGTGTCCAGGGATGGGAATCGAACCCACAGTGTTCCACTTACCGGGCAGATGCCATGTCCACTAGGCTACCCTGGACATATTTTTTCCGTCCCTAAATATTATAAATATTAAAAAGTTTACACTTTTTACTGTAAATAAGCCAGTTGTCTACACGTTTTATATAACATTACTGTACCAGATTTGGCTACTTGCACTCACTAGCAGTCAATTTAATGCCTCGGTGTTATACTAAACGTGTAGACAACTGACTTATTTACAGTATAAATAGACAGTGTAAAACCCCCCATGATTATCAGGCCATGGACCATGTATTCTTGTAATAAACTCAAGTTATAGAACGAAGTTTAACAAGTTTTACCTCAAATGTTTCTTTTAACAGAACGAAAAATTATAATTTTAAATTATTTTAAGGAGAAATAACGACTATTCCTATCCTTAGAGATAAAGTATAAAAGCATGAATTGTGAAGAGTAATGATGAACGGAAAAATAAAAGTGTCCAGGGATGGAAAACTCAAGTTACACTGACCAAAAAAATGCATCATCTCCAAATACTTCAGCAACTTTTCAGAGAAATTTTGTATTCTTAATAAGCATATTAAGGCATGAAGTAAATAAACAATTTTCTGAAACCATTACTAGTGAATAAAATAGCTTTGTCCGTATTCAATTTAAAATAAAAATACACGTCGGTGGACGAGAGGGTAACACCCTCAGTTCCCGACATTCATGAACGGGGATTGAATCCCTCGTTAACATTTTGTTTAATATGTAAATAACCTTCACATATTATTCACTGTTTCAATTATCATGAACTAGGTTACTCTTGTTGAGCGGTACCTAATAAAGTGATTTTGGAATTAAATTTAAAATGCCAATTACAAGAGAGAAGCTTCAGTATCGGTATAAAAGAAAAAGAGAAAAATGCAATATTATAGTGGTATGGTAGATTAAACTGGCGAAACCGCTGGGAGGGTTTACCACTGATGAACCAGGCCCTCCCATTAATTTTTCATTGTAGTAAGGGCAGTAGATAATTGTTTAATATATATATTAGATAATAAAAGACATATATTAGTTTCAATAAAATATTTATTGCCAATATTTCGGTTGGCTGAATGCCAACCTTTATCGAGGCATTACATTACAACCGAAATATTGACAAATAAATCTTTTATTCAATCCAATATATGCATTTTTACTATCTAATGATTTAAGTATGGAGATTGCTCTATTTTCAGAAAAAATATAAAGAATCATTCGCGTCTAAAAATAGCTTCGATTTATTACAAAAGGATCTGTATGAGAGACAAGTAAGTTAGGAAAAAGAAAAAAAAGCATCTCTTTATCGCGCAACTGAAAGTTGCTGATGGCTTGCGCCATCTATCGGAATAAATACCAACTATTTTCGTTAATTTTTATTTATTCCAGAATTGGCCAAATACCCATTCTTAAATAATCAAGAAAACCACGTTAATCAGGAATGGGTATTTAGCCAATTCTGGAATAATTAAAAATCAGCGAGGAATAGTTGATATTTATTCCGATAGATGGCGTAAGCCATCAGCAACTTTAAGTTGCACGATAAGGAGATATAATAAGTATTTAAAATATGTATATAATAATGTGCATATAAAAATAGTATTTATTATTAAGTTGTTAACGTGATAATCCTGTTGAAGGACTGACAAGTCCGAAAGCTTGAAAATAAAAATTTGCACAAGAAACTTAACCCTGGAAGCTTTATTTATTTTATAATAGCGATAAGGAGATACCTTTTCCTTTTTCATAATTTATTCATCTTATTCCAGTACAATATCAGATTTGTACTATTTATTTCAGACAAGGAAGTGTTTACCTCTGGGAGGTAGGACACGGAAGGTAAGGGAGAAGACGACGTCACGGTAGCGGAGAACGACACCGCTGCCAGGACCGGACCACGTCCAGGGTAGGGCGAGTCCGCAGAGAGAGACGGGGGCGGGGAGAGCCAGCGCCAGGAGCTCACCTGTTGCCTGGCCACACCGTACCCTAGCCGCCCGCAGTGCCAGCCAGTGACCCACCGGGACCTCCAGCCGTTGCCACACTTCCAGTCCCGCCGGGGACTCCAGCGGGTGATTCAGTGACACCAGGGTTCCTGATCCGCTTAGCGTTACGGTCGAGTTTAACGACGTATCATTCCCTAAAACACAACGAACGTCTACCATCGGTTCTATATGAATATCAAAATTTATTTATACACATGAAAGCGGTCTGGTAGATTAAACTGGCGAAACCGCTGAGAGGGTTCACCACTGATGAGCCAGGCCCTCCCATTAATTTTTCCATTGCAGTAAGGGCAGTAGAAATTGTTTAATATCAAAAAGAATCTTACGCCTTTAAAATATTTTCGAATTTTGATAACAGATGGCGCGCTAGTGCATCATATTACAAATACTATATAACCATCTTTATTATGCATTTAAAAAGGCGAGCTTTCGAGCCTAGGCTCTTCTACGAACCAATTTAATGTAATTCTACTGTCCTTAAAGCTTATGTCCATAGTTTGCTTGAATACCATTCTGAGATTCCATCCTTCAGTGTAGCATATATAAGCAGAGCCTTAAAATGCTTTTCAGATAGCATGTAGAAGGCGGAATAAATTGTTATATGTCCAATACAGTATTAGAGATCTAAGAAGCGTTCTGGTAGATTAAATTGGAGAAACTGCTGGGAAGGTACACCACTGATGAGCCAAGCCCTCCCAATATATTTTGTAACAAAGTATTTATTATTTTATTAGCAGAGTATTATTTTTTATGTTTATATTTTGTTATACTCTGTACACTTCCCTCTTTTACTTATCTTTTGTTTATCACTCATAGTTTGTTCTTGCCTGAAATAAATTGCTGTCTCATCCCGAAGTTGGTCTTCCCTAATTTTCCACGTGGCAATATTTTCATCGCAGTAAAGGACAGTAGAATTTTGTTTTATGTTTAAAAGAGGCATTATTCTTAAATTCTTTAATATCCTGTGTATAGATGGCATCTTATTACCTTATGTACATATATAGGTGCATATGTAGGGTTTATATATGTCCGACACTGTAGGGAAAATCTTGGTTATGAATTCTAACAACGTTTGCTGTACATGGTATACATGAATATCATCCTCCCGCTACTTTGTGTTGTATTTAATTATTATTGTCCCTAGTACACATGGTACAGGTCATGAGATCATGGTGGTTAGAACTTGGCGACTACTTTTACTGTAAGTGCACCACATGTCTACACACGTGAAAAACAGTTCGATATTTGTATTTACAAATGTGCCAGAGCCCTGTTTGGTTACTTGCACTCGTTGGTGAGGTTGGTATTTTGCAAGAATCGTTAGCCATTTGATTATTTTTTAATTAGAAAAAAAAAGTGTCAAATGGGGGATTCAATCCCGGGTTGTAGCGATAGAAAACCAAAGGTTTAAACCATCCTTCCACCGACCCCCGTATATAATTATAGAAAGAGGAGGGAGATATGTAACTTACAAGGAACAAAGCGGAGGTCGTAGTTCCCTCGAGGAGCCCAGATACCGGGAGTGGACGTGATACGGACGTCGAGCTGCGGTCCGGACGAGAGGATAACTGTCCCCGGGAGTCGAGGTAGTGTCACCCAGCCAGCTGGGGGTAGTAAGACACTGATGTCGTCGCTCGCTGTCAGCTCCAGAGTGCCCACAGTCAACAGGATTCTGTCGGCGGGGTCAGGCGACTGTAGGGATGTGGTACAGGCCAGCCCGGGTAGATAGTGCTGCGGTCCGAGTGGAGAACGCAGCGTGCCCGGCACCTCCACGACGTCGCTACACGGCTCGGCCACAGCACGCCACTCCGCAGAGAACCCCAGTCCGGTCTGGGAGTAGTCCGAGTGGAAGTGGAGCGTCAACGTGGGACCTTCCGATACCAACCTGCAGCCAATCACAGATCACCTACAGAACAACCCTCTATTTACAGCTACTGTACAATCACACAACCTAACCTCACATATATAATACATAAAAACACGGTAATAGTACAGATCCCAGGTACAGGCAGCCATGATAATCATGGTGGGTAATTAGTGACTACTTTTACTGTAAGTTCACCACATAGAGTTAAAGAAGAATGTAAGATCCCACTAAAAACAAAAGTTTATTTTAAAAATATAACAAATCTCTACTGTCCTTACTGCGAAGAAAAATATTGGGAGGTCTTAGCTTATCAGTGGTAAACCCTCCCAGCGGTTTCGCCAATTTAATCTACCAGACCGCTTCTTAAAGCTCTAATACTGCATTGGATCATTCTGCTTATAAGACAATGAGGAATGGCATCTGGTTCAAATTCACATTAATAGGTACCGCTCAACAAGAGCAACCTAGTTCATGATAATTGAAACAGTGAATAATATATGAAGGTTATTCACATATTAAACAAAATTTTAACGCGGGATTCAATCCCGGTTCATGACTGTCGGGAATCGAGCGTGTTACCCTCTCATCCACCGACTTTTATGAATGGCATCTTAGAAATAGTATTCTATATACAGTTACGAGCGTCATTCTTCATCTCTTAATCATCAGTCAGTTTTCGTCTCTGTCACCGTTTGCTTTTTTTTTTTGGAATGGAGCCCTCCTATTGGTTGGCTACGCTCACGCCACCTTTGCTCCCCCCCCCCCCCCCATCATGCCCCCCCCCCCCCCCACTCGCTTTTTCGTTTTTGTAACTATTGTGTTGGAGCGGGTCGCTCCTTAAATAAATGCATATATTAGAAAATAACTAAATGGAATCCTCTCTTTCTTTTTCCCAGTAAGAGACGCCTACGGAAGCCAACAGTACATAGACAGATAAGGCACATAGGCTATAGTTATTAACTAAAATACGCATTTATTTAAGGCGCCAATTTATAATTGTAACAAATAGTATTTGAATCAAAACATTCAATCGGGTAAAACACGGGCGTTGCCCGGGTCATTCGGCTAGTTAAATATACACAGCATTAGAGATCTAAGAAACCGACTGGACTTTAAGAAACTGACGAAACCGCTGAAAGGGTTTACTACTGATGAGCCAAGACCTCCCAATATTTTTCATCGCAGTAAGGACAGAAGAAAAGTTTGTTTTATGTTTAAAAAGAAACATTCGTGCTTTCATTTCTTGTATAAAGATGACACTTTATTGCTTTTTAATTAAATGTATAAATGAAAGAATGGAGCCTGGGCTACATCACCATTTGCTCTCATGTATGGGGCTGAAAGACGAATGAGAAGTGCTCCTCAGTGAAATAGGCCTTGAGGGAATCTCTTTGGAGCTCCTGTTGAATGAGGTGGTGAGAAGCAGAGTTGGAGCTTTTGCGTTGTTCAAATTTTGGAAGACGGCTGAAGAGAAGGGGAGGCTATATACATAATCTAATTGATGTAAATAATTATATACGAATAATCTATGTCAGGATTAGAATGAGACGAATCCTGTATGGAACTTTGATTCCAGTAAAAGGCTTGTTGCTGTGTTGTATATAGTCACAGTGTAGAAAATACTATACTATACATACTACTTATAGGTTTCTCTCTGTATTCTTAGTTCTCTTCTCTTACTCTGTAAACTGGCGAATCCTTTATAGGACGAGAGGTCCTCAATAAAGGTTTTTTTGTTGTTTGTTGTAAATGTATAAATGAAGAAAACTACTCAGAATGCCATATACAGATAAAAAGACAAATATTTCAATTTTAAACGAAAATAATTCTGGTAGATCCCTTAGAATACCAAATATGTAAACAAAGACTAACCTAGTAAATTAAATTTAATTGAAATTTATATGTATGTTCCTCTACAGACCTATAAGCTTATGTCCATAGTTCACTAAGCACCCCTAAGCTGCCTTTCTTAGAAAATACAGGGTATATTCCAATCCAATACAATAGTAGAGCGGTCTAGAGATTAATTTGGCGAAACCGCTGAGAGGGTTCACTACTGATGAGCCAAACCCTCTCATTCAATAACTCATATCATTGCAGTAAGGTCTGTAGAGATAATATTTGATGATATTTAAAAGAAGCGCATTGCCAGTATATTTATATGTGTAAACTGTTTAAAGACTAACCTAGTTAGGACATATGAGAACAAATGGTGTAGAAAAGATGTTGATGTTGAGAGAAAAATTGTAGGAAGAGAGGAAGACCCAACATGAAGTTGTACCTTCTAGCATCAGAATTCAGACAATAACTCTGACACAGTGGAGAGCATTGCTCGAAGCAAATATTTTAATGTAATTCTACTGTCCTATAAGCTTATGTCCATAGTTTACTTGAAAACCATTTCTAAGATTTCATCCTTCAGTGTAGCATATAAAAGCAGAATGATCCAATACAGTATTAGAGCTCTGAGAAGCGGTCTGGTGGATTAAATTGGCGAAACCGCTGGGAGGGTTCACCACTGATGAGCCAAGCCCTCCCAATATATTTTTTCATCGCAGTAAGGACAGTAGAAGTTCGTTTTATGTATAAAAGAAACATTCGCGCTTTTAAATCCTTTTATTTTATATTTATTGAAGACACACGTGATAACCAAGTGTAAACAAAATTGACTCTCTTAAAAAAAAAAAAAAAAAAACAACCGACAACATCAAAGACTTTCCACTTCCTTAAGTTTTGTCCATGAGTATATAAATAAAGTAATGGAAAAAGCAACTCCTGATCGTACAACTGAAAGTTGCTGATGGCTTACGCCATCTGTCGGAATAAATATTAATTAAACGTTGATTTTATGTTATTCCAGGATATATATATATATATATATTGACCAAAGACTTCCAGTTGTACGAGTAGAAGATGTTTTTTTTTAATCTTAATTTATATCAACTTAATCCCAGTGTACAGTTTCCTACTTTTGTACTTTTGATATACACCTATCCCCCGATTTACACGGTAGATACGTTCCTGAGAAAAACGTGTAAATCGAAAATTAAAAATTAAAAAAAAATTAGAAATACAGACACAGTGTGCGTGTGCAGCAAGTCAGCACATAAGCTCGGGATTCCTCGTGAGATGTGTACACAGCGCATGTGTTCAATCACAGTAGCATTTAGTATAGTGCGATAAAAACAAAAAAAAAAAAACTTATTTGGAAAACCGTGTAAAACAAGTACCGTGTAAATAGGGGGATAGGTGTACTTAAATAGAGACGGGAGAGGCGACCTTTGTCTCTTTAGATCAATATCCTCCCCGCAAAATTACCATCTATATTTTAGCCATAGATATGGCCCAGCCACTTTGCCAGCTAAACACCTCTTTGGCAGATTGTCAAGATTCCATTAGATCCCGTGTGGATCTCATGGAATAAAGTCCGCCCTAGACTGACGAGGGCCCTTAGCCCGAATCCATGGTCTCTAGATGGACGCTTTTCAGTTTGCCAAAGCTGGTGTTGTGGCTTTGTCACCGACCTGAGGCTGCTAGTTTGCGGCGACAGTCAATAGATGGCGTCTAGTTTTGACGTCTATTTTGACGGGAGAGGCGACCCATGTCTCTTTAGTTAAATAGAGAGGTTTCTAAAAAATAGAAAAGAGTAATTATTTTATTCTCACAGAATAATTAAACTATAATTAATTTTGACTATCTAATTATTAAAGAACCTGTGTAATTAGAATCTCTTAATTGAAAAAAAAAAGTGTAAAGAAACTAAACGGGAAGAATTTGTGATATTAAAATTTGAAAAGTTGTTTAAAATGTATGAACGTGGAATATATATTACCGGTAGAGATTATTTCTCTCTTCTTTTAAAATTAATTCTTCAATGACATAGTCAAAAATAATATTTTCGTTAAAATTCTGTGAATATATCTATGGAGAAGTTAAAATATTTGTTCATCTTTTCTCTAAAATATTAATTTTGACCAGTTTAATATAAAAAGATATTCAGAATATGCTTTAAACTATCTTCTATTTAAATTATTAAAAATATTTTTTTCTTTTTCTAAAAGAGAAGATATTTAATAACGTTATGAAGAAAAAAAATTTTTTTTAATTTTGAGTCACAGAGAGTTCCGGCGTTCTGTGAATAAAAAAAATTAAAATCAGGGTTGCCGAATTAGATTTACTACGGATGTACAGTTCAATGAATGAACTTAATAATAAAAAGAAGGAAATGTAAAAAATTCTAATATGAAAAATAAGAAAAATGTTCTAATAAGGAATATAATTTATTTTTTTAGGAAAATGTAATTAATTCTAAACCATACATATAGCACACTCTGTATTGTAGAAAATGGAAACAGTCAATGTTATTGGGATATGTAAATAAAAAACAAATTTCTAAAATTATTGAACTGAAGATGAAAAAGAATTAGGAAGGCTTGGCTCATCAGTGGTGAACCTTCTCACCAATTTCACCAACATAATCCACCAGATCTAATCTACAACTATTGTATTGATGCACTAGCGCGCCATCTGTTATCAAAATTCGAAACTATTTTAAAGGCGTAAGATTCTTTTTGAAATTAAACAATTTCTACTGCCCTTACTGCAATGGAAAGCTTATGTCCATAGTTCTTCTAAAATACCCATTCCAAGAGTCTAGCAACAGTATCACTATGAAAGGAAGTTCCAAAAATGCAATATAACAGCGGTATGGTAGATTAAACTGGCGAAAACGCTGGGAGGGTTCACCACTGATGAGCCAGGCCCTCCCATTAATTTTCCATTGCAGTAAGGGCAGTAGAAATTGTTTAATTTCAAAAAGAATCTTACGCCTTTAAAATAGTTTCGAATTTTGATTACATGGTAAGTTTGGTGAGGTACTCTTTTTTATGCGGACTGTGTAAATATGTCGTTGGCGATTGTATTACTTCGCGCTAAGCTTACTTGTGGTGAAAGTAGTTCCATTTTTAGAACAACCTAACCTTAATTTAACCTATATCTGAAACTAACCCAATTTAACCTATATCTGAAACTAACCTAATTTAACCTAACTCAACTAACTTAATATAACCTAACTGAACTAACTCAATATAACCTAACTGAACTAACCTAATTTAACCTAACTGAACTAACCTAATTTAACCTAACTGAACTAACTTAATTTAACCTAACTGAACTAACCTAATTTAACCTGATTGAACTAACTTAATTTAACCTAACTGAACTAACCTAATTTAACCTAACTGAACTAACTTAATTTAACCTAACTGAACTAACCTAATTTAACCTGATTGAACTAACTTAATTTAACCTAACTGAACTAACCTAATTTAACCTAACTGAACTAACTTAATTTAACCTAACTGAACTAACCTAATTTAACCTGATTGAACTAACTTAATTTAACCTAACTGAACTAACCTAATTTAACCTGATTGAACTAACTTAATTTAACCTAACTGAACTAACCTAATTTAACCTAACTGAACTAACTTAATTTAACCTAACTGAACTAACCTAATTTAACCTGATTGAACTAACTTAATTTAACCTAACTGAACTAACCTAATTTAACCTAACTGGACTAACTCAATTTAACCTGTATCTGAAACTAACCCAATTTAACCTGTATCTGAAACTAACCCAATTTAACCTGTATCTGAAACTAACCTAATTTAACCTAACTGAACTAACTCAATTTAACCTAACCGAAACTAACCCAATTTAACCTTTCTCTGAAACTAACCCAATTAAACCTGTATCTGAAACTAACCTAATTTAACCTAACTGAACTAACTCAATTTAACCTGTATCTGAAACTAACCCAATTTAACCTTTATCTGAAACTAACCCAATTTAACCTGTATCTGAAACTAACCTAATTTAACCTAACTGAACTAACTCAATTTAACCTAACCGAAACTAACCCAATTTAACCTTTATCTGAAACTAACCCAATTTAACCTAACTAAAACTAACCCAATTTAACCTGTATCTGAAACTAACTTAATTTAACCTAACTGAACTAACCTAATTTAACCTAACTCAATTTAACCTGTATCTCCGAAAATAACTTAATTTGATAATATATCCTAAACCAACCTAACTTAACCTAACCAGACCTAAACTAGCATATTGATAAACTCAGCGGCACATTCCCACCAGTGGTCCGTCGAAATGAGTAATCTCACTGTAAGTGTTTACTAACCGATCTGACAATGGGAACAGTAAGCCGTCGAGATACGTGTGTCAGTACAAAAGCTAGCACACAGGGCTACCAATGTAACGATGACAAGACTCACGGAGCCGATGCCGCGGGGTCCAGTTGTCCACAGAGACCGATCTGACAATGGGAACAGTAAGCCGCTAAGATACGTGTGTGTCAGTAAAAAAAGCTACCACATAAGATAGCTAATGTAATGACAAGACTCACGGAGCCGATGCCGCGGGGTACAGCTATCTACAGAGACCAATCTGACAATGGGAACAGTAAGCCGTTGAGATTTGTGTGTGTCAGTAAAAAAGCTACCACATAAGGTAGCCAATGTAATGACAAGACACACGGAGCCGATGCCGCGGGGTCCAGTTGTCTACAGAGACCGATCTGACAATGGGAACAGTAAGTCGCTAAGATACGTGTGTGTCAGTAAAAAAGCTACCACATAAGGTAGCCAATGTAATGACAAGACTCATGGAGCCGAGGCCGCGGGTTCCAGTTGTCGACCGATCTGACAATGGGAACAGTAAGTCGCTAAGATACGTGTGTGTCAGTAAAAAAGCTACCACATAAGGTAGCCGATGTAATGACAAGACTCACAGAGCCGATGCCGCGGGGTCCAGTTGTCTACAGAGACCGATCTGACAATGGGAACAGTAAGTCGCTAAGATACGTGTGTGTCAGTAAAAAAGCTACCACATAAGGTAGCCGATGTAATGACAAGACGCACGGAGCCGAGGTCGCGAGGTCCAGTTGTCCACAGAGACCGATCTGATAATGGGAACAGTAAGCCGTTAAGATTAGTGTGTGTCAGTAAAAAAGCTACCACACAAGGTAGCCGATGTAATGACAAGACGCACGGAGCCGAGGTCGCGAGGTCCAGTTGTCCACAGAGACCGATCTGATAATGGGAACAGTAAGCCGTTAAGATTAGTGTGTGTCAGTAAAAAAGCTACCACACAAGGTAGCCGATGTAATGACAAGACGCACGGAGCCGAGGTCGCGAGGTCCAGTTGTCCACAGAGACCGATCTGATAATGGGAACAGTAAGCCGTTAAGATTAGTGTGTGTCAGTAAAAAAGCTACCACATAAGGTAGCCGATGTAATGACAAGACTCACGGAGCCGATGCCGCCGGGTCCAGCTATCTACAGAGACCGATCTGACAATGGAAACAGTAAGCCGCTAAGATACGTGTGTGTCAGTAAAAAAGCTACCACATAAGGTAGCCGATGTAATGACAAGACTCACAGAGCCGATGCCGCGGGGTACAGTTGTCCACAGAGACCGATCTGACAATGGGAACAGTAAGTTGAGATACGTGTGTATCAGTAAAAAAGCTAGCACATAAGGTAGCCGATGTAATGACAAGACTCACAGAGCCGATGCCGCCGGGGTCCAGTTGTCTACAGAGACCGATCTGACAATGGAAACAGTAAGTCGAGATACATTGGTATCAGTAAAAAAGCTAGCACATAAGGTAGCCAATGTAATGACAAGACTCACGGAGCCGATGCCGCAGGGTCCACTGTCTACAGAGACCGATCTGACAATGGAAACAGTAAGCCGCTAAGATACGTGTGTGTCAGTAAAAAAGCTAGCACATAAGGTAGCCAATGTAATGACAAGACTCACGGAGCCGATGCCGCAGGGTCCACTGTCCACAGAGACCGATCTGACAATGGGAACAGTAAGCCGTTGAGATACGTGTGTGTCAGTAAAAAAGCTACCACATAAGGTAACCAATGTAATGACAAGACTCATGGAGCCGATGCCGCGGGGTCCACTGTCCACAGAGACCGATCTGACAATGGGAACAGTAAGTCGAGATACATTGGTATCAGTAAAAAAGCTAGCACATAAGGTAGCCAATGTAACGACGATAAGACTCACGGAGCCGATGCCGCAGGGTCCAGTTGTCTACAGAGACCGATCTGACAATGGGAACAGTAAGTCGTTGAGATACGCGTGTGTCAGTACAAAAGCTAGCACACAGGGCTACCAATGTAACGATGACAAGACTCACGGAGCCGATGCCGCGGGGTACAGCTATCTACAGAGACCGATCTGACAATGGGAACAGTAAGCCGTTAAGATACTTGTGTATCAGTAAAAAAGCTACCACATAAGGTAACCAATGTAATGACAAGACTCACGGAGCCGATGCCGCCGGGTCCAGTTGTCCACACAGCCGCAGCCGACGTTCCACCTCTAGGAAGTCGTACAGACAGTCCTGCTGCCACTCCAGCTCCAGTCTCCGCAGTCGGACCACCACGCGGCTCCCAGGCGGCGCCAATGTCATCCAGTAGTCTAGGTCATCCAGGTAGCGGCCAGGGTAGTTGACAGATGTCACCAGGCCTCGCTCCGCCGTCTCCGTGCGGTTCAGTTGGGCGGGCAGCACTACGGACATCATTACCTGTGTAGTGATCTGTGGCAATTATACATATACGGTTGTAAAATATGTAAATAATTATTTATATATAAAAATAGTATTTATCATCAATTTATTATCGTTTATTTATTTATGCTTATGAGGTGATACAGCAGCGTCTTTACAATTAGAGAGGAGACAAAATGAATTAAATCTAGAAAAAAGAAGTGAGGACATATCGGTCATTAAAGTCTGAGAGGCAAGGCCTTCAGCCAGTTCAGGGCTTCCGGGGTGACAGAATGGAGATTGGAGATTCCTCCATTGAATTTGTACAGCGGGCAGTCATCTAGTATATGGGACATTGATTGTGGGACGTTGCAGGCACAATTTGGATCTTTGGTGTAGCCCCATAACTTCATCAATTTATTATCGTGATACTCCTGTTGAAGGACTTACAAGTCAGAAAGCTTGAAAAAAAAAGTTGAACAAGAAACTTAACCCTGGAAGCTTTATTTATATTATAATATAGGGTTGTATTGCGACGTCTGTATGTATGTGAAATATTTCAATTCAGTAATTAGATGATTACTGCGATGGAAATATTTTTAGGAAGGCCTGGCTCATCAGTAGTGAACCCTTCCAGCGGTTTAGCCAGTTTAATATATCATATAGCTCTACTATTGTATTGGGCTATTCTGCTTATATAGGCGGTACTTTAGAGGAATTCTTAATATTGTTGTGGTGTCCAATGAAGAGCCTCAGATGGCTCCGTACATCTCTATCACAGCAATGTTTCCTATCTTGGGTGTGTAAAGTTGTTGTTGTCGTGTCCAATGAAGAGCCTCAGATGTCTCCATACATCTCTATCACAGCAATGTTCTCTATCTTGGGTGTGTAAAGCTGTTGTTATCGTGTCCAATGAACAGATGTCTCCATGCATCTCTATCACAGCAATGTTCTCTATCTTGGGTGTGTAAAGCTGTTGTTGTCGTGTCCAATGAACAGATGTCTCCATACATCTCTATCACAGCAATGTTCTCTATCTTGGGTGTGTAAAGTTGTTGTTGTCGTGTCCAATGAACAGATGTCTCCATACATCTCTATCACAGCAATGTTCTCTATCTTGGGTGTGTAAAGCTGTTGTTGTCGTGTCCAATGAACAGATGTCTCCATACATCTCTATCACAGCAATGTTCTCTATCTTGGGTGTGTAAAGCTGTTGTTATCGTGTCCAATGAACAGGTGTCTCCATACATCTCTACCACAGCAATGTTCTCTATCTTGGGTGTGTAAAGCTGTTGTTATCGTGTCCAATGAACAGATGTCTCCATACATCTCTATCACAGCTATGTTCTCTATCTTGGGTGTGTAAAGCTGTTGTTGTCGTGTCCAATGAACAGATGTCTCCATACATCTCTATCACAGCAATGTTCTCTATCTTGGGTGTGTAAAGCTGTTGTTATCGTATCCAATGAACAGATGTCTCCATACATCTCTATCACAGCTATGTTCTCTATCTTGGGTGTGTAAAGCTGTTGTTGTCATGTCCAATGAAGAGCCTCAGATGTCTCCATACATCTCTATCACAGCAATGTCCACTATCTTGGATGTGTAAAGCTGCTGTTCTGGGTCCATTGGAGCTATCTTGGTGATGGTATTTAAAGAATCTATGTATATAATTTTAAGGAAAGTATAGGTATATATAAACACATATCTTTTTCATAACAGTTTCCTTGAATATTTCAACAACAAGAGAATTCCTCGAAGTTCTCCAGATATAAAGGCAGAACAGTCTAATAACAATATAAGGGCGATTCGGTAGATTAAACTGGCGAAACCGCTGAGAGGGTTCATCAGTGATGAGCCAGGCCCTCCTACTAATTTTTCCATTGCAGAAAGGATAGAGAGTAATGAATTGTTTCATTTCATAAATTAAAGATAGAGGGAGAGAGATACAGTTCCATTAGAGAGCGGCCAGTGTCTACTCGACGTGACGTCACTAACGGTCGTCAGCTGTTGTGCTCCAATGGACCCAGAACAACAGCTTTAACACACCCAAGATAGAGAACATTGCTGTGATAGAGATGTATGGGGACATCTGTTCATTGACACGACAACAACAGCTTTACACACCCAAGATAGAGAACATTGCTGTGATAGAGATGTATGGGGACATCTGTTCATTGGACACGACAACAACAGCTTTACACACCCAAGATAGAGAACATTGCTGTGATAGAGATGTATGGGGACATCTGTTCATTGGACACGACAACAACAGCTTTACACACCCAAGATAGAGAACATTGCTGTGATAGAGATGTATGGGGACATCTGTTCATTGGACACGACAACAACAGCTTTAACACACCCAAGATAGAGAACATTGCTGTGATAGAGATGTATGGGGGACATCTGTTCATTGGACACGACAACAACAGCTTTAACACACCCAAGATAGAGAACATTGCTGTGATAGAGATGTATGGGGACATCTGTTCATTGGACACGACAACAACAGCTTTAACACACCCAAGATAGAGAACATTGCTGTGATAGAGATGTATGGGGACATCTGTTCATTGGACACGACAACAACAGCTTTAACACACCCAAGATAGAGAACATTGCTGTGATAGAGATGTATGGGGACATCTGTTCATTGGACACGACAACAACAGCTTTAACACACCCAAGATAGAGAACATTGCTGTGATAGAGATGTATGGGGACATCTGTTCATTGGACACGACAACAACAGCTTTAACACACCCAAGATAGAGAACATTGCTGTGATAGAGATGTATGGAGACATCTGTTCATTGGACACGACAACAACAGCTTTAACACACCCAAGATAGAGAACATTGCTGTGATAGAGATGTATGGGGACATCTGTTCATTGGACACGACAACAACAGCTTTAACACACCCAAGATAGAGAACATTGCTGTGATAGAGATGTATGGGGACATCTGTTCATTGGACACGACAACAACAGCTTTAACACACCCAAGATAGAGAACATTGCTGTGATAGAGATGTATGGAGACATCTGTTCATTGGACACGACAACAACAGCTTTAACACACCCAAGATAGAGAACATTGCTGTGATAGAGATGTATGGAGACATCTGTTCATTGGACACGACAACAACAGCTTTAACACACCCAAGATAGAGAACATTGCTGTGATAGAGATGTATGGAGACATCTGTTCATTGGACACGACAACAACAGCTTTAACACACCCAAGATAGAGAACATTGCTGTGATAGAGATGTATGGGGACATCTGTTCATTGGACACGACAACAACAGCTTTAACACACCCAAGATAGAGAACATTGCTGTGATAGAGATGTATGGGGACATCTGTTCATTGGACACGACAACAACAGCTTTAACACACCCAAGATAGAGAACATTGCTGTGATAGAGATGTATGGAGACATCTGTTCATTGGACACGACAACAACAGCTTTAACACACCCAAGATAGAGAACATTGCTGTGATAGAGATGTATGGAGACATCTGTTCATTGGACACGACAACAACAGCTTTAACACACCCAAGATAGAGAACATTGCTGTGATAGAGATGTATGGAGACATCTGTTCATTGGACACGACAACAACAGCTTTAACACACCCAAGATAGAGAACATTGCTGTGATAGAGATGTATGGGGACATCTGTTCATTGGACACGACAACAACAGCTTTAACACACCCAAGATAGAGAACATTGCTGTGATAGAGATGTATGGAGACATCTGTTCATTGGACACGACAACAACAGCTTTAACACACCCAAGATAGAGAACATTGCTGTGATAGAGATGTATGGAGACATCTGTTCATTGGACACGACAACAACAGCTTTAACACACCCAAGATAGAGAACATTGCTGTGATAGAGATGTATGGAGACATCTGTTCATTGGACACGACAACAACAGCTTTAACACACCCAAGATAGAGAACATTGCTGTGATAGAGATGTATGGAGACATCTGTTCATTGGACACGACAACAACAGCTTTAACACACCCAAGATAGAGAACATTGCTGTGATAGAGATGTATGGAGACATCTGAAGCTCTTCATTGGACACGACAACAACAGCTTTACACACCCAAGATAGAGAACATTGCTGTGATAGAGATGTATGGAGACATCTGAGGCTCTTCATTGGACACGACAACAACAGCTTTACACACCCAAGATAGAGAACATTGCTGTGATAGAGATGTATGGAGACATCTGAGGCTCTTCATTGGACACGACAACAACAGCTTTACACACCCAAGATAGAGAACATTGCTGTGATAGAGATGCTTGGGGACATCTGAAGCTCTTCATTGGACACGACAACAACAGCTTTACACACCCAAGATAGAGAACATTGCTGTGATAGAGATGCTTGGGGACATCTGAAGCTCTTCATTGGACACGACAACAACAGCTTTACACACCCAAGATAGAGAACATTGCTGTGATAGAGATGTATGGAGACATCTGAGGCTCTTCATACACTCGCGCTAGAGGACACCTCTCTGTATAGGACAGTTTTTATTTTCAAAAATAACCATTTTTATAATTTAGCAACTCTCCGGTAAGAGGACACATCTTCCTAAAGGATACTTTGGCTCTGCAATTAGGTGTTGTCTTTTACAGGGAGGTACTTCTACTGTACACGAATTAACAATAAATTCAAGAAGAAAGTAGATGCCAAATACATATTTTCTATATGAATATAGGTCGCCTCTTTCCGGTCAAAATAGAAGCTAAAACTAAGTGTCATGCGTCAGCCAACTAAACAGGTTTTGTAGCTTTGAAGTCAATCCTAGTCAGCTAGTGTGCAGAGACGGTCAATAAATGGCGCTTAGTTTTAACATCTATTTTGACGGGAGAGGTTACCTTTAGTTTTTTTATAGATAATAATCCCCTCAGGAAAATTTTCAAAGTATATATATTTTTATTTAATTAAAAAGACATATATTGAATATCAAAATATCAATTATTTTTATCAATATTTCAGTTGGCTGAACGCCAACCTTTATCAAGGTATTAAAACATATTGATGTGTTTGTCAACAACAAACTCAGCGCCACATAACGTCAACAGAATTATTGAAATAACGTCAACTGAAATTTTGGTTAAATAAATTATATTTTGATCCAATATATGCCTTTTTAATTAAAGATTTATTTATGAATTGCTCTATTTAAAAAAATATATATATATGTGAATTATAAATAGGCATTGATATAAATACAAGGCGAGGCTAATGAATATGTACAGAATCCAATTATGGGTTTTTCCAATACCTTTTTTATATCACTCAATATAAAATACAACTAATAACTTCATTAAATAATATTTCTTAATTAAGACGACCGCACTTACCATTAGAGAAAAATGTATAAAACAAAAATAATAATTAATTATTAATTTAAAAAATGTATGTGAAAAAAAAAAGAAAAAATAGAAAAATGGTCATGTGTTGATATTAAAAACAAATTTGGATTTTCCTGATATCTCACATGAGCATTGTAGATGTCAGAGAGCCATGTAATGTAGGAACTAAAGTGGTTGAATTGAGCGTAGATTAGAGAGGGGTGTGTATTACACAACAAGTGTGATATCCATCATTGCTAGCAATAGTCCAGTACCTGCTGTCACAGTGGTTTAAAACACGGACCACTCCTGCGGATAAAGGCCAATGATGAAAAACGGTCTGTGAAAACGAAGTTACGCAGTTAGCACGGTCAGGGGAATTGTTTTTTTTTGCTTATCCTTATCCCTAGTACACGTGGTACAGGCCATGATAATCATGGTGGGTAGTTAGAGACTGCTTTTACTGTAAGCGCACCACATGTCTACACATGTGAAAAGCAGTTCGACTTTGCACTTACAAATGTGCCAGAGCCCCGTTTGGTTACTTGCACTCGCTGGTGGGGTTGGACTTTTGCAAGAATCAGGGGCCATTAGGACTACTACGACCCGGGAATCGAACCCGGGACGTAGTGGTCGAAAACCAAACGGTTTAACCAGCCTTCCACCGACCCCCGGGGAATTGGTAAACGGAGTTTAAAATAAATAAAAAACTGTGACCGTTAGAGACATACCAACGGCTGGTTTGGAGCAGACATATCTGGCTGGGGAGGCACAGCTGCGGTTGACAGCTCCCCATCCTTGACGTCGCCACTGGACTCCGGGGCAAAGTCCAGCCTTGGAGTCCGCTACATACAATCTCAATATATGGACTCCCTCGGTGGAACATTACACAACCTACCTGGACCTCCCACCCAGTATACTGCACCCTGGACTGAAGGAGGGTCTCCAATAGGTGATGGAATGGACTCAGCTAACGTTGCTCTGGACTCCGCACAGATCTGAGCTGCAGTCTCTCTACTGACCTCAGGGAACTCGGCCCAAAGGTAGCAAGTATCCTGGGTCAGCCGGAACTGGGGACCCTCACAGCGGGGACCTTCCCCGTGGTCATTATCTCCTTCTCCTGGTACAACACACATCCTTTCTCTTCTCTAGAACTGAAACTGTTGTTGTTGTTGAAGATAAGTGTTGGTGTTGTTGTTTTTGCTGTTGAAGAGGTGTTTTTGTTGAAGTGTTGTCGTTGAAGAGAAGTGTTGTTGTTGTTGAAGAAAAGTGTTGTTGAAGAAAACTGTTGTTGTTGAAGAGAAGTGTTGTTGTTGTTGAAGAAAAGGGTTGTTGAAGAAAACTGTTGTTGTTGAAGAGAAGTGTTTTTGTTGTTGAAGAGAAGTGTTGTTGTTGTTGTTGAAGAGAAGTGTTTTTGTTGTTGAAGAGAAGTGTTGTTGTTGTTGAAGAGAAGTGTTGTTGTTGTTAAAGAAAAGGGTTGTTGAAGAAAACTGTTGTTGTTGAAGAGAAGTGTTGTTGTTGTTGAAGAAAAGGGTTGTTGAAGAAAACTGTTGTTGTTGAAGAGAAGTGTTTTTGTTGTTGAAGAGAAGTGTTGTTGTTGTTGAAGAAAAGTGTTGTTATTGTTGTTGAAGTGTTGATTTTGAATAAAATCGTTGTTGTTGAAGAGAAGTGTTGTTGTCGTTGAAGTGTTGTTGACACACCAATTTTTATTTTCAAATAAAACACACTGATAGTATTTAGATATTTATTTTATAAGAAATATAAGCTATTTTATAACGCGTATGATTATTTTTAAAATAAAACAATATTTTACTGCCCTTACTGCAATGATAAAATAATTGGAAGGCCTGGCTTATCAGTGGTGAACCCTCCCAGTGGTTTCGCCAGTTTAATCTATCATACTGCTGTAATATTTGGATATTTTCCTTTTATACCGATACTGAAGATGACACTTGAAAAAGGTAATTTAAATTCACTATGGACATAAGGCCCTCCCATTATTTTATAATTGGTATACGGTCCGAAAAGCTGGCATTATATGCAAATAAATACGCATATTGTTTATTTTTGAAAATATTTTTGTCCTTAATATTATTTATTTCTTGATTTGTCGAAAGAGAGGCCAATATTCCGGAATAATAAATAAAAAAATCAACGATTAGTTGATAGTTATTCCGATAAATGGCGCAAGCCATCAGCAAGTTGTACGATTGGGATATATTATTTTTTATCAAAATTTATTATATTTGTTTTCTACATTTCTTTCTAATGGTAAGTGCGAGCGACCTAATTAAGTAATATTATTTAATGAAGTTATTATTTGTATTTTATATTCAGAGAGAGAGAGAGAGAGAGAGAGAGAGAGTGATAAAAAAAGGTATTGGAAAAAACCATAATTGGATTCTGTACATATTCATTAGCCTCCCCTTGTATTTATATCAATGTCTATTTATAATTATATCTATCTCTTTAAAAAAACTCGACTAATTTTAATGTAATTTATTATTAAAAGGTATAATATGTACAATAAATATATAATATTATTATTTTAATGTTATTTCTCCCGTATGTGTTCGAAAGAAATATTTTTGATTCTTTTTTTTTTCGTTTTTTTTTCTAAACCCAATTAATTTTAATGTAATATTTTGATACTAAAAGGGATTTTTTTTTTATTATAAATTATATAATTTTAACGTTATGTAATGTGTGGGAGAATATGTTAGAAAGAAATATATATTTTTATTAAAACTCTAATGGGATTTCGTGTATTAGCAATGTGCTAAAGGGTAATTTACTTAGAGAGTAATATATATTATTCAACTTATATATAGGTTTTTAACTTTTAATTAGACATTTTTAAATTTATATTTATACATTTTTCATTTTAATTTAGACATTTTCATATTTTTATTTATACATTTTTCATTTTAATTTAGATACATGAACTTTTCTATAAAAATTGTACGTCCTTTTATATAAACGTTTTAAATTGGTTAAAATAGTTTTCACAAAGACTTTCCTGGAAAGTGACCAGTCGCTGCCGTTAGATGATCTTGTTTACATTTGATGACTTAAATATGGCTTTGTGCTATCTAAATACATGGAAAGTTCGGTCGACGAGTGGTAGCATATTCATTTCGCGAGATTCATTATTTGAATGTATATTTAAAAGGGAGAGGTACCTTTTATAGCAGCTCTTATAACATAAAGTTATAAAATTGTAGGAGGATGGTATTTTTATATATACTAAAAGTTATAAAATAAATAAAGCTTCCAGGGTTAAGTTTCTTGTTCAACTTTTTATTTTCAAGCTTTCGGACTTGTCAGTCCTTCAACAGGATTATCACGATAATAAATTGATGATTAAATACTCTTTTTATATGCACATTATTATTTACATATTTTAAATACTTATGATATATTATATTTCATATTTCCGCCCTGACTTTTACAATGTGCAATTCGTTACTGTGGTCATGGAAATTTCGGAGATTTTCTGTTTCGAATAGGAGCTATAGACGATCCGGGATGTTTATGTGGAAAGAGAAAGCAGTATTCCAGTCATCTGCTTCTTGAGTGCCCAATCTTCCAGAACTACAGAAACCGGGAAAACATCGAATACAAGGATCTTTTTATGTTTGTAAATAGTAAGGACTCGTATTTTAAATTTAGAAAATTCTGTAAATATATCTATGATTTTCTCTCTTGGTTAAAAAAACCTTAATTATTACCTATTTGTATATTTTTGGTTTGTTTATTTTGTTGGTTGTGATGTAAAATCAATAATGATTTTAATGTCTTCTTTCTTATCTTTTCAAATCTTGTAATTATTATTATTTTTTTAATGTAATATAGTATCTGAATTTAGTGTTGTTATTGACGCAAGCATCCCTTGTAGGGATATCGCGTCTGATTTGATAAATAAATAAATAAATATATCGAGAGAAAAATATATTACATTATTTCTGTAAGAAACTTAGCCCTGGAATCTTTATTTATTTTATAATATTATAAATCAGGGAAGAACATATACTAAAAGTGGCACCTCTCCCTTTAAAAATGCATTAAGACTGCACATTTAGGATTATTCCATTAGTACAAAAACATAATGATGGTGATAAAGATTGAGTCACAAACTCACACTAAAATGCTCATTTGAGGGGTCAGGATAATCTACGTCGTTTTTTTAATATCAACACCTGACTTCGTTTTCTTTATTTTTCACATGTTCAGCGTTTCGATAAAATAATCACTGTTTGCGCCTAGTTATGTAAATCTCTTGCTAGGCTGCATTGATGTAAATTTTTATTTCTTTCTTTTGGTTATGTAAATATATCTATATTAATAAAATGGAAATTTCATAAGTGGACATCACTAAAAACTTTCGTTACAATGCATCAATTTCAACCAAATTTTCAACATTTATGTAAAACGAGATGAAAGCAGGTTTTGCTTAACATCAAAATATATTTCCTAACATTAACATGCGTAACTTCGCTGTTATCGATTAAATACAAAAAAAAAATCAACAGAGTTAATTTTATTTATATATAAATACAAAATTAAATTTCAACAGAGTTAATTTTTTTACATACTAGATAATAATCTCAATCTAAAAAATATTAAAAACAAGCATTTTTAAGATAACACCATATGTAAAACAGTCGGCCAAGAAAACAACAACGATATTACATCTTTCTCACATATTCACACACAATCTTGATTAATAATTAAAACTAATCTTTAACATTGTTTATTATACTTCAACTTTTATTTCTACATTGGTTTTTAAATACCCAATTGTTTTATCATGTTTCTAATTTCGCCTAACAAATATACAAATTTATAGTGACCAACATATGCAAATTTTATCTTTGTTTTTATTTAACTTGATATCGTAAACATAACATCCATTGTAAGCATTTTTCTGTTCACCTTCCGTGGTTTCTCTTTTCTCTGATAGTTTTTAGGTGTAGTATATTTTCTTATTACTAGACTACAAATATTCCCTCGAGAAAAACCTGGGCGAAGCCGGGTACATCCGCTAGTATGTATATAAAATGAGTGGATGATTCAATAAAGTTAGTGTGTCAGCTAAACGCCGTGAGGCTGTGTGGTGATTCTCTTGTTGTTACATCGCAATTAGATAAGGAGAATCTCTCAGTAGTCAATCCGCAGGTCGAGGTGAAAACATACAGTCCAAATTAAGCTCTGCCAAAAGATCGTCAACATCTAAAACAAAAGGTTAGAGAGCTACACGGAATTCCAAGCTAATACTGCGAGGATCCAAGCTCCAACAATCACTTTAAACAATAGTACAACAATAGTGGAAACAAATAGGCCTTTAGAGAAAAGTTTCTTTTTATTATTATTTTTTACAAATCTATATAGCTTTCGGTGGTACGTTACCATCAGGACTGTAAAGAGAGTATCTTATGTAAATTTCAAAACAGGAAATAGTTGGGAAAAAGATCAAGAAAACAGAAGGAGGTAGTAAGGATAAGTACAACAACAACAACAACAAAAAGCCTTTATTCAGGGTCACTGACCCTATACAGGATTCACCAGAGGTATGCATAAGAACAAAGCAGTGAAACAAAGGAAATAGCGATGTATACAGAAGAAAAGGAAAAAAAAAAAAACAAGAAAGAGAAAGAGGGAAGCAAGAAAAACAACACAAAAAGAGTAGCAGTAAGAAAGGGAGGAGTGAGTGTCACTTGGCCTTCTTCTGGGATAAGTACATTAAATTTTAATTGCCATCTATCGTTAATATTTTACACAAATAAATTTACTGGCAATGCGTTTCTTTTAAGTATCATCAAATATTATCTCTACAGACCTTACTGCAATGATATGAGTTATTGAATGAGAGGGCTTGGCTCATCAGTAGTGAACCCTCTCAGCGGTTTCGCCAAATTAATCTCTAGATCGCTCTACTATTGTATTGGATTGGTTTGGATTATACTCAAGTAGAGTATATACAATTCACTACTGATGAGCCAAGCCCTCTCATTCAATAACTCATATCATTGCAGTAAGTTCTGTAGAGATAATATTTGATGATATTTAAAAGAAACGCATTGCCAGTAAATTTATTTGTGTAAAATTTTAGTAAGGATAAGTATAGACTGACTGCTTTCTTGCCTAAAAGCTAAAGATTTGTAATTTTGAAAAATTAAAAAGAAACTTTTTCCTGTAGGCCTTTTGTTTCTACTTTAACATGTTCAGTATATTCACGCAAACGTGTGTGGAGATTGTAAACAACAACAATGTAAACAATAACAATGTAAACAATAACAATGAAAACAACAACAATGTAAACAACAACAATTTAAACAACAACAATGTAAACAACAAGGTTAACAACAACAATGTAAACAACAACAATGTAAACAACAATGTAAACAACAACAATGTAAACAATTACAATGTAAACAACAACAATGTAAACAACAACAATGTAAGGTGAAGTTACCTGGTGGTACTAAAGAGACATGAGCACGGAAACCCAGTCCAGCTCGTGTAAAGTCCGACACGAAGCGGAGTCCGAGCTTGGGACCTCTGGACTCAGTCCGGAGTAGTTTGATCCGTAGCTGCCAGTTCCCACACAGTCGACGTGGAGGTAGATCTCCATCTAGGATCTCCAGATAGTCGTATAGACATCTGCCACATACTCAGTCACTGACGTCCTTGTTCTGTTACATGTTGGTCGATGCTTAGTATAAACTGTCCAGAAGTGTTCAACTCCACAGACAACGGCTGATTGCTCCCCCTCTCCACCCTCTAAATTGCTTTTCCTCCTCACTCATGTACATTAATAACCTTTATGGGGAATCCCCTTGTAAGACAATAGTGTCTTAATAATAATTTTTGCTGTTGTATAAACTGTCCAGAAATACTCAACTCCAACTCCACAGACAACGGCTGATTGCTCCCCCTCTCCCCCCTCTAAATTCCTTTTCCTCCTCACTCATGTACATATACTAGCCGAATGACCCGGGCAACGCCCGTGTTTTACCCGATTGAATGTTTAGATTCAAATACTATTTGTTACAATTATAAATTGGCGCCTTAAATAATTGCATATGTTAGTTAATAACTATAGCCTATGTACTTTATCTGTCTATGTACTGTTGGCTTCCGTAGGCGTCTCTTACTGGGAAAAAGAAAGAGAGGATTCCATTTGGTTATTATCTAATATATGCATTTATTTAGGGAGCGACCCGCTCCAACACAATAGTTACAAAGACGAAATGGCGAGTGGGGGGGGGGGGGGGGAAGGTGGCGTGACCGTAGCCAACCAATAGGAGGGCGCCATTCCAAAAAAAAAAGCAAACGGTGACAGAGATGACTGATTAAGAGATGAAGAATGACGCTCGTAACTGTATATAGAATAACCTTTTAGGGGAATCCCCTTGTAAGACAATAGTGTCTTAATAATGATTTTTGTTGTTGTACAAACTGTCCAGAAATACTCAACTCCACAGACAACGGCTGATTGCTCCCCCTCTCCCCCTCTAAATTCCTTTTCCTCTTCACTCATATACATATATAACCTTTTAGGGGAATCCCCTTGTAAGACAATAGTGTCTTAATAATGATTTTGGTTGTTGTATAAACTGTCCATTACCGATAGATGTATTCATGTGATAATATTTTATCATTGTACTATATTCCCCGCATTCACCAAAATTTTAGAACAATATTTCCTGTTAATTAACAATTGGATTAAAATGTGTAATACGAGGGGTGTCCCATAAGTCCGTGGCCCGACATATAAAGAAAATTACTAATAAAATTATTATGATTTATTTTTCAACATAATCCCCTTTAAGGTCTATACACTTTTTCCAGCGAAGTTCTAATGCTTTTATGCCCTCCAAAAAGAACGATGTTTCAAGTGACTCAAAAAATGAGGTTACAGCATCAATGACCTCTTCATCTGACCTAAAATGAATGCCAGAAATTGATTCTTTCAAATGAGGAAATAGGTGGAAGTCAGACGGAGCTAGATCTGGTGAATAGGGTGCATGTGGTAAAAGTTCAAAGCCAGAATCATGAATAGCAGCCATGGCTAGCAGCGACCGATGACTCGGAGCATTGTCTTGATGGTAAACAATCTTCCTGGACAACTTTCCTCTTCTCTTTTCTTTAATAGGTTCTCGTAGTTGCTTCACAAGATTTGAATAATAATTGCCAGTGATGGTTTGACCCTTATTCAGAAAGTCTAGAAGAAGTACACCCTCGGAATCTCAAAAGACAGACACCATAACCTTCCCTGCTAATGGAACTGTCTTGGCTTTTTGGGGGGAGGGGAACCGGAGTGTGTCCATTGCATGGATTGTTGCTTGGACTCTGGTGCAAAGTGATGGGCCCAAGTCTTATCCATGGTAACAAATATATTAACAAATTCCTCTGGATTGGCTTCAAATAACGCAAGATTGTCCGAAGATAACTTTCTCCATACAGCCTTTTGATCGGGTGTCAAAAGTTTGGGAACCCAACGGGCAGAAAGCTTCCTGAGGCCCAAGTGTTCTCTCATGATCCGATCCACTGTTGTTTTTGGAATGCCCAAGGTCTCTTCTATCTGACGAACTGTCATTCTTCTGTCCAACATAACCAAATCATGTATTTTGTCGATGTTTTCTTGAGTAACTGACTCAATGGGTTTTCCTGGTCGATGTTCGTCTTCGGTGCTGATCCTCCCTAATTTAAAGGCAGCTACCCATTTTTTTACTATATATATTGCGTATGATATTGTTTTTTACAGCACAATACAACAATGTTGGCAAGTTTCTCTAGAGTGGAATGTCGAGGTGACGAATCCACTCCAGGGCCTCCTCTGTGCACCGGTGGATATCCCCAAGTGTTCCCTGGAAGAATCTTCGAGGACAGTCCCTTAGGATATGGTGCATTGTTTGTATTTGTCCACAGTCGCAGTTCTGGTCTGGACTCATGTTCCACTTATTTAGTAGGTAGTTGCATCTACCAGTAGAGGTCCTGATTCTATTGAGGGTTGACCAGGTCCTCCTAGGTAGGTTGTAGCCGGGAGGTTTGGTGTTAGGGTCCTCCACCAGGTCTTTGTTGGCGATGGCAAGATTGCTCCATCGGTTTCTCCACTCTTCTTTAAGATCTACATTTTCATCGGCCACCCATGCAGGATTCCTTGATATTAGTCGAGTTGGGGGAGGAATTTCGAGAACAGTGTTGATTGGAAGCTTAGTGTTAGCTTTAATTTTACTGAGAAGGTTGGAGGTAGATTTCTTTCTTCTGAGGTCAGGAGGTGCTATGTTAGAGAGATATGGGAGCCAGTCTATAGGGGTAGGTCTCATGTTTCCCGTTATTAATCTCATAGTTTGGTTAAGTTGAGCATCTATGCTGTCTGTATGGGAGCTTCTTTCCCACACAGGGGCGCAGTACTCCGCAACTGAGTATACTAAGGCGAGGGCAGTCGTGCGTAGAGTGTCAGCACTACAGCCCCACGTGGTGCCTGCCAACCTAGTCATGATATTATTCCTTGTTTTTAATTACAGCGCCTGCATCCATGTTAGGAACGGCTGCTGAAGCGTCTGTCCTCCATGTTAGGAGCGGCTTCTTCCGAGGAAGGTGATGGCCGGCATGCGCCCTCGGGCTAGATCTTTTGATCGACAGATATCACCAACTGATCACCAAATATGCTTTAGGATATCCTGGTCTTTACAGCACTAATGAATTTTTTTACTGTGCTATAGGAAGGGGCATCTTCCCTTAATGTGTCCACCATATCCTCATAGATTTCCTTCGGCGATATTCCTTTCTTACAAAGACATTTTATTACAGCACGAATCTCGTTTGTCTCCATTTTAGATGATTCCTGTTTCTTGTCCTCTTTCAGAACCTATAACAAAAAAAAAAAAATGGTTATAGTTGTAGAAACTTAAAAATTTACATATCTTCATACAAGGCTTTAAGGTATATATGGTAAAATTTATTAGTTTCTAATATTTCGTTCTCATGGTCGGGCCACGGACTTATGGGACACCCCTCGTACATCGGGCTGAGTAAATAAATAGTCCTCTTTTATATTTCCTATTTACTTCTTGTTGCTTAACGTCAAAACAAACACAATGACTAGATATAAAAGATTCTTCTCAGTAAGATATGTAGCGATTTAACAAATTGAAAGAAGACAAGTTTCTTTAATTATTTAACGACGCAAGCTTTCGGGCAAAAACCCTTCTGCAGGCAAGCTAAAGCATAAATATGACACTATGAACCCATATGAACGTTCATAGTGTCGTATTTATGCTTTAGCTTGCCTGTTGAAGGGGTTTTGCCCGAAAGCTTGCGTCGTTAAATGATTAAAGAAACTTGTCTTCTTTCAATTTATTAAATCGCTAAACACAATGACGTTACATGCAGTAGGCGTACTTGACTTCAGTGAAAATATTTTCTATTTTAAAACAACTTAACCTAGCGGATTAATACACTCGATGGTACGTTATCATCATGGCTGTAAAGAGAATATCTTACGTAAATTTAAAAACAGGAAATAGTTGTGAAAAATATAAAGAAAACAGGATAAACAGAAGAAGGGATCAGGTAATTAGGATAGGCATATCCAGATTGATGAAAAGAGAATCTTTAAATGGCAAAGCACCATCTTCAAAATGTACTTCAGAGAGTGTTCAGAATATACCTATCTTGTACCCATAGGTACTGTTGATAATACGGATATATAATGCGGCTTATGATTGTAGAACGACATTCATCCTTTCATACTTCATCCTTAAGGTTAGAAATAATCGTTATTTCTCCTTAAAATGGATTTCGATTTTTCGTTTAAAAGAAACACATGAGAGATTCTCCAGTCAAGAACCTCTCCTCAAGAGCATTGCTAAGTCTGTAAACCGACTCCCAGCCAACAGCTCAGTCACAGTGTAATGGCTTCCAGCTCACGTTGGAATTCCTGGTAATGAGCTGGCAGACTCTCTGGCAAAGGCTGGAGCTCTTGGCCTACCTGAAGCCAGAGAATATACCACCCAACTAGACGAAAGAGACCTCCTCCGTACCATCAAAACCCAATGCCTGCAAGAATGGAAATCTGATGCTGCACATGACTGGTACAGAGCAGGAGGGACAAGCACCGGTTCTGTCCTCCCAAGAGAACAACAGTCTTTGATTTCCAGACTTAAGTCTGGTTATCTACGGACAATGACTTTCCAGAATGGTTGCAAGGTTTTCCCACTATGTACTAAGTGCAATTCTCAGCCTGCAACCCCAAGACATATTATTGACTGTATTGACTCATCCATTGATGAGCTCTACTCTTCCCCGGCAGACACCATAAAAAATCTCAAGCTTTACAAGCTTGATACCTTAGTGTGATTGAGTGGAGATAAGAAAGAAGAAGAAGACATGAGGGATAATTTTCAAATGTCATTCTATTGTTGATAATGTTTTCCCTAAAGAGAGAAAATGATAGAGATGGGGGATGGGAATTTCTTTCTTCGTCGAGGTTTTTAGTCCTACAATAGAATTTATCAAAATTGGGATAGAGAGATGGTCAGGAAACGTTTCGAATTTCCGTCGATAGATGGCGTGGTTCACCTGTCATGGTCCTCCAGTTCGAAGTCCGAGAAGTCCAGACGTAGACGGAAGTCTGGTGGGGCGGTGACAATGGTATGACAGGAGACGTCCGCGGGGTAGGAGGCGGGGAAACCAGGACTGCTCACCACCTCCCGAGGTCGGGAACGTGGGTCGAGTCGTAGCGAGCGGTTGTGTCTGCATTCATCGTCTCTCGGGGTCTCTGCGGCTGTCACAGCAACATGTGGTGATTGGAAGTTAGGTAAACAACAATCTATCTCCCCTTTTATGACAGCGGACGTAGAGACTGTATAGGTATTCATTTATTTATTTAATGTTACAAAAGCACGAAGTCCAAAGGACTATTGTGCTGTGCTAGTATTATTTACACATATATGATTAAATATTTACACGATGGATTAGTAGTGTTTTGTAAATTATTGTACAAATAGTTCTAAACTTAACAAAGTTCTCATAAGATAGAGTATATACACAAAGAGAATTTGGTAATGTTTCAAAGTATCTACATACAATTTGATTAGTCAGAGGGCAAGTTAAAAGGTATTCATGATAAAATTGTGTAAAACGTTTCAAAATTACAAAATATTTTCTCACAATGAGTTTCTTTTTATAACAAAACGCTAGCTTTCAAGTGATAATCACTCTTCAACGGGCTTAATAAAACATCGACTATATCTTACAAGAAATACGCTGCGCGCGTATGTTTTTGTAAATATTTCTTGTAAGATATAGTCGATGTTTTATTAAGCCCGTTGAAGAGCGATTATCACTTGAAAGCTAGCGTTTTGTAATAAAAAAGAAACTCATTGTGAGAAAATATTTTGTAATTTTAAACTGTATAGATATGTATTCTATATGCGCACTTTATAAATATTGTCACCTACCAAGATTATGAATTTGATCTATGAATTTAATCTCCATGATCTTGTATAATTACACATAGGATAATATATACATATTGTCAAGTAGCTCTGCAACCACAGCCACAAGAAGCTCCATGGAACACCTGTCAATCATCACTGGACTCCGGGACCACCGATGTGAGGGGTTCTCGGAATCTTATCGGCAAATAAGGAAAACGGGACGCCTCGGTGGCTGATCACTCTCATTATTATTTTTTTTATTAATTAAACAAGTCTCTGGAGATGAGTTTCTTTTTATTGTCAACTCTAGCTTTCGTAGCTCTTCCAAAGGAGTATAAATATATTTTTACCTTGGGATAAGTTGTTCTCCCTATAAATACCTCTTGTATATAATTATATTGGAGAACTCTAAAAGGTAAATACCCACCTTTATAATAAATTAATTATTCCCAAATTTATCCTTGCTTTGTTTATCTCCGCGACAATATTGTGAATTAATTTAAATCTACTGTACATTAATTAAACAATTAAAAAAGGTTTCAGGAGTTGTGTTTCTTTTTATTTTAAAACCACCTCAAGCTTTCGGACATCTCTGTCCATCTACAGGAGAACATATATAATGAAAATGAAAATTAGAAAAGAAAAGGCTTATTTATATTTTTAAGGCTAGAACAAATATAAAGCATTTATAAATATAAAAGGGGGGGTCGGTGGAAGGCTGGTTAAACCGTTCGGTTTTCGACCACTACGACCCGGGTTCGATCCCGCATTGGACACTTTTTTCTGTTAAAAAAAAAGCTCCAATGGCCCCCCGATTCTTGCAAAAGTCCAACCCCACCAGCGAGTGCAATTAACCAAACGGGGCTCTGGTACATTTGTAAGTGCAAAGTCGAACTGCTTTCACATGTGTAGACATGTGGTGCACTTACAGTAAAAAGCAGTCGCTAACTACCCACCATGATTATCATGGCCTGTACCACGTGTAATAGGGATAAGCAAAAAAAAAATATATATATATGTATAAAATACTGCTTTTCACATATGTAGACATGTAGTGCACTTAGAGTAAAAGCAGTCACCTATTTCTACCCACCATGATTATCATGGCCTGTACTAGGTAAAGGCAAAAAATACCAGAGAGGCAATGAGGGAAGTTTACTGAGCAACCAATATATATATAAATATCAAAATAAATAACCTATTCATCAAATAAAGAATAATTTGCTACAATATTGTCAAGAAGCTCCATCCAGATGGGACACCTGTCAATCATCCCTGGACCCCGGGGGGGGGGGGGGGGGGGGGGGGGGGGGGGGGGGGGGGGGGGGGGGGGGGACCACAGGTGTGAGGGGTTCTCGAAAGCTGATCTGTAAATAAGGAAAACGCGACGGTGGCTGACGCCGTTCATTAGGATTATCTTTCTCTTGGGGTAAGTTGTACTTTCTCTCTCTCCCTATAAATACCCCTTATAATAAACTAGACGAAAGGCCCGGGCAACGCCCGGGGTTTACCCGAGTGCAAATATATTTCAAAAACGTTGTCTTGGGTGACCGCTATAGACAGGGTGGTCTGTATAGACAGGTGTATGTATCACACAGCTGATAATAGGGTTGCCTAGAGTGACCGCTATAGACAGGGTGGTCTGTATAGACAGGTTGATGTATCACACAGCTGTAGAGTGGTCGCTATAGACAGGGTGGTCTGTATAGACAGGTGGATGTATCACACAGCTGATAACAGGGTTGTCTAGGGTGGTCGCTATAGACAGGGTGGTCTGTATAGACAGGTGAATGTACCACACTGATGATAACAGGGTTGCCTAAAGTGACCGCTATAGACAGGGTGGTCTGTATAGACAGGTGGGTGGTCGCTATAGACAGGGTGGTCTGTATAGACAGGTGAATGTAACACACTGATGATAACAGGGTTGCCTAAAGTGGCCTCTGTAGACAGGGTGTCTGTATAGACAGGTGGATGTATCACACAGCTGATAACAGGGTTGTCTAGGGTGGTCGCTATAGACAGGGTGGTCTGTATAGACAGGTGTATTTATCACACTGATGATAACAGGGTTGTCTAGAGTGGCCGCTATAGACAGGGTGGTCTGTATAGACAGGAAGATGTAACACTCAGCTGATAACAGGGTTGCCTAGGGTGACCGCTATGACAGGGCGGTCTGTATAGACAGGTGGATGTATCACTCAGCTGATAACAGGGTCGCCTAGGGTGACCGCTACGACAGGGTGGTCTGTATAGACAGGTGGATGTATCACACAGCTGATAACAGGGTTGCCTAGGGTGACCGCTATGACAGGGTGGTCTGTATAGACAGGTGGATGTATCACACAGCAGATAACAGGGTTGCCTAGGGTGACCGCTATGACAGGGTGGTCTGTATAGACAGGTGTATGTATCACACTGCTGATAACAGGGTTGCCTAAAGTGACCGCTATAGACAGGGTGGTCTGTATAGACAGGTGGATGTATCACACAGCTGATAACAGGGTTGTCTAGGGTGGTCGCTATAGACAGGGTGGTCTGTATAGACAGGTGAATGTACCACACTGATGATAACAGGGTTGCCTAAAGTGACCGCTATAGACAGGGTGGTCTGTATAGACAGGTGGGTGGTCGCTATAGACAGGGTGGTCTGTATAGACAGGTGAATGTAACACACTGATGATAACAGGGTTGCCTAAAGTGGCCGCTGTAGACAGGGTGTCTGTATAGACAGGTGGATGTATCACACAGCTGATAACAGGGTTGTCTAGGGTGGTCGCTATAGGCAGGGGGGTCTGTATAGACAGGTGTATTTATCACACTGATGATAACAGGGTTGTCTAGAGTGGCCGCTATAGACAGGGTGGTCTGTATAGACAGGAAGATGTAACACTCAGCTGATAACAGGGTTGCCTAGGGTGACCGCTATGACAGGGCGGTCTGTATAGACAGGTGGATGTATCACTCAGCTGATAACAGGGTCGCCTAGGGTGACCGCTACGACAGGGTGGTCTGTATAGACAGGTGGATGTATCACACTGCTGATAACAGGGTTGCCTAAAGTGACCGCTATAGACAGGGTGGTCTGTATAGACAGGTGGATGTATCACACAGCTGATAACAGGGTTGTCTAGAGTGACCGCTATGACAGGGTGGTCTGTATAGACAGGTGGATGTATCACACAGCAGATAACAGGGTTGCCTAGGGTGACCGCTATGACAGGGTGGTCTGTATAGACAGGTGTATGTATCACACTGCTGATAACAGGGTTGCCTAAAGTGACCGCTATAGACAGGGTGGTCTGTATAGACAGGTGGATGTATCACACAGCTGATAACAGGGTTGTCTAGGGTGGTCGCTATAGACAGGGTGGTCTGTATAGACAGGTGAATGTACCACACTGATGATAACAGGGTTGCCTAAAGTGACCGCTATAGACAGGGTGGTCTGTATAGACAGGTGGGTGGTCGCTATAGACAGGGTGGTCTGTATAGACAGGTGAATGTAACACACTGATGATAACAGGGTTGCCTAAAGTGGCCGCTGTAGACAGGGTGTCTGTATAGACAGGTGGATGTATCACACAGCTGATAACAGGGTTGTCTAGGGTGGTCGCTATAGGCAGGGGGGTCTGTATAGACAGGTGTATTTATCACACTGATGATAACAGGGTTGTCTAGAGTGGCCGCTATAGACAGGGTGGTCTGTATAGACAGGAAGATGTAACACTCAGCTGATAACAGGGTTGCCTAGGGTGACCGCTATGACAGGGCGGTCTGTATAGACAGGTGGATGTATCACTCAGCTGATAACAGGGTCGCCTAGGGTGACCGCTACGACAGGGTGGTCTGTATAGACAGGTGGATGTATCACACTGCTGATAACAGGGTTGCCTAAAGTGACCGCTATAGACAGGGTGGTCTGTATAGACAGGTGGATGTATCACACAGCTGATAACAGGGTTGTCTAGGGTGACCGCTATGACAGGGTGGTCTGTATAGACAGGTGGATGTATCACACAGCAGATAACAGGGTTGCCTAGGGTGACCGCTATGACAGGGTGGTCTGTATAGACAGGTGTATGTATCACACTGCTGATAACAGGGTTGCCTAAAGTGACCGCTATAGACAGGGTGGTCTGTATAGACAGGTGGATGTATCACACAGCTGATAACAGGGTTGTCTAGGGTGGTCGCTATAGACAGGGTGGTCTGTATAGACAGGTGAATGTACTACACTGATGATAACAGGGTTGCCTAAAGTGACCGCTATAGACAGGGTGGTCTGTATAGACAGGTGGGTGGTCGCTATAGACAGGGTGGTCTCGTATAGACAGGTGAATGTAACACACTGATGATAACAGGGTTGCCTAAAGTGGCCGCTGTAGACAGGGTGTCTGTATAGACAGGTGGATGTATCACACAGCTGATAACAGGGTTGTCTAGGGTGGTCGCTATAGGCAGGGGGGTCTGTATAGACAGGTGTATTTATCACACTGATGATAACAGGGTTGTCTAGAGTGGCCGCTATAGACAGGGTGGTCTGTATAGACAGGAAGATGTAACACTCAGCTGATAACAGGGTTGCCTAGGGTGACCGCTATGACAGGGCGGTCTGTATAGACAGGTGGATGTATCACTCAGCTGATAACAGGGTCGCCTAGGGTGACCGCTACGACAGGGTGGTCTGTATAGACAGGTGTATGTATCACACTGCTGATAACAGGGTTGCCTAAAGTGACCGCTATAGACAGGGTGGTCTGTATAGACAGGTGGATGTATCACACAGCTGATAACAGGGTTGTCTAGGGTGACCGCTATGACAGGGTGGTCTGTATAGACAGGTGGATGTATCACACAGCAGATAACAGGGTTGCCTAGGGTGACCGCTATGACAGGGTGGTCTGTATAGACAGGTGTATGTATCACACTGCTGATAACAGGGTTGCCTAAAGTGACCGCTATAGACAGGGTGGTCTGTATAGACAGGTGGATGTATCACACAGCTGATAACAGGGTTGTCTAGGGTGGTCGCTATAGACAGGGTGGTCTGTATAGACAGGTGAATGTACCACACTGATGATAACAGGGTTGCCTAAAGTGACCGCTATAGACAGGGTGGTCTGTATAGACAGGTGGGTGGTCGCTATAGACAGGGTGGTCTGTATAGACAGGTGAATGTAACACACTGATGATAACAGGGTTGCCTAAAGTGGCCGCTGTAGACAGGGTGTCTGTATAGACAGGTGGATGTATCACACAGCTGATAACAGGGTTGTCTAGGGTGGTCGCTATAGGCAGGGGGGTCTGTATAGACAGGTGTATTTATCACACTGATGATAACAGGGTTGTCTAGAGTGGCCGCTATAGACAGGGTGGTCTGTATAGACAGGAAGATGTAACACTCAGCTGATAACAGGGTTGCCTAGGGTGACCGCTATGACAGGGCGGTCTGTATAGACAGGTGGATGTATCACTCAGCTGATAACAGGGTCGCCTAGGGTGACCGCTACGACAGGGTGGTCTGTATAGACAGGTGGATGTATCACACTGCTGATAACAGGGTTGCCTAAAGTGACCGCTATAGACAGGGTGGTCTGTATAGACAGGTGGATGTATCACACAGCTGATAACAGGGTTGCCTGGGGTGACCGCTATGACAGGGTGGTCTGTATAGACAGGTGGATGTATCACACAGCAGATAACAGGGTTGCCTAGGGTGACCGCTATGACAGGGTGGTCTGTATAGACAGGTGTATGTATCACACAGCTGATAACAGGGTTGCCTAGGGTGACCGCTATGACAGGGTGGTCTGTATAGACAGGTGGATGTATCACACAGCAGATAACAGGGTTGCCTAGGGTGACCGCTATGACAGGGTGGTCTGTATAGACAGGTGTATGTATCACACTGCTGATAACAGGGTTGCCTAAAGTGACCGCTATAGACAGGGTGGTCTGTATAGACAGGTGGATGTATCACTCAGCTAATAACAGGGATGCCTTGGGTGACACCTATGACAGGGTGGTCTGTATAGACAGGTGGATGTATCACACAGCTGATAACAGGGTTGCCTAGGGTGACCGCTATGACAGGGTGGTCTGTATAGACAGGTGGATGTATCACGCAGCTGTTAACAGGGTTGCCTAGGGTGACCGCTATGACAGGGTGGTCTGTATAGACAGGTGGATGTATCACTCAGCTGATAACAGGGTTGCCTAGGGTGACCGCTATGACAGGGTGGTCTGTATAGACAGGTGGATGTATCATTCAGCTGATAACAGGGTTGCCTAGGGTGACCGCTATGACAGGGTGGTCTGTATAGACAGGTGGATGTATCACACAGCTGATAACAGGGTTGCCTAGGGTGACCGCTATGACAGGGTGGTCTGTATAAACAGATGGATGTATCACTCAGCTGAAAACAGGGTTGCCTAGGGTGAACGCTATGACAGGGTGGTCTGTATAGACAGGTGGATGTATCACACAGCTGTAGAGTGGTCGCTATAGACAGGGTGGTCTGTATAGACAGGTGTATGTATCACACTGCTGATAACAGGGTTGCCTAAAGTGACCACTATAGACAGGATGGTCTGTATAGACAGGTGGATGTATCACACAGCTGATAACAGGGTTGTCTAGGGTGGTCGCTATAGACAGGGTGGTCTGTATAGACAGGTGAATGTACCACACTGATGATAACAGGGTTGCCTAAAGTGACCGCTATAGACAGGGTGGTCTGTATAGACAGGTGGGTGGTCGCTATAGACAGGGTGGTCTGTATAGACAGGTGAATGTAACACACTGATGATAACAGGGTTGCCTAAAGTGGCCGCTGTAGACAGGGTGTCTGTATAGACAGGTGGATGTATCACACAGCTGATAACAGGGTTGTCTAGGGTGGTCGCTATAGGCAGGGGGGTCTGTATAGACAGGTGTATTTATCACACTGATGATAACAGGGTTGTCTAGAGTGGCCGCTATAGACAGGGTGGTCTGTATAGACAGGAAGATGTAACACTCAGCTGATAACAGGGTTGCCTAGGGTGACCGCTATGACAGGGCGGTCTGTATAGACAGGTGGATGTATCACTCAGCTGATAACAGGGTCGCCTAGGGTGACCGCTACGACAGGGTGGTCTGTATAGACAGGTGGATGTATCACACAGCTGATAACAGGGTTGTCTAGGGTGGTCGCTATAGACAGGGTGGTCTGTATAGACAGGTGTATTTATCACACTGATGATAACAGGGTTGTCTAGAGTGGCCGCTATAGACAGGGTGGTCTGTATAAACAGGAAGATGTAACACTCAGCTGATAACAGGGTTGCCTAGGGTGACCGCTATGACAGGGCGGTCTGTATAGACAGGTGGATGTATCACTCAGCTGATAACAGGGATGCCTTGGGTGACACCTATGACAGGGTGGTCTGTATAGACAGGTGGATGTATCACACAGCTGATAACAGGGTTGCCTAGGGTGACCGCTATGACAGGGTGGTCTGTATAGACAGGTGGATGTATCACGCAGCTGTTAACTGGGTTGCCTAGGGTGACCGCTATGACAGGGTCGTCTGTATAGACAGGTGGATGTATCACACAGCTGATAACAGGGTTGCCTAGGGTGACCGCTATGACAGGGTGGTCTGTATAGACAGGTGGATGTATCATTCAGCTGATAACAGGGTTGCCTAGGGTGACCGCTATGACAGGGTGGTCTGTATAGACAGGTGGATGTATCACACAGCTGATAACAGGGTTGCCTAGGGTGACCGCTATGACAGGGTGGTCTGTATAAACAGATGGATGTATCACTCAGCTGAAAACAGGGTTGCCTAGGGTGACCGCTATGACAGGGTGGTCTGTATAGACAGGTGGATGTATCACACAGCTGATAACAGGGTCGCCTAGGGTGACCGCTACGACAGGGTGGTCTGTATAGACAGGTGGATGTATCACACAGCTGATAACAGGGTCGCCTAGGGTGACCGCTATGACAGGGTGGTCTGTATAGACAAGTGGATGTGTCACACAGCAGATAACAGGGTTGTTTAGGGTGGTTGCTATAGACAGGGTGGTCTGTATAGACAGGTGGATGTATCACACAGCTGATAACAGGGTTGTCTAGGGTGGTCGCTATAGACAGGGTGGTCTGTATAGACAGGTGGATTTATCACACAGCTGATAACAGGGTTGTCTAGAGTGGTCGCTATAGACAGGGTGGTCTGTTTAGACAGGTGGATGTATCACACAGCTGATAACAGGGTTGTCTAGAGTGGTCGCTATAGACAGAGTGGTCTGTATAGACAGGTGGATGTATCACACTGATGATAACAGGGTTGTCTAGGGTGGTCGCTATAGACAGGGTGGTCTGTATAGACAGGTGGATGTATCACACAGCTGATAACAGGGTTGTCTAGAGTGGTCGCTATAGACAGGGTGGTCTGTTTAGACAGGTGGATGTATTACACAGCTGATAACAGGGTTGTCTATAGTGGTCGCTATAGACAGGGTGGTCTGTATAGACAGGTGGATGTATCACACTGATGATAACAGGGTTGTCTAGGGTGGTCGCTATAGACAGGGTGGTCTGTATAGACAGGTGGATGTATCACACAGCTGAAAACAGGGTTGTCTAGAGTGGTCGCTATAGGCAGGGTGGTCTGTTTAGACAGGGGGATGTATCACACAGCTGATAACAGGGTTGTCTAGGGTGGTCGCTATAGACAGGGTGGTCTGTATAGACAGGTGGATGTATTACACCGTTGATAACAGGGTTGTCTAGAGTGGTCGCTATAGACAGGGTGGTCTGTATAGACAGGTGGATGTATCACACTGATGATAACAGGGTTGTCTAGGGTGGTCGCTATAGACAGGGTGGTCTGTATAGACAGGTGGATGTATCACACAGCTGATAACAGGGTTGTCTAAAGTGGTCGCTATAGGCAGGGTGGTCTGTTTAGACAGGGGGATGTATCACACAGCTGATAACAGGGTTGTCTAGGGTGGTCGCTATAGACAGGGTGGTCTGTATAGACAGGTGGATGTATCACACAGCTGATAACAGGGTTGTCTAGAGTGGTCGCTATAGACAGGGTGGTCTGTTTAGACAGGTGGATGTATCACACAGCTGATAACAGGGTTGTCTAGAGTGGTCGCTATAGACAGGGTGGTCTGTATAGACAGGTGGATGTATCACACTGATGATAACAGGGTTGTCTAGGGTGGTCGCTATAGACAGGGTGGTCTGTATAGACAGGTGGATGTATCACACAGCTGATAACAGGGTTGTCTAGAGTGGTCGCTATAGACAGGGTGGTCTGTTTAGACAGGTGGATGTATTACACAGCTGATAACAGGGTTGTCTATAGTGGTCGCTATAGACAGGGTGGTCTGTATAGACAGGTGGATGTATCACACTGATGATAACAGGGTTGTCTAGGGTGGTCGCTATAGACAGGGTGGTCTGTATAGACAGGTGGATGTATCACACAGCTGATAACAGGGTTGTCTAGAGTGGTCGCTATAGGCAGGGTGGTCTGTTTAGACAGGGGGATGTATCACACAGCTGATAACAGGGTTGTCTAGGGTGGTCGCTATAGACAGGGTGGTCTGTATAGACAGGTGGATGTATTACACCGTTGATAACAGGGTTGTCTAGAGTGGTCGCTATAGACAGGGTGGTCTGTATAGACAGGTGGATGTATCACACTGATGATAACAGGGTTGTCTAGGGTGGTCGCTATAGACAGGGTGGTCTGTATAGACAGGTGGATGTATCACACAGCTGATAACAGGGTTGTCTAGAGTGGTCGCTATAGACAGGGTGGTTTGTTCAGACAGGTGGATGTATCACACAGCTGATAAAAGGGTTGCCGAAGGTGACCGCTATAGACAGGGTGGTCTGTATAGACAGGTGGATGTATCACACTGATGATAACAGGGTTGCCGAAAGTGACCGCTATAGACAGGGTGGTCTGTATAGACAGGTGGATGTATCACACAGCTGATAACAGGGTTGTCTAGGGTGGTCGCTATAGACAGGGTGGTCTGTATAGACAGGTGGATGTATCACACAGCTGATAACAGGGTTGTCTAGAGTGGTCGCTATAGACAGGGTGGTCTGTATAGACAGGTGGATGTATCACACAGCTGATAACTGGGTTGTCTAGAGTGGTCGCTATAGACAGGGTGGTCTGTTTAGACAGGTGGATGTATCACACAGCTGATAACAGGGTTGCCGAAAGTGACCGCTATAGACAGGGTGGTCCGTATAGACAGGTGGGTGGTCTGTATAGACAGGTGGATGTATCACACTGATGATAACAGGGCTGTCTAGGGTGGTCGCTATAGACAGGGTGGTCTGTATAGACAGGTGGATGTATCACACAGCTGATAACAATGTTGTCTAGAGTGGTCGCTATAGGCAGGGTGGTCTGTTTAGACAGGGGGATGTATCACACAGCTGATAACAGGGTTGTCTACGGTGGTCGCTATAGACAGGGTGGTCTGTATAGACAGGTGGATGTATCACACCGTTGATAACAGGGTTGTCTAGAGTGGTCGCTATAGACAGGGTGGTTTGTTCAGATAGGTGGATGTATAACACAGCTGATAACAGGGTTGCCGAAGGTGACCGCTATAGACAGGGTGGTCTGTATAGACAGGTGGATGTATCACACTGATGATAACAGGGTTGCCGAAGGTGACCGCTATAGACAGGGTGGTCTGTATAGACAGGTGGATGTATCACACAGCTGATAACAGGGTTGTTTAGGGTGGTCGCTATAGACAGGGTGGTCTGTATAGACAGGTGGATGTATCACACAGCTGATAACAGGGTTGTCTAGAGTGGTCGCTATAGACAGGGTGGTCTGTATAGACAGGTGGATGTATCACACAGCTGATAACAGGGTTGTCTAGAGTGGTCGCTATAGACAGGGTGGTCTGTTTAGACAGGTGGATGTATCACACAGCTGATAACAGGGTTGCCGAAAGTGACCGCTATAGACAGGGTGGTCTGTATAGACAGGTGGATGTATCACACTGATGATAACAGGGTTGCCGAAAGTGACCGCTATAGACAGGGTGGTCTGTATAGACAGGTGGATGTATCACACAGCTGATAACAGGGTTGTCTAGGGTGGTCGCTATAGACAGGGTGGTCTGTATAGACAGGTGGATGTATCACACAGCTGATAACAGGGTTGTCTAGGGTGAACGCTATAGACAGGGTGGTCTGTATAGACAGGTGGATGTATCACACAGCTGATAACAGGGTTGTCTAGGGGGGTCGTTATAGACAGGGTGGTCTGTATAGACAGGTGGATGTATCACACAGCTGATAACAGGGTTGCCTAGGGTGGCCGCTAAAGACAGGGTGGTCTGTATAGACAGGTGGATGTAACACACAGCTGATAACAGGGTTGCCTAGAGGGGGGCGGGCAGGGAGGTCACGTGTTTGCTGGCGGCCAATGGGCGCGCATTCTATCCGTGAGCTTCAGACAGACAGACAGACAGAATAAGGCAAATATATAAGTAGATTAATTATTCACAAATTTGCCCTTGCTTTATTTATCTCCGCGACAATATACAGGGTCCATTATGAAAGAAATGAGCATTTACTGGAAAAATACATTTATTGATCGTAATTTGTGGGAATGTTCAATTTTCTTCAATATACATTCCTCCTGCATCAATACACTTGCGGAAACGCGTTTGCCACGCCTGAAAGGCACCCTAAAACTCCTCGACAGGAATGCTTCTCAGGAACGTTGTAACATGGTGTTGGATGTTTTCCACGGTTTCCCAATGTTTTCCTTTCATCTCTCTCTTGAGTCGCGGAAACAAAAAGAAGTCACATGGAGCTAAGTCGGGACTGTAAGGGGAGTGAGAGGGATCACCGAGGTGTTGCTCCGGGCCAGGTAGTTGGTAATGATGAAGGCTGTGTGGCTGGTGGCATTGTCATGGTGGAGCTTGACCGTGTCTTTAATGTCAGTCCTCACGCGTGCGATCCGGCGTTTCAATCTCCTGAGCACCTCCAGGTAAAAGGCTGAGTTTACACTTTGTCCCTGCGGGACAAACTTACAATGGACTATTCCTCGGATGTCAAAGAAGACAATGATCATCGTTTTGATGCGCGACTTGCTCATTCGCGCTTTTGGGGCGTGGGGATGATTTTGTGTGCCATGCACAGCTCTGCCTTTTCGACTCTGGGTCGTATTCAAACATCAAGGATTCGTCTCCGGTTACTACAGAGTTCAGAAAGTCCGGTTCATTTTGAATCAAATCCAACAATTCTTGACAGCGCAAAACTCTAAGTTCTTTCTGGTCGTGCGTCAACACTTTCGGCACAAGCTTCGCACAGACCTTACGCATTTGCAGATCCTCGGTCACTATCCCATGTACCACAAATGTGTACATGTGTAATGTGTCAGCAATTTTCTGGATGCTTAATCGACGGTCGGTACGCAAAACTTCGAGCACACGATCCACGTTCTCGGGGTTCGTCGGCGTCCTCCTCCCGGCCCTCCTTGAACGCCTTGTGCCACTTCCCAGACTGTGATCTTGAAATGCAATCGTCCTTGAAGGCTTTTTGCAGCATCTGGAATGTTTCGGTTGCATTTTTTCCTAGCCTCACGCAAAACTTTATGGCGTATCGTTGTTCAAGCGAACGCTCCATCGCGCTATGTTACAAAAGTTGAAAACACACTTCAAGCGGAGGCATGTATCTCCCCTCACACTGCTCGAACTCAACTGACGACCGGATGGATTGAAAAAGCATATCCCTCCACCACATTTCCCACGGTTTTACCGTGCTGCCATCTATCGTCGCGTCACAATAACATTATGCTCATTACTTTCATAATGGACCCTGTATTAAATGCATTTCTATCTTTTGTGCTAACGGTTGATGTGTTGTGTCCATTAAGTCTAATTTTGGTGACTTATATGGACAAATATTTGTCACTGATTTGATCTGTTAGTGACCAACACTCGCAACTCATCTAGTGACCTTCTGATAACTTTCTTGCTCCCTTCTAGCTAGATAATTGGAGGTCTTCCTCTCTTCCTTCAATTTTGTCCCAACAACTTACATTATGTATCTGAAGACAATCTTTGTGTTTACATATTTAGTATTCAAGGGATCTACAACGTATAATTCAAGATAGAGTTGATATACTTTGTAAAAAATGAAGCTAATGACACGATTTTTTACATTACACATTATTCACATATTATTCATTGTTACAAATATCATAAACTAGATTGTTCTTTTTGAGTGGGTACCTAATAAAGTGATTTTGGAACATTACACATTCTTCACATATTATTCATTGTTTCAATTATCATAAACTAGGTTGCTATTAAATTATAAAACTATTTTAGAGGCGTAATATTTTTTTCTTTTTAAATAAAACAATTTCTACTGTCCTTACTGGGATGGAATTTTTTTTTTTTAATAGGCGCTGGCGCTAGGTTGCTATTGTTGAGCGGGTAGCTAATAAAGGAATTTTGGAACATTACACATTATTCACATATTATTCATTGTTACAAATATCATAAACTAGGTTGCTATTGTTGAGCGGGTAGTTAATAAAGGAATTTTGGAACATTACACATTATTCACATATTATTCATTGTTACAAATATCATAAACTAGGTTGTTCTTTTTGAGTGGTACCTAATAAAGTGATTTTGGAACACATCACACATCTCACAAAGAAGCTTGCAACTAAAAAGAAGAAACGAGAAAAGAAACCCCAAACTAAGGCAACTTTTCTATTAACTGAGAAAAAATTAAGACAAATGGGAAAAAGAAAGAACATGTAGTCCGATGAAAATAAATGAACAAAACATCCCAATAAACATCCGGAACCCAAGATCTCGCACTACAATGTAAATATGTAAATATACTGCAAATATGATGTATGTCATAATTTGTAAATAGTTGTATGCAACCCCGACCCAATATGTATGCAATGTATGTTTCAAAGACTTAATAAAGAATAAGGTAACTGGAGGTTAGAACGCCTTAGAGAAGCGAGGTCTAGAAAGAAGGCTTAAAAGTCAGCAGCACCATTAGCAAAATTACAGCCAATTTTATGATCGCGGAAATAATAAAAGTTGAGTTCAACGACACAGTATTTCCTGGTCGTGTCAGAACAAGTCCAAAAGACAAAGAAATGAGCAAGGACCAATGAGGGAGCAGCTTCCAAAAGGTCAACCAATAGAAAAAGGCCACGTCTCAGCTTTCCTCCAATGGGAAAGGAGATAGGTCTTCGTGTTAAATCGAGAAGCAAGGATTGTCAGTTAGGAACTCGCTCTCATCGAGGTAACAGCTGCTCTCGAGACCTCCCCAATTCATCCCATAGCTAAGTCCAATCACCGCCATGTGATCAGATAGTTAATAGACAACCCGCTCTATCTTCTCCAAAGCCTTTCTTTCCTCCAAACCAGTTGCCTTTTATTTTCAAAACCCCATCACGTGTCCTAGTTATTCCACACTGTATGCTCAACTTTCCACTCAAACGACTGCGTTTCCAACAATCTTCACCATTCTCATCCAACTACAAGAAATTCCGCAACGATATTGTGACAGAAGGGTTAAGTCGACAGGATATTATGGAGACTGGCCAGGATCAAATAGGCGTAAAGACGGACAACCAAACGCAACCAACGGGAGAAAGGCAAGAAGTAAGAGAGGGAAACGGACAGGAAATGACCGGCCGAGAGACGGAACCCCTGGTGGCAGCCATCAGTCAGATTGCAGCGGCGGTAGCCCGAGGCAGATACGACACCCCGGGCGCGGACCTACCAATCTTCGATGGAACCTACAACGCGACGCAGTTTTTACAAACGTTCGACCGAAAAATGGAAGACGCCTCCATGGGAGAACAAGAAAAATTACTCCGCCTACCAAACTACCTGGCGCGACAACCCCTGGAGCTCTTCAGGAAACTTCGGCTGGCCGACCGGAGCTATTTCCAGGTGAGACAGATCCTCCTAGATCTCTTTCCTGAGTCAAGCGAAGCGTCCTTTGCGAAATATTTCGCCATGAAACTCACTGGACAAGCCAACCTAGAAACCTACTACCGGGAGAAAACCGCCATGGGACTGCAACTAGGACTCCCGCAGGAGGTGATCCTCGAGACGCTGACAGAGCGGTTGCCATTCTCCGACCAACGCCTAGTCCGCGTAGTGCCTCCCGAGAACCTAGGAGAGTGGTTCCGACTGGTACAGCGGATCCACGGTCCCAGTGTACCGACAACGCGACCTCGAGAGGACCAACCGCCCACAATGTCAGGTCCGTACCACAGCACACCCCGACGCCCAGGTGCATGGAATGCACCTCTTCCGCCGTCCAACTGTAAGTTCTGCGGCGCGAGGCACTGGCACAGCGAATGCCGGCATCGACCAGTCCCGGCGACCCACGAAAAAGAACGGACAGTGCAATCAGTCCCACCAAACAGATACCAAGGCGTTCGGACAGTGCAAACAGTCCCGAAACAACCAGTCCCGAGTCCCCAGCAACCAAGTCAAGCCAGAGACACCCCAGCAGAGCCGACTTTTCGAGACTGAGGTAGGATCCCTGACCCAACTGACTGTCAAACTTTTCCTAGCCCCTAATATACCATGCCCCTTTTTAATTGATACAGGCGCCAGCCTGAATATAGTGCCATATAATCTTTACCATATGTTAAAAACCCACCTAACTAATTTAACCCTTAAGGGACATTCACTGGATCTCCAAACCCTAAACGGTTTTGCAAAAACCATGGGTAAACTGTCTATCCCGCTGACAATAGGACAAATATCCCGAAGAGAGAATTTCCATGTAGTGAATGCACCGTTACCATTTGGAATTCTTAGCATTAATAGCCTCCACAAATTCAAATTAGCAATAGACTTTAATAAATGCACTATATTCCAGCTGGGCGCCCCATTGCCTACCCCATCCTACCATTTTAACAATGTACCAAATGTATGCACCTACTGGCAATGTCAGGCGATGTCACAAAGAATTTACCCTGCATCCCAACCTCCCGCCTATGACAACCATTGCGTGCATTCATTGAAAAACACCCCCTTACCTACATGCCCTTTTTTCACTAAGGCCAATTGCCTTTTTTATATGCCATCAAATAACAAAGCCACAACGACTTTAACTGGTAAAAACCTGCCCAAAACATGTCAATACAGCAGGACAACTCGCATACCAAGCACATAGGTGATCACACGTCGTCACACAACTATCACATGACAAAACCACACAACGAAGTCAACACTCCCATTGATACACAACAAAACCTTTTCTCACATGCATACTACAACACAACACCTAACACTCGCTATACACCGCAGTTCACAACACTTCTACAAAGATACACTCACATATTCACACAGAACAAATTCAACGTACCATGCTTACGGATTCCACCAGTAAAAATACCCACGAATTCCGATAAAATAATTACCATACGTCCATATCGTGTTCCGATATGCGACCAACAAGAAATCCGTAATCAAGTCCAACAAATGCTAGAGAATGGCATTATAGAGCAATCTTTTTCACCTTTCTCGAGCCCTGTCACCCTCGTCACTAAGCGCGACAAAACCAAACGGTTTTGTATCGATTATAGAAAGGTGAACGAGCTTATCAGCTCTGATGTCCATCCCCTCCCGAGAATCGAGGATATTCTCGACCGCCTCGCACAGGCCAAATACTTCTCCACGGCCGACATATCCTCTGCGTATTGGCAAGTCCCAATACACCCCGATTCTCGACCACTGTTAGCATTTGCCACCCTCGAAGGATTATACCAACCCACTCGATTACCTTTCGGATTAAAAACCAGCCCTCAGGTCTACGAACGAGCCATAAGTCAGGTCCTACAGAGACACGGACTTGACTGTGTGGCACATTACTTTGATGATTTCATCATTTACTCCAACACCTTGGAGGAACATCAAAACCACCTGCGACAATTTTTCGCCTTTTGCGAAGCAGAGGAGTTACAACTTAACTTCGCGAAATGCGAATTTTTTAAGCAGTCCATAGGTTTTCTAGGCTACACCATCACAGCTGGTACAACTACACCGTTCACACGCAACACCGACATTATTCACGCCATTAAACAGCCACACAACCGAAAAACGCTACAATCCTTTTTAGGCGCTGTGAACGTCTATAACAAATTCATTCCGGAATACGCTCGCTTGCGAGCACCGCTCAACAACCTTCTCAAAAAGGATGTCGCGTGGAACTGGAATGAAGCTTGTCAAAAGGCGTTCATTGACCTGAAAGGAAACCTCACACAACACCCCATTTTACACCTTTACAAAGAAGGTCTGCCATGCCGAGTGTATTGCGATGCATCCACCCTCGGTATAGCAGGCATTCTCAAACAGGTTCACCCTGACGGGAACGTATATCCAGTTCAGTATTTCAGCCGAACATTGCGCCCACACGAGAAAAACTACTCCATCTCTGAACTTGAGTGCTTAGCAATCGTTGAGAGTGTGGAGAAGTTTCGCATCTATCTTATGGGCAGAAAATATACTATATTTTCTGACCATCACGCATTGCAGTGGCTGAAGACCATCAAAAACCCGTCCGGCAGATTGTTTCGATGGAGTTTACGACTATCGAGTTACGAATATGAGGTCCGCTACATAAAGGGAAAATTACAGTATGAGGCAGATCTCTTATCCCGTAACCCGTTCTGTGGATTTTTGGACGCGTCCCTTATCAAGACACACCAACCTCCTCCATCGAGAGAGTCTAACCTGACCATTGATCGTAATGGATTACATACAGTTTCCCGAAAAGGTGTAACCAAGATTATAATTCCAAAACCACTCATACAACAACTCTTACAAACAGTACACACACAATACAATCACCCCGGTATTTCACAAATGTCACGACTCATATCCACGCAATATTACTGGCAAGGTATGTCCAAAGATATTAAAAGGTTAAGACCTGCCCCACCTGCCAGCTAACAAAACGGCCATTGGGACCCACTTACGGGGAGTTAAGTCAACCTCCGGAAGCCAAAGAACCCTTTGACCTATTATCCCTAGACACCATAGCAGGATTTGCCAAATATGGCAACACCAAAATATACCTCCACGTGGTAGTCGATCATTTTTCGCGCTACGCGTGGACTTTTCCATCTAAATCCACCAGCATCATCACCTACCAACAGGTACTTAAGCGAGTATTACAGGATGGTTCTCCGAAACGCCTCCTTACGGATAGAGCCCCTGCTTTCACTTCACCCAAATTTCGTAGTTTCCTACTTAATAGAAATATTCACCCGTTACTCACAACCAGCAATAATCCACAAGCCAACGGTCTATGTGAACGCCTGAACGCCACCCTCACGGGAAAACTTAGGCTGTTACATTTAGAAAATCCTAAGATCGCATGGACCAAGTTGGTCAAAAGAGTTACAATTATATATAACAAAACCCCACACTCTACCACAGGTTTTCCACCCGTCTACTTAATGTTTGGCACACTACCCTCAGAAATCTCTAACCACAGCACACCTTACCCAGATATCGACAAAGCTAGAAAAATTGCACACACACGCACACAAAACAAGCATTTACAAGACAAAAACATTTATGATCAACGACACAAACAACCACATTTCGAAGTAGGTGATCTAGTGTTAGTTAAATTATATCACCACCCAAATACAGGGAAACTCGCGCCATATTTCACAGGACCCCACACAGTATTAGAAATTATTTCACCGAATGTGGTCCGTATAGATCGACCAAATCAACCTCTTCAAAGAGACACTGACACGATCCACGTCAACAAGCTTAAACTGTATACAGAAACAGTCCGTTATATATCACCGCCCGCCGTTAGCACATATCATATAAAGCACGGACCCGATTACACGTTCCCTTTTAAACATTTAACACCCGAATTATTCCCAGCAGAGCCATTAAGGTTCAAACCCACCAACAGCGAGCCTTTCAGGCATTTAGACCCTGACATTTTTGCAACAAGGCGATTTGCACCACTCTTCCCCGATGTTAAGAACTGCGAACCTGACAACCATTTCAATCCTATCACGCCAATCCCCAACGACAACAAACAGTACGAAATTGAACGGCCAACAATGAATAAGGTTCGAACAAATATTTCAGAGTCCCCATTTATAACAATATGGAAGAACATGTATCGATACCCTATCTTTCATCTGATTTTCATCCTTTGTTTGCTAGTCCTACCCTACAAATATATCCCAGTTTTATTTCTTAGTTATTTGTTTATCTATACCATGCCCTCCCCTAGAGTTTTCGAACTGCAAGAAGCAGTTTTTCATTTTGGACAAGCATTTGTAAAACTTCTTACAATTTTTGGAAGCATTTTTGCAGAAAATCTAAATAAATTCCGAAGAAATAGAAGTAACTGAAAGGTAACAAACAGTGCCGAAAGAAAGAAAAAAATCCCCACGCCAATAAAATAAGTAGAGAGACAATAAAAGATGCAAGTCGCACACAAAATCAATTAGGAGACAGGAAACGTAGGCCCGCGAGGTAATAAAAGTCGAGCAGCCAGCCGTATGCAAACAAAGGGAGCTCCCCCATTTCCGGATCAAATTACCTCGGATCCCGCTCTTGGCCGACACATAAAAATAGGTCATCGAGTTTCCCCATCCACAGATTTCTCTATATGTCGTTCAGCTTGGGTCCCAATTCGAACTACATACCGACTTTTGCAAAATGTAGTCCAATCGCCTTATCACAAGAAAATTAAACAAGGTACACACACAAACATTCTAAATGAGTTCACATCCCTATTATAAGTAATTTTCATTAAACTTTACAGACTTCCAAAAACGTTATATATTCCACCTACACGTAGATCTCAAAGTCAAATACGAACAAGGTTCATACACATTACCACTTTACTCGCTAGGATTCAGTTTTCGAACTTACGTTTTCTCCCCAAAAGGGATTAAACGACCTTTTAGAAGGATCGAGATTCTCCTCGAATCCTGTATTCAAGGTAATATTATAGGTACCGATACCCAATATATAAAGTGGATATTGGGCGAGCACATCTTAAGTGCCCTGGGGGATCGCATAAAAACCCCTAGAACGCAGTAAGGCTTGAGACAAATTAAAAAACAACACTCAGCTTTTGAGATCTCAAAAAACAATAACACAAGACAAAAAATACACATAAAGGTTATATAGATTTCCATGTCTCCTGTACACATAGCATAAATGCGCACTTGAGGATTAGGATCACGTTTCCGCCTAAGTGTCGCTACAGAGAGACAAAAAATTTATAGGGCATAATTAAGCAATTAAGACATCTAGACCAGGGCATGTAGATACAAAAAAAAAAGGGTTCAACCCAATACACCTTATTGTTTATATACTAACCATTTTCACTATTTTTTCTCAAATTAAAATTAAAATATTTAACCAATTTAGCAAATTATTCAATTTATTATCACTTTTAACCATTAATTACTATTTTATGTACCACTTAGTATATTATCGTAGCTTCATTTATCAACGAAAACTCATTGGTTTTCGGTTAAACTTAAGACATTAAGTCATCCTTTATTTTTGAAGAACCTTTTTCATTTTTTTTTATTTCTCAACCAAGCATTCAACTTTGATTTCGCTCAACATCTCTTTTATTTTATTTTGATTTCAAAACACCTTATGAAATTTCCTCGATTTTCCTTCCCAAAATTCGGGCAAAAAATAATTAGGCATTTTTCTTTTTCCAAAGCATTTTTTTTCACTTTTTCAACCAAGCATTCAACTTTGATTTCGCTCAACATCTCTTTTATTTTAGTTTGATTTCTATTAACTATAAACCAAATATATTTCATTAACACTACATTTTTTTAAAATTCTCTTATATCCTTATCAATTTTGTATATAACCTCCCTATAATCAATTAATTTTCGCCCAAAATTATTTTCTTTGATGCAAAGAACTTATTCAGACTAAAACCCCTTCATAAATTCTTCACATGTAGGGGGCGCATCTGTCATAATTTGTAAATAGTTGTATGCAACCCCGACCCAATATGTATGCAATGTATGTTTCAAAGACTTAATAAAGAATAAGGTAACTGGAGGTTAGAACGCCTTAGAGAAGCGAGGCCTAGAAAGAAGGCTTAAAAGTCAGCAGCACCATTAGCAAAATTACAGCCAATTTTATGATCGCGGAAATAATAAAAGTTGAGTTCAACGACACAGTATTTCCTGGTCGTGTCAGAACAAGTCCAAAAGACAAAGAAATGAGCAAGGACCAATGAGGGAGCAGCTTCCAAAAGGTCAACCAATAGAAAAAGGCCACGTCTCAGCTTTCCTCCAATGGGAAAGGAGATAGGTCTTCGTGTTAAATCGAGAAGCAAGGATTGTCAGTTAGGAACTCGCTCTCACCGAGGTAACAGCTGCTCTCGAGACCTCCCCAATTCATCCCATAGCTAAGTCCAATCACCGCCATGTGATCAGATAGTTAATAGACAACCCGCTCTATCTTCTCCAAAGCCTTTCTTTCCTCCAAACCAGTTGCCTTTTATTTTCAAAACCCCATCACGTGTCCTGGTTATTCCCCACTGTATGCTCAACTTTCCACTCAAACGACTGCGTTTCCAACAATCTTCACCATTCTCATCCAACTACAAGAAATTCCGCAACGATATTGTGACATGTACATATTATCTACTGTAGATATCATAAGCTAAGTTGTTCTTTTTGAATGGTGGTACCTAATAAAGTTAGTTTTCGTGAACTTGCACTGTCAAATTATATTGACAAATATTTGCAATCTTATCATATCTTATCTCAGGTTTTAGTGGAAAGAATTTATGTTTTCGTTTGTTTGTGAACAAATCTCTCCCGCATTCTCATTGGACGAATGTGGTCATGTTTGTATATAAAGTGGGCTATGGTATGAGTCGAGGCCAGTGTAGTGGAATATCGTGTGGGGACGCTTAAAGTGTTCTCTGCGTGCTATATCCCTGTCTGGCAATCTCGGCGCATACCTGTGAAACCCCGGTCCGATCCCTACCTAAGCAGCAATAAAGCTAAGTACTGTTTTTTATTTTATTTAACAAATTGTGGTTTATTATTTACTTTTTTTGTGTTGTACTTTTGAGTCCACGATTTTTCTGTGTTTAAGTTACTCTTACTGTAGGCCCTAATATTGTATTTGTGTGATAACCCGTACAAAGTAACTTTTGTCAGCACTGCATTACACAAAGGGAACGTATGTGGGTTAGGCTTACCATCTCTCGATGGGAGTCGGTGGAAGGATGGTCTAAACCGTTGGTTTTCGACCGCTACGACCCAGGTTCGATCCCCGCATTGGGTACTTTTTTCTAATAAAAAAATGCTCCAATGGCCCCCAAAAATCCAACTCCAACAGCGAGTGCAAGTAACAAAACGGGGCTCTGGCACATTTATTTGTAAGTGTAAAGTCGAACTGCTTTTCACATGTATAGACATATGGTGTACTTACAGTAAAAGCAGTCGCCTTCTTCTACCCACCATGATTATCATGGCCTGTACCAGGTGTACTAGGGATAAGCAAAAAAAACATCTCTCGATTCAAGGTGAGCTATGTAGCGACTTACCTCCAGGACGGGGGCGGTGACATAGGAAGGGGTTGGTCACCGAGCAATCCCTGTCGTTCCAGAAGAAGCGGTCCGTGGCGGAGTCCCCTTTGCCAGAAGAGGAGACAAAGAGGTCTCTCAGTTCGACGCAGTCCTGGCCGGATAGTCCATCATCGTTAGGTTGGGCGTTGTAGCCGTCGGTCCACCCGGGGAACCAGTCTACCACCACAGTGACAAGTGACAGTGACAAGTGGCAGTGACAAGGGGCAGTGACATGTGACACGTGACAGTGACTTGTGACAGTGACATGTGACAGTGACAGTGACACGTGACATGTGACACGTGACATGGGACAAGTGACAGTGACATTAGACAAGTGACATGTGACAAGTAACAGTAACATGTGACATCTTACAGTGACAAGTGACAGGTTACAGTGACAAGTGACATGTGACAAGTGACAGATGTCGTCTACTCACTGGTATAGCCAACCTGACGTCCATCCTCCCACACAAAGTAGTTCTCGAACGTGGCGTCCGATCCACCAATCCAGAAGCCATGTTGACGTCCGTATAACTCCCTGTACAACAGTTACTGCATCGTTATACTGTAATCATGGCTTCCTACTGTAATGAACATAGCTTATTGCATTGCTTCTCTCTCAACATTCCTCCATTACCTGCTATCTTGAGTCAAAAGGCGATCCATCAAATTAGTTTATATAAAAGAACATATATCTGATAATTTAAAACCCCAGCCATTCTACCATGTCTCTGCCTATGTCCAACCACCTTGTACCCTGTACCAACTTACTGAATGACATGATGTACTGCTAAGAGCCAAATAAAATACGGATAGTATGTAAGACAGACAGAGAAAAACAAGGAGATAATACGATTATAGATATTAATAAACGATTGCAGTTAGGCCTAAAGTTAAGAGGAAAGATTCCCATCTCGCATCATTAGCGCTAGGTCAACGACTCTCACATATATATATCTGTGAGTTGATGACATTCCATGTACGCCCTTTTATATAAACCTCCCTGCTATTTATAATACAATATAATGCGGCTTATGATTGTAGAACGACATTTGAAAATTATCCCGCATGTGTTTCTTTTGAACTAAAAATCGAAATTTATTTTAAGGAGAAATAACTATTATTTCCAACCTTAGGGATGAAGTATGAAAGGATGAATTGTGAAGAGTAATAATAAACGGAAAAATAAAAGTGTCCAGGGATGGGAATCGAACTCACAGTGTTCCGCTTACCGGCAGATGCTATGTCCACTAGGCTACCCTGCTACTGTTTTACTGGTTGAGAAAAAATCAATATACAGTTATACCTGTCTATAGCGCCCCCCCCTCTAAAAAGCGCTTCCCTTTCTATAGCGCCCGATTTTAAATACGTAGTACGATGCGATTTACATTAAAAGTGACCTTTCTATAGCACCCTATTTTGGTGAGTCCCAAGAGGGGGCGCTATGACAGGTTTTACTGTATTTTAAAATAATACAACAGATTTATAGAGATGAGTTTATTTTCATTAAATGCCCATTATGTAAAGTCCAGGCTGTAGTGATTTCTTATGGTATTGCTTTAAATAATAATTAATATCATTCGGCCTTATTTGATGATCTCTTACTAGATAAATTTCATATCAATTTAACTCCGCCTTTACCGGTCCCAAGCCCGGATGAAAAAGGAGGAGGGGGAGCAGTAACAAGCTCGCTAAAAAACCTGGGTTCAGCTGGCCCGGCTGATAGTACCCTGTAAGGGCTCCTAATCCAGGGATACAGGATGAGCAGCGTTTGTACTCCATGTTAGGATCAGCTGCACATGGGGTCTGTTCCTCTTGTCAGAGATGGCCATTTCTTTTGGAGCTAAGTCGGCCTGTCACTGAGTAGTGCTCCCAGTCTTAATGACAAAGGTAGACACATTCTACTTCGCCCAGTCATGATGGTTGTCAAATTATTGACTGTGTTGACTCTTCTATTGATGTGCTCTACTCATCCCCGACAGACACCATCAAGGTCTCAAGCTTGACACCCTAATATGATTGAGTGGAGATAAGAAAGAAGAAGATATCAATTTACTTGATTTATTATTTTGTTTTAAATTATATCCAGGGGAGATTTAAATCAAGTAAAAAATCAATGTATACAATAGTGTGGAAATAGAAGTTACTTCACCAAGAACAAACCTTTAAAATATTATCATAGCGTTACGTGTAGTTGTAAAATTAGTAAAAAATAAAATAAAAAGTGAAAACTAGTAATAAACTGAAATTGTACGGAATCAAGTGGATAAATTAAGAAAAAGGTATCTTCAGATCTTGCAACTAAAAGTTGCTGATGGTTTGCGCCATCTGTCGGAATGAATATCAACTAATTGTTTATACAGATATAGGTATTTTATTAGTTATATATATATATATAACTAAGGAGAGGCGCCCATTGCTTATATATATATATATATGTGGCAATATAGTGGTAAATGTGGTGAGGAGAGAAATAATCACACGACGAGTTGTTAGAGCAATCCAGGCAGCCAGCCGAGAGAGCGAGCGAGACGTTATCCTGAACGACTGTTTTCCCTGTGTACACAACCGGGGGGCTAACCAGGAAAGTCGCCAGGTGGTGACGGCCCCTTCAGGAATGTGGCCAAAAAATGGTCGTAAGTTAGTTGTCTATCTCTCTCTCGTTGGCTGTTGGTTTGTTTTATTAATCCTGGAAGAGCATATATTATGACATATGTATATATGAGGTAATATGTGGTGGAGAAGAGAAATAAGGACATCAGAATTTGAAAGAGGGCCCAAAACAACCAGAAGAGAGAGAGAGACGGGCCTGCCACCGCTGAGCAGCCGTTCATGTCGCACACAATCACCCACTGTCTTAAAAGTCCCAAGGTGTTAACGGACAGGCCCCAGTTGCCACCCCTTGGAATGTCGCTGGTGTCTCAAGTGACCGGACTTTAAATCCCGCCTCTCTCTGGGTTTACTCTAGGTTGTCTTTACTATTCCTGGAAGAGTATATATTATGACATATGTATAAACAAAAGAGGCATATCCTGACCAGACTCACATGAGCATTTCTAGATGGCAGAACGCCATCTAGTGGAGCAAAAATAAACTAAACGTTTATTTAACTTGTTCCGTGATATTTAGGCAACCCATTTTCTTGATAAATCAATTGGTCTTAGAGGTACAGTCTGCACCACGCTGACGAGGGCCAACAGCCCGAAACGCGTTTGTGGTTGACTTTTCTTGATTTATCAAGAAATTGGGTTGGCCAAATATCACGGAGCAAGTTAAATAAACGCTTAGTTTATCTTTGCTACACTACATGGCGCTCTGCCATCTAGAAAAGCTCATGTGAGTCTGGTCAGAATATGCCTTTTTTGTTTTTAATATCAACACCTGACCTTTTTTATATATTTTTTATTGTTTTTTCACATATTTATTAGTTATATTGATTAGATGAAAGAGAATCAACGATTTTTTTAAAATATTTATTCCGACAGATACAGCTGGCAGGAAGGTGGTAGCGTTTGTTCTCCAGAGGAGCGGCTACAAACCTTGAAGCAAAGTCACACTGAGAGATACTTCCAGGTCCCCCAGACCAACATCCTTTCCCCTTCTCCATGAAGGTTTCTTCTGTAATTGACAATAGAAAACTGTGATTATCATGAAGATAAGAGGCTGCCTGGCCGGCATTCATATTTCTTGAAAATAAAGATACTTCGGCCTGTAAATCTTTTTATTACCTCGACGTTTCAACAAAAATCTTTTGTCCTCGTCAGGAGCAAACAAAAAATTAAAACATTTAGCAAGGCGTTAAAAATCTTTCTAAGGTTCCAAAGGCGTTCTCACGCGCGATATTAAATTTTTATATTTTTTATTTATTTGAAATATCGCGTGTGAGAACGCCCTTGGAACCTTAGAATGAATTTTAACTTTGCTAAATGTTTTAATTTTTGTTTGCTTCTGACGAGGACAAAAGATTTTTGTCGAAACGTCGAGATAATAAAAATATTTACTGGCCGAAGTATATTTATTTTAAAGAAAACTGAGATTCCTGTTGGAGATCATCTGAATTATATCAGAGAAGTGAGAAACAACAACACTCGACTTTATGGACGCTAACAAAGACAAAAAGAAGATAATCCTTGTTTATTCCGACACTGAAACAAAGCCACCACCACAGCAGCAGCCAATGCAAAATGAAGCGGACCATCGATTCCAACGGAGCAATTGCAGCAGAGCCGGTTGCTATGGCGACGTCACCTGTTGTCTTCGACGTCTGGACTGCGATGCAGAGTCCAGCTGGACTTAATTCCAAAGGTCCGCGTTCTCTGAAGTGGTGTAAACTGTCGGCCCCCTGATTCTTGCATCAGGGAAGGTATAAGTAAATAAATGGAGCTCTAATATACTTGCATAGGCAAATATATAGTGCACACATGTGCAAATATGTATTTACTACCCCACATGTGCAAATATGTATTTACTACCACACAGGTGCAGATATACTTTTCTTGTTTGAACAATAACTACATTGGCTTTTCCCCTGTCCACCAGGTAGTGCAAGTAACTAAAAGGAGCTTTCTGGAACACTGGTATATGCAAATATTTTTTTGGTACCACATGTACATATATATACTTTTCTAGTTTGAAGGATAACTAACTACATTGCCCCTGTCCACCTGACCAGCCTAATACATGGGACAGGTCGACAAATCGCTCGTCTTCTTTCTGATTATCAGCCGATTCAGCCGCCTAGATAACGTAGCCTATACAATGTTAGTTAAGTTTAGGTTAGGTTAGAGATGGGTGGGATGGGTGGTAGGGACGTCCAATGAGAGAGAGCCGGTGCTTGGCAGCTGAGGTTTTAGTGAAACTATGATAAAGAATCCATTTCTCTACCTCGTTTTGTCATCTACACTTAATGTGTGTAACAAAGTTATAAGTAATATAAAGAGGACTTTTTCTCTTTTTAACTACACACACAAAAAGAGTATATAATATATATAAATTTGCATATATTTTTTGCATATTGACCTATTAATATTGAAATATACATTATGAATATTTGAAATGGATTAATATACATTTTTATGCAAATAATCATAAGAAATGTGGGTAGGGAATAACACCTATATTTGAACAAATTTTGATCTATCAATTTTTGTAATCATATTTGCTTCATAAAATATTTGCACATTCATATATTTCAGCAACTGGACAGCATTAACAGCACGTGATCCGTCCACCAATCAGAAAGGAGACGAATGGTTTGACGACCTACCAATCAAGTTAACCCTGGAAACCTTTATCACACAAAAACCCATTAGAACAAACAGAAAAATATATCTCCTTGAACAGTACAGAAACAAATGTCTTGAACCATAATTATATCCTCCGCATTTGCATATAAAAATCTTTAAAAATATATTTTTCTAAATCACTGAATTCTTTATCTTAGCTCATTTATAAATAGCATATTTTGCATATAACCTTAAGTATAAAAATCTTGTCTTATTTCATTTAGATATATGCAAATGGGTATCTAATATAAAATCGTTTTTTCCTTAACGTTCATCAGAGTACCACCTATAGAAGAATTGTGTGGTTTGAAAGCTTGTGTTTTAATAAAAGAAATATTTCTCCTTCGTTTTTAAACATTTGTTAAATAAGATAATGGTAAAAATAAGCCAAGAATGTGGTGCTTACGTGGCTTTGATGAGAGAGTCTACCAGAGACTGGGCCTCGGCTGAGGGAATGGAAGCCAAGTGACCGCCCACATCTCTGCAGGCCTTCGAGGCTTCCTTCCATGTCATCGGTCTGTCGTCCAATAGGTAGCAGTGATCTTTGGAGGCCAACCATGGACCTTCGCATATGGCTGATGGATCCTCCACAGAGAAGATGTAATGTGCGCATGGTCCACGGACTTCTGGACGTTTCCAGGTAACCAGGACGGGATTGTGGGATTTGAGAGTCCCGCAGAGAGGAGCGGCGCCTTGTAATAGACAATCTCCAGCATCCAGCTCGATGGAACGGCCCAGTCCTGGACGTAGCCACACGGGGCAGGGCTGCGGGCAGACTGAGCCCTCGCCTGGACCGGCTAATGTGATCGGTGGACCACACCGGTATGTCAGAGCGGTCCAACAGCCTTCCTCCAGACTCTGGCAGGATTGGTGCAGCGCTTCCACTGGGGCACTCCCCAGATGTAGGCCGCACTCCGCTGTTTCCCTCGCCGTGTCCAGACTCAAACTACATCCTGCCACCGTACACACTGTAAATTTCAAGAATATATTTACACACGTTTATTATATTTTGTTGTTAAAAAATGTGAACATGGGACTTATTCGACAATATTATTACGCGAACTACAAATTCTATATATTATTACAAATAAAAAACGAGAGAAATGAGACCAAAAAGGCTCTTTGACTGTGTTTTTAACGCTAAAAAGAGACAAAATTCAGAATCTAAGCACAATTATTTTCAAAAGACTTCTGTATAAAAAACGGCTTCCGAGGATGAGTTTCTTGTTTTATATTCATCTCAAGCTTTCGGATATCACAAACCTTTCTACAGAAGTATATGATAATCATATACACCTGTAGAAGGGTTTGCGATACCCGAAAGCTCGAAAAGAATAAAATAAGAAACACATCCTCGGAAGCCGTTTTGTTTTTATTTATATGTGTTGCATATAAATTTTACTTTTCCGGGCATAAGATCTCTATTTACATACATGTATTTACATTGTCTGGAGGAGAACTCTCTCAAGGTGGGGAAACCTTCCTTACTGAAGAAATGTACACATACACAACTATATATATTCCCCTACATTTTATCTACCCTTTATTTACTATCTTATTATATATTTTTTCCTCCTTTGTAAAAATTGATTAGAAGAATCAATATAATTGTTTAAATTGTACAAGTATTTACATGAGCTCGTGTAAAAATTGTACTTAGAATCCGTCTTTTATTTATCCCTTTTTGTCCTCGAAATATTGTCTTTACATTTTAATAAAAGATAAGTATTGCTATTTCACGTGGAAATATTGTTAAACACTTCACCATATACATTGCAGTGTTAAAACATAACAAAAGTTCAGAAGAACCACAGACAGTTGATCATCTTCTCTTCAGCTGTCCAACATTCCTGAGACATAGGATAAAAACAGCTGCTTGGACTGACCCACCTCAATCCTACATCTATGGCCAGCCTTCCAGACTTAACCTCAGCATGGAAATTTCTGGTTAACTGGTTCAACTCAGCAATCAAAACAGGACGCGAGTAAAAGCGTTCAACACTAGTACATACTGGTGACTCCCCGGGTAGTTGGTGCTCTGTGCTCCCTGGGTTATAAATATCTCCCTAACAAATTATTTTTATTGAACTGAAGAATAAATATGCCCATGTGTCTTTGTCTTTACAATAGATCATTTGTACATTGATTGTACAAAAATGATCATTGAACATTAAATTAAAAAGCCAATGATGAGCCAGGCCATCCCATTATTTTTATAATTGCAGTATAGAAAGTAGAAAAAAAAATTAAAAAGAAACATTGGCGCCATAAATAGTTCAAATTTCCTATAACAGATGGCGCGCTAATACGTTTTGTTTATAAAATTGAGCATTTAATTTTATATTTACATATTACTATCTCAATATGTAATATACGAGGGGTGTCCCATAAGTCCGTGGCCCGACCATGAGAACGAAATATTAGAAACTAATAATTTTACCATATATACCCTAAAGCCTTGTATATAGATATGTAAATTTTTAAGTTTCTACAACTAACCGTTTTTTTGTTATAGGTTCTGAAAGAGGACAAGAAACAGGAATCATCTAAAATGTAGAAAAACGAGATTCGTGCTGTAATAAAATATCTTTGTAAGAAAGGAATGTCGCCGAAGGAAATCTATGAAGATATGGTGGATACATTAAGGGAAGATACTCCTTCCTATAGCACAGTAAAAAATGGGTAGCTGCGTTTAAATTAGGGAGGATCAGCACCGAAGACGAACATCGACCAGGAAGACCTGTTGAATCAGTTACTCAAGAAAACATCGACAAGATACATGATTTGGTTATGTTGGACAGAAGAATGACAGTTCGTCAGATAGAAGAGACCTTGGGTATTCCAAAAACAACAAGGGGATCGGATCATGAGAGAACACTTGGGCCTCAGGAAGCTTTCTGCCCTTTGGGTTCCCAAACTTTTGACACCCGATCAAAAGGCTGTAAGGAGAAAGTTATCTTCGGACAATCTTGCGTTATTTGAAGCCAATCCAGAGGAATTTGTTAATAGATTTGTTACCATGGATGAGACTTGGGCCCATCACTTTACACCAGAGTCCAAGCAACAATCCATGCAATGGAGACACTCCGGTTCCTCTCCCCCCAAGAAAGCCAAGACAGTTCCATCAGCAGGGAAGGTTATGGTGTCTGTCTTTTGGGATTCCGAGGGTGTACTTCTTCTAGACTTTCTGAATAAGGGTCAAACCATCACTGGAAATTATTATGCAAATCTTGTGAAGCAACTACGAGAAGCTATTAAAGAAAAAAGAAGAGTAAAGTTGTCCAGGAAGATTGTTTAGCATCAAGACAATGCTCCGAGTCATCGGTCGCTACAAGCCATGGCTGCTATTTATGATTCTGGCTTCGAACTTTTACCACATGCACCCTATTCACCAGATCTAGCTCCGTCTGACTTCCACCTATTTCCTCATTTGAAAAAAATCACTTTCTGGCATTCATTTTAGGTCAGATGAAGAAGTCATTGATGCTGTAACCTCATTTTTTGAGTCACTTGAAACATCGTTCTTTTTGGAGGGCATAAAAGCATTAGAACATAGCTGGAAAAAGTGTATAGACCTTAAAGGGGATTATGTTGAAGGATAAATCATAATAATTTTATTAGTCATTTTCTTTATATGTCGGGCCACGGACTTATGGGACACCCCTCGTATATTCCCGAGTAGTTGGCGTTTTGTGCTCCAGGAACCTGGGTCATAAATATATCTCTCTGTAATATATATGCAAATTTACTTAAATAATCTTTCAGCAATTTACAAAAGAAATCATTTTTATATCGTTTGGTGTTTTAACTTTTGCCCATACACCATTATATTTACATATAGTTTTACCCTGTAACGAAGAGACAGAATATATTTATTGAAATTTCATAAAATACTTTTTTTTTCATAGTCGAAGTGTCTTAATAAAATCTATGAATACCAACTAGGGTTCCTTCTATAACTTCGTTGCTTATTAGGCAGACGAGTTCCTAAACATATTTCATTATATAGTCGTACTTGGATAATTCGAAGACCAAGGGACAAAAAAAAATCGAATTAAAAACTGTAAATTCTATATATAGGAAATTCTAGGGACCAAGATAAATATTTGAATTAAAGACGTTATCCAAGTTCTACTGTATTTTGTTTTTCTTGGGTGATGTTATGTCTTTTTTGTTTTTTGATAGATGATTTTATACATATTTCTTAATGTAAAATTAAGGTATTTCATTCTTGGGTTTTCTCGTTGTCCTAAAGTGTTCAAGTTTAGGTAGAAATTCTATATTCATATGGAAAAAAAGGAAAATAATTTAGCTAAAAATATTGATCTTTTTTCAAACTTTATCTCTTTAGAAGTTTAAAAAGGCGTGAAAGGTAAATCTGGATATTTTCATTTATTGACATGTAACTGCAAAGAAATAGAGAGAGAAAAAATCGAATATTTTAGAAAATATAGGTTACTTTTTTTACTGGAAGTATTTTTTTAAACCGTTTCCTGAGCTCAGCGGAGCATGAAAAGTGAAAATTTATTAAAAAGTTGAGAAAATGTAAGCTATTTAAAATGAAATCCTGTCGACAAATATGCAATTTGATTTGCATAAGTTTCAACCTTTTTTCAAAAAATAAACCATTGACACGCTATTTGCATATAAAATAGGAGACTCTATAAATAAATAAAGGAATTTTCAACGTGTGTGCTTTTCCTGAAATGATAAAATATATGGAAAAGGCCTGGCTCATCAGTAAACCCTCCCAGTGGTTTCGCCAGTTTAATTTACCAGACCGCCCTCAACTGATGTTTAGTGTTTTCCACCTATTGGGTTGTCTCCATTCTAAAACCAAGAAATGCTCCAATTTGCCGACCATAGAAGAAGAACAGTCAACTATAATAATAGGACTTTCTGATCGATTAAACTGGCGAAACCGCTTGGAGATTTTTACCAAACACTAGGATGCTCTCCTAATATTTTTATCAATGAAATTAGAACAGTATGAAATTGTTTGATCTTTTTTAAATTTAGGTTTTGTGTGTGTTTTTTATTCATTATGTCAGTGAGGTGTTGTAATAGAGATAGAACCAATCTTTTCCTCTCTATACAAAGAAACGTTTTGACTTTCTTTTATGGCATCCTGATTATTTCTAATAGCTACACTCATGGACAATATTTAAGGAAGTTGTACCTTTCAGCATGTATATCGGGACAATAACTCTGAAAGATATTACAGTGATCTTTGTTGAAGACACACTAGATAACCAAGTGTGTATACACTCATGGACAAAACTTAAGGAAATTGCACCTTTTAGTATGTATATCGGGACAATAACTCTGAAAGATATTACAGTGACCTTTATTGAAGACACACGAGATAACCAAGTGTGTATACACTCATGGACAAAACTTAATGAAATTGCACCTTTTAGTATGTATATCGGGATTCAGATAATAACTCTGAAAGATATTACAGTGACCTTTATTGTAGACACACAAGATAACCAAGTGTGTATACACTCATGGACAATACTTAAGGAAGTTGTACCTTTCAGCATGTATATCGGGACAATAACTCTGAAAGATATTACAGTGATCTTTATTGAAGACACACGAGATAACCAAGTGTGTATACACTCATGGACAAAACTTAAGGAAATTGTACCTTTTAACATGTATATCGGTACAATAACTCTAAAAGATATTACAGTGATCTTTATTGAAGACACACGAGATAACCAAGTGTGTATACACTCATGGACAAAACTTAAGGAAGTTGTACCATTTAGCATGTATATCGGTACAATAACTCTAAAAGATATTACAGTGATCTTTATTGAAGACACACGAGATAACCAAGTGTGTATACACTCATGGACAAAACTTAAGGAAGTTGTACCATTTAGCATGTATATCGGGACAATAACTCTGAAAGATATTACAGTGACCTTTATTGAAAATACACAAGATAACCAAGTGTGTATACACTCATGGACAAAAAACTTAAGAAAGTTGTATCTTTTAGCATATATATTGGGATTCAGACAATAACTCTGAAAGATATTACAGAGGCATTTATTGAAAATACACGAGATAACCAAGTGTGTATACACTCATGGACAAAACTTAAGGAAGTTGTACCTTTTAGCATGTATATCGGGACAATAACTCTGAAATATATTACAGTGACCTTTATTGAAGACACACGAGATAACCAAGTGTGTATACACTCATGGACAAAACTTAAGGAAGTGGTACCTTTTAGCATGTATATCGGGACAATAACTCTGAAAGATACTACAGTGACCTTTATTGAAGAAACACGAGATAACCAGATGTGAATTTCCTTAATTCTTGTCCATGAGTGTAAATTGTTTACTTTACTAAATCTCGCCATCTCTCTTGATTTTTTTTATGACGTATTAAAGAAACGTTGTGTTGCATAATTATGAATTATTTCATTTGAATATTTCTCTATATCTCCATTTTATATTTTTGCGCACGGTGTTTTATAAAAAAAAATTAAATTGTTATTCAAAAATACATAAAAATATAACAGAATGTGTTTTAAAACAAATGGAAATAAACTAAAAAAAAAGATAGATACACAACAAAGTAATCAATTATGGTTAAGTTTGTTAGGACACGTTTGGAATAATTAAGTTAACTATTAGAGAAAACATATAAGGGGAAAATAGACTAATAAGTGAAAACGTTTTCTCTTCAATGATCCACGGTACAACAACAAGCAGAAAGATATTTTTCGGAAAAATAAATAAAAGATGCAAATAAGCGAATAATTTGTTAGGAAAAACCTAATAAAGACAATAGAGCAGTTATAACAATGGAAATTACATTGTTAAAACAACGTGCAATAAACAATAATCCAACAATAGAATTCTTTCTCTGATCATTTTACTTATTTAATTCTGAAACTTTCGAGGAAAACATCTTGTTCTTTTTGATAAAGTTAATGGTTGTTCGATTCTTCCAATACTTTGGCGTTTTTTTTTATTCTTTGACTCTGTATGGGTAGGTAAGAAAATTCTGAGTTTTCTATCGAATTGTGTCTTTATAATGGTGCGCTCCACAACAATGGTGAGGTTTTTTTTAATATACCTTGTGGTATTGTGGGTGAATGGGAGGGTTATGTTTTGTTGGTAGTTTCCCGGTGTCATTTAGTAACTGGATAAAAATATAACTTAATGTACCCATCTTAGCATTAAAAATGATCTCAAAATAATAATAATAATAATTTTATTAATAATAAATAGTTTCATTTGGTATATACAAGGTAATAATTCTCTATTCATGATAAAATTATGAAAAAAGTATTAAAATTACAAATATATTCTCACAATGAGTATCTTTTTTATTTAAAAAACGCTAGCATTCAAGCGTTAATCGCTCTTCAACGGGCTTACTATAATATCGACCTGATCCCACCAGAATTTTCAGTTATAAATATCCACGCTGCGCGCGTTTGTTTTTTGTAAATATTTCTGGTGGGATCAAGTCGATATTTTTGTAAGCCCGTTGAAGAGCGATTAACGCTTGAAAGCTAGCGTTTTTTTAATAAAAAAAGATACTCATTGTGAGAATATAATTGTAATTTTAAAGGTAATAATTAACTAACATAAACTCTTCGAGTTATAATAGAAAAATAAAACGGATATTGAAGAGGAGTTTCTTGTGTGAATTTTATTAGTAAGCTTTCAGACGCATGCGTCTTTCTACTGGCTTTTTCGATAACTAAACATCTCATCTCGTCTTTTGTTTAGTTATCAAAAAAGCTTGTAGAAGGACGCATGCGTCCGAAAGCTTGCTAATAAAATTCGCACAAATCAATCTCCGTTTTATTTTTCTATATACAAGGTATATTATGACAATTAAATAACTTTATTGACATCTCGTCAATCTTTACACTCAAAGGGAGTTATAAGGTAATAATAATGGTAGGAATGAAGAGAGATATATACAATCGACGTAGCCCTCTCCGAGGGCACGTCCGGATTAGGAGCTTAAAGCCGCCTTGAATCTAGACAGATCCCTGCCATTTGGGGAGTTCATGTTAGGAACATGTTTCAAGGTATATTATGATGCATTAGAGCGCCATCTGTTATGAAAATTCGAAACTATTATAGACGCGTATGATTCTTTTTGAAAATTAATAATTTTTACGGCCCTTATTAATTTTACAATTACAGTAGGGGCAGTAGAAATTGTTTAATTTTTAAAAGAATCATACACGTTTATAATATTTTCGTATTTTCATATACAAGGTATACTTGTATATTTGAAACAAAATATACATTTTCTGACCGCTCAGATGGCAGAGCATCGGGGTCATTATATATATAAAGAGAATTTTTAATCTTCAAAAAAAAGAGAAATCAATGAACTTTTATTGTTATTTGACCAAAGAAGATAGAGTGTAGGATTTATTTTTCCACTACGACGTTGAATGTACCGCGGAAGAGAAGTGACCTAGTTGAAAAAAAAGGAGGAAAAATAATTTTTAAATCTCTAATAGCTACACTTTGCAATTAAAAAAAAATGTAATAATGTAATATAATATGATCTTTGCTCATAGATTAGACAGGTATGTGGTTATTAAAAAGACATTTTTATCATTAAAAATAAAGAAAAAAAATCAATGAATCTTTATTGTTATTTGACCAAAGAAGATAGAGTGTAGGATTTATTATTTTCCAGCGACGTAGAATGTAGCGCGGAAGAGAAGTGACCTAGTTGAAAAAAAGGAGGAAAAATAATTCTTAAAACTCTCATAGCTACACTTTACAAATTTTAAACCTTATATATATAATATAATCTTTGTTTATTAAACAACAATAATAAACATTAAGAGGAGCCTCTTGTGTAAATTTCTTTAATACCGCAAGCTTTCGAACAAAACGTTCTTCAACGGGCGTGGATAGTAAACCGTACTAACATATTATTAGAGGAGAAAAACTAATATATACACCAATAATAATGTGTTAGTACGGTTTACTATCCACGCCCGTTGAAGAACGTTTTGTTCGAAAGCTTGCGGTATTAAAGAAATTTACACAAGAGGCTCCTCTTAATGTTTATTATTGTTGTTTAATGATCGTGATTTTAAGAGTTTTAATCCTACAATAATCTTTGTTTATGGATTGTGAACAGGTATAGGTGTTGGAATATGTGAACTACTGTCCAACTGAGAAGATGTTAGCAGACATCTTGACCAATCCACTTCCTAAGAATAAGTTTCAAGAGTTGAGACAAGGAATTGGACTCATCACCTACAGCCATTGAGAAGAGGATTGTTGGAATATTACAGAGTAACAATGGCTATAGATGAGACTGAGTTTGAAAAGGAACTTGTATGTATATAATGTTTTAAGTATTGCTTTTGTTGTTTTCATGTATAAACAAATACCAAGATTTGTTTTGTATAATTGCTATTAATAATAAATAATATGTAAAGTTAAATTGGCTATGGATTCATCCTTCTTACTTACTTTAATCACATAACAATAGGGACATTATATATATATTTAATCTTTAATTAAAAAGGCATATATTGTATCAAAATATCATTTATTTTACCTATTAGATAATGGATTTTTGGTTAGATGTTCATAAATTTCTCTTTCTTGAAGTAATTGACAAATTTTAGTGTTGTCATTTGTATATATATATATTGGACAGGTATAGGGTCATTATATATAAAAATACATTTTTAATCATTAAATATAAATAAAAAATAAATAAATCAATGAATATTTATTGTTATTTGACCAAAGAATATAGAGTGTAGGATTTATTCGACTGAGACGTTGAATGTACCGCAGAAGAAGTGACCTAGTTAAAAAAAAAAAGAAGAATGGTGATGATCAGGATTTATGACGTCACACACATACCACATATATATATATATACATGAGAATATATCGTCTGCACGGGACATCCATCTTCCTTAGGCCTAATTTCTCCATAACTCCATCTCAACACTCCCATAACGGACATGTTATTGAGAAAGAGAACTGTTTGTCGTTGTACGAGCCCATTTCTCCCATTATACTGAATTTCATATAAGAAATACAGCCATATTAATCAGGAAAATGTTTTTTTTTCAAATAAAACAAATATTCTATAAAAAATCATCATGACGAAACTGCTGGGAGGATTCTCACTACTGATGAGCCATGCCCCCTCTCTTTCAACTTTGAATCATAGCAGGATAAGAGGGCTGTAGAAATAATTTTATTTATTTATATTTTAAAAGAAAAGTGTGTGTGTGTCGTTAAAATAAAATATTCGAAACTATTATAGACACGTATGATTCTTTTTAAAAATAAAACAATTTCTACTGTCCTTACTGATGAGCCAGACCCCCCCATTAATTTTTACATTGCAGTAAGAGCAGTAGAAATTGTTTAATTTTTAAAAAGAATCATACGCGTCTATAATAGTTTCGAATTTTGATAACAGATCCAAAAATCCTGCCCAATGCAGGATTTGAACCTGGGTTGTAGCGGTCGAAAACCAATGACTTAGACCACCTTTTCATCGAGTGTAAATAACCAAACTGGTGTATCAGTACTGTAAAAGTAACTTATCACAGTTATAAGCTTAGAAAAAAGTGCCCAATGCGGGATTCGAACCCACCCTGAACCCGATTTAGACCACCCTTCCATCGAGTGCAAGTAACCAAACTGGTGTATCAGTACTGTAAAAGTAACTTATCACAGTTATAACTTTAGAAAAAAAAGTGCCCAATGCGGGATTCGAATCCGCCCCGAACCCGATTTAGACCACCCTTCCATCGAGTTTAAGTAACCAAACTGGTGATTTAGTACTGTAAAAGTAACTTATCACAGCAACTGGTGACATATCACCCGGACTAGGGACCTACCAGGATGTACGAGGAGGTCCAGGGAAGGACACGGGTCACAATCCATCAATGTCACCATCATCCAGTGTCCACGTCCGACGTAGCGGTTGGTAGAGTTGAGTGGTAGAGGGTGGTCTGTGGGGGAATCCTCTCTTTGGGTCTCCAGCCATACGTGGCCGCTGGTGGAGCTCTCGTCTCTCACCTCCACACACACCCATCTTACCTGTCGTAACATGTTTTTATACCTATTGTTACGACTTATAGAGTAGTCAACTTTATGTAAATACTAGCCGAATGACCCGGGCAACGCCCGTGTTTTACCCGATTGAATGTTTTGATTCAAATACTATTTGTTACAATTATAAATTGGCGCCTTAAATAAATGCATATGTTAGTTAATAACTATAGCCTATGTGCTTTATCTGTCTATGTACTGTTGGCTTCCGTAGGCGTCTCTTACTGGGAAAAGAAAGAGAGGATTCCATTTGGTTATTAACTAATATATGCATTTATTTAAGGAGCGACCCGCTCCAACACAATAGTTACAGAAATGGGGGGGGGGGGGGGCAAAGGTGGCGTGATCGTAGCCGACCAATAGGAGGGCGCCATTCCAAAAAAAAAGCAAACGGTGACAGAGATGACTGATTAAGAATGACGCTCGTAACTGTATATAGAATTTTTGTAATCTAAAAACAAAGAAAAATATTTGTAAATTTATTTGAAAATAGAGCAATCCATAAATAAATCTTTAATTAAAAAAGACATATATTAGATCAAATATATCATTTATTTTACCAATATTTCAGTTGGCTGAATGCCGTCAACCTTTATCAATGTATTTGTAATATTGATAAAATAAATGATATTTGAATGTATAAATTAGTATGTAAATTTCTTTGAATGTATAAATTTACCGTGTTTAAAAAAAAAAGAGTTCTGGGTAAGTTTTTGGATAATTGATAGTCGTCCTTAGAGCCTCTTCCTTGGAGTTGCGGAGCTGGTCAAGTAGCTGGACTCTAGGTCGTCTCTCCAGGTAAAGAGAGAGACAGCATCTATATTGAGAACCCTCAGTACCTATAATATTAAGGTAACAACTCGCGCCATCTATTTTCAAGAAAACAAACCATTATAGAGTATTGGATAGAGGTCACCGATAAAACGGTGTTTACCTTACAACTCTGAACACTCGGATCTTGCTGGAAAATCTCTTAAAGATTTCTTGGAAAAAAGTCATGGTCCACCTGTGCTGTGTGAACAGAAGAGCTCAAATTGACTTGTTCCATTATATGTATGTCCCATATGTAAATACCTGTTTTTTCCTCTTTTCGCTCTCCACTTCTTCCATCCATATTTCCATTTTTTTTTCAAATCCATATTCTTATTTTCCATAAGATCATTCAAATAATAATCTGTCATGTGTATATAATCTTTCTCCATTTTTACCCCTTTGTATATTTCCCACTTTCATGGGTTTTTCCGCCTTGTAACCCCAAGGAGAATCCTCTGTAAGACCTGTGTGTCTTAATAAAGGTTTTTGTGTGTGTGTGTGTGTGTATTGGATAGAGGCGGCGCGCGCTATAACCTTGCGTTAAATGTATACCTAACTATCCTTATCTTTATCGAAAAAAAAAAATTTCCCAAAGTGAAATTATACTGGGATCGGATGGATAAATTAAGAGAAAGGCATCTCCTGATTGTGAAACTAAAGGTTACTGATGGCTTTCGCCATCTATCGGAATAAATATTAATTAATAGTTTATGTTTCAATTATTCCAGAATCGGCCAAATATTCTTTCTTGATTTAATCAATAAAAGCTAAACACGTACGTGTTTCGAGGCTGTTGGCCCTCATCAGATCCGTTCTCATCCCCTTTCGGCTTTAAATACTCGTTTAATGACTTTCAGAGTTATTGTCTGAATCTCGATATACATTGTAAAAGTTCCTTAAGGTTTGTCCACGGGTGTATTATTTTATTAATTATAAATATTATTATTCATAATAAACAATTATTCAATAACAATTTGAATCATTAATAAGAGAGGTTAAAAAAAAAGAACAGTTAAAAGAGAAACACGGGCGAAAGTCAAATTTTTATGATCAAACAAATTAATGAACCATTTAAATCAATTGAAAAAGAAATCAGCTATGTAGTATAGAAATGTGGTTAGATCTAGCAGATCAAAGGTTACAAAGTTTGCTGACAAAACATTACAAAAGACCAATCGTCAAGGCAGCCGAAGCCTAATCGAATAATCATCAGCCCCAAAGGCTCTTTTCAAAACTCCCGGGGTAATGAATTTATTATTTGGCCTTTTAAACGAAATTGGTTTTTCTCTTATCCTGCGGGGATATAGGAAAGTGGATAGACGACTCTCCCTTTGATTGCATTTTTTACGCCTGAATGGTAAGTTTTTCCTTCTTTAGCTTAGTTCGCAATATGGGTTGATGGCTAAACCTGGACTCATTAACCTCTACTCTATAAGTCTCCATGATGGGAAGCTGCTGTTGTTGGTTGGCTATCCGCCACATGGACATTCAGACTTTGTCCAGACAGTACTCTGTCACATAGCTTATATCATGTCACATAGCTTGTATATGTACAAAGAAAGGAAGGCCCTATATCAACAAATTAAATGTACAAACATTTCACCCTACGTATTGCTTTCAAAAATAGCAGCAAACAAATCTAAGGCAATAACTTATTATAAATATTTTATATCATCATTATGTAAGGACCAGTCAACAATTGAATGACTTTGAGACGAAGAGTAAGGCCAGTTCAATTTCTATGTAAATGACACAAGATGATTATTACCTTACCCAATTGGGAGAATCTGTATGGGGTATGTCCCTAATAGAGGCTTTTGTGTGTGTGTGTAGCTTCTAAATGTACGTAACATAAGGCTACGATTTCTACCCAGTAATTTTAGTGGAGACTGGCGGTTGGCAATGTCGATTTTTGTCAACTACGACCCAGGGATTGGACACACACACAGTAAGAAATTGTTTATTTTTAAAAGAGAAGAGAGAATTCACACAAAAAATAGTTTATAATTTGGAAAACAGTCCTTAAGTATATACACGTGATACAAACATATACATTGGACAGAGACATATATTGGAAAGTGCTTTTACTGCAAGAAAACAGTCTTAATCTTATCATCCCTAAGTACACGTGATACAGGTCATGATAGTAATGGTGGGTAGTAGTTGAAGACTGCGTTTACTGTAAGAAAACAGTCTTATTATTATCATCCCAAAGTATATACACGTGATACAGGACATGATAGTAATGGTGGGTAATAGTTGAAGACTGCGTTTACTGTAAGAAAACTGTCTTATTATTATCATTTCTAAGTATATACACGTGATATGGGTCATGATAATCATGGTGGGTAATAGCTGAAGACTGCGTTTAATGCAAGAAAACGGTCTTAATATCATCATCCCTAAGTACACGTGATACAGGTCATGATAATCATGGTGGGTAGTAGTTAGAGACTGCGTTTATTGTAAGTACACATGTCTACATATGTAGGAAAAAGTTAGACTTATAAGTGTACCAGAGCCCCATTTTGGTTAATTGTACTCACTGGTTTAGATTTTGCAAGAATCATGAGCCATTGGAGCAATTTTATTTTTAAATTCATAAAAAAAAAGTGTCCAATGCGGGATTCGATCCCGGGTCATAGGCGTTGGACATCGGCGGTTTATGCAACTCATCCACCGACTCCTCGATCCTATATTTACATAATTGTACCTGGTCTGTGGTGCAGTGGACATTGTTGGGAGGTACAGTAAACACAATCTATACTGTCGTATCAAGTCTTGTTCTGGTAGACTTGATGCTGTAACCAAGAGGGACATTCCTTCTTTAAAAATCCTGACTTCAACTGACCCGGTACTCCAGGAATACAGAGGAGTTGCGTCTGTATTCATGTTAGAGTCGGTAGCAAAGGCTTCCATGTTAGGAATGGCCTCAAAATACAGTCAGACTTTCACCAAAGTGTGTCTGGATCATGGTGCCATGATCAATGAAAGCTGCACCCCTATACCCCATTCCATGAGATCATGGACTTATGGAATTCGTGTAATCTTTACACATGGGGATAAGAAACAGCAACAAAAATATTTACATAATACCAATAAAGAATTGCGTATCATTTGCACATTTATAACAACATGAGATAGAACTAATAAGGTTATATAAAAGGGCGTACCTGGATCTATAAAGAAAAAAACAAATTCTCAAAATATTTCAAGAGATTGATCCCTCTTTATCAATTTATTATAAAGAGATGGAGCAATCTCTCGAAATATTTTGAGATTTTTTTTCCTTTACAAATCCAGTTACGACCTTTTATATAACCTTATTTGATGGATCGCCTTTTGACTCGAATAAATAATATTGTTTAAACGTTAAAATTTTACACATATAAATTTACTGGCAATGCGTTTCTTTTAAATATCATCAAATATTATCTCTACAGACCTTACTGCAATGATATGAGTTATTGAATGAGAGGGCTTGGCTCATCAGTAGTGAACCCTTTCAGCGGTTTCGCCAAATTAATCTCTAGACCGCTCTACTATTGTATTGGATTGGTTTGGAGTATACCCTGTATTTTCTATGGAAGGCAGCTAAATGGTGCTTAGTGAACTATGGACATAAGCTTATAGGTCTGTAGAGGTACATACATATATAATTTCAAGGTATTGCATCGAGCAAAGCTCTTCCGCAAAATATGTTTTCATAACCAATATTTATTAGTAAATTAAATTTATACGTGATGATACTCATGGATCTCTCAGTAGTAACTAACATTACCGGAATCTCTACCAAATGTATGATAGAATCTGTGTGCCAAATGTAGATAACATTGAGATGGACTTACCAGCAGGACAAAGAAAGCTGGGACTGGAGAATGGACCAAGTAGACATGCTGTTGACATCCAGGACTGATGTAGTCTGCTAGTCCACGGATTCCTGTGTAGTCTGGTAGAATATGTAGACATTCTGTTCACACACGCCATGTAGATATTGTTGCATCATGATTAATGCGCGTATTTAAAAAATTATTTTTAATATTATTTTTAATATGAAAAAATAGTACAAATATGATATTGTACTGGGATAAGGTGCATAAATTAAGAAAAAGGCATCTCCTTATCGTGCAACTGAAATTTGCTGATGGCTTGCGCCATCTATCGGAATAAAACTTTTCTTTATTTTTAATATATTTAAAATTTAAATTATATATTTATTTATTTTTATAAAACAGAATATTATAATAAAATATTATGTACTATAAAATCATTTGTATTTTGATACACTAAATACCCCACCTGCTTTAAACTTTGATGTGATAAATAAAGAGATATTCTATGTGTTACCTAAAAATATAGTTGTCTTATTATTGACTGGTTTAACATTGTAGGATGGTTGAGACACGTTCTGGAAAGATGCAAGACGTGTCTGAGGAGAGAATCAAGACTGAAGAATCTGTTAAACCGCAGCCTGGTGCAACAATATACATCGTTGTTTTCCAACCCTTTCACTATTTTCTACTCCAAAATAACGTTTGCCATAAATGCTGGTGATTTGGTGAAGCTTTCAGCTTTCTTCTGAGAAGAATGACAGAGAGTTATTTAAACTTCTCGGGAAGAAATATAAAGAAATTCAAAATCACTTTATTAGGTACCGCTCAACAAGAGCAACCTAGTTTATGATAAATGAAACAGTGAATAATAAGTGAAGGTTATTCACATATTAAAACAAAATGTTAACGCGGGATTCAATCCTGGTTCATGACTGTCGGGAATCGAGGGTGTTACCTACTCGTCCACCGACTTTTATTATATAAATAAATATTGGTTGATAAAGTTGCATATTTAAAAAAAATCCATTCTTGTGGTACGTAGATATTTCTTCAAAGATTGGTTCATTGTCATTGATTGGTAGGTGACATAACTTTTTTATAACATATCAATTTCTTCATTAAGTAGTATACTAAATTGGAAGTAAATATATTGAAAGTTTATTTTAGTTTCAAAATTTATAAGGTTTTACTTTTTATATATATAATTTAAAAAATCCTATTAAGTATAACTGGAAGGGTTCACCACTGATGAGCCAAGCCCCTTCCATTATTTTATTATTACGGTAAGGGCAGTAGAGAAAATGATGTGTTTTCAAAAAAATATAAACTTAATATGAAACGCGAAAATACAAATTTATAATTTTGAATATAGATGAAACGCTTCTATCATGTAATTTATATGCAAATAAATATATATCGAGTTGATAAATCCAATATGTAAATATACCACCACGTCCATCCATTCTGGTAGTCTGATGAAGAGATAGGGCTTGAAAGGTGTGTTGAGAGTAATTTTTTAAACCAAAAAAACTCGTATATCAACTTGGTATTTTCTAAAAAGGTTATATGGGTTTATATTGTCACGGTAGAGAAGGAACGGACGAGTGGGTAACACCCTCGATTCCTGACAGTCATAAACCGGGATTGAATCCCTCGTTAACATTTTGTTTAATATATGAATAACCTTCACATATTATTCACTGTTTCAACTATCATGAACTAGGTTGCTCTTGTTGAGCGGTACCTATTAATGTGATTTTGAACTGGTAGAGAAGACAAGTATTCCAAAAGCTTAATTAAAAATAATTTATTAATTAAACTTATATATTGCTAAATGTGTCAATTGATTTTCCAAGTGGTGGTAATTTACAAGCATGGTAAGGGTTGATGACTATGCAAATATTTATGATAATAAACAACAGAGTAATAATTATTCTGTGGCATTATAATTATTTATATAATGTTTACATAGATTATTTATGACTTATATAAAGAAATGATAGAGGAATGGGGTATCTTTAAAAAGCAAGTGACGTGTGCATACGTCGTGGGGAATACTGAAAGGACAAGATTTGATAAGGATATGCTAGGGGGGATTATCTATGGAAAGGTTTATTGGGCCGTGTGCACTAGCCGTGAAATACGGATGAGATTATCTCTGTAGAAAGGAGATACCATTTAATATCTCTCTCTATCCATCTATGTATATAAAAAGTCCATATATATATGTCATAATTTGTATAGTTAATGCCAAAAGATATAATTTATTTCCGTCAAACTAAGTATGTAAATATGTTACGCTTGTGTTAAAATGTAAATATGTAAATTCCTCCATGTATAAAAGCTGGACAAAAAATAAAGGTGGCAGACATCGCGGGTGCGCTGTTCGCTAGGCATAACGACTGCGCCTCTTCATTTAGCTACGACATATATATATATATATATAAATATTAAAAATAAAATTAGAAGCACATCCTGACTGCTTATATATGCATTTATATGACAGAGCGCCATCTAGAGGAATAAAAATAAACTAAACGTTAATTTGGACATAATATTTGGCCAAATCAACGTGTTACGATAACGTACAAAGGAGGCTAAAACGGTCCACCACCTGTAGACCGGGGGGACGGATGGACCAATCAGGAAGGAAGACGCCATCTGACGACCATCAGTGAAGTCCCTGTTGTTGATTGTTGGATGATGTATGTTACTTGCTTTGTTTTCCATAATACACATGATTTTGTCGAATTGGCTAAATCGAGTATCTGGTATAATTAAAATCAACAATTAGTTGATAATTATTCCGATAGATGGCGCAAGCCATTAGAAATTTTTAGTTGTAAACTATGTAAGATACACAGGAGACGTGTGGAGACGCTTAAAGTGTTCTCTGCGTGGTTTATCCGTGTCTGGCTATCTTCTCGCATACCTGTGTAACCCCGGTCCGATCCCTACTAAAGCAACAATAAAGATAAGTACTGTTTTTTATTTTATTTAACAAATTGTGAATTATTATTTACCTCTTTTTTTCTGTGTTGTACTCTTGAGTGTACCTTTTTCTGTGTTTAAGTTGCTCTTACTGTAGGCCCGAGTTTATGCATTTTGTGGTAACCCGTACAAAGTAACTTTTGTCATTGGCTGTATAAAAACAGAGCTCACTGTGTTCTATGCACGAAAAAACGATGTATATAGTCTCAACCTTTGTACATAGATATTCTTTCCTTTCCTTATTTTTCTCTTTTCTGAGCGAAGATTCAATTTCTTCCCCTGCTTCTCATTTTTTTTAGATTCATTTCTAACAGGAGTCTGTATAAGACGACTTAATGTTTTATATAAAGCTATGCAACTTTTGTTCCATATATTGTCTCTTGCGGGATATGGCGTTTTGGATGTTTAAAATGAATAAATGTAAATAACAACAATTACTAGAATATGTGAAAAAAATCGTACAAAAAAGTGAATTTGTACTGGGATTAGATGGATAAATTTTAAGGCATTCCTGATCGTGAAAAATAAAGGATTGTGTGTATATATATATAAACAGAGAAAACATGGAGTTTGAGGTTTCTAGACACCTTCCTCCAGCGATCAATATTTCTCGGCCTTTTGTCACGTACTCTGATGTGGACGCTAAATATTCGGAGACCTTTCTAAAAATCTATTTTGAAGCGAGTTGACGTTTTTTGACATTTTATAGGGAAAATGTCCCTTACTCGTGTTATAACTGGATTTTCTCAGACGTGGGTGGTGTACGGTATGATTGCCTGAGGCTGTGTGCATGAAACTTAGGGAATATATAGAAACTAGCCGAATGACCCGGGCAACGCCCGTGTTTTACCCGATTGAATGTTTTTATTCAAATACTATTTGTTACAATAATAAATTGGCGCCTTATATATATGCATATATTAGTTAATAACTATAGCCTATGTGCTTTATCTGTCTATGTACTGTTGGCTTCCGTAGGCGTCTCTTACTGGGAAAAAGAAAGAGAGGATTCCATTTAGGGGGGGGGGGCAAAGGTGGCGTGATCGTAGCCAACCAATAGGAGAGCGCCATTCCAAAAAAAAAAAAAAGCAAACGGTGACAGAGATGAAAACTGAAGAATTAAGAACGCATGCCGCTCGTAACTGTATATAGAATATAGGGAGGTTGGTGAACCAGTGGTATATACCGTCGAATTCCAACAGCCACGACCCCATTATCGAATATTTCACTGGACACTTTTTCCCCCACATACATGTCCACCATAAGCCTACCAATCTAAATAAAACTTTAACGCCATAAAGAGTACGTCGAGTGGAAGTGATTGTCATAGACATCGTAATATGCAAATTAAAAGGCAAATTAACTGTCCTGGTGTGGAACTAACACCTACCCACATATTTTCATGCTCAACAATGGCCGCAGCCTTGCAGAAATTTGATATAGACCCAGAGCAGCAGCTTTACACACCCAAGATAGTGGACATTGCTGCTGCTGTGATAGAGATGTATGGAGACATCTGAGGCTCTTCATTGGACACGACAACAACAACTTTACACACCCAAGATAGTGGATATTGCTGCTGCTGTGATAGAGATTTAATGGAGACGACAACAACAACAAAAGGCAAATTTGCATAATTTCATATATTCCACAATCAAAAGAGACATGGGTCGCCTCTTCCGCCAAAATAGACGTCCAAAACGAGACATCATCTATTGACCGTCGCCGCAACTAGCGGCCTCGGGTCAGTGACAAAGCCATAACACCAGCTTTGGCAAACTGAAAAGCGTCCACCTAGAGACCATGGTTTCGGGCTAATGGCCCTCGTCAGTCTAGGGCGGACTTTATTCCATGAGATCCACACGGGATCTAATGGAATCTTGACAATCTGCCAAAGAGGTATTTAGCTGGAAAGTGGCTGGGCCATATCTATGGCTAAAATATAGATGGAAATTTTGCCGGAAGGAAATTGATCTAAAGAGACAAGGGTCGCCTCTCCCGTCAAAATAGACGTCTAAAACGAGACGCCATTTCCATCTATATTCCCCAATGTACTTGATCCTGATTCTATATATAGAATTAGCCTGGTGGGTAACCGCCATACTGTACCTAATAGAACACTACATGTAACAAAGACATCTTTCGTGAGTGAGGTCAATGTTGACATTTTAAAGTGTCCCGATATGTAACTTTATTGAGTTACAAAGTAAGAAACTAAGTCGGACTCGAGGCGATGACAAAGCTGTTTAGTTTTAAAACAACAAAATGGAATAATAGGATTTGACTAATCCCCAGCAGACATTGGAGTCCTTTTGTATAAATATGTTTTTTTTTAAACAAAATTTCTTTAAAAATTAGCTAATTTTTATCTGTCATCATTCTCTCTTTTTATTTTGCGTGTGTAAATAAGTGTTTATGCAAATCAATAATAATAACCCTGTAAAATATTCAAATATTTATATATATATTTCTCTATTTAATTCTCTAAGAGAGAGAGAGAGAGAGAGAATTGGAAGAAGTAATATCTCTTATTAGCTTATGTGTAAATAATTTATATAAAGCTATGCAACTTTTGTTCCACAAGTTGTCTCTTGCCGGATATGACGTTTTGGATGTTTAAAATGAATAAATGTAAATAACAACAATTACTAGAATATGTAAAAAAATAGTAAAAAAAAAAAAGCGAAATTGTGTTGGGATCAGGTGGGTAAATTCTAAGAAAAAGGAATTTCCTGATCGTGCAACTAAAGGTTGTTGATGGCTTGCACCATCTGTCGCAATAAATATCAAAATTTCGTTTCTTGAATTACTAGACTGTAAAAAAAAACCCTTTAAAAATACACTCATGGACAAAAATTAAGGAAGTTGTAACTTTTAGCATGTATATCGGGATTGAGACAATACCTCTAAAAGATATTTGATACACAGTGACCTTTATTGAAGACACACGAGATAACTAAGTGTGAAAAAATTTGCCTCTGTCTCATTAAAAAAAAAAAAAAAAAAAGAAGACCGTCGACATCAAAGACTTTCCACTTCCTCAAGTTTTATCCATATGAGTTTAATTCTATATACAGTTAAACCTGTCTATAGCGCCCCATCTTGGGACTCACCAAAATAAGGTGCTATAGAAAGGGGGTGCTATAGACAGATCACTTTTAATGTAAATCGCATCGTATAGATGCGGGCGCTATAGATAGGAAGGCGCTATTTAGAGGGGGCGCTATAGAGAGGTTTAACTATATATGGATATTTTGCAAGAAGAAAATTGATCTATAAAATCAATGGTCGCCTCTCCCGTCAAAATAGAAGTCAAAACTAGAGATCATCTATTGACCGTCGCCACAAAATCAAATCGGGCGCTATAGAGAGGGAGGTGCTATTTAGAGGGGGCGGTATAGATAGGTTTAACTGTATTTTTAAAATATTTTATTTTATAAAAGAGAGGTAAAAAAACTAAAATAGTTTAATACATTTTTCTGTAAGAGTGGATTCTAAAAGATAAGTATATTTTGTCAGTAAATGGCTAGAAGGAATTTTGTTTGTTTTCCTCCCTATTCTCTCAGAGTACAGCACAGTGGCAGTATCAGGTCATTCGGTCGTCTGCCCACGCGCTCCATTAACCCAAACATCCAATTACCTAATTCTAATTAACAGTAACTATCACACACGTGACCTTTACTGCCCCTTCTGGCCAATAGAACGCCAGGGTCAATATACTGGCTTCGTATCTTTTACACCAAGTCTGAGAGTAGTTGTTTGAAATATTTGATTTCAAAACATAACGTCATCTATATTTTAAAAAAGGAAACTATTAAACCTTCGAATTTTGAAATAAAACATACCTTCTACCTCTATGAAAAATAGATACTTCGGCCAGTTAGAGTTTTTTTTTATTTTCTCAACGTTTCGACAAAAATATTTTGTCTTCGTCAGGAGAAGTAAATAAAAATAAAACATTTGGCGTTAAAAATTAAAAATAAGAATAATTTTTAACGTCTTGCCAAATGCTTTATTTACTTCTCCTGACGAAGACAAAAGATTTTTGTCGAAACGTTAAGAAAAATAAAAAAAAACTCTAAATGGCCGAAGTGTCTATTTTTTATATAAATATGAATGCCGGCGGTCAGGCAGCGTCTATGTTCAGGATACCTTCTACTGTCCTTTAATTACGATGATATAAAAAAAAATTGAAAATGTTTGATTTTAGTTCTACTGTTCTCGAATACTAGGTCCATATGCACTCATGGACAAAAGTTTTAAAAAAGTGGTAAGTCTTTGATGTCACTGGTCGTGTTTTTTTTTTGAAGGAGACAAAAGCAATTTTGTTCACACTAGGTTATCTGGTATGTCTTCAATAAAGGTCACTGTAATATATTTCAGAGTTATTGTCCTGATATACATGGTAAAATGTACAATTTATTTGGAGGGCAAAGTTTGACAGTCATTACGAGCGTACTCGTACGTGCCCCCTGGATACTGTTGCATCATGATTAATGCGCGTATTTTAAAAATTATTTATAATATTATTTTTAATATATTTGAAATTTAAATTATATATTTATTTATAAAATTTTACACAAATTAAATTTCTGGCAATGCGTTTCTTTTAAATATCATCAAATATTATCTCTACAGACCTTACTGCAATGATATGAGTTATTGAATGAGAGGGCTTGGCTCATCAGTAGTGAACCCTCTCAGCGGTTTCGCCAAATTAATCTCTTGACCGCTCTACTATTGTATTGGACTGGTTTTGTTATATACCCTGCATTTTCTATGGAAGGCAGCTTAGGGGTGTTTAGTGAACTATGGACATAAGCTTATAGGTCTGTAGAGGTGCATACATATAATTTCAAGGTATTTCATCGAGCATGATACACTGAATATCCCACCTGCTTTAAACTTTGATATGATAAATAAAGAGAGATTCTAGGTGCTATACCTAAATATATAGTTGTCTTATTATTGACTGGTTTAACCTTGTAGAATGGTTGAGACACGTTCTGGAAAGATGCAAGATACGTCTGAGGAGAGAATCAAGACTGAAGAATCTGCCAAACCGCAGCCTGGTGTAACAATACCCAAACAACGACAGCGGATCCTCTGTTGAAGGAGGTTATTATCCGAAAGCTCTCTCGCCAATCTTATATATCTTCAATAAAGAAGCTCGTCGCTTTTCTTTGCGCAATTAATATATAATTTATTAAGTTTACAAGTAGTGTTCAATATATGCACGCCCGTGCGTGCACACTGCAATATTTCTCTGTAAATATATTAAACTCCACTCCATCATCCACTCCATTTAAGATAGAACCGTTGAAGAGAGGCATTTATTGATAGCTTTGTTTTAATAAAATTTTACTATTTTCCAGGCCTATAACTACCATTGAAAAATTGGAGAGGAGTGGACTTCAGGAATTGGTTTTAAACATGGAGATAAGCACCACCACCAGAAATATTTTAATATAAATATTTTTTTTTTATCGAAGTGAAGTTCGTTATATGATGCACATAGATTATTTTACCATAACTTATATATATATATATATATATATATATATATTAAAAAACGAAAGAAAAAAATAAAAGATAAAAAGATCAGGTGTTGAAATCAATATTAAATATGGCATATCCTGACCAGGAGCACATGTGCTTTACAGAAGGTAGAGCGCCATCTGGTGGAACATAAATCAACTAAACATTGATTTAGCCTGTTCCCTGATATTTGGCCAACCCAATTTCTTGATAAATCAAGAAAAGCCTTTTTTGGTCGCAGTGGTTCAGCCTACTCCACGCTGACGAGCGCCAAAAGCGCGAAACGCGTTCGTGGATGGCTTTTCTTGATTTATCAAGAAATTGGGTTGGCCAAATATCAGGGAACAGGCTAAATCAATGTTTAGTTGATTTCTGTTCCACCAGATGGCGCTCTGCCTTCTGTAAAGCACATGTGCTCCTGGTCAGGATATGCCATTTTTAATATTGATATATATATTGTCCGTGAGGTCAAGAGACGTACGGACCTCTGACCGATATGTCCTCACTTCTTTTTCTAGATTTAATTCATTTTGTCTCCTCTCTAATTGTAAATACGCTGCTGTATCACCTCATAAGCATAAATAAATATATATACAGGGTGATCCAAAAGTCCCGCACAACTTTAAAAATTAATAACTCCGCGAATATTTGCGCTAGAGCAATGCGGTAAACACCATTGTGTTCAGGATGCAATGGGATTTTTTATGGCAAATAATGAAAAATTCGAAATTGATTTTAGTTACAACTTTATTCGCTAGATGGCGCTGTACCAGAATCAGAGATTCAGCGGCCAAATTGTTTGATAAATGGAAAAATATAACTGAACGACACGTATTTTTCCTTTTTGAATACCAGGAAAGAAACCTAATAATATCAAATGATAAATTAATAAAACACCATTTCGCCAAAAGTTAGAAGAAATGGTTAACGATTTTTAAATACAATCTGAGATATGTAAAATAGGTATATGCAAATTAAAACATGCAGCAAAAAAAAAAAAACTGATATTTTAGATGCGGTTTGCTGGAATCCTCTCAGCTATTTAAATTTCGAAAATAATAATTTTCTAATTTTTTAAATTCAACTCTCTCTCAGTATCGATTATATTTATTTTAATTCATTTGAAAAATATTTATCTATCTCTGATGATTTATTTTACTCTGGAATGCCGTTTTTGTTTTTGTCGTGTCCAATAAAGAGCCTCAGATGTCTCCATGCATCTCTCTATCACAGCAGCAGCAGCATTGTCCACTATCTTGGGTGTGTAAAGCAGCTGCTCTGGGTCTATGCCAATTTTCTGCAAGGCTGCGGGCATGAGAATATGTGGGTAGGTGTTAGTTCCACACCAGGACAGTTGTTGCATGTTCTATATGTTCTTGTGCCATCTGGATGTATTGTCATCCTTTATAGTGTTTTTTTCTAAATCTTGTTATAGTTTTGTCATTTTTCTCTCGGAGTTTACGAGGTGTGTTCAAAGAGTATCGCGACTTTTGTGTTTTTTTCAAAAATTATTTATTTATTCATGAATACCTATTTTGTCCCCTTCAAAGTAATCCCCATGAGATATTATACACTTGTGCCAACGGTTTTTCCAATCTTCGAAGCACTTCAAAAAATCATTTTTAAAAATCTTTTTCAGCTGCTCTTTCAATGCCGTCTTTATCTCATCAAGCGTAGCGTAACGTCGTCCTTTCATGGGCCTCTTCAGTTTAGGGAACTAGAAAAAGTCACAGGGGGCCAGATCTGGAGAATACGGTGGCTGCGGCATCATTAGTGTGTTGTTTTTGGCCAAAAAGTCGCGCACAAGCAACGATGTGTGAGCAGGGGCATTATCGTGGTGCAAAAGCCAATTTTTGTTTTTCCACAAATCCGGGCGCTTCTGGCGGATTGCTTCGCGCAAATTGCGCATAACTTGCAGGTAATATTCCTTATTGACCGTTCTACCCTGTGGCAAGAACTCATGATGCACCACGCCCCTGCAATCGAAGAAAACTGTCAGCAAAACTTTCACATTCGACCGAACTTGGCGCGCTTTTTTTCGGTCTTGGTTCGTGCGTCAGCTTCCTTTGAGATGATTGAGCTTTGGTTTCCACGTCATAAACATAAACACACGCTGCGTCACCAGTTATGACCCTCTGGAGCAAATTTGGGTCGTCGCGGACAGAGTCCAACATCTCATTAGCAATGTTCATGCGATGCTGTTTTTGGTCGCAATTGAGCAATTTTGTTACGAATTTCGCGGCGACCCGTCTCATGCCCAAATCATTGATAAAAATCGAATGGCACGAGCCAATCGATATGTTTAGGCCCTCAGCAACTTCTCTAACGGTGATTCGACGATTGGCCAATATCATTTTCTCCACTTCATTATTTTTTTCGTCTGCTGTTGAAGTGCTCGGGCGTCCGGCACGTCTTCACATCTTCTCGGCCTTCTGAGAACATTATGTACCACCGATAAAAGTTGCTTCGGTCCAAGGTAGCTTCTCCATATGCCACAGTCAACATTCAGAATGCATCCGCGCACTTAATTTCGTTTTTCACACAAAATTTGATACAGGTTCTTTGATCCATTTTTTTAATAGGTAAAAATCGAAGACGATCCAAAACACCTGCAAGCAAAGCAGCTGTCAACAATTAAGTGAACATTCAAAATGGCCGAGCTTGTCGGCATAAGTGAGAGACATGAGTACCAACATGTTTAATTATCTTGTATTTTGAAAAAGCATTAGCGTCAAATAATGACATTTGTTCTTTCCTTTGGCTCAACTTTCTGGCTTCCTGCAAATTCAACTGCGATTTCATTACCCCCGATCCAAACACTGGCAGGAATCCATTGTAGAATGCAGTTATTCTCCAATGATATCAGTTGAGTAAGTAACGAATGTATTTTTTGTGTGATTATAGTATTGCCCTTCTGAATTGCTTCTAGATCGGATATGAAGTCGTTGTATGGTATATTATAATTCCTTCTGCAGGGATGGTTAATTAAGGCATACATCAAGAGCTTTCCAGATAGCTGTCAGTTCACAAGTGAAGTTTGACGAAATCTTTCTTGCTCCTTCTTTGATTTTGATGTATGTTCCATCTTGCAGTATTATGTTAATTCCAGTCCCTCCATTACTTATGGTAAAGTCTGATGATCCGTCTGTATATGCTGTTAAATAATTTATCTGATCGCCTAAACCAATTGTATCAAGTCCTTTCTTTTAAAGTATGTTTTTTTTTTTTTTTTTTTTATTGCAGGGTTCATTTAGGTTAAGATTGCTGATTACATTTGATGGCAATGGGGTAGGAAATATCGGTTATTTTCGAATTTGAAATTCATTATGTTTCATTTTTATGCTCTTTCTAATGTTGTCGTACTGAAGTGTTGAAGATTTATTGAGCCTTTCTTTTTGTGTCCAGTTTAAATAGGTTCTATGGGATATGTGTTCGGTTTATTTAGTTTTTAAGCTATTGGTGAATTTTATGGTTTTTAATTGTCTTCTGCTTTCAAGTAGGTCTAGACCACATTCTCTCTGAATTTTCTAATTGTTGGTATTTGAAACAGAACCCGTGATTAACTTGGCCGCTTTTGCTTGAACACTGTCTAGTCTTCTTTTTAGTGATGAACTTGAGGGAGCCTAAACAGGTGTTGCATATTCCATTATTGGCCTTATTAAGGTGATATATGTTGTTCTGAGAATTTTGGGTTTTGCTCCCCAATTTGTTCTACATAGCCTTCTCAGAATGTTTAGGTTTCTGGTAGCTCTATTTAAGGAGCTAATTATGTGTTCTGTAAATCGCAATTTCTCATCAAGTATCACACCTAGTTAATTTGGAGATCAAATTTTATTAATTATATGGTTGTTTATGCTTATTTTGGAGTTGAATTCATGCCTTTTTTTCTGTCCGTGAAGGAGACCTATAGGTTTGTGTTTATTGGGTTTATTGTCATTTTGAGTTTCATTACCCACTTCTCCAGTCCTATCATTGATGTGTTCAGTATTTTTCTGATATTTCTATACTGCTACTTGTGTGCCATATGGCTATATAATCTGCATAACAGGCAAATTTTGTGTCTTCAGTGAGGATGGATGTTGTTAAGGTTGTGTCGTAATTAGATGTACAACAACTCAAACTTGACCATGGCTCTTTTTTTAGCTCTTATTCTTTTCGTTTGGCCAACAAAAAATGTCCAATATATATACACATATATTCTTACATAATGAGACTTTAAAGAATGCAAATAATCTTCATCTATTTACATACACAACACATCTCCCCTCTTAATAATACTCCAGTCGGTCTGGGGGTTTCCTGGGTCTCTGAGGTCTAGGACTGCGGACGGGCACTTGCACAGCGGCAGGCTCCGGTTTAGGAGTGCAAGAGGGCACGTGCACAGCAACAGGCCCTGGTGTAGGAGTGCAAGTGAGTACGTGCACAGAAGCAGTCTCCTCCTTTTTTCCTGATGTAACCTCTGGAACCTCCTCTTCACTTTATTTCTGACTTCCACCTACAGGCTTCTCTCCTGATGTTCGAGGAAGTATCAAATTTCTTGTCTCCACTTGTTTCTTTCTCACAGGTCGCAATTGATTGATATGCCTCTTATACACGACGCCCTCGCAACTTATAAGGTAGTAACGGTAGCTCAATAATTTCAAAATGGTACCTTTTTATCGTTTAGGTCCAGTTGCATAGTTACGGAAATAAACCTCGGAACCTGTAGTAAACTGCTCCTGCCTTCTTACGGCCTCGTGAAGTACCTCTCGCGGATTTCCCTTCTTGGTATTAAATTCGAGAATCTTGTTCTTAAACTTCTCTTCATTAGCAGTTCCACAGGGGAATTCCTTTATTACAGTTTGGGGGAATGCTCTATGAGCAAATATTAATCTTTGTAGATTCGTCTCTAAATCATCCTTCCCATTATTCTTTCTCAAATGTTTTTAAACTCTCTCACATATCTCTCAGCTAAACCATTTGTACTAGGACTATACGGACTGGTCTTAGTGTGCCGTATACCATTCATTTTGGTAAATAGCTCGAATTCCACGGAGACAAACTGTCTTCCGTTATCTGTAACCAAATATTAGGGCATTCCAAATCTGGAAAAAAATTATCTAAGATGATTTATAATCGTTTTGCTGGTAATATCTTTGATGATAAAAATTTCTATCCACTTTGAGTATGCATCCACGAGAACCAAAAACATTCTTCCCATGAACGGACCCGCTAGATCAAGCTGAAGTCGATGCCACGGTTTTTTCGGGCCAAGTCCATTCCGAGATGGTAGCCGGGGGCATGCTTGCCGATTCTTGGCATACTCTAGATTCTCTAGTTAACTCCTCGATGTTACTGTCTATGCCTGGCCACCAGAAAATACCGTCTGGCAATCATCTTCATTTTAACAATCTCCATGTGTATTTCATGCAAGTCATTTAAAATTAAAGATCTTAATTTTTGGGGAATTACCACTCTTTCGCGCCATTGAAGACAATCAAACTCCAAACTTAATTCCTCATTGATCTTATAATGAGGAGCTAGTGGGTTTTCTCTCGGTACCCTTGTGAATTTCTAGTTGCCTTCTCTAACATTCCTTAATACTATAGACAGTATTTTATCTTGGGGCGTCTCATATGCCACCTCCATAAAAGAGAACGGTATCTCATTCAACTTCCTGAGAAGTACCTGGTCTTCATCAAGAGACTCCCTGACACTCGATTCTAAAGGAAGACGTGACAATGCATCAACATTGGAATTATCGCTAGTTTTTCGAAATTCCACAGTATAATTAAATGCAGCTAATTTTAAGGACCATCTTTTAAAATCTGGGCACATATGGGAATTGGTTTATGAGGTGAAAATATATGAATTAAGGGTCGGTTGTCTGTGACCAATACAAATTTTCGTCCCAGTAATTATTGTCTGAATTTCCCAACGCCAAAGGTTATGCTCAACGCTTTATTTTCTAGTTGATAGAAACGTTTTTCCGCTTCAGTTAATGTTCTAGAAGCAAAAGCTATAGGGCATTCTTCCTTTCTATCATTTCTATGACTCAGAATTACGCCTAGTTCATAGTCCATTAATGATGATTTACATTTTTAAATAACAATTAATATTCTTTCGTCCAATTCCATCTACAATTTTTATTCAAAAGATGATAGAATAGCGCTAAAATGTTTGCTATATTCTTTATGAATCTATGATAATAAATTAAGAGTCCTATGAAAGATCTTAATTGCGAAACATTCTTTAGGTTCAGGCGCCTCTATCACTGCTTTTATTTTATTTTCTAAGGGATTCAGTCCATATTTATCCATTTTAAACCCTAAATATTCCACCGATTTCTTTTTAAATTTACATTTATATTGGTTTAACTTTAAACCTTTTTCTATAAATTATCTAAACACTAGATCCAACTTTTGTTCATGATCTTCAAAGTATTTTCCTGCAACCAAAATATTATCTATGTAGCAGGCCACACCTGGCAAATCAGCAGATAGACCTTCCATAATCATCTGAAATTTATTTGGTGCTAGTTTATATCAACAACAGCTTTGGCTTCTTCCGCTAAAATTACTTGTAAGTAAGCCTGTGATAGGTCTAGAGTCGAAAGTACGGTGCTTGTAGATAATTTTGAAGAGATCTCATCGATCGATGGAATGGGATACCTATCTAATTCTATTGCTTTATTAGCTGTACATCTAAAATCACCACATATACTTACACTACCATCCTTTTTTAATACTGGTACTATTGGAGCGGTCCAATATGCATGAACTATAGGTAATAAAATACAAGAATTCACTAAACGATCAATTTCATTCTCTACTTTGTTTTTTGGAGAGAAAGGTAAACTTCTGGCCTTACAAAACACAGGAGTCACATCCTTTTTTAAATTAAAATTTATTTTAACATCCTTTAGACAGCCCAAATCTTTGTTAAACAAATCTGCATATCTATCAATCAAACTATTTCTATTAGATTCAGTATTTAAATTTTCAATGCTAAACAATCTAGAATAATCAAGTTTTAACTGTTTAAGACATTCTCTTTCTAACAAAATCACCTGGATTTTTCATTTACAACTATTAATCGTAAATATTGGTTGGCTTCTTTTACAAAAACATTTATTTGACCTATAATCTCTATTGATTTACCACAAAAGGACTTTAATCTTAAATTTGTTGGAAATAATTTTTTACCTTGCCAATAAATCTTATAAATATCTTTAGGTATTGACGTAAATAGACTTCCTGTATCTATTGTAAAGCACAAAGAATAATCATCTACTGTTAAATTTATTGTGGCATCAGTTTCGCCCTGTACAGAATATATAGAGTCCTCTTGTACAAATTTACATCCCCACATTTTTTTACTAGCTTTGCAGACCCTACTTAAATGACCCATTTTTTTACATTTTAAAACAAGTCTTTGTTCTATGAGGGCAAACAGAGGCCACGTGTGAATGTCTTTCACCACATCTATAACACATTATTTCTCCCCTTTGCCTGAAAGGCCTATGCTGCACCATACTATTATTGTACTCACCCTTTTTATCTTTTCCATTCACAGGGGATATCTTGGCCACTAATTTATCTTGTAATTCTCTTGTATTTATCTCCGCCAGTTCGAACGAGATCGCCACTGCAAAACTTTATCCAGGGTGACATCGTGGTTTTCTTGTAGTAGCTTCTTTTTCAGGCTTTCCAACTTGATTCCAGCCACAAAACGGTCTCGCATCATGGTTCCCAGCATATCGCCGAACTTACAATTTATTGCTAAACGTTTCAATTCTCAAAGATATTCCGAAATTGATTCTCCTTCCCGTTGAATTCTCTTTAAAAATCTGCATCGCTGTGGTATCACTTTCTTCTTTGGATTTAAATGCAGCTTAATTCTTTGAATGATAGTATCATAGGGTTGATCTTTCATTAGACCAGGAAGAAAATGTCGTTTCCCTGCTTCAAAGTTTCAGAATCTGGTAGCAAGGTAAAAATCAGCACTTTAATCTCCTCCTTCAGATGCCAAAAAGAAAGCCTCAAATTTTTGTACAAAAAGATCGAAGGTATCCTCCACTGGGCTATAGCATCTCAAAGGTGCTATTATCTTTGAACTTGTCAGGCTGATCTTTTCTACTCCTTTGTTTTCTTGATCCAGATAGTTTAAAAGATGTAGTTGTTATACTTGCATAGACGCCGTTTTCCTCAGCTTTTTACTGGCTCTGTAGATCGCGCATCCTCGTCGCCACTTTTGTTGTGTCGTAATTAGACGTACAACAGCTCAAACTTGACCATGACTCTTTATTTAGCTCTTATTCTTCCAGTTTGGCCAACAACAAATGTCCAATTTATATATACATATATTTTTACATAATGAGGATTTAAATAATACAAATAATATTCATCTATTTACATAAACAACAGTTAATATATAGCGAGAAGAGTAGAGTACTGAGCACAGATCCCTGAGGTACACCAGCCCATGTTCTTCGGTCCTTGGAAAATGTTCCATTGACCCGAACCTTTATCCTTCTTCCCCTTAAGAAGTCTGCAATCCAGATTAAGATTTTTCCTCTTACTCCGATGTTGTACAGCCTTTCGAATAATTTCTACACTCGATCAAAAGCTGAGGTCATATCCAGGAATACGGCCGTTGTCTTCTTTGGTGTTTTTCCTAGAAATCTATTATTGTTTGACATCAGTTGTACAGTGTCTGGATCTTTAGGCAGTTTGGCAGAAGTTTATTTTATTATTGTTAGTGAGCCAGACTATAAGCCTAGAGTGGATAATTCATTCTGTTATTTTACAAAGTATGCTGGTAAGAGCAATTGGCCGATAGTTCTTGCATTCCTTGGCATCTTTGTTTGGTTTCAGTATTGGCACTATAATTGATATCTTCCAATTCTTTGGTAGTTTACAATGATGAGTTTAGCTCATTCAGTGTGAAGTCTCTCGAGTAAATATCTTGTTGATGGTAATTTCTTGCTTGTTTAACTAACCTGTTTACATTATTTTTTAGAGTCCTGCCTTCCTTCGTATAGCTGAGTCTGGAAGTGCTTGAAAGATATTCAGCAATTATTTCAGCCATCTGTTTGTTCGTTCTCGCTATTCATATCGGTTAGAGTATTGGAGGATTATTGTTAGTTTTTATTGTTTTATAACACAAATTATATTCCAGTGATGGCTTTGCTTTTTTGGATCCATTTTTTTTCGCAGAATTCTGCCCATTTTTCTTGTTTGAATATCCAAAATTTTTGTTCTATTTTGTGACTAATTTCAATGAGTTCCTTATGATTTCTTCTGTTTTATTTGTTTTAAGAAGTTCATTGATATTGTCTCTCTCTGCAATCATTGCCTCGATATTGTGGTCCTTCCAGTAAGGTATTCACAGGTGTTTACGTCTACCTCTAGGTATCGATACTTTTGCAGCTCTGGATATGTTCGAAGAGAATTTTTCCAATTTTTTGTCAATCTTTCTGTGATTTAATTCTTCGTTGCACAGTTCTTCAAGCTTTTCTGTGAATTTTTTCCAGTGTTCTTTTATTCTGTTAGAAATTCTCAATTTTGAATTTTAGCGTTGTTAAAATTGGTCTGTGGTCACTGATTGCACTTTTCAGAATTTTCCATTGTGTTGTGGGTGCGATGTTGTAATTTATCGCTGTGATGTCTATTGCGGATTCTGTGCCTGTGGACTTGGATAGATAGGTGTTCTTTTCGTTATTTAACGGTGTAAGGTCGAGGTCGGTTAGCATGTCCTCAACCTGCCGACGTTTGTTATCCTGGACAGGTGATCCCTAAGTTGGTCTTTCGGCGTTAAAATTACCAAGTATGATTGCGATATCCGAAGACGCTTCACTTAATGTCTCTATCAGGCCTGTTATTGAGTCCACTCTTGAGGCCTTTTTACTCAATACAGAAAGGCTGTCTCCTCTGTAACTTCGAGAGACGCCCTACAGTATCTTCTTGTACGATCACTCGTCACCAGCTATCTATATCCAAGGGGAGAGGAAGGCCCGGAAGAAAGTCCACGACGCGCACAATCTCTTAATTTCAGAACTACTACTTTATTAAAAAACACGGTCAATTTATACATTAAGAAAATTTACATAATAATTTATACAGCAAAGAAATCTACATAACAATTTGTACAACAAAGAGATTTACATACTTTTTATCTTAGTTTCAAGTTAAACATATTTGCATAAACAAAGACGACTACTTTAGTGGTCGTAACACCTGTATTGATGCTAGTATTATCGTGGTGATAAACATTTATGATTGGAATTGTTTCATCTGTAAGATAGATTTCTATTGCCTGAGCTTCTGTCGTGCTTTCTCTAGGCTTACTCTGATTATAGGCGATTTCCTTAATTTTGATTTCTAGAGTTTTAATCAAAACGGCAAGTCCTCCTCCGAATTTTCCCGGTCTGTCCTTTAGTAGTGTTGTATAATCTTTGATATTGAATCTCAGATTCTGATTCAATTTTGTCTCCTGAGGACAAGTAATATGTACATTGTTGTCACGGAGAAGACAAGTCAGCTCTTAATTTTCCTCTTGGTACCATTTATATTGAGTTGTAGTAGATTGAATTGTGTCCTCGTAGTAGATTTCTCATCATGAGCTCGAGCTGCAGCTCCTGACGCGGCGGTTACCCCGGACGCGGTAGCATTACTGGAGATATCAGTTTTGTTCTTCATTTGAAATTGGGTGCCGTTGCAACGTTAGTCCTCTTGGAAACGAACCAGAATTTGGTCAAATATTCCAAGGGTCCAGGGGGGACCGCAAGGAGGTGTGGTCGGACTTCTCCCCTTCCCCCTGGAATGCCGTCACTGCAGGATAAAGCACTCTTGGTGAATTTTTAATTGTGATTCAGAATCTGCCAATGAAGCTTTACGAGCGTTTCGTTCCTTTAAAGATATTCGAAGCGGTAAAGGACCAATGAGTTGCTACTCTCTAAAGCGATTGATTAAAAGTTTTGAGTAAACTGGATCTCTGGAAGCAAAACCTCGGGGTGGAAGACCATCGACATGCAAGTAAGTGGCTGTTACGGTTTTGCAGAATTCTGTAGCTATTGAAACGTTATCCACGTATGGAGAAGTAAGTGCTAGACAAGTTTCTCGACAAATGGGGATTTCGTATGGAACAGTTTGGAGAGAACACACATTTAGAAATTTTCTACAAAAATACCCTAACAAAATTAAAAGTTTTCACGAGTTGAAAGTCAGCGATTTTGAGAAGCGTCAAGAAATCGCTGCATGGGTTTTCCGGCAAATTGATATTGATGAAAACTGGCTGTCAAATGTTCTAAGAACAGATGATGCTCACTTTTATCTAAAGGAAGAATTTAACATTCAAAACTGCCTCATTTTGGCAACATAAAACCCTAGGAATTTTACAGAAATACCACTTCATCAGCACAGAGTTACAGTTTTGTGTGGGTTCACTTATTCTTTTATTATTGGGCCATTTTTCTTTGAAATAATCAACGGGAGAACTTTTAAAACCATTTTTGTAACTGGTGAACGTTATGTTCAACTTTTGAGAGAAAAGGGTATTCCCATATTGCTAGAAAGACAATCACTAAGCGAAATAACATTCATGCAAGACGGAGGACCTTCTCATATCGCCCGCTGTGTCAAATATTTTCTGTAGTATACGTTAGTTGAAGATAGTGTGATAAGTAGCCACTTTATACACCAGTGGCCACCATGATCACCAGACTTGTCGCCTTGCGATTTTTGGCTATGAGGATATATTAAATTTCGCGTTTATCGATGCCGACCTACCACATTTGTCATGTTGAAGGCTTCTATCAGATGGCACGTTTTAGCAATTTCAACATAAATATGATATAATGCTGTTCCTTCTGTCATCTATCGTCTGCAGGCGGTGTTTGAGAATGAAGGGCGCCACATTGAGCAAGGATTGTGACCTAATATAAGAGAGAAAGCAGTTACCTCATGTGTTATATTTTGCAGCTCTTTGTTTTGGGTTATAGGAATAATAAATGCTGTCCTCACATCTTGACTCTTTTTTTTTTTCTGTGAACAGTAATTTTTTTGTTTGTAATTTGCCCACATCTTATATTATGTCGTGCAGGCCAAAGTGTTATAACTTCTCGAATAACACTGGTATACACAATTTTACCCCTTATGTTTAGTTTATCGCTTTTCGCTCATTAGAAGAAATAGCATAAAGAATATTCTTTGTATCCCCCCCCAACTTTAGAAATTTTGCGCAAAAAATAATACAAAATGAATTTACTACCACGTTTTTCAACGCAAAAGGTCGATTTAAAAATGATTTTTTTGAGGGGATACATTTTCAAAATTATGTACAGTATAATAAACAATGATAACATTTGACAAACCCATAGGATATTTGGAATATTTTACGACAAATATATTTTGTCACTCCCCTCTATATTTCATTTTTGGATCATGACAAATATCCAGTTAAATAGTCAAGTGTCGCCAATTAGTCAAGAAACTATACATTCCTTATAGCACGAAATCCTATTAGTAGTGCCATAATAATTTTTGGTACTATATTAACATTTCAAAAATCGTATATTGATATCAGTAGTTATTTTCAAACATTCAATCTATTTCACAAAACTCCATCTAAAATATAAATATTTTTTGCTACATGTTTTAATTTGCATATACCTATTTTACATATCTCAGATTGTATTTAAAAATCGTCAACCAATTCTTCTAACTATTGGCGAAATGGTGTATTATTAATTTATCATTTGATATTATTAGGGTTCTTTCCTGGTATTCAAAAAGGAAAAATAGGTGTCGTTTAGTTATATTTTTCAATTTATCAAACAATTTGGCCGCTGAATCTCTGATTCTGGTAGAGCGCCATCTAGCGAATAAAGTTGTAACTAAAATCAATTTCGAATTTTTCATTATTTGCCATAAAAAATCCCATTGCATCCTGAACACAATGGTGTTTACCGCATTGCTCTAGCGCAAATATTCGCGAAGTTATTAATTTTTAAAGTTGTGCGGGACTTTTGGATCACCCTGTATATATATAAGTGTTTGAAAATAGAGCAATCCATATATTATATTATTTAAAAATGCTTATTTTGAATCATAAAGTTTTATTTCCGATATTTCGTGATATATATATATATGTTAGATATTTTAAATTTTATAGCAGTTGTACATACTCGTGAATTGATACGCGAGCTTCTCAAAACAATCTTGTTCCCCGAAGAAGTTTGGCGAGTTGCCACACGAAATATCGGAAATAAAACTTTATGATCCAAAATAGGAATATTTAAATAATATATATTTATTTTGTTGTAATACCCGCGATTTCTTAAATTATATTTTCACACATTAGTAATTACCTGTAATTAATACATACCACTTTTAAAATTATTTTTACATTTATCGTTTCAAAACGCAAAAGTATTGATACATTATATATATAACATATTACATGCAATAATTCAAACTTTTTAGTTTCCATTTTTAAATTTATTTTCTCATTTATTCATCCTAAATTGTTTTAACTTCCATTTTAATAAAATATTTTTTTACTTATTTATAAATCGATCTCCTAAATTTTGAAATGAATTTTTTAAATACCCACATTTTTTAAAACTTTTTATAAGGTTCTTACAGTTTATTGTTTAAATCATTTTAAATTTATTTTCAAATGTTTTAATAGATACATATATTTTTACATTTATCTCTTTATGAGTTATTAATGAATTATTTTTTTATGTACTTATTACAATTTTTAAATTATAAGATAGAACTTTTTTTCCTTTTATATTTTAAGATATTTTACATATTTGATTGCATTTTTATAATATTTTTCATGCACAAATTTCTCCCACCTACTCTGTATTTTAATTGATTTCAACTGTGATATTATAACACTATGCGGCGCTGAGTTTGTGTATACAAAAATGTAATGCCTCGATAAAGGTTGGCGTTCAGCCAGCCGAAATATTGGCAAAATAAATATTTTATTAAATCCAATATATGCCTTTTTTTATCTAATGAATTAAGTATGGATTGCTCTATTTTCAAAACAATATATATATATATATATAGTAATAATAATGATGCGGAAGGATGATATTCATGTAACAAAAGAGGCACCTCTCCCTTTATTTGTACATCGGAATGATGGCACTAGTAAAAAATAACTTTACTAGCGATGATAAAGAATAAACCACAACACCAGTTTTGGCAAAATCAGACAAAAAGACAACAACTTGTATACCATGGTTTCGTAGGTTATCCCTCCCGTAGGATGTTATGAAATCAAAGCCGTCCCTGTACTGATGAGGGCCATTAGTCTGATACCATGGTATACTGGTTGTTGGCTTTTGTCTGAATTTTCCTAAACTGGTGTTGTGTGGCTTATTCTTTATCCTCACTAGTAAAGTTTTTTACCAGGGTGATGCGATAGTGCCATCGTTCTGATGTATATTTAAAGGGAGAGGTTCCTCTTTCGGTACAAATATATATATCTACTGTCCTATAAGCTTATGTCCATAGTTTTCTTGAAAACCATTTCTGAGATTCCATCCTTCAGTGCTGCGTATATAAGCAGAATCGTCCAATACAGTATTAGAGCTCTTAGAAGCGGTCTGGTGGATTAAATTGGCTAAACCGCTGGGAGGGTTCACCACTGATGATCCAAGCCCTCCCAATATATTTTTTCATCGCAGTAAGGACAGTAGAAGTTTGTATTATGTATAAAAGAAACATTCGTGCTTTTGAATCCTTTCATTATATAAATATATATATGAAAAAATAGTACAAATGTAATATTGTACTGGGATAAGGTGCATAAATTAAGAAAAAGGCATCTACTTATCGTGCAACTGAAAGTTGCTGATGGCTTGCGGCATCTATCGGAATAAATATCAACTATTCTCGTTGATTTTTAATTATTCCAGAATTGGCCTAATACCCATTCATCAACGAGAATAGTTTATATTTATCCCGATAGATGGCGCAAGCCATCAGCAACTTTCAGTTGCACGATAAGTAGATGTCTTTTTCTTAAATATATATATATATATATATATATATATACAATACCCCATTTATTTTATTTGTGATGGGATTTAGATATTGCGAAAAGATAGCAATAAATGGCAACTTTCTTGGCTTAGGATTTCTAACCTTTTATTGCCCTTAACCTCTATCTCTTGTTGCGTCAGTCGATTCTATTCTCTAATCCACACCGGGTGGCACGCTTGCCAAATCCTTTCTTTTTATCCACAAACCACTTTTAATTTTTTTCTTTCAAACCCCGCTATTATATTACGATTCACCCAATACACTTGGGAATAAATTGAATTTCGCTTCCAGATATTCTTTAGTTTCCCTCTATTAGATAGTTAGCTTAAATATTTTCCTCTTATCCAATACCAATGGAATAAACTCTTTTGCGAAAAATCTTCTCTTTTATTTAATAAAATGCCGTCACACAATAACGTTTTATTTCTAAATAAAATCAAAGTTGAAAAATACCTTTTTTTTCTTCTCTTTCTAGATTTAAAATTGGTTGAGTTATTTCACAGTCAATTTTAATTCCACAATACTTATACCTGTGAAGTTATTTAATGTTTTTTATTTTATTTATGTTGTCGTCTTAAAAAGGGGTAAATTTTCGTCTGTCTATTATATATATATCGTCTGCTTTAAATAATCGCCGATTTGTTTTGATAATATGTAAATAGAAATCAAATATGCAAAATGGATTTCATTTATATATATATCTGACGTGGTCGAATGGAAGGGCGCAGCCGTTGTGCTTGTAAGCGTCGAAAAATAACTTGTTCCACACTCGTGAGCGCATGCGCTGGCTTCCACGTTTATTTTGTACGAATTTATAGATGGATGAATTTGTATTTACATTTTAACATATTAATTATGGCGAAAAGAAATTATATCTCTTGGGCATTAGGCAAATTATGACATATTTATTGTTTAAAATTGAGGAATACATTTTGAAAATTATAAATTAAACGTCTATCTCTTAGATCAATTGTATTTATTACAAGTATAGTGTTTCATTTATCCCTGATGAAAATGTGAATTACCGAAACGTTGATATAAATAAAAGATTTACTTACAGGTCGTTTATTTATTGATGATTATGGAAATAATGACCAGAAGATAAACGTTCATCTTCAATATAATAGTTTACATATTTACCCATGTTTTGAAAATTTCAAGAAAAGAAGCTTTTTTTAAAAAAGCACCATTTTTCTTTTTAAAATATAACACATATTTTAATGCTCTTAAATTTGATGACAGAATATTGGGAGGGCCTGGCTCATCAGTAGAGAACCCTTACAGCGATTTCGCCAATTTATTCCACCATAAACTGCTGAAATTATTATACAATCTGTTTTGCTTTTTGAGTCTTTATTTTACTTCTTAATTGTGAAATTGGGGTATGTATATTAACTATTGATAAATTACAAACTTTTATGTGACTGTAGAAATTATAAATTTGTTTTTAAATACACAACAACAAAAAAGAACAATTAATTATTATTACTTCATATCTTCACATATGTATATATATATATATATATATATGAAAAAACAATAGAAAAAAATAAAAGATAGTCAGGTGTTGATATTAAAATGTGCTAAGCGTCTTTACGCAAATTTGGCCTTAAATACCCAATTTTTGATTTCTCAAGAAGCCATTGGGACCAAAAATCTTTTTGGTCGCAGTGGTTACAGCCTTCTCCACGCTGACGAGCGCCAACAGCGCGAAACGCGTTCGTGGATGGTTTTTCTTGATTTATCAAGAAATTGGGTTGGCCAAATATCACGGAGCAAGCTAAATAAACGTTTAGTTTATTTTTGCTCCACTAGATGGCGCTCTGCCCTCTAAAAAGTACATGTGCTCGTGGTCAGGAGATGCCTTTTTTATTTTTAATATATATATATATATATGGTTCTGTTTTTGCTCTTTTCTATAAAACTTTCTCTTCGCTTATTCCTTTTTTTTTTACCCAGCCTATGACGTTTAACTGCCGATGCTTTGCTGGTGTTACTTTTTTTTTATACTACTATATTCTAACAAATTATTTATTACATAAAAAATTAAAAAATCAAACCTCACTTGTTTAAACTAAATAACAAATTTTATAAATCTTTAAATTCTCATAACGATACTATATATATATATATGTTATATTAAAATATTATTCTATTTAAATTTATATTGCATAGATTCAAATGCTCTTGTAAATCGACCGCCAGAGGTCACGCTTTGCATATAAAAACTCGTTGTTGTTATTTCCCGATGGCCGGCTCAAATCTTTTGTACATTATGTAAATAATATTTTGTTTTACCTTGTTCTACTCGCCTTAATCCAGGCATTACTTAATCAAATTATGTTTTTTATATGTTCATAAGTTCAATTAAAGCAATATCTGATCAAAACTATCCTTATTATTATACTTTCAAGATTTTAAACCACGACTGCATTATCATAGCATAATTCTCAAGATGATCATAAATCAACAAAAATCTCCAATTATTTTATACTAGACGAAAGGGCCGGGCAACGCCCGGGGTTTACCAGAGTACGAATATATTTTAAAAACGTTGTCTTGGGTGGTCGCTATTGACAGGGTGGTCTGTATAGACAGGTGGATGTATCACACAGCTGATAACAGGGTTGTCTAGAGTGGTCGCTATAGACAGGGTGGTCTGTATAGACAGGTGAATGTAACACACTGATGATAACAGGGTTGCCTTGGGTGACCGCTATGACAGGGTGGTCTGTATAGACAGGTGGATGTATCACACAGCAGATAACAGGGTTGCCTAGGGTGACCGCTATGACAGGGTGGCCTGTATAGACAGGTGGATGTATCACTCAGCTGATAACAGGGTTGCCTAGGGTGACCGCTATGACAGGGTGGTCTGTATAGACAGGTGGATGTATCACACAGCAGATAACAGGGTTGCCTAGGGTGACCGCTATGACAGGGTGGTCTGTATAGACAGGTGGATGTATCACTCAGCTGATAACAGGGTTGCCTAGGGTGACCGCTATGACAGGGTGGTCTGTATAGACAGGTGGATGTATCACACAGCTAATAACAGGGTTGCCTAGGGTGACCGCTATGACAGGGTGGTCTGTATAGACAGGTGGATGTATCACACAGCTGATAACAGGGTTGCCTAGGGTGACCGCTATGACAGGGTGGTCTGTATAGACAGGTGGATGTATCACACAGCTGATAACAGGGTTGCCTAGGGTGACCGCTATGACAGGGTGGTCTGTATAGACAGGTGGATGTATCACACAGCAGATAACAGGGTTGCCTAGGGTGACCGCTATGACAGGGTGGTCTGTATAGACAGGTGGATGTATCACACAGCTGATAACAGGGTTGCCTAGGGTGACCGCTATGACAGGGTGGTCTGTATAGACAGGTGGATGTATCACTCAGCTGATAACAGGGTTGTCTAGAGTGGCCGCTATAGACAGGTGTATGTATCGCACAGCTGATAACAGGGTTGTCTAGAGGGGGGCAGGGAGGCCACGTGTTCGCTGGCAGCCAATGGGCGCGCATTCTATCCGTGAGCTTCAGACAAACAGACAAACAGACAGAATAAGGCAAATATATAAGTAGATAACATATATATGAAAAATAATAGAAAAAAGTCACGTGTGATCCTGGTCAGGATATGCCTTCATTATTATTATATATGACTCTAAATATCATTTTCAAATCCAAAAAGAAAATTAATTATAAAATCATCCGATAGATGGAGTTACCTGTTTGACGTAAGGAGAAGGTGTAGGTACTCGATTCCCATTGGTCATCTGAGGTTTTAATGATCAGCCTGCACACAATCCCATTGGTTAGCTTAAATGATGTATTGAAGAAACCAGACAATTGGTTTAAACTGGTAGTGGAGAGTTGGTGAGAAACTTTAGTTCACAGGATGGATCACAAACTATATTTTAAAAGTATATTAGGTTACACTAAGTATAAAAATATATTTGGGGAGGTCGATGGAAGGATGGTTTAAACCGTTGGTATTCGACCGCTACGACCTGGGTTCGATTCCCGCATTGGGCACTTTTTTCTGATAAAAAAATGCTCCAATGGCCCTCGATTCTTGCAAAAGTCCAACCCCACTAGCAAGTGCAAGTAACCAAACGGGGCTCTGACACATTTATAAGTGCAAAGTCAAACTGCTTTTCATGTGTGTAGACATGTGATGCACTTACAATAAAAGCAGTCGCCTACTTCTACCCACCATGATTTAACATGGCCTGTACCAGGTGTACATGGGATAAGCCAAAAAAAAAAAAAAAAAGCATATATATACAATGAGTAGGAAGTATAAGGTTATCCCAAAAGTTCGTGTTTTTTTTTTTTAAACGTTATTTTTCTTATTAATTGGCGAATAATATTATTTTACGGCGAATACATAATACAATTACTTTATGAAAATTCGAAACTATTATAGACGCGTAAGATTCTTTTTGATATTAAACAATTTCTACTGCCCTTACTGCAATGGAAAAATTAATGGGAGGGCCTGGTTCATCAGTGGTGAACCCTCCAATAAATTTTTCCATTGCAGTAAGGGCAGTAGAAATTGTTTAATTGTTAAAAGATTTATACGCGTCTATAATAGTTTCGAATTTTCATAACAGATGGTGCGCTAGTGCATCACAATTACTTTATACATAATACAAAGACATTATACAATAACAGCGAATAATTTTGGTTATTTCCATTTTTTGCAAGTGTTTACGAACTTTTGGGATAACCTTGTATATATACAGTGGACACAATGTAGATATGCAGTGAGGATAAAGTTTACCAGAAGTATACTCATGGACAAAAGGAAGTAGAAAGTCTGATATCGTCGGTCATCTGTTTTTTTTTTTCTTTAAGGAGACAGAGGTTGTTCACACTTGGTTATCTCGTGTGTCTTCAATAAAGGTCACTGTAATATATTTTAGAGTTATTTTCCCGATATACATGCTAAAAGGCACAACTTCCTTAAGTTTTGTCCATGAGTGTATACACACTTGGTTATCTCGTGTGTCTTCAATAAAGGTCACTGTAATATCTTTTGGAGTTATTGTCTCAATCCCGATATACGTACTAAAAGGTACAACTTCCTTAAGTTTTGTCCATGAGTGTATACACACTTGATTATCTCGTGTGTCTTTAATAAAGGTCACTGTAATATCTTCAGAGTTATTGTCCCGATATACATGCTGAAAGTTACAACTTCCTTAAGTTTTGTCCATGAGTGTATCTTTCAGAGTTATTGTCTCAATCCCGATATGCATGCTAAAATGAACAAGTTCCTCAAGTTTTGTCTCCATGAGTGTATATGAATCAAATAAAAGCGCCGAGAGCTCTGGTATTTCAATTCTCTACTGTTCTTCGTATATCGTGTATATCGTATTCTACGTATTCTTCGTAGATC